>CM024706.1:9102041-10302041 GCA_014182895.1 Angophora floribunda | reverse complement strand
AAAAAATGGGGTGGCTGGTGGTGAATGTGAGAAGAAGATGAGGGGGAGAGAAAAGTCAACAAGTGGGGGGAAAGAAAGAAACGTGGAGAGGAAGGTGGGAGGAGAAAAGAAAAAGAAAATAGAATAAGACAAATTCCTATACAAGCTTCTAGAAAGGGGCATTTTGATCTTTTTACCCTTAAAGCACAAATTCCCAAATATTTCGCTCCAAAACTCGACTCGTTGAATCATTTTCCGATAATTTCTAGGCTTATTGATAAATTTGAGAATCAATTAGGCAACGTCTAATATTTTAGTCTAGACATCCTTGAAAGTTGGATACCCAAAATCGGATTGAAATTCGTGGTTAAAATTGATCAATCGCGACTTTAGTACGACCTAACTTTCGAGCAACGTTTAGGGGTTCTCGCTCGTTTGACCTGTGGTTGATAGCTTTTCAATCCACGATCGTGCCTATTCAAATTAGGGCAATTTTCGATTATTATGTAATCACGAGAGGTTAATTGCTCACGCTAGGTACATAGCCAAAAGAAAATCGATTTAATATTATTCGTAGTCAATATCGAAGTCATGCCAAATAGCCCGCAATCCAACCTCGTACTTTTATCGAATCAATTATTTTCATTTGATAATTGGCCTGCAACGGTGTGGTATCATCCCTCTAAGATCCCTATGGTTAAGCGGCATCTCCCTGATTAAATTCATTAGTCGTACACGTATTGATCCTTAATTGCCTTTCTGAATAGTTAGTTAACTCGTGAGAGACCAACTCAGTGTAAACATAACTAATAGCGCATTGATAAAATAACAATTTCATATATCTTGGAATGGGTCAAAATTCAGGATGTTACAATGCAAGCACAAACTGTTCTGGAATGTAATCACAACAAGGCTTGGAAAGTACAACTATTACAAGTGAACCAAATGTGAATAATTTTTTTCAAAATTTAATCAATGACACTATCCAAACACACTAAGATAAAGATATATGCTAGAATTTAATTGATGACACAAATTTGGAAACTATAGCTAAAAAACATGCTGGAATTTAATGACAATACAAGCCTAGGAAATGAAACTACAATGAAGGAAAATAAATATATTGAAAGGTAGTAAATTTGTTTGATTTGTGCGAAGGACTTCCAAAGAATACAATGTGTCTATTTAAAGCTTACAATCGACAGTTTTCAATGGAGGTTATAAAGGGAAGTTACAAATAGCAACCGAATGCTTACACCGACTCCACTATGTTGACAATTTCTTCGACTTTACTATGGTGACAGTTGCTTTATTTCACTATGTTGATGGTTATTTCTTTCATGATTGCATCCAAAATTGTCAACTCCACTTTTGTCGATTCCTTGAAGTTGTCGATTCTTCAAGTTGTTGATAATTCTATTGATAAATGACTAAACTATGCTCTTATCAACTAAGTCCAACATTTGTCAATAATAACCAAAAGTTGGTCTTTTTTTAGTTAAATAGAATTTGCCTTTTAAAATTTAAGGTTATGAAAAAAAATAGTAGATGTTATTCAGATTGACCATGAGGTTGAATCACAATACTCTCCTTTGAACAATTTTAATGTCACGGTAAAATTCTCATGATAAACCAAAACTTTCATTTTGAGCATTTAAGTCATAAAACTCGTTACTGACCTCTATTTTAGTTCTTCCATTAACTTTGTCCATTTTTCCTAAATGGAAAATGCCATGTTGCTTCTTCTCTTTTTGTATCAAGGGACTGTTTGTCCAAAAATAGATTTGGAATAAAATCAAGAATAAAAAAAAATTTGCTTCTCATTCCTGGAAACAACTTTCAAAATCAATTTTCCTCACCTCTTTTTTCCCTTCCCTTTCTTCTTCCTTCTCTTCCCAACCCACTACCACCCCCATCACCACCCCCATTGCTACCATCACCACCGTCAACAAGTAGCCGAACGAGGTCTAGCACACTCGTCAGAACCTCGTTAGCCATGGCGAGATCCAACAAGCATGTTGGAGGCTTGCTTGGCCACTGGTAAGGCCCAACCTCGCAGATCTGGGTGAGGCCAAGCCTCACCGGTGGTCGGGCGAGGCTCGACCTCACTCAGATTTGGGGAGGCAAACCTCGTCGGTGGCCAGGCGACCTTGTCGGACCTTGCTCAATCGCTCGCCGACCACTGCCAGTGGTAGCAACTGCCCACTAAAAGAGGAAGGAGAGAAAAGGGAAAATAAAAAAATAAAAAAAGAGAAATATAATAAATTTATAATTAAAAAGTATTAAAAAATTAAAAGAATCACAAAATTGAAGAGTCCAACCAAACACATTTCTATTATGGGAATAAAAAATTTGAATAGTGTATCAAACACTTTAAATACTCAAAAATTGTTCTCGGGAGCATAATAAAAAAAATCATTTCTAATTAGAAATTATTCCTGAGAGTAGAGTCATTACCAAACAGGCCCTAAGTTTTTATTTAGGTCACACTTTTTCCACTTCACTATGGCTAAAACACTCCATATTCACCCTTGCTCTCATTAAGTTGTTTATGCAAACGGAAAATGCCACCTTCAAGAATGATAATTCCATCCTCAAGAATGGTGAGCATTTGCCCCTACTCTCTCTCTTACTTCCTCACTGTTCGCAGTCACTAAGCCATTGCCATCATAGATTGAGAGGGCTTAAGGTGATTACAAACTTGACCCTCATGTTTAAGCCCTCACATGATGAGGCAGCTCTATTACCCATCAATCGTTTGGGTCTGTGTTTAGATTTGCCGTTCAGTAGTTCAATGTGATAGCCTTTAGGTCTGTGTGTTTTTGGGCATCAAACTCTAGTTAAGGATTCAAAAACCTATGAGTGCGATGTGGCTTAGACAACAATTAAGAGGTAGATCACAGAGTGTTGTTTTCTTTTTTTTTCTTTTTTTCTTTTTTACAGATAATACCAAGGCTAGAATCATGATCAAAATTAAGAAGGAGCAAAGGGAAGTAAAGGAATAGGAAAAAGGGACTAACAAAAAAAGACAAATGTTACGTTTGGTCATCTAGATTTCAGCATAAGTACAGCGGGAGTGCCACAACTTGACACGGAGGGACACTTAAGTGTCATAACTTACAAACGGTACACTTAAGTGCCACATTTTAAAAAAATGAATCACTTTAGTGCCAAGTGATCAGAACCTTGCCAGAAATCCTACGTGGCATTTTTTATTAATTTTCTTGCCTACACGGCTCGTCAAAAACACTAAGTTGGTGAAAAATCAGCCAAAAATGACGTCGTTTTGGCTGACATGGATTTATAAAAATTTATTAATTAAATAATAATAATAATAATAATAATAAAATAAATATTATTATAAAATCGATTTTAAATTTTTTAAAATCTAACATGGATAATTTTTTTATTAAAATTGCCACGTTGATTTTTTATTTTGAAAAAAATGTTCGTCAAACCAAATGAAGTCATTTGGAAAATGGACACATGGCAGTTTGGCTGGATTTTCTCGCCGTTGGCACTTAAGTGATCCATTTTGCTCCGATTTTGTCACTTAAGTGTACCTTTTGTAAGTTATGACACTTAAGTGTCCCTTCGTGCCAAGTTGTGGCACTCTTGGAGTCCGTACGTTTCTAGATTTCTAACAATGATAGAACGAGATAGGACAAGATATAAAATCCAAGGATTTTGTTATATCCTATCGACCATTTGGTTATTATAGTAATAAAATTGAATATATTCACTCCATATCATGCATATTTTTAAATACAAATGGCATATTAGTATAAATGAACAAAAAAATTTTGCAAACAGAGATGATAAAAATCTCTCACAACACTTTTACCTACTTTATTTTTATTTTCCTCTTTTTTTTTATTAATTTCCTTTTGATTTCTTTCTTCCCCTTCCATCATTCTCTAACAAAATTTTATTAAATAATGAATTGTACAAATATACCTAATACTAAAATATGTAATAAATATAAAAATATATTTATATGTTGATTTATATTATAAGATAGAATTAAATTCGAATATATAAATAAACATAAGATTATATTAAAAGATAGTTTTTTTTTTGTTTGAATTTCTTTTATATTGAAATTGGAATATTATTTATGTTGAAATATAATTTAATTTTATTAATTTAAGAAGTTTGTTATTCAAGAAAAATAACTTTTCAATTATGGATATTAGAAATCAAATCCACCTTTATTCTACTTCCCTATGGGATAATTTAATTCAACCTATATCCTCCTTATATCTAACTTTATCCTCTCTTGAAGAAGTGTCAAAAGCAATATATGATAATTTTTATCCTATCTTGAATTTTATCATAATTGCCTGTCACGCCTTGTCTCTCGAGTACACGACAACCCTTGTTCACTTGCGGTGGTTTAATTGCGACATCTCAAGACACGTCACCAACCATTCTTTTTATCTTTTAATTATATGCATGTGGAAGGGAATCAATAACACCCAGTCAATCCCAACAATAGGGATAGTAGGAAAACACAACAACAATATTTTCAAAAGTACTACTTTTGTTTATTTACTAGTTAACCCTATGAAGTTTACATGTACAAGCCCTTACAATGGGCAACTTTCTACCAAACCAACAAAAACCAACAAGGTTAGGATTAATCCACTCCTTCCAAATACGACAATGAACCACACCACTTGCTGGTTCTCATACTATGAACCTGAAAAATGTTAAACAATAACAAGTGAAATAAAATCTCAATAAATTAACAACTTAAGCCTTGCTTAGGAAGCTAACCCGTATCATGTACAACCTATACATGCAGTTTATCATCGATGATAGATCAATAGCAAATCAACCCTTACTTTGCCTTAACTATGAATGTGAGTAGGCATTTTAGCCTTATAATAATAAATCATACTATCGAAAAAACCTACAAGCACTCTTACCTCACCTCGGCATGTGCATTCTATACAATAAATTACAATGTGTCATAATCTTATAAGCAAACTCAAGCATGATCAAAATTCTTTCGATAATTCCCATGTACAATGCATTCATGCAAGCATTCTCACCTCACTTCGACACATCAAATTCACCTAATCAATTCACACGTGAGGTCATTCTTGGCATCGTCATATAGTAAATGCATTTAATAATCTAGGATATACAATAACTATCAATTCCATACATAAGGCATCTAGACGTGTCTAGATTATTCTGACCACTTAGGGCCACGCTGAAATCCATCAAGGTTATTATCACTGCCATTCAAGGTACACCCGAAATCCATCATGGTGATTATCATTACCATTCAAGGCACACTTGAAATCCATCGAGCATCTAAAATCCATTGGAGTAATGACAAACCTGAAATCCATTGGTGTAATGGTAGACTCGAAATCTATTGGTGATGGTTCTCATTTATGTGATCACATGAGCACACCAACCACTCATACCAATTTCATTTTTTCTCATTCAACCAATGCATATGTGGTTCATGTTCACAATAATAAACTACTGCAACTTTTATGCATAAAAATATAGTAAAATAATCGCACATGATTGCATACTTGTTATTAACCTGTCAAACTTTGTATGCTTTTATTTTAGAATATCCTTGCCCATTTTAACTCATAAAACACAGTATATAAACCCAACACCTTGGGATTTAACCATTATATGTCCATAAAAATCCTTCTAAAAATTAGTAAACGAGATTTTTCATGGGCAATCATTTTTCATAGTAAAGCATGCTTTACACAACACATAACGTGCATAAAATCACCACATGGCTCAAGCAGAAAACACATATAATTAAGCCACTTATCACCCTATGGTGATAACTTATCAACTTTCCCTGATAATTTATCGCTTAAATAGCGATAATTTATCATTAAAAATCTGATAGCTTATCACCTCTTTAGTAATAGCCTATCACTTATTTCTTGATAACTTATCACCCCTTTGATGATAGCTTATCATTTATTTCTCAGTAACTTATCGCCTATTTAGCGATAACTTATCATCCAATTTCTGATAACTTATAATCCCTTCGACGATAGCTTATCACATATTTCCTTGATAGTCTATCATTGTCCACTTATCAATTCTTGATAGTCTATCACAATTACCTATCACTTATCACGATAACCTATCATTTTCGCCTATCACTTATTGTGATAGCTTATTAGCTAAATCACAATTAATCAATACTAACCAGATTAACTATAATTAAACTACCCCTCAAATAATCAAGAGTTTATATTTATAATATAAACTACCCCTAATCAAGTTCAACACCCTAATCAAGGGATTAGGAGGTTAACTCATCGGGTAGCAATTCCGATGACACGGGAGACGATGGTGGCGGCGGCATGAGCAATGCACAACTTGGTCCAGAAATGGCAAGAGGTGCCGAGGAAAAATGGGTCACGGTGGGGCAGCTTCCAATGAGAATGTATGAGAGAGAGAGAGAGAGAGAGAGAGAGAGAGAGCAGACAATTCGATGAGGCAACTCACGGACAACGATAGGGTGCGGCCTAGGCAAGCGGTTGGTAGGCGAGAGGTGGTTTGACGGCATGAGGTGGCGGCAAGAGGGTGGATTCCAATGGGGGTTTACTTGGCCAAGGGAAAGAACAAAAGGAAAAGGAAGAAGAAAAAGAGAAAAATGAGAGAGAAAGGAAGAGAGAAGAGGGGTGGCCATATGAGGGGGAGAGAGAAAAATGAACTTGAGAAGCAAGCCAAGCAAGCTTTCCCAAGAGTTTGCCTTCAACTTCTTCAACAAGTTAAGGCTTTTAGATAGGGCATTTTAGTAATTTCACAGAGTATAGTATAAAATCATATGAGTATATGGGCTAGAATTTTGTATAGGCTTATATAATTCAAATTTGGGCTCAATTGGGAAAGAATGGGCTTGAAAATGGGCTAGCCCAAAGTGGGCTTGCTTGGGCCCATGTGGCCGAACTCAATTGGGTGTGAGGCCCCATGGGCCTTCAGTTGGCTCATCTCCTTGTGGGGTCAAATTTTCAGTCTGTTAAATCATTTTCTGACAATTTTTGAATTTACTGATAAATAGAAGGTTTAATGATGCAGTGTCCAGTAGTCCAATTTTGAAGTCCTTGAAAATTCGATACCTAAAATCGGATTAAAATTTAGTATGCCACATTGCTAACTAAAAAAGATAACAAATAGGAAACTAGAACCAAACAAAGAATGATGCTTAAAAAAATGTGGGACCCACAAAGGTTAACATTGTCAAAACAATATGCTGGGAAGTTTTTTAGTCATGGTGGGAATAGAAAAGCCATAGGCCTTTGTTTACTATCCAAACAAATCACACTAGGGAGCTTGATCACAAAAGGAGTAAAAAAGAAATTTAAAATTGAAATATTTATAAAGGTAAAACACGTGAGATGCAAAGGGGTGATGCCACTCCCTATTGCTAATGAGGGTAAGTGACCCTCGATAGGGTCATAGTGAAGATGACCAACCCTTGCTAGTGGCAAAGGGGTGTACCTCCAATCCCTTCTTTTATTAATTTCTATTTTCTTAATTCAGAATTTTTAGTAATTTAATCTAATATATTTCCCCCATTTTTTAATTATATTTTAGGTGGCACGCCCAAAATAACAAGGATTTGTGTTTATAAGTCATATAGGGTTGAAAAGAATTATATGTGCATTTTCATCCACGTGAAACCAACGAACTTGATGGAAGAATTAAAATGGATCACATCTTTGATTTTTAGGACTTAAATGAATGAAATTAAAAATTTTATGACTTAAGTATACGGTGGATAAAAGTTTAGAACTTGTCTTGTCATTGTCCCTACTCTTTTATGTTGTTATTCTTTTCTTTTTCTTCCTCTGTTTGTCATTGAGTTGTTTCATATTCAAACTGTTAATATTGACGTCATATGTGAAGAAAAAGGTCATCATACTATTCCACAAAAAAATAATCTATACTACTATATAAAGCAAAGAAAACCTCTTACGTTTATAAACTCTCGATCAATTTTTTTTCCTCAAATATCCTCAATAACTAATCTTACAAATATTATGTCCTTGGATAGTTGCATCATCTACAATTTATATTATCTCTCACATATTTAAATCCAAGTCCTTGCTATCTTATGATAACCATTTTAAAAAAATGCTCAAATCTTAAGATAATTTTCTGTTTCCAGAAATATGTGTATGTTTTCATCGCATTGTATATTTGCATCAATTGGTTTGATTGAGATATTTCTTTATAGGATTTTTTTGCTTAATATTTCAAATGCCACTTTTTTGCATCCACGCAATGTCTATATAAGAAACAAATACCATGATATGATAAATTTTGTCATATCCTTTTAGTCTTGCAAAAAAACCTCAAGTGAATTTGAGACTACATGGGTTGAGAGGGATTCTTGAAAAGGTTTAGGAGACTGGCTTCTTTTTTTCTCTGAGCTTTTTTTGCCTCACAATTTCTCTTATACGATCTCGAAGTGTAACAATATCACTTCAATCTATCTTTGGAGCTTCATTAATGATTGAGGCAATTGATGTAGTCTTGAGAGAAATCACTTCCATTCGAATTGGTCTCCACTCCTGGGAAAATGGGTTTGAAGGAGGAACAAACTTCCCTTCTTGTAGGAGCTTGATTTGTCTCCTCAATTTTTCCATTTCAATAGTTTGATCCTCCAGATAATGATAAGAAACGAATTTGCTAGATTCCATATGTTGTAGTTTCTTTTGAAATGTCTTGAGCATTTTATTTGTGATCAAAGCCATTTGATCAACCTTTTAGTCAACATGATCAAGACGAGCTTAAACGGTTGAAAGTTTGGTGTCAATTATTTTGAGGATATTATTTTGTGATAAAGCATTGTCTAACTACCAATTTAAAACAACTTTAGCAGCAGTGACTTTCTTGTGTCTACCATGATCACCAACATCAATAGGGTTTAAGATTTTAGGCATAAGACAAAACTGATGTTGAACATCTGTAAATTCTTCTTGTGATGTCTTGAAATTCAACCCTATTTTGGGATTTTATAAAATGGCTATATTGATCAAATGTCCAGTTAATACAAATACTCCAAATTGAACATTTGTAGGATAATGAACTTTATGGAAACACCATTAGGGAATGATACGCGTGTGACCAGCAATTTCGATCGGGAATGAACCATTTGACCATAAGGACTCGAGCGAGAACAATACCATCATGTACTAACCTTATAAGGAAACAGAAATAAATTGATTTGACAAAAGTACGAAGCTGGATTGCGGGTGATTCCGCACAATTTCGATACAAGCTACAAACGACGTTAAACCGATTCATTTTATCTTATACTCAGCATTATTAATTGAACCCCCGGGATCGCATGACAATTGAGGGTCACCCCTACTTCGAGGAATTGTTTAAACATGGATCAAAAAGCTATCAACCACGGGTCAAATATGAGGAAAAATCTTAAAGGGGCACCCGATAGTCTAAGCTATACTATGGTCGTAATTGATTCAATTTAGCCCCAAATTTTAATCCAATTTCAAGTATTGACTTTTCAGAGACGTCATGACTAAATATTTGAACGTCATCTCATTTATTCTCGAGTTTTCCAAGAAGTTTTAAAGTGTCGGAAACGGAAAATTTGAACCAAGAATTTAGGCCCATAAGTGGGCCGGCCCAATAGGCTTTGTGCCCATCAAGGCTAGCCCAAGGTGGGCCCCAGCTGGCCCATTTCCCTTTTTCTCCTCACCCCATGGGCCCTCTCTTCTAGAAGCTTTCTTTGTGTGGTCCTTGTTGCTTTGCCTTTACTTGGTTGTGATTGGCTTTGGAGAGCAAGTTGGCTTGACTTTTGGACAAATCTTGGTAGCCATTCTCTCTCCTCACTTTTCCCTAGATGCTACCCCTCACCCTTAACTCACTCTCTCTCTTTTCTCTTCCTTTTTTCCCTCATTTCCTTTTCCATTTTCCCTTGCCCTTTATTGTTTGTTGCTATCGCCGCCCTTACTGCTGTCTACCAGAGCTGCTGCCACTGTCCACCGTGCAACTACTACCATCTGGAGCCCAGTTGCCACCCACCGGCCGCCGCCTGTCACCGCCGACCACCCATTCTAGTGTCAATAGCCGCTACTATGTTTTCCGTGAAAAATAGCCTTCAGCGTTGTTTCGCCAGAAAACAACCGCCATTCGTCGTCCGTTGCCATCCCCGAGCTAGCCTTGTGTAGCCCTCACCATTGCTTCGATGTTACTGGAATCTTAGAGTCCGTGAATTGATTTCTTAATCCCTTAGTTATGGGTTAATCTTACTTTTGGAGTAGTTTAATTAGTCTAAGTGTAATTAGTGAGTAATGAGCATGAATTAAGTGTCTTGATTATGCTTGAGTGGGTTTAGAGTAAGTTAATTATGGCTTAAGAGTGCTTAGTTGTTAATTAATTGGGTTTATGATTGATTAACATTATGTTATTATACTAAACTTGCTTAAGGTCGATTAATTGGTTAATGAAGGTTTAGTCTTAGTTAATTATAATTAATTATTTATGGGAATTATTTAATTATAATTATATTATTTTATGGAAATTATTTGATTATGAAATATTATATTATTTTGGTGAAATTAATTAATTAATTATATTATTTAATAATTTTGAATTATTGTTTATTTATGAATATTAATTTTTGGGGAAATAATTATTTATGATTATTTGTTGGAAATTGATTTAATTGAGTAATTTTGTGGGGAAAATTACTATGGTCTATTTTCTAAAGTCAATAATATTTATATACTATATTATTAAGTGACTTTGGTTTATTGAAGAAAGGTTTTAGAAAATGGAATTGAATGGGTTGGATGATTTATGGGGATAATTATAAGTATTTTATGGGAATTATGTGATTTATCAGAATGATGAATTATAGTGTTATATACCTTATAAATGAGTATTTTTGGAGATAATTTTAGTTTATCCTTGGGTTGTGACAACTAATTATTGATGAGAATAATTGATTATTGTCAGTTGTGAAGATGCATGATCATTTATTATTGATTATCGAGACAAGTGGTTGGGTGTTATTAGTAGTCAAGTTACGTGAGTATCATAACATTAATTGATTGGAATTGATTGTTGTATTGCAACTTGAATTGCTGTTGAATGGTTGTATTTGAAATAGTTGGGTTTTTGCAAGTTCGCGTGATTATCGATTATTATTACATTGCATTATACGTGTGTTAACTGCAATGGCATGTTGCGTGAGCACAAACTATTATTGCATTGATGACAAAGAAAAAAAAATGAATTGGTTGATGGTTGTGTTGCATAGTCTCATTAAAGGGAAAACCTGACAGTATCGGAAGACCGCTAATCCCTTGGGGTTGTCCCATGGCCATTTGGTCGCTTGACAGTGATCAGTTGTTGAGTCGTGACAGAAGTCGGACCAATGCTCCTTCAGAAATGCCATCTAAGGGGAAGCCCATGACATAGCCGTACCCATGGGGGGACGATGTCTGATTTTGAACTAGTATACTATCAACCATAAGGTTATGCGGTGGCCCAGGAGCTCATAATAATCGGCTAAGGCATGAGAAAGTTATGTGAAATGCTATGATTATGTGTATGTCTTTTGAAACTGTCATGACTTGAATGGTATTCTTCTAATGACTGAATTGTATCATGATAATGCTTCTCTGATATGATGATAGATAATGCAAAGCTAGAGTCGTTTTACAATAGATCTATCTTTGGTACGAGGTTGTATGATTAAACTACCCCCAAGGTGAGCGGAATTCCTAACCGAGGCTTAAGATTTTGATTTACTGAGTTTATCTCACTCCGTCGTGGTTAACATTTTTAGGACCTTAGTATGACGCCTTACCCGATGAGGTTCGGTGTCCCAATTGACATGAGCATCTTTATCACTACATGGCTCGTCCCAGGCCACAATTTTGCTTATGAGCATCACGTGACGACAATCTGGGTTGACGAGGGAGAGAGGGATCATTACATGCCACACATCTTCAAGGCGTGGTACATCCAACTAGGGGATATGGTGTATGGTCCCCTGAGAGATTCCAATAGGCTTGCACAACCCGTGGGGCCAATCGACGAGATATGAAATCCAATGGACCTCGATCACCCTAATGGCTCGATCACGAACCCTTCTATGGGCAAGTTTGACCCCTCTGAGACCAGTGATTAGGCATCTATAGCCTAGTCTCTTTTTGACTAACCCGCCCCGCCTTTTGTTGTGATAGGTTAGCCAGACCGATCCCTTTTAGCGTTGGCCTTAATATGTTGCCAGAAATAAGGCTTGTATATATATTGCTTTTTCCCAAGCTAACATTGCAGATAAATAAAAGTAATGCTGTTATTGTTCTACTGTTGCATTCCTTCAACTATCCATGTTTGTTGTTGGTTAGGTATTTGATTTCACCTCTGCATGTGCTTAATGATAAGATAAAATGAATTGGTCGGCAATAGTACCTAGAACGTCACATGTTTCAGACGTCAAGTGAATTGGGATTATCACAAGCTCGAGGGTTGAGGCATGACACTTCTAATGCTAGGAATAAGGCATTACATACAAATAAATGGAAGGACGGGTGGTGGTTCTGACTTTGGAAAACATGAGGATTGAGGTGTTGTTGGTATTTTCAAAAAGAAAGAGCTTTTCTTAACCCATTTGTATATTGGTTTATAAAAAGGAGTAACAACTAGTTTTTGCAGTGAAGGTTTCCTTTGGTATGGTGATTGAGGTGACGAAGGAGACTCACATGGTTGAGGGACCAATGGAGAAGGTTGTGATCGAGGTAGTCTGTATGAGACCAAGAACTAGTACTTTCTTTCTTGGACGGTCTATCATCTTCCTCTTCATCTTGAGGGTTTGTACAAAGGGACCACTGACAATCAAGATCCCAAAAATAGTATTCTATATGGGGATCCTTGTAGTAATGAATGGGTCGTCCTTCCATGTCAAAGGATTCAATCAAGGTTTTTAGATCTGGATGACTAACGTTCAACTAGAACATCAACTGCATAAGGTTGTATTATAAAAATAGTAGGAAAGATAGAAGAAGTAACTTCTTCCTTTTACTTAGTAAATTTAATGACAACCATGCCATCTTTTTTCTTGGTAAACTAGGACTCTGTAGATTGGATCATGTAACACTCTCAAAATTCAATCACAGGAATCTACCATGAATTGGTGACGATGGAGCGAGGGTCGGTCATGGACAAGCCCTAGTGCTTTGTTCCATACCTATGACTGAGAGTGTCGTGCCCTATCTCATACCTTATCATGCCATGCCGTGTTCTCAATCAATCACTTGACTATAAGGATTAGTTGTGAAATGGTCATGCGTCAACACAAATCAAGGAATAATCATGGATCGATCCCGCACAATCATGTTCTGGTCACGGGAGATTCCGCTTGGTCGTGCATCGATCACGGTCAGTCATGAATTGATCTCGTTCGGCCGTACATCAGTCGCAGATCAACCGATTCCACATAATTACATGACAACTAAGGATCGATGAAAAAACATACGAGATGAATCACAAGCAAGTTGAGGGTCGACTATGGCAAGGCAAGACAAATATGAACTCGGTTTAGGATAAGGTCACCCAGCCGTGAGCCTAGTCATGCAATCAAGGATGGCTAGGAGCCAACCGAACTAATGCACGAACCTCCTCAAGTGGACAATTCGACCACAACAAGGGCCATCGACCATGAAAATTGACGAAAAATGATCCAATCCCTTAATTGTAATTTTGAGATTTGATAGGGGTATTTTGGTAAATTTTCACCCAATTAGGATTGTAGAATTTTCCTTAATTATCTAGTTACCATATGACTTAAGAATGGATGAGGTACAATTTTTTGGAATCATCATTGCCTAGAAGTAGGAAAATGATCTAGAATCTTCTTGCAAGATTCGATTAGTTCAAGTATGTGCAAAAAGCCAAATGACATTAATGCGGTAATCATTCATTGGCTTAGGTATCACTTGGGGCATCATTGCCTAGTCTTGAGACTTCAGAATTAAGTCAAATCTCCATGATGGTTTCTTGATTCACTTGGAAAATCTTGGCATTAATGTGCAAGACTGCAAGCTAGGCGCCACTTGAAGGAGGAAATGCCACATTGTCATTCTAGGTGTATTATTATCTATTTAGGTTCTTAAATTAACCTAATGATGGCCAAGATGAGTCACATGCCCAACAGAAGGATCAAGACCAATTCTTAAGCTTGGCGAGCAAGTTGCATTAATGAGCATTGGATTGTAGTTCATTAATGCCATGTATGAATCACCACAAGCATTAATTGTTCTATTATGTACAAGGGTGATTCACCATTCTATAGATTGTTGTAATGATGGTTTAGGATTGAGCCTTACTAAGTGAGTTTAAGTAAGCCAAGTTAAGTTAGTAGCTTCTTGCTAGAGCAAAAGACAAAACTAATTAGTGGAGGCTTTTGAAGTGATGTTAGGCGCCAATAATAGGGGGAGACAAAAAGATGTGCTCGTCATTTTTAGAGGATAAGGAAGTGTAAAAAGCCAACACTTTTCTTTAGTTCCCATAGGCTTTCCACTTAGTTAGCTCCGGAGGAGACACTTGGATAGGGAACAATTATTAGTTGAGTGGTATAAATAGAGGAGAGATACTATTCTTTTCCACCCTCCATCACTCTAATCTCGCGCCCTCCCTCACTCTCACCCTCTAAACTCTCTAACTCTCATCTCTCATCCGCCCCCCTCCCTCCTCTCATGCCCTCTCATTTCTCTTGCCCACTTTCATCTCTCACTCGTTGTCGCTGTATGTGCTTGTTTGTGTTGTGCAAGTGAATAGATTCATTAAGTCTTATTTAGGGAGATGTGTTACATGGTTGAAAGTAGTTCGAAAGTTTGGTTGTTGATGCTTGTGCATGATTTTGGTTATGTCAATTTTGTTCTTGTCTTTCTAAAAGAAACTGTCACTTTCTTTGGGTTTTTATTGAGAGTTGAACTTATGTCAAGTGCTGGAAAGAGGCGCCGTCGGCAATGAACATATGGCAAAAGCATGTCAAACCAAAACTTCTTAAGTATTGAACGGTATTGAGGCATACTAATTCAGTACTAAGTCTAGTAGGTCAATGTTATACCTATGATTTGAGTCTCAAACCTTGAATTTGTGTCAATATAAACTTCTTCTCAAGACTTAAAGTTTTTCAAGAGCAAAAAGGTTTTCACAAAATCACTAGCACTTGTGCATGTTTTTGGGCTTATTTTTAGTTGATTAATATCAAAGTTAAGAAATGGTGTTTTCTTGTATGTAATGCATGGTCACATAAGTGATTCCGTCACGATGGATTTCAAGATGATATTGGGGATAACTCAGAGGAACTGCCACTCATGTATTTGAGGGGCAATGCCCGATGATATCAGATGCCTAGTAGCATACCGGAGGATCCGTCACCCCCATATTTGTGGTGGCGATGCCTAGTTTAGCTAGATGCAGGGAATCATCGCCTATGTATTTGGGTTGGCAAGGCCTAGTTCCGCTAGATGAGTCAATGAATTTTGATTAAATAATAAAATGGCTCGTGTGTGTGTGAATTGTCACAGAATATTATAGGGTGTTTTGAAGCGACTTTTCATGTGTGAATGTTCTTGCAATTTTTATTTGATTGTTTGAAATGTTGCTTCATGTGTGAATATTCTTGTGAGTCTTATGTGAAAAGTCAAACAGGCTTGTCACATGTGAATTTTTAAATATATTTTTACATATTGAGAAAGTGCAGTTTTAGACATGTGTTTATTGCACAATTTTTACTTACCAAGTTTTGATTGTCTAACCACCTTCGTGCACATGACTTTTCTTGTAGACATAGCAAGGGTAAAACTGAATCATTTGCTATTGATTTTCCATTGACAATAAAGCAAGAAATTTGGGATAGTCATTAGTATGGCAATGAGGCATTTTCCTACGCAAGGTTTAATGGATTTGCTCATTGAGATTATTTCTCGCTCCCATTATTTACATGTCTTAGGATGGCGAGTCATATGCCGGTCTATTTTGAAGTTCCCTTCAAGATCGAGTACAACACGATCAACATCATTGACAACACCATCAGATTAGCCTACCGGTAGTGCATATCTACTTTGTGGATGGATAATGGAAGTGTTGAGATGGTCCCTTTAATTATTTTTTAAGCGTGGTACCATTGGGTAGACGAAAGCCTCAAGGGTCCTTCCCGTAGTCCACCTAGTCAAGCCGTTAGTCTACCCCTCAACGCAGTGTTCGACCCCTAGGCGCCAATGATGTTCAAGGAGGAAAGCCTGATTTTGTTGTTCCTTCACTAGTGGAGATAGGGTTTACCCCGGCCTCATGTGTCAAAGCTTAGAAGCTATGTTGTAATGAAAGTTGTAAGCTTGTAAATAGACGTATGGTTTGGCCCGGAATGGAATGGTTTGTAATCTTGCTTTGTTTTTGTAAATATTGTAATTTTTGGCCCTATCGTATTGGGCTTGTATTGCCGAACCTCTAATGTATAATATTAGTATGTATTAGAATATTTCTCAAGTTTAAGCCCGAAAAGGAAAATTTCCTAATTCAAGTAATTCAAGTAGGTTTTCTATATTGAATAGGTTTCATAATTGAATGATTTTCCTAGTTGAAGAAGGTTTCCTAAAATAGGGATACTTTGGATTTAATTTTTGCCTATACATATAAAGTTGTAATAGAAAGAGTTTAAAGCTTTCTAGAGCTATGTTTTGTAATTCTTGATTTCTATAGTGGATTTTGGATTCTCCTCTCCCTGTGGTTTTTCCACAAGCAAGGATTTCCACATAAATTATGGCATTCTTTTATTCTTCTCAATTCATATTTCGTTATTGTTTCCACATAAGCCCATAACAATCTGGTATTAGAGCTTGGGGTTTTTCTCAATCTTCTAGTTATGGTTTCAAGTTCAACAACGAAATTTGATATCAAGAAGTTTGATGGGAGCAGCAGTTTCAATCTATGGTAGGTTTGTATGTTGGTCGTTCTAACGTAGCAGGGTTTGAAGAAAACTCTGTTTGGGAAAAGGAAGATACCAAAAAACACATTATAAGAAACTTGGGAAGAATTGGATGAAAAAGCACTATATAATATTCATATATGCTATTCGGTTGTGTCTCCCAAATGAAGTTCTACAGGCAATACTAGATCAAAAAACAACGGCAGGTTTATGGAATCAATTGGAGTATTTTTTTTTTTTTTTTGTTGACAAAGTCCCTCATCAATCAGTTGAGAATAAATGGGAGAGTATGTTTTTGACAAAATCCATCGCCAATTAGTTGAAGCTCAAGCAACGACTTTTCACTTTTCATACGGTTGAAATTGAAGGTAAAGTTTTGAAGATTATGAGAAGATTTCTTTAAAAAGAGATTTCCTACTTAAAGAGCCAATGGTTTTATTCTTGTGTTTGGTGGATGAAGATAGGTGTAATTTTTGGGCTATGGGTACTGTGGTGTAACATTGCAGGCTCGGTGGCAGAAGACGTAATTTTCGGATGATGGGTGTTGTGGTCTAACAATGCAAGTTCAATGGCAAAAGGCGTAATTTCTAAGCAACGGGTATTGTTGTCTAATAATGCAAATCCGGTGATAGAAGGTGTAACTTTCGAACGGTAAGCATTGTGGTGTAACAATGTAGATCCAATGGCAAACTTCATTGCTTGATCTAGAAGAATACCTAAATTAAGGGGGGCTCACACATAAGGAGAAGATTGTTTATTGCTTATGTAGAATTCAAGCCAAGCTATTGTAACTTAACTCAAACGTCGAGTCAAGGTGGAGATTGTTAAAATATTTCTCAAGGTTAAGCCCGAAAAGGAAAGTTTCCTAATTCAAGTAGGTTTTCTATTTTGAATTAGATTTAATTTGAGTATGAAAAGGAAAGTTTTCTAATTCAAGTAAGTTCCCTATTTTGAATAGGTTTCCTTATTGAATGATTTTCCTAGTTGGAGAAAGTTTCCTAAAAAAAGGGTTTCCTACTTTGGATTTGATTTTCGCCTCTACATATGAAGTTGAGATAGAAAAAGTTTAAAGCTTTTTAGAGTCATTTTTTGTAATTCTTGATTTCTATAGTGGATTTTGGCTTATCGTCTCCCTATGGTTTTTCCCGCAAGGGTTTCCATGTAAATTCTTGCGTTCTTTTATTCTTCTCAATTACTATTTCCTTATTGTTTCCATATCTGCCCATAACAATATGGTGTTAAAGCTTCGGGTTTTTTTTTATCTTCTGGTTATAGCTTCGATTTCAATAACAATATTTAATATTGAGAAGTTTGATGGGAGTGGCAGTTTCAACCCATGACAGGTTTGTATGTTGATCATTCTTACATGCAGAGTTTGAAGAAAACTCTATTTGGGAAAGGGAAAAAAACTAGAAAGTACGTTAGAAGAAACCTATAAAAAATTGAATGAAAAAACACTATCTGCTAGTCAATTGTGCCTCACGGATGAAGTTCTGCAAGAGGTACTAGATTAGAAAGCAACAACAAGTTTATGGAATAGATTGGAAAGTTTTTTTTTTTTATAAAATCCATCACCAATTAGTTGGGAATAAATGGGAGAGTATTTCTTTTGAGAAAATCCCTCACTAATTGGTTGAGGCTCAAGCAATGACTCTTCACTCTTCGTATGGCTGAAGCTGAAGGTGGAGCTATGAAAATTATGAGAAGGTTTCTTAAAAAAGAGGTTCCCTACTTTGAAAGCCGATGGTTCTTACTCCTGTGTTTAGTGGTTGAAGTTAGGCGTAATTTTGATTTATGGGCATTGTGATGTAACAATACAAGCCCAGTGGCAAGAGGTGTAATTTTCGAACGATGAGTGTTGTGGTGTAACAATGCAAACCTTGTGGCAGAAGGCATAATTTCCAGATGGTGGGCATTATGGTGTAACAATGTAGGCTTGATGGCGAAAGGCATAATTTCCGAGTGGTGGGCGTTGTGGTTTAACAATGCAAGTCGATGGCAGAATGCGTAATTTTCGCACAATGGGCATTGTGGTTTAACGATGCAAACTAGGTGGCAGACTTTATATCTTGATGTAGAAGAATACCTAAATTAAGGGAGAGCTCACGTAAGGAGAAAATTGTTCATTGCTTATGTAGAATTTAAGCCAAGCGATTATAATTTGACTTAAACGTCGAGCCAAGGTAGATATTGTTAGAATATATCTCAAGTTTGAGCCCAAAAAGGAAAGCTTCTTAGTTCAAGTCGGTTTTCTATTTTGAATAGGTTTAATTTGAATCCGAAAAGAAAAGTTTCCTAATTTAAATAGATTTCCTATTTTGAATAGGTTTCCTAATTGAATGATTCTCCTTGTTGGATAAGGTTTTCTAAAAAAGAAGTTTTCTACGTTGGATTTGATTTTTGCCTATATATATGAAGTTAAGACACAAAGAGTTTAAAGCTTTTCAAAGCCACCTTTTGTAATTCTTGATTTCTATTGTGGATTATGGCTTCTCCTCTCCCTGTGGTTTCTCCCACAAGGGGTTCCATGCAAATTCTTTTATTCTTTTATTCTTCTCAAATCCTATTTTGTTATTGTTTCCACATCTGCCCATAATAGTATGGTTGTGCAATTGTTCGTGTGTTGATAATGTTGTGTTTTCCTTGCTTGCTATCCATTCCCATTTATTTTTAATTTGGGAGATTATTTGGTACGCTTCTGCATGTGCATAATAATACAAAGATAAAAATTTGAGGGGATGACAATATGCTTGGAATATCACAAAATAAATTCCTCGTGCCCTGTGGCGTGCCCAAGGTGGAGTTGGGGTTGTTACAAGTTTGCATTATAGATCTATTTAGAGTTTTGGTGAATCTTTCATAATTAGTTACTTAAGTGTCTGGGAGTAACTTAACTAGCTGATTTTATGGAATCTATTTGGGCAAATGAATATAGGAAATCTTGTCATTATCCAACGAAATAAACAAGGGATCTTTAGAACTAGGGGAGTTAAGGTCAATAGCATGATTCCGAACTCGATAAACCATTTGATAATGCAAGGTAGCATCAATAGAATCTGAAGTTTGAGGAGCTCCAGTAATTTATAGTTGAACCTTGAGAGCTTAGAGAAGCTGTGGATTCAAAAGAGCCATATTAAAGTTTGGAAACAATGTAACAAACAAGGTTCCTATCTTAAGGATAGTCTAAATGGTACCAATACAAGCATGTTAATAATCAATAAAACGAGTGGCTAAAAGAGCCATACGGGCAACTACACGTAACAATTTCCTTCCATGAAATGATAAAGTAAATTTGATGGCACCAAAGTGAAGGTGTGTATATCCTTGTTGTATTTATTGTTGTGGAAAGTCAAAAGAAATTCGAAGGGTTACAAAATGTTCTTACTGAGTTGCAAGCATAGGACGCTATCAAATTTTGAGGACTGAACATATTCCTTGACTTCTTGAGGAGTATGCTTCTTCTTTTTTTGTCAAAATGAGAAGTATGCTTCTTTTTTTTGTCAAAATGAGAAGTATGCTTCTTCTTTTTTGTCAAAATGAGGAGTGTGCTTAATAAGTTGTTTAATAGAACAGATGGGAGAGAAATATGAGGATTTAGCAAAAACAATTAATGGATTTATAAGTGAAAGGTGAGTATCTTAAATTTTATTGTCTTTACTAAGATAAGAAATTTCATAGAGATAGTCAATTTTCGAGACATTAGAAGTGCAAAGTTCCAAAGGGGACTAAGAGAGACTAGGACATTTACAGTGGTAGGAGTGGAAATTTCGGAAGATTCAATCATGATAAAGAAGTTCTTCCCTTCCATGCTGATATGCAACCCAAAACTAGAAATATACTGAAAAATACCATGGCTCTAATACCACAAAACTAGTCTATAATAGGAATTAGGAAAAAATGAAATAGAATTTGTGGCAAATATATTATTCCACACGTATGGACCCTTCGGCCTTAGAATAGGAATTGCATGTTAGACATCAAATTCTCATAGAAAATTTTGTAATGGCAAAGTTCTAATGCACAAATTTCAAATTGTAGCAAGTGCAAAACGTACTACCAGAGTTAATAAGGACATTAGAGACATCTATGTCTGTCCGCCGAAACATTGCTCGAAACAACCGTACGAAGACAACATTGCACGCGCATCCGAGGGCGAGTATGATTTTAGAATAACGGCGGCAGGAGGCAAGTGAAATCGAAACCAGCTCCTCCCTTCCAGTGTGGTCTCTCCCCACGCGCTCCGAACCGCGCGTCGTCCCCACGCCCTCCTCCTCTTTTTTAATTTCCAGTCTTTTTCCTTTAATTTCCACGTCACCACCCAACAAAACCCAGCTTTAGCCCAAAAAGAAAACAACAAAATTAAATAAATATAATAAATTAAATTAAATTAAATTAGATTAAAAAGAAATCTAAGAAAACTCAGCGAAGATGACGGCATGATCTTCTTTTTCCGCTTCGCTGTTACCGCCCGACGCATTTCGCTCTCGTTCACCGATCGCCGCCGCAAGCTCCGGCCGCCCGCCATGTCGTCGGACGCGAGGGCCTTGCCATGAACCCCGCGCTCTCCTCGACGTCTTCCCTGTCGGCGGCGACGGCGACGGCGTCGTCGTCGTCCGCCGCCTCCTCTTCGGCGCCGGCCTCCTGGTTCTCCGGCATCGTCCGCGGCCGCTCCGACAAGTCCGGCGGCGCCAAGATGTCCGGGAGCTCCTCCGCCGTTGCCGATGCCGGCCCGATCAAGGGCAAGAACCAGTTCCGCGGCTTGCTCTTCAAGTACGGCGCCAAACCGATTCAGGTCCGGTTCTTTTCTTTTCGCTTTGACTGGTTTCCTCATTGTTCCGGCCTAGATCGGGCCCGTGGGAATGTTTGATTAGCTTCGACTGAGGTTGGTGATTGGATTTGAAATGTTGGTGTGGTCGAGCTGGAAGTGAATGTGCTGTTGGTGGCGTTTGAAATGCAATTCTGACGGGAATTTGGTCTCGTTAGATTTCAGTTCTTCCTTAGCCGCTGTTGAGATCGTTTATATTGCGGATCAGTAAAAAGGATTGTTTATTTTCGATGAATTAGTATGAGGAGAGATGCAGTCATGTCGTGTGAAGAATTGGAATATGGAGGGTCTATTTCCAAATGTTTAGATGCAGTCATCGTGTGAAGGAATGGTAATGGGGGTCTTTTTCCCAATGTTTGTGTTCACTGGTGGCACATAGAATCATTGGAGTGACAAAGTGTTTCTTTGCAGTATGCTTCATTAGTTGGTTTCGAACGTATCTGTGACTGTGAGAAGCAAAGGATTGAAACTGTTCAGCTGCACACCTGGTAATAAAATTTGAAGATTCTGCGGACTATTAAAGAGAGAATATATGAAAAGATATGTCTTTGGCATGTAGCAGATCAGGCGACATTACATGAAGGTGTCTCTTTTTACACATGTGTCCAGTGTTTCGAGTCTTCATGTGGATATAATTATCATAACAACCCTATCGAACCTCCAAATATTAGTGGTGGAGCTGCAACAAAGCAGATAAAGTGAAATTACATGAGGATTTCTCTTTTGTCACATGTGTCCTGTATTTCAAGTCTTCATGTCAAAATGGTTGTTACAATGGCTCTAGTGAACCTCCTCCAATGAGTGATAGAGCTGCAACACATGAGCTTGCGAAGTTGAAGAGGAGTGATAGCCTTACACTAGACCCAATTAACACATCTGTTCATGGTGATACTTTTGTTCTATGTATTGCTTGAAGGCAATTGTTGTCTAGACACTAGCTTGAAAAAGCCTCAACCTTCAAAATATGCTTGATCATCTTAAAAGCTTCATGTCGGTTAGGTTTTCCTGTTAAAGATCATAAGTTGATTTTTCTTTTCCATCTCTGCATGCAGGTTGCATTTAAAACGGGTGAATACAAGCAGCAAGTCATTTTTATTGGCGGTCTCACTGATGGTTTTTTGGCGACAGAGTATGCCTTACCTTAACCGGCGTAATCTTTAACTTTGTATTTTGAAAAGGATGCCATTTTCTCTAACGGTGGTGCAATTTGATTTCTGAGAAAAGTTCTTTGAAGGTTTACCTTTGCTGTTTCCATTTATTTATCAAATGGCTGGTGACATTGTCTGTATAAATCTACAGGTACTTGGAACCTCTTGCAATTGCTTTGGATAAGGAGAAGTGGTCACTTGTTCAGTTGCTGATGTCTTCTTCTTATTCTGGATACGGGACCTCCAGCTTGCAACAAGTAACATTTTTCTCTTCAAAAGTGCTCTTTATTCCCATCTGCTTCTCTTGTGCTGTCATTTCTGTTGTAGATTTGGCTGAGTTGCTGTATAATATTGTTTTGTGGTTTTTAAAAGTATGCGTTGCAGGAGCCATCATGAGTCTGTAAATATGATTACTAAAAGATCCGTACTGTCCATTAAACATGTGTACACACATGAGCATGCGCCATGAATCTATCCATGTGTTTGTGTTTAACACAATGTTTATGTGCTTGTCAGCCCGCGTGTGCTTTATGTGCTCTTGCGCAAGCTATAGAAACAGCTCAGCCAATACAAGCATATATACTGTGCTGCATCGATTTTGCTATGGCCTTTGGATTGTTGGAGTGAACATCATAAGTTTTTGCATTTTGCTATGTTGACATGCTGTTCCTTTTCTTCTGATTCTGATGAGCTAATACCCTATCCTTATTTTGTTAGCATATGCTGTTGATTTTCACTAGAATATTCTTCTACTTTCCTTCTTATGAGTTTGTTAATCTTATCACGTGCCGCCAAAGCAAGTTTAGAAGTTTTTCGTATGTTCTTGATAGTTGGGTAGGATTTATGATTCAAGAAGGACGCAACTCTGAATTATTAGGTTATCATGGGTACCTTTTAAAGCACTATTGAGTCTAGGTTGACCATGTGCCTGTTTCAATCTGGAAAAGAAGACACTACATCTTTTTGGTTATTCATTTACAAAGTTAGTGAAACCTTTGACAAGTCAGACATGTTTCAATACGTTACTAACGCATTTGTTTGGTCTAATGGTCCATGTTTTACCAAGTTGATTCAAGCATATGATGGATGCCAAAATTATTGGCTTGGTTGTATTCACCAAATTATTGGCTTAATTGTATTCTTTTACCATGTTCTTGATTTGCATAAAAAGGACTCTGCTTATTGTCTTGAAATAACTAATTTGAAGGATGCTGCGGAAGTTGATCAATTAATCAGTTATTTAATCAACAAAGAAGATTCTGAAGGTGTGGTACTTCTTGGTCATAGCACAGGTTGTCAGGTTAGTGCTGATTGAGCTTCTTACTGGTGCTTTAAGCATTACTTTCTGATAATAACATAGAAATTGATTCATCCTACTTCCATGGAGACAAAACTAGGATATTGTGCACTACATGCGTACAAATGCTGCCTGTTCGCGAGCTGTCCGTGGTGCCATCTTGCAGGTAGTCACCAATCCATCTTAGTTGAATTTCTTTTTTACAGAAATCTTCTTTTGCTGTTAAGCTGCACAGAGCTACATGAATTTGCTTGAAGTGGACATACTTAACATTTTCCCGTGGCTTGGGTGGCATTGTGATCTAGGTAATAGTTGTTTGGGCGAGTAGCTTTCTTATGGCATAGTAGTGGTTGACAGTTTTCCATTCCTTTCCAATTTTCTGCTTTTCTTTAGTGGTAGTTGTTGCATGATTTAAAATTTCTAAGTCTTAGGACCAAAAATTGGGTAATATCATGAGACATTTTCAGTTTCAATGCCAGTTTTACCAATAATATTAACCATGTCTATCATTATACAGATTTAATCATCATTACTTTTGTATATATCCTGTCTAAATGGCGAAGCCAACCAGATAATCTACTAAGCATGAAGTGATGGCAAAAATGAAAAATCAATTAAATAGACAATTTGACAAGTAGCATATGGGGCTAGTCACATAGAGTACCATTAAATGGGAACTAGTTAATTGAATTATGGATTTTGTTGCAATGCAGCAAAAATATGCCTTGGGTAGGCACTGTGTAGCATGCTGCATCATCTTGGTTGTACAATGCACCTAAACACATCGATTTTTCTGAGAGTTTGAATGTGACAAAAAAAAAATCATGAGAGTTAAATGATATGGCAGAGTATAGTAGTGAAAATGATTCTACTGAATCCAGCAGTGAAAATAAAAAATGGCCCAAAGTTGAATTTCATCCCTTAATATTTTAAATAGGGATTTCATATCTTTGCCTATATAGATATATTAAATCACTACATAAATCTCAACTATACCAAATTTGCGAGGTGAGTACAATCTAAGAAGAAAAGACAAGTTATAAAGGAGGAAAAACCTCATTCTGTTGACACCTGTGCCAATGTGGGGTAAACCAGTACTGTACTCACATAGGCTACACTAATATCAGTTTAGATGTATGAATTTCTTGAAGATGGACCACATACGATTATCTCTTAGATAAATCACCATTGTGATTACTTGTAATGTCCGGAAATAACTGTGTTGACTTATTGGCACTTTGTTCCTGCCTTTTCAGACAGTTTCCTATATGAACTTCTCTACAAAGTTTATGGCATGCTTGTTTATAATCTCCAAGATTCAATTTGCTTGATAGTCTGTGGATTGTAGTTCCTCTCTCTGGGATAAAGTCCTGAAGAGAAGTCTCCCGTGAACTTTATTCCCTGATGTTAGCCTGTAAGCTCCAAAATGCAATTTCTGATTGTCTGAACTCATTTTAGACTTTCCTTAATGCCACTTATTTCACAGTCTAACAGGATCTGAAAAATTGCTATATGCATGACACTGATGTAAATCTGTGGGATATTATGTTTGCCTTTGTGTATATGGTTACATCTGCAGTAATATTCCATGTACCATCCAAAAGTTTTCATGTCATGCTTTCATAATTTGGTCCTTTAATTTGATCATAATCTTTGTAATGACTCACTAAAGATGAAAGTATGCTCTTTTGGTTTTTCCTGAAAGAGTAGTAAATTTAGTCTCAAACTGCCATATGATGGTTTCACTCTCATGCACACTGAGTTTTTGCAATACACTGACACTATCTAAAAGCTTGTGACAAGTGAATAGCACTTAATCTATCTAAAAGTGGCTTTTTTCATTGACTTAACACTTGCAATTTCATTCTATCACAAAACTGGTTTTGCATATTCTGGCTCATAAAAAGACAAGTTTTAGACTAGTGTTCATGCAGTACCTGCTGTAAGGTGGGGTTAGTTGAAGCTTGTGTTTATGTAGTACCAAAGTAATCGAGTGGGATTTGTGGAAGCTTTCCTTTAGCAAGACATGGTAACCCTCCTGAATCCATCATTTAGTAACATGGAAAATCTGTTCCAACAATTTCGCAGACATTTAACCTTTCTATAAGCACTTGATGATAGGGCATAGTGGAGATGCTGAAGAAACATCCCCACCTACTGTCATTCCTTGCTTTTATATATTTCAAAGATGCAAACATTTGGATTTATCCTGGGGCAATACACTAAATTGCCATCCCTGTGTGATTACTGATTATTTGTGTACTAACGTAAATTGGATATTGCAGGCCCCAGTTAGTGACCGTGAATACAGAGCAACTCTTCCAGAGACTGCTACTTTGATTGACTTAGCTTCAACCATGATAAAAGAAGGGCGAGGATCAGAACTGATGCCCAGAGAAGCAGATGAAAGCTCTCCAATGACTGCTAACAGGTAGAGTGCCCCAATCTGAAGAAACCAGTGAACCAGTTTGGGTATGCATATGCTAAGCCATATTTAATGGTTGCTTAGGATCAGTACAGACTATTTGGGGTGTCTAGGTAGTATTGTAATGTCTAATGGAGTATTACAATCTTTCTTGTTTTCTGAATTTACTTTTTCTTTTGAAAATTCATGATTCTGGCATGCACCAGCAGTTCAAGGACTTATGTACCCCTCCACGTATCATGGGTCTGAGCTTCGATTTGGAATTAATTTGATGCAAAGATGCCCATATTCTAAGCTTTATCTTGAAAGAGTTGAATGTAGATTGCTGATGCAGCAATTAACTTGCAGGTTCTATTCCCTCTGTGCATATATGGGTGAAGATGACATGTTCAGTTCTGATCTTACTGATGATCAACTGAGAATGAGACTTGGGCATATGTGCAACACTCCTTGCCAGGTAAGGACATTGCCTTCTGGTGGTTCTCAGAGATAGGCAATTCTTTTTTGCTTCATCTCAACTTGTGATGAACATTTTGTGATAACCTAAATGAGTTACTATGAGGATGTTATAAACGAGGTTGTGACATGAAGTTTGAGCCGGGTGGGTTCTTACCATTTGGAGAGGAGAGGATGAAAACATAAAACTAAGGAATATTTTAGAGTAACTAGGTCAAGTAAGCTGTCATAAACTAGCATTATCAGCACCAATGAGTCTCTCTAAGACTCTGACTGCTTGTGTTTTGGTTTACTGTCAAAATATGCCAGTGCAATTCACAATTTACATTTTTCAAACTTTGCAGGTTATCTTTTCGATGGCTGATGAGTACGTGCCAGAGTATGTTGACAAGACATCTTTGGTTGAAAGGTACTTGCGGAATGATTTCTTTTCTCTCACCTTTGAAAGGGCAATGCTTGTGCCTTTTGCCTAAGTTATTCAAAACCTAAGATATAGGTTATTGACTTGAGGTAGCTAATATGAGAATAATTTTCAATTATTGCTGATAAGAGGTAGATGATGAGGACTTCTATCATTCAAGTGGAATAGGATGACAGGGTATGTCTTCAATTAATGCAGATTGTGCAGAGCCCTGGGTGGAGCAGAAAAGGTTGAAATAGAGCATGGGAATCACTCACTCTCTAACAGAGTTTCTGAAGCTGTCCAGGCTATTGTTGACTTTGTCAAAAGGGAGGGTCCCAAGGGTTGGGATGATCCATGGAACTAGCACGACGCCTTTGCTACTTCCTACAACGTTTTGCTTTACTCGCGTTTTTTTTTTTTTTTTTTTTTGAGTTTTGAGGCATGTTTAATTTTTTAAATTCTTTTCTGCCTTTCTCTTAACCCATTATATTATCATTGGCTTCCATCTAAGGATCCCCCTCATTCATTGATTTTCTCATTGTTAAAACTGTAAAGCAGTGAACCTTTGATTGACTGAAGGGGTTGCCTTACAATTTCAATCATCGAGCCTGATTTTTTGTAGTTGTATGTTCCTAGAAAGAAATGGTCATGTTATCATGTTTGACTTTGTTTTGCTTTGTCAGGCCCCATTTGTGATGATCTGTTTATTCAGGAAGGAATTTTCCACGACTGCATCATGCATGCGATTGTGTATATGTAGAGAAATTAAGGACCGATAAAATACCTCGACTGTTTACTGGGTATTGAGATGGATTTAGGTCTTCCATTTATTGTCTTCTAAATCTTACTATGTTGCTATAGTAGCAGCATGAAGAAGTTGCAGCGTGCACTTCATAACATGGGTGGACGTGGTGTTTTAAGTTTGTTTTATTCTTGAATTTGTCAGAAAGGGTCTAGCAGGAAAATTATCTGTAATATGCTCTTCATTCGCTATGTCACAGGGGATCTAATATGAGTTGAACATGGTGCGAGGAATGCAGGGTGTACTAAAGGAGTTTTTGGCAGCTTCACCAATTTCAGTAATGACATTGCTTATGCTTCTGCTGATGCATAAGAATGAATACATTATGGTTGTGTTCATAGTGAGGATAAAATGGCCAATGTGACGAAGGATTGGAACCTCTTGGCTAGTCTTTTTGCAGGACTAGCCAGCCACCAAAGTCTCCATATCTGGCTAAAAATTGTCTTCCTTTGCCTAAGTGCATTGGATCCCATGATCCTCCCACTTTTTATAAAGAAAGCATAGGCCCATTGAAAATTATACTGGCGGAAACCTAAAGAGAATCCTTGACAGTGAAGAGTCGCAGCCTAACCAATTGTTGACTCTCAGCCTCTTGTGATCACAATGAAGTTCCTCTATATTCTTAAACTGCTCTCCTCTCATATTGTCTTACATGACATTGTTCAGAAAAGAAGTTGTCCCTGGGAATAGAGGGCTGGACATGATTATACCGCATTCGGTGCTGATCGTGCCATTGATTTGAGGAATGTACCTATTGTTCACAATAGTACTTAGTAGACCTAGCTAGGCTATGGCTGAAACCCAACCTAAAGAGGCAAGATCTCTAATCCATGGTCAAGCAGCTAGAAAAATCTAGCTCAGTAAGAAAAGCCACATAAAGAGAAGCAAATGCAATTATGAGTATTATTTCAATTTCAAATGGACATGTTTAGAAGGCAACTGCTCCCTTTGCTCTCTTGACCCTAAAAGTGAAAAAACCCTAGAAAAAAGAAGAAGGCACATGAGAGAGAGAAAAAGGAGTGAAAGGATGTTACATCAGTTAAGGCTTTTGGTGAAATTTCTTATCCCTGACCTTCTTTTACCTCAGGAATCTTTTATTCTTTTTGGGGCTTTTTTTTCCCATGCGAAGCTAATCATGCACGACTAAACAAAAAAATCAATAATCACACACAATCAAAATGTAGACATCAAAAAGATACGGAAAGTTGGAAAGGGTCCCAATTGTTTAGGTTTGATTGAGTTTTAAAACTTTTTTAAAGAGACGCGTTCGAGATCGAATTTCACTGCCGATGATAGTGGGTTACTAAAGAATGGCAAGTTTCATCTTTTCACCAACTTAATCATGATTTTTAACGTAATCAGCAAGTAAAACGCACAGCTTTTGTTGATCATTGAGATAAAACCACAACTATGACACTCAATTGAAACTTAAAACCTGAAGTTTTTGTAAGTAGAGGGAATGTAGGATCTTGTGCATCAACATTTTCCAGTTCACTTAAAATCTAGATATTATTTTCCAACAAATTCTCATAATCAAGTGACCCACCCAATTGTCAACAAAATTTATGTGTTTTTGTTCTCTGAATACAGTTGAAATCATGCTTAAGTGTACAAAACTTTGTAGTGATTCTCAATTCATAATTTGAATTTGAGAAAATAATTTGAAACCGGTAGTTAAATGTGACATGCAATCAGATTGTGTACTCTTTTTTGTGCCTCTTCCAAAAAATTTACAACTCAGGTGACTAAAATAGAATAATTAGGATTCAAGCAATGGACAACTCAATATTTAGAATTTCTATTGTATCTATTCCGTGAGGAGAGTCTTGTAAGGTGAATCCACGCGTAAGTTAATAAAAACATTTAATATGAGGAAAAAAAATTCTAGGAACGACCAAAAAGTGCAATCAAGAGGGGAATATTTGCCATGGAAGTCAGCAATGTGTAGGGACTAAGGGACAAGTCAAGAATCTCAGCGGATTGGATCGCTTTTATCAAAGAAGATAGAAGCCAAAAATCTGAAAACCTCTATGATCTTGCAGGATTTGCTTGCCCTATTTTTGGTTTTATTACATTTGTGTCGAGAGCTATCAAAAAACAGGCAATTCTTATCTGTTTATGAATGGACTCTTGTGCACAATGTTTACTAAATCCGTGACTTAGAGGCTGCGTAGTAGCTTATTCCAGGGAGCACTCGTTTCGTTTACATTCTTTTGTTAGGAGCAGATTTTTTGTTTAAGGAGGAACGCGTTTGATAAATTTTTTGTTCGAACGTAAAACGCGTTTGGTAAATTTTTTGTTCCCCGGAACAGGTTTGGAGTAAAAATCGAAACAAGAAAAAGTTTTTTTGTCAGGAACAATTTTAAGAAACACTTTTTTTTTTTTTTTTTTTTTTCTTTCTTTTTTTTTTCTTTCTTTTTCCTCTTCCTCTTCCTCCTCCCACCCCTCGGCCACCCCATCGCCGCCTCCGGCGAGGTCCGGCGAGCTCGCCGGCGCCTCGCCGGAGCCGGGCGAGGTCAAGCAAGCTCACCAAAGCCTCGCCGGCCACCGGCGAGGCTCGGCCTCGTAGATCTAGGCGAGGCCGAACCTCGCCCAGGCGGCGCGAGGCCGCGCGAACCTCGCCGGCCACCGCAAGGCTCGGCCTCGTAGATCTAGGCGAGGCCGTTCGAACCTCGCCCGGCCCCGGCGAGGCTCGCGCAAATCTAGGCGAGGCCGAACCTCGCCCGGGCGGCGCGAGGCCGCGCGAGCCGCGTGAGCCTCGCCGGTGACGAGGCTCGGCCTCGCAGCGGGCGAGGCCGAGCCTCGTCGGTGGCGGCCGGCGCGAGGCTCGGCTCGACCTCACCAGATCTGCGAGGCCGAGCCTTGCCTAGGTGGCCTTGCGAGGCTCGGCGGCGACCAACAAAAAGAAGGGAGAAAAAAAAAAAATCAAAAATCAAAAAATCAAAAAATTAGAAATTTTTACCAAACGTGTTTTGTTCCCAGAGTAAAAATTTTAAACCGTTATCAAACACCCTTAAATGCTCGAAACAGTTTCAGGAAGAGAAACAAGAAAAAACATTTACGAGCGTAAACTATTCCCTAGGAAGTAAACGCGTTGCTCTGCAAACCCTTATTTACCCAACTAAGAAATAAGACTCCGAGAAATTATCGAAGTTATCTTTTGGCATATTCAACTACCAATAAAAATTTTCTGGAAAAAAATAATCATCATTGAGAAATGCATTCGATCTTTACTAGGGTATATATCCTATTCTACTATGTATATTCTATATTATAGTCCATCAAAAATAAATATTCTATATCATAGAGAGAAAGATGAAGTTTGTAATCACTTATTTGGCCTTTATATTTTATCCCTTCATTGTAGAGTAGAAAGGCACAAAATAAGGACATAATAATCAATAAACACATATACTAAATTACCAATATCCTTAATTTCAAAAAAAAATTAAGCATCTAGCTTTCGCACGAACGTATCTTGCGTCTCAACACCAATATGGTTATTAAATATAGGTAAAGTCCAAGTAAAAGAACGATTGCTCTTAAACTTGTCATGTGGCACTTCATTTTACTTCTCTTATTACCATGTGACCCATTATTAAATTAACCGGTACTCCCAAAACTTCTATAATATAATCGGGTTTAAAAATTTAAATTTCAAAAAATGGATAAAGAGAGAATATCTTTAAATAATTTTCGTCAGAACACAGTTTCTTGAATGTGATAATTCTTACATAGTTTATTCATTTAGCCATATATATTGCTTAAGAATAAAATAAATGATTTCCTTTATTTAGTCGGCACAACTTATCTATTGACGAGTGAAAGCAAATTGATAAGAAGTCAAGCAATACATATTGTATAAATTAACAAAATCAATTTAACTAATGAAGATAAATGATATCATTTCCATCAACTTTAAGTCCAATAAAATTGAGCAGACATCTATATATATATATATATATATATATATATATATATATATATATATATATATATATATATATATATACCTATCTGTGTGTGTTATAAAAGTGACAATCTGGAGGGGCTCTTGTCCCAAAAATTTGAAATATGACAGACAAATAAAAAATATAAAAATGTTGAATTTTTATACCCACCAATGTGGATGATCCCCACGCAGAAGACCATGTGACTCTGATGTGAAACCCTTGAATGCGCAGTTAATTGCATTTGCTGTGGCACGACTGCCCGAGATATTCCCTTCAAGGATATTAACCAGAAGATGACAAAATTGGCAGAAATCAAATAAATAAATAAATAAACCTAAGCCCGCTTGTAGAAACCCTAGCCGCTTGCATCGTTATTGTTACTTTGTACTAAGATATCAAAGCCCGACAATGTTTGCTTCTTCTATGTTTTAGTTTAATTGCCCTAAGTTCATCGAAATGTATGCGTTTGAGAACTTCCTCAAACCTTGTTAGGCGCCTAATTGATCCATTCACAAGGAATGTGAATGGAAGTATGACCAATTGGACATCAGATTGAGGTTACATAACTAGGATAATTCTAATGTACACTATCGGTGTAGGACAATATGTAACCAATTTTGTATAATTGTCCATCACATCTACATTCCACACAACTTTTGCAAAGTCTAATTTCTTACTGGTGTGGCGAACAAAAAGTCAATCACTTTAAAAGCACATAACTGTTCAATGGTGATTTGGCTGGTTCTATCACGTTAGCCATAGTATTTATGAGAGAAGAGCATGGTAAAATCCACATTCACAAGACAATGAGTTTGCCATGCACTTACCTCGATTCTTGCTCTATATATAGTTTTTTTGTCGAAAAAAATATATTCATTACTTAAAAAAATACATGAGAAGTATATAGACTTCCATGATTAAGCAAATCAAAGCAGAATAAAGTTCAAAATATTACCAAACAAAGCTGAATCCATAAAATAAATAGGATCAACAAAGTATCAACAAAGTTAAGCACACACTCTTGTGCTTGACTTAAATTTTAGGATCAATATTAAGTTTAATTTATGTGATTGTTGATCTCAAATTTTTGTTCAAGTTTTTCTAGTTGGAGATCTATGATGCATGAGTTATTGGATAATTGTGTTTGCAATTTTGATGGCAGTCATGGTTTATTTATACTGGGGTTTTTACTTACTAAAAATGTAACATGATGTGTTGCGGGTTATCTTATGATAACCCTCACAACTTTAATGTGTTTGGGACTTTTGTCAAAACTCATGACGGTTTGGGAAATAACAAAAAGTTATTTCGATATGGACCTAAATAAGTTCTTAAATTATTCCATCTGAATTTTAGGACATAAAACACAGGTATTTCCACCTTATTGGAAAAGAAAAATATATAATTTGAAATAAGGGGTGCGAAACATGCACCAACACGTTAAAATAAGAATGCAACTAGATTAGGCATCCTCACTTGAGAAATTACCATTGATTACCCTTGTAAGTGAAAACACCTTCGGAAGAGGATACGCCAATAAAATCGACCTCAACTTTACTTCACTGTGAATTCATGATCTTTCAATAGATCTCGAGTTGAGAAATAACAAAAAGTTATTCCAATAGATTTGGGACTTTTCTAGTTGGATAATTGTCTAGCATGAAAAAAAATTCAAGAATTAGATTTCATGTCCAAAGAAAGTCCAAATGGCTAGGTACGTAAAATCTCGAACTAGTACTCATAATATATTTACTCCTAACTATTGTTCACTTCATAAACAATCCCACCCAAGTACACATGACTTAGATTCCCCTAGACTAATTATTGTATCACATGAAACTCCAAATCGATATCTCAAAATGCATTTATCCGAACTAATTATTGTCTCAAAAAAATCCCAAATCAGTACCCCTAATGCAAATCCACCTTCCATTAAAGTTCATCTATGTCACATGTAAGGACTTTCCATATTAGATTTGTCATTCTCCACACAAATCCATTTTGCAGTTGTATGTTGCATGTGTTAACATGTATACATTTTAACAAGACAATGGACGTAAAGCTTACTTTGGTTAGGAGCATCAGTTTGGGTGCTTTTGCGATATGAAAATGAGTTTGTTTAGATGTGTCATGATATGCCAATTTTGGAGTTCTTTTAAAAAGAATATTATTTTGAAGTAAATGTGTTATGGGATATTAGTTTAGGATTTTTAATAGCATTAATCCTAAAATAAAAGTCAAATTGCAACAGTGATAAAATTTTAAAATAAAAAAGAAGGAAAATTCAAATAAAACCCACCCTAAAAAGATCCTTATCAACTTGTATATATAAAATATCCAACTTGTTGCCAAACGCTCAAGAAAAATTAGAAGAGCTAATATCCCGAAAAATCACAAATTATTATAAATATGTCAAATTTACTTCAAAATTAATATACCTATGACAAATTGATTTTCTGTTAAATTTTATCATCAAATTGCTAAGTTAAATAACACGTAATAATTGATGGATTTGCTAATTTGAAGTTTTTCACAGTATTAACCTAACTAAAATACTCTTTTGATAAGTCAAACTAGAGTCTTTTTTTTTCATGCTCACAAATAGCTAGCATCCATAGAAAAAAACAAGGAAAAAATTCCCCAATATAAAGAGAACCTCATAAAAGAGAGTCATCTTGTAATTGCTCAGGTAATATGGGCGTTCCCATTCTCGGCTCAGGAGTCGATGGTTGTAGTAGGCTAATTAATGATCGTGTCCCTAAATCATTAAGAAAATTATAGAGAAAACTGTCCCCAGTCAATTTTAATCTTAATGTACTTATTAAATTACCCGATTTTGCATAGTTTAACCTAAAACCTTTATTTAATGTCCGATGAAAATTAACCGAAAAAATTATATTTAAATATCGTGTAAAGATTTAAATCTAAATTGATAAAATTAAAGAATTAATGGCCGTACGGTAAGTTTAGGCTAACGTGGTTTGGCGCGTGCATGCACATACAACCAAGGCACCACACACCCCTCATGTCTCTCATCCCTATGCAGCGTCACATGTGTGATTCCCCTCTGCCCTTCTCTCGGTTTCACATTTTGTGGACCCAACAAATACACCAATCCTAACTCCCATCTTCATTCGCACTCAACGAAAGATAAGATTTTATATTCGATATGGCATATGTTTGATACATTGGGGAATGTGTTGGAGAACTTTAGATGATAATCCTACCTTATGATCTCTTCACGGGTGACAAAATTCATACTTACCGCTCAATAATCTCACTTGTCTCGACTCGCAATTAGGCTTGTGACTTTGCAAAAAGTCATTGAACAATGCCATCGTCCGAGGTCATGAATTTGTGCGAAATGGAAGCCTAGTCGACCGAAAGGTTCGAAGGGTTCTAAGGCTCGGTGTGGCGGGTTCAAGGGAGAACCCGAACGGATCGGGACAGGACAAGAGATAAACCCCTGCTAGAATGACATGTTCGCATATGATTTTGATTGCACAGGAAACATTAAAGTTTGGAAGAGAGAGATGGGTACAGTTGGGTAGTTTTTTGCCCAAAGTCCCTCTTCTCCAAAAACATCTTATTCTGTTCGCAGCATATCGACATTATATGAACAAAGAAAAGCATATCCCTCTAAGCAGCAGCTCCCAAAGTCCTCAAAAGATCACTAGAACTTCCATCATAATTAAATCAAAACCTGCGATTTATGATGAAGATCCCCCGGCTTCAGTTAGATTCTTCCGGTCAGGGTCACAGTCACGGTCATGGTCACGGATCAAACCCATCTCCATCCAGCACAATCCTCATTGTCAAACGGCCGAACCACCCGCCATGGGCTGCGGGCTTTCTCTTTCCGGAACTCCCCCTCACATCACATTGCAACTTGCTGTGTTCTCATCGCTGAAGAAGTGGCTGAAATGATCCCCTGGCTGTGGGTATGGGTATGGGTAAGGGTACTGAGGATATGGGTAAGGTGGGGCGTAGTTGACTGCTGGCGGCGGCCGTGCATACATCATGGGATGGAACCGCTCATTGCCCATAGCCCGTTGCTGATTCATCATAGCAGCTAAGTATTGTTGTTGTTGCTGCTGCTGCTGCTGCTGCTGCTGCTGATGCTGCTGCTGCTGCTGTTGCTGTTGCTGTTGCTGTTGCTGTTGCTGTTGCTGCTGTTGGAGATACAGGTTGCCAGGGATGACCGCTGCCTGTCCAGTAGCACCTCGGAAGTAAGGGCCGCCACCAGCTCCACCGGTTGGCAGGCCCTGAACGGTCGGGATGCCACCCATTTGACCCATGGATAGATTGCCCATTTGGCCAATTGGGATATTCATTCCACCCATTTGCCCTAGATTTCCAATTCCCATGGCCATATCTTTTGGTCCCCCCATGTGGAAATTACCATTGCTCATAGAATTCAACCCTTCATTCTTTCCGCCACCTCCTCCTCCTCCTCCTCCCCCTCCCTTTTTGCCATTACTATTGTTGACATTATGACCACCATTTTGACCACTCTTGTTATTAGACCCACCACCACCACCATGATTACCAGTTTTGGCATCTTGAGGCAATCCTCCACCTCCATTTTTCCCACCACCTCCCCCAGCTTGATTTTGATTTCCTCCTCCACCACCACCACCACCTTTTCCTTTCTTACCACCATTTCCACCACCGCTCATCTGAGCAGGCAATGCTGCACCGCCGCCACCCCCACCACCTTTCTTGCCATTAGATCCATTGTTCCCTTCATTTCCACCAGCATTCCCTCCCTTCTGTACATTCATCATTTGTGGATAATTACCATTCATCATCCCATTGAACATTAAATTTTGACCCAGAAGCCCCCGACCACTCCCCATCATGGGCTTCATTTTACTGAGATGGAGGTGCGCATCATCCAGAGCATCATCGAACTCGTCGTCATAGTCGTCATCGTCATCGTCATCGTCATCATCATACTCTAAGTCATCATCACCCAAATACTCCTCAGGTAAATTGAACTTCACCGTCTTCTGGCCCTGACCCTGGCCCTGGCCCTGACCCTGGCTTGGGTCCTCGACAGGCACCTTCAGGTCCTTGAACTGAGGAGGCAGCTTCAGATCTTGAAACCCTGTGATCTGTTGGAGCCGTTGGAGCTGCTGGAGCTGTTGCAAGTTTGGAACTTGTTGATGCTGACCTCCCTTTGGCTGGTGGTTGTTGTTGGTGGTGGTGGTGGTGTTGTTGTTCCCACCCTTTTGGGCCTTGTTGTTGCCACCACCACCTTTGCCATTGTCGATTTGCATGTTCTTGAGCTGGTTGTTGAGATTGCTCTGATTGTTGTTCTTGTTATTGCTGCTGGGCTTCTGAGCACCCCATATCTCTGCATGTTTTCCTGATTTCGCCAGCTTCTTGATGAGCAAAGCCGGGTCAACATTCCCTGCAACCGTCACTTTGCCGTGTTCTGAGTCTATGGTGGTTTTGAATACACCTGCAACATTTAAAAGAAAGGAAAAGAATTTAGATAATGTTTAAGAAGCAAGGATCTTGAGGTTAGACATGCTGAAAACTTAATTAAATTTGGTCAAAGAGAGGAAAAAGGATCAACGGATCCATGGAGAAGAAAGGAGAACTACTATAGTCAATCTTAACGAAATATTTGAAAATTGAAAAAAAAAAATCATGTACAAACAAAATAGAGCTGAAATGAAAAAAAAGAAGCTAATGACAAACTTGACAAGACAAGGAGCAGTACCGTCAATCTTGTGCAAGATTTTCTTGATCTTCTGCTTACATCCATCACAGTGGATGTTCACTTTAAGCACGCAGGTCTGCAGGAACAAGAAACGCAAGAACAGGAAAGACAAAACAAAAAGGAAAAAATGAGCCACCCGTAAAAACAACACGGAAGCTGAAAAAAAAGAACTCACCAGGACAAACGGGCACAACAAGAAAGGAAGCAAATGAGACTAAAACGAAAGAAAGAAAGAAAGCAAAGACATTGCACAGCAGGCGAAACGTAATGCAGAGGAGCATAGTACTTGGGGAGAGCTCTCAAATGAGCTCCATTTCGTACTGAGAAATGTTATGGGGGGGGAGTGGATTAGGAAGGACGAGGCACGCACCTGGACCTTCAAAATCTCTTCTTTACTCATGACTCAGGAATTGAAGCAGAGGGAATGTGGCTCGACAGATCCAAGCAACAGGAAGCTCGACGAGAGAGAAACGCTCCGTCCCTCCCTCCCTGCCTCTTTCTCGTGGGCTCTCTCAAGAAGCAAAGGCAAATGCGTGTGAATGTGCGAGAGAGAGAGAGAGAGGAAGAGGAAGGAAGGAATGGCCCTGTTGCTCGTTTGAGCAGGCGCTTTGGAATCCAAGAAAGGCTCAACCCCAGAGAGAGAAGGTCAGAAGCAGTGGGTGGTCATAATAAACTTCTCACCCGGGGCACTCTCAGCTTCCTCTATTTCAGGATACGCGAGGCTAGTGGAGAGAGAGAGAGAGAGAGAGAAGAGAGAGGAGTGAAGTTCAAGCTTCGGTCAGTCGACAGTGCTGCTGCTTTGGGGCGCGGTTAGCGGGGCAATCTTGTTGCAGCCATGTGGCCATCAGGACTCTCTTTGTGGCTTTGTGGCTTTTGTGGCTCTTCCCAGGGCGTGTCGGTGTTGGCTTGGCTTCGAGCGGAATCCTTCTCGGGCCGGAGCAGAAGCTTTTGCTGTCCTTTTATCCAATCGGTAGCAGTAGAGCGCCACCAGTATCGACAAAACCTACCAAAGTGTTATGCACACCAGACCAAGATGTGTTGACCTAGGCGCGTTAGCAAAACGTATTCATAAGATGAAGTAGTTTGGCATGTTCATTTGGAGCTTGATTGTTTTCATTTCGTAAACGAATTATAACCCGTTTCTGAAATCAACCCTTTCGATCTGTTTGCAAACACGTTAGATGTGGATAATAACTCATTCATATATATATTTTTAATGTCCGGACATGTTAAATTTTGTTATGCTATGTTACTTGTGTTAATAGATGTGTTGCATTTGAGTTCTGAAAATATGGACATGATTGATAGAAGTGTCATGCTGAGATTTATATCTTAATTCGACCCGTTGTAATTATGACATGAAAATAAGAATCGTTAACCTTAATTGAAGAACCCCGTGTTACCTAGCATGGAAGCATGAGTGGTCAACGTAGAGGCTAATTGTTAGTGGGATTAAAGAAGATAGAAAGCCAAGTCAAATACGATCCTCGAGAGCCGTGAGAGAATATAGAAAGACGGTTTAATATACAATTATAGGAGATTTTATTTTGGATGTACAGCATACATTTCTATGAAGTCACTCCTACGATTGGAGTAATTGGATTTACGAGGATGTGTCATACATCTAATGCAATAGCTATAGACTAATTGTTGACAAATTGCATGAAAATAGAGAAGTCGAAACATATGGAAGAGAAAACTGTAATCTATGGTTGAACTATATGTTATGCCGAATATTTGCCTTGACCGCATTATGGATGAATTATCCATCAAGCATAATCATATCCTCATTCAATAAGACCCATCGTATCATAATGTCAAATTATAACCAATAGTACGATGAATAGACAATTGGAGTGAGCAAATATGACGTGAAGCACTAGTAAGACATATGATAAATGTATATATTAATATGGAATAGCTACGTCTTGGTAATAACATACCTAAATATCATGTTTAATGGAAAATGGTACTCCTATGTTGACATGAAAAGGACACAAATTAGGGATCTAGTTTTTACAAATTGAAATGGTGGGTTAGAGCGCATCATCTAATTAATCAAGCAAATCGGTCTAAAGGGGGAATTATTTTAGATTTAGATTAATTTTTTTTTTTGTGCTGGAGGAACCACCTCAGTCGGTAACCGAAGCGTAAACTCCCAGGCGCTACGTAAGCGGAAGGACCCACCACTCCCGACAGCACACTTAAGACACCTAGCGCCTTCTTGAGATTTGAACCCCTCACCTCATCGCAAAGGATCATCAAGGCCCTATTCAGCGGAGCCACCACGGTCGGTGGTTAGATCTAGATTAATTGCGACTTGTCATTATAACTTTCTCATATCATGGTGGATTTTTTTTTTTACATACACATATCGTAAGATTTAAGACAAAGTTCACATTCCGTGCACGGCGAATGTTGTTCTTTATGAATCACAAGTCGGACACTCATTTTTCAATGACGCGTCGCGATCTCAAATGTCTCTATAGAATCAGATCGCACGGAATCCTTCAAAGCGCACACGCAATTCAACTAATGCGACCACAAAAGCCAAATTGGGGCTGCTACATGGTACAAGTTCGTTCTGAATCGTGTCCTGATCTCAAATAAATTTTACATGACTTTGCCTTGCATTGGATGTGGTGGTGAGGTCAGCAAATGGGGTCGTGGGAAGGGCTCGGATTCGGGGGTGATCTGAGGGATTTTTATTGCTCAAGACCATCCGCAGATTGGGGGTGGAGTGTGTCAGATTCTGGATCCAAAAATAGCCGTGCATTCAATTGTCATTTATTGGGCTAGGTTGGACTAGCATTTACAAATAAATAAGATAAAAGGACTGCCATAAAATGCACAATTACAATAAGAATTTATATAAATATGTGGTCGGAGGGTATGCCACCGTATCTATCTATAGAATTTTAATAAGCGGGTCATACTAAAAACTCGACTCGTATTAAAATCCCAATAATTATATATTGTTTTAGACATTTAAATTTTTTGGCTAACATTATATAAGAGATGAGTGTATCATAAGTTATAAAACTTATTATAAAATTGTAATTGATTCTTAAATTTTCACAAAGCGCAATTGAGTCTTAAAATTTATTAAATAGGTGCAATTGAGATTTTCTATTAACTCCAACAAATTTGGCTAATGAAAAACATTAACATGATTTTTTTATTTATTTTCTCTCTTATGTGACTTTAACACTAACTAAAGCATCAAACATACGACTAAGATGACATTGTTTGATCCAAATCATAATTTTTTTTTACACCAAATCCTAGTTAAATTAGATTAAGATGATAAAGAAGGTTTGATTCAAGGAATACAAGCTGAAAAGAAGAAAAATAAAGAAAAACCAGCGCCTAGAGGTCCTTGCTTGGCGAGGTTACTTCTCACCATAAGGGAAGGGCCGACGAGGGACACAAAGGCCTCAACATGAATAGTGACCCTTGTTAGCCATAGGTAAGGCCAACAGGCTCTCACACAAATTTGGGCACCACCTTGTCGAGTCTTTTCCATGATTGCCATCCCAACAGGTGAGAAGCTTCTCGTATGCAATTTTTTTGTTTTTCATTTTCTTAGCATTGTGTTCTTTTTATAAAAAAAAATAAAAGAAGAAAACTTTTAACCTCTTTTATCTTTTAATGTAGGACTAATACCACGAAAAATTCTAAACTAAATTTATCAAAAATTAGTATTCTTATGACAAATTTATCCTCCATTAATTTTTATTAAATTTTACTATCAAATTGTTGAGTTAGATGGCATATAGCAATTGATAAATGTACTCATTTGGGTTTTACCCTTGATTTGTCATAGATGTACAAATTTGAGATATTAATACAATTTAACAGAAACTAACTAAGAGTAAATTTATCACAAATGTATTAATTTGAAGTTTTTTGTGGTCAAAAATTAGTTTGGGATAAATTTGTCACATGTATACTAATTTTGAATATTTGTTGGTGAAAAAATAATTTAGAGTAAATTTATCATAAATATAAATTTATCTTTTTTTTTTTTTATGATGGGGTAAAAAAATATAGTTGTACCAAAATGTCGCATAAGTGCTTTAGTTACTAGGGAAGTCAAATCGGAAAAAATTAACACATGGGCTTGATTATACGAAGGTTTTAGGACTTATTTTAAGATTTCCGATGTATTTATTTTATTATATTTAAAACGATAGTTGGTCCTTTTTATTAAAGAAAAATGTCCTAGATAGTCACCCCGTATGATGGTACGAAGTACCAGCATCTTGCTTGAAACGGACGCTTCACATGGGTGTGATGATACTTCTCGTTTTGCATGAATGGTCAGTTCGTCGGCTGCGACAGCATTTTGGCTTTTCCCAAGGTTGGACCGTCGTCCTCTGAAAACGTGTGATTTTCCTCGAACGGTCGAACCGCTCTCGCTTCCGGTTCGAGGTTTCGCCGGTGTTTATAGTGATTCAAATTTGTGATTTTCTCTCCATTATATTAGATTTAATTTTATGACATAATATATATATATATATGTATATACAGATCCATCCGCTCGTCATTGTGGTGTGTCATGATTTTTAGAATATAAACAACATTATATTTCCTTTTATAAATGGAGAAAATCCGATTTTTAAGTTTTATTTATTTTAAGAAGAATGAATGATTTAAAAAATATTTTTTTAAGAATTATTATTTAAAATAATTAATCAATAAATTTTATTTTTAATAATAATAAATTACTTTTAAATTATTTTTTCTATTTTTATTTATTTATTTTTGAAAGTGATAAAGTATCATTTTTCGAAAAATATTTTGATTGATTTTTGTGGGAAAACAAGCAGAAGGGATTTGCTAAAAATAAAAGCAAAAAGAATTAAAAAATAAAGGAGGGAATAACTCTCAATCATTAGGGGTGGGGCACTTCTTTTTTATCTTTTTCCTTCTTTTTGGCCCTTTTCTTGGTTTTTTGACTCGTGAAGTTTCAAGTGGGGCCCTATCATTGCGCGGCTTGGATGGATTTAAAAAATATGTTTTTTTGTCCCCATATACTCACTAACAAAAAGTAAGACAAGAGCTTCTGCTCGAATCCAATTTGTCCTTGGCCCTTGTGAAATGTAACGTACTTCGAATTAGGTGCATTACATTTCTTGCTGATGTGATTTCAAAAGCTCATTAGTTTATATCGATCAGGTGCATTTAATAACTTACAAGTTAAGTACTTTAAAAAGACTTGAAATTAAGGTCACAAATAGAGGAGCAAATTGCAATACCATATAAGTTAATGTCTTATTGCTAGATCTTTCTTTTAGGCTAAATCATTACATTTCTTTTTTAGTTTTAGCAATAAGGTTTCAAGGACAATGTGATGCAAATGATAGTGGATTTGGTTCCCCTTTGTTTAAGGAAAAAAATTCCACCTACAATTTACCTTTTCTAAAAAAAATGAATGACATATCTATATTTATGATATTTAATGGTCCAAATTTGCTTTCTTTTTCTTATTTTCTCTTCTTTTTCAATTCCTCTAGATTGTGTCATGATTACCAATCTTTATCTCAATCATGCAACAATATCACCTACCTCAAGTGCTTTTGGGAGTGGTTCTCTGAAATGCAGAGTCATTTTCCTAAATATCTTCTACTTAAAGTGCATTCACTCAAAGTAAATGCAATTTGATTACACCACCTGTAGCGTATCTTTTGCAAAGTAACTTTGATGTTCAATAAGATCAAAAAGAAATATCAAAGGCTCAGGGTCCCTATTCATCGTCTCCATTGTGGAAGTAAATCCAGTGAAATAAATCAATTGTCGAAAATGATCGAACCATCAAAAAGGCTAGGCAAATCGATGTTGAGATCAAGAAATCTTCTGATAATAGTTTATGATCCAAAAATCTCTAATCTCCACACGTTCATATTCCAGCACTTAAAATCAAAAACCTCCACCATCATGAGTAAAATGCTCTTATCAAACCGACAATATAGAAAACAAAAACCAATCATTACATCTAAATTCACCCTTCCTCTCAACCAATTCACTAACCTCCACATAATTTACACCTCCATGTCCACATTTCATCAAATCGTCCGGACCCCGCTTGTCAAAACCATCCAAAAGAGGTCTTGCCAGCCAAACAAGCACATGAAATCAAACTATTCAGCCACCGCTCTCTCACTCACGGCTCTCTCGCCAACCACGACAACCCACATGTCCATACATGACTTCGACCATCCAGACTTGTGCGAGCCTAGAACTTGGCAACTCAGATTAGAGACCACCAATGACCCTCGATGACTCTTAACGAATGGATTAGTAATCCTATCACCCTTAGCAAATGGGATGGGAGGCTTGCGTGAGCTCATGACGGTCAACAAATAGGCTTAGGTTTGGAGCCTTAGGAAGCTTGCAACCATTGACAACTAGGTCTAGAGCCTCAGCAAGCCTCATGACTCTCGACCCTTAGATTTGGAGCCTCAACGAGCCTCACGACCCTCAATCATCGACCCTTAGTTAGCATCGACATTTGAAGATCGACAAACAATTATGGAGCAAGATGAAGATCGATATTTATGAAAAGGAGAGAGCCGATGAACATGAGGTCAAAACATGAATACAAAAAGGAAAAAGTTAATGAAGGCAAGATTGGGAGAAGAAAAAATTTAGAACTGAATACGGATGTAAGATTGATTGTGTAATATTTCCATTAATCTACCCTTTCATTACACCTTAAAAGCATCATTTTTTGGATTGCTGTAAGTCAATGCTGGTCACCAGCATTAACTTTTTAAATAAGGGGATGTTTAGATTGACTTTTACTTCTTATCTTTTGTTAAATCCAACATTTTGTTTGGTGTGGCTTTTGCTTTTACTTCTTTACATTTTATTTTTCAAATTTTTCTATGTATGTACTTTGACCTTTTTTTTGTTAACTCCAAAACTTGAAACTTCAACAGCATATTCATAATTATTTTAATGTTTGGACAACGTTTTAAATCTTCGCTAAAAGGCATAGGAGTCACTTTTGACTTTTCAGAAATCTCACAAACAAACCCTAATGGTGCGTTTGTTTCGCGGAAATCGTACCATTTTTGGAAAATATTTTCGAAGAAATCATTTTCCATGAAAATGATTAGTTTTCCTATGTTTGGTGATATGTGATTGAAAATGTTTTCAGGTGTTTGGATGACATTTGGAAAATGATTGAATAACATTTGGACTAATAAAAAGGAAGGACCTAAAGATCTAATAAAGAGGGAAAATGTTTTCCCCTTCCCACGCACAATAATTCATTTTTCTAAAATAAAACATAATATTTCTGTTGACCGGAAAGTATTTTCCATTGACCAAATTATTTTTGGAAAAACAAACAGCGGAAAGTCAGAAAAACACTTTCCAGAAAAATAATTTCATTGAAACAAACATACCCTAAATCTCGGGGTGCACTCATTTTGGGATTTGTTGTGTGACTTGAAAGACCACAAAATTTCACAACAAATGAATCTTTATATGTAGGTGCACATATGATTTAAAAATCATCATCTTTAGAATTTTGGATTAATAATAGAAAAAAACTCTAAATTATGTTCATTATGACATAAATTCTCTAATTTTTTTTTGTATCACTAAAAATTATGTGATACAAATACCTTAACTATTTGTTATATCATAAAATTCATTGAATTCATACTGGTGTGATAAATATACCTTAAATTGAATCGTAGTAGAAGGTATATATATTATATATGTATAAGTTTAGTTTTTTTTATAACATAAAAGCATTAGGGTATTTGTGCTAAGTGGCAAGTATAGGTGTATTACAATAGACATAATTTAGGGTTTTTAATGATATTTGCCTTTCAAATTTTGACAAGAAAGCTAAAATATAACTATTTTTTACTCTTCACTAAAGCTAAACCAATTGCCCTATGAATAAAGGGAAATTTCTTTGATTTTTCAAGAGACTGATCCGCCGTTCTAAAAATATTTTATCTAAGTGCATTTTATCGTATTATCTGTATAAAAACATCCTACCGCACGAGCTCTTCAAAGATTTTAAAAGAACGATCGAGATTTGTCCTCTTACGATCCAACGACGGCCGATCTCCAAAAATACAATCCTCGACCATTTGTAGAAGTGTCCTTGAGAAATGAATAAACAAGAATTTACACCTAGAAGTTATTGGGCATGAAAAGTTGGCCCGAGTCATCGACTTTCGCAATAAAGCAGCCGTCGGCATAGAGGAACAATTATTGCGAAATTGAAAGTTTTTGCTCAACATAATGATGACAATTTGGAAACACAAAACCCTCGAAAGTAGAATTTTTCCGTACCGTCGGGCGAATAAAACAAATCCGAAATCCGTAGCCCATCGATCGGCGAAAAGGCGTTTCATTTCACTCGGTATTATCCTCTGGGTGTCAGCCACAACGAAGACAAGCTTCCCTCTTCCCAGAGATTGAAATCATTTCTTAAAAAATTCGAGTCGAGAGAATTGGGCAGGCCATTGGATTTTCCCTCCAGGTTTTTTGATCCGGACAATTCAAAGAACTGATCTGGCTTCCGATTCTATTAAAGGTGTTCGACTAAATTGATTCTATTTGAGGATCGGATTAGATCATCTGAAAATAGATATAAGAATCGATTTCCATTGGAACCAGTTCAGGAATTATAATCAGTTTGAAAATAGATTCCAAGTGAATATCCACCTAAGAATTTGACAGATCACTCTATTTTGTAATCGATTTTATAAGCTAATAGGTCAAAACTCTAATTTATTTTGTCATCGGTCTTTTTATCTTTTTCCGAAACTTCTCGCTAGTCTTTCCTTTTGCCCTAAATTTTTATAGATGAATAGAAAATAGAGTTTTATAATTTATATTTTATGTTACGTGTTTGAATTTTTTATCGTTTATAATTGTACGTAACTACGTATTCATCTTATGAATTACTGTTTTTCAACATTGGAACTAGATTAGAAGAAAAATGTAGGTTTTAAAACTGGTTCCAAGTAAATATGATAGGTTTCAAAATCCAAAAATCAAAAATCGGTTATAACAAGATAGGTTTTGAATTTCGGCTCTAAAATTTACCCACCCTAAAATCGATCATCTTTGGGTTCTATCCTCGTAAAACGAACATTCTCTTAGCTCAATTGGCTTTGAGCTAGGCACACATGCTTGCAACTAGGGGTTCAACACCTTCACCACCGTCGTCACTGACCCGAATTGGTCAACTCCATGTTTAACCGGCTCTAGACCACATCAGCCATCAAAGAAAAGCCGGACCATGGTCTGGTTTTCACATTTAAACGATTCATGATTGTGTCATTAAAGATGTTTTTACATGATTACGAAATATTTACATTAAGAATGAATGAAAATGCATCACTTGTATTAGTTTTCTTGTCGCCGTGTTGAGAATTACCACCTTTAATGTAAATTATCGAGGATCCTTGGTAGGTATGATTTTACATCCGCTTTTAAGCTTGAACCAAATTGAAATCTGTTGCCTAAAGGGGATTGTGCAGTTAATCACAAATGGTGAGATAAATGGATAAATAAGCGAGAATGGAGAAACCGATGCTTATTATGATGTACTGGACTTGGTCTTAGCGTGCGTACTTATAGAAAAACCTCTCACCAGGGTAGTTAATCACAAATGTTTTTTTTCAAATGTCTCTTTTGATACCCAACTCTTGCTCTCGGGAGAAATGCAAAGACTGATAAAGATAGCGAAAGGATGACCTTATACATATAATTTGTCATACTTTAAATAAATTTAAATCTGAATTGGGCGACCTTTTTTTGTTTTTGTTTTTTAAACGTTTCTTTTGAAACCCAACTCTAGTTCTTAGGAAAAATACAAAAACTGATAAACATAGTGAAAGAATGACGTTATACATATAATGCTGGTCATACTTTAACAAATTTATATATGAATTGGAGGGCATTTCCTTTGTTATTTTAGATGCCTCCTAAAAACCTAATACTGGTTCTCTGGAGAAATGCAAAACCTGATGCGCTGTCAGGATGGGTTAGTGCTTTAACAATTTGTTTCTTCTTAATTTTTTTTTTTCATGAGAAGACGAAAACTTTACGTGATTTGCCGCAGTGGTTCTCTCTTTATTCTCCCTTTATTTCTCAAAATGCTCAATGCTCTTTTCCTATTTTGCCAACTCTTGAAGAAACTACATCCAAAAAGAGAAACACAAACCAGACAGGACCCAGTTGCCAATTGCCATGTTGAGTGTCCGCACTCTAAAGTCAAAGATTCGACCATGCACTGGAAGTGGAGGAAGATCTTTGCAGTGATCCTTCGTAAAATTAACAATTTGTTCAAAGAAAGTGAAGAACAAACAAAGTCCTGAGTACATCTTAGAAAATATGTCGGAGGTTGGCGACCGGGACCTCTGTTTGAACGTGACATTAATGTAAAGCCAACTACACAATCTCAATATGCAAGATGGACGGCGCTAGCTTCATTGTCCTATACTAGACACATCGTAGAAAAGGCCGTACCATGTATATTAACTTATTGCGAGCAATCTTAGCAGAATATTTATGGCCGACATGTAATAAACATGAAAACCTAATGCCTATTTCCTTGTTACTTAGATGTTCAGAATTGGACGAAAATTGAACATTTCTATGTTGGATGACAATATCGTCTTGTACATTCTCGTACCCATAAGGTTTTCAAGGAAAAATGCAGAGTATGATGCGAAACCGATGCAATATACATCAGATCTGCTGATCAAATTTGATATTACAATATGGTCTACACCCCACAAGGTTGAAGATGCTTCAGGGTGAGACAATGAGCTACACTAATGCTATTACTGTTCACAGTGAAAGAATGTGAGAAATCAGGAATTCCCCGGCCAAAAACATCATATAAAGACCACAGGAACTGCAAGCCCTTCGCTGGCAAATTTCTCAACACTCCAATACCAGACCAAATTGCACCAACATGCATCGATTCCGATCGAGGCTTGAAATTTATTACAGGCTAGAGACTATCAGGAGTAGAACTTCAACTATTTCGAAATACCTTGTCCTTTGCAAATTGGCAGAACAAAGAAATTAACGTTAAAAGTTGGATCATGCAGGAATCAACTGTCACGACGGATTCAACCGTCTTATTTCTATGATCTTTCAAGAGTTCACCTATGTTACACCTAAAAGCCAAAAAGTTGATCTTTCTAGCCTCCTTTTCTTCGTCACTGTCATAAACCTGATTTAACTCCTCTGTTGATATCTTTAATATTCACACTAATGTGATCTGCATATCAAATTCTGTGTACATGATATTTATTCACCATAAAGGTTGATGCCTAAAAAAATGCCAGGGAAGTTCAAAAAAATACTCCGTCTTGGGGCTTTACCAGGACTAACTAGTAAAAGGCAGCCAGAAGCTCTCATCCCTCAGAGACTACGAGTGTAATAGGAGCATCTGTCAACAAAAGGATCACCCTAAGATGATTTTCAAAAATTCCTTTCGAGTTTTAGATCTCTCAACCCCTCACCTCGGAGATTATTTAAAAATTGTATCAAATTTGAACTAGTAACTAATCCCAACATGGAGGTATAGAAAAAACTCATGTAAACAAAAAATCTCAAAATCTGATAGATTCGCCTTCGGAAACAAGAAGTTCTGGGAAGGAGCGGCAAGACTGCAGAGAAATGTCTCTATTCATCCCATTCTCTTCTCGCCTCTATTTGCTTACTTCTCCACCTGGGAAATGAAATTGTCAATACAGTAGAACAATTGAATCGTGGACATACCAATAGAGGCCTCTATGCATAAGCTACGATTAAGATCTTATGTGTGATAAAAGTAATCAAGCTAAACGATAGACTTTGGCAGATGACATATTTGCATATTCAAACATAAAAAAGTATTTTGTTTGAAAGAACTGATAATACCGGTAAGGAACTTATATGCATGGAACAACTGGCCTATGTGACGTGACAGGTATATTTTTATTCATATAGCAATCGACATATTTTGATGGAGCCTTCTCAAAATTTTTCTTTTTTCTCACACTAGCATTCATTCTCAAGTCTGCTACTTTTCCACTCTTTTGCTTTCCAGAATGAGAAACAGCAGAGTTCATTCTATAAAATTTATGGAAGCAGAAAAACTATAATTTGACATGATGCAGTGAAATGGCAATAGAAAGTTTCCTATTGAAATGACATGATTCCTGTTCTCATGAATCTGCAGATTAGTTTCAAGTAATTCCCAAAAACTGTGGACAAATTATGCTGTGACACTTTAGAATATTAATTGTTAAATACCCAATACATGGACGGAGTAAGAATGTACAACCAGGTTCTATGCGTTACCCAGAAGCCAACTACCCTTTTCCCTTTTCGATCATGTTGGATAGATGCTGATCAATGCATGTAAATAAAAGCAACTAGTATTGACAATGATTAGGCACCTTGCAGAAATTTCTCATAGTCCTGCAGTTGTGAAATGAAACCAGAATTAGGAGATGCTTGTGGCCGTCTGCTCTTCACATGTTCCAAAGCTTGAGAAAAGCTCATGCCATGCTTTTTCATGAGATAAGCTACAACGATTGTAACACTGCAAAATACACATCTTTAGTTCGATAAAAATTACAAACCTAATTAATGATTAACATTGTAGAAAGGTAATCATCGCTTTAGCAGGCAATTAAAGTCAACGTCCAGCATATGCCAGAATAGGAAGTTCACTCCGGTAAGATATATGGCAATTAGCATTCCATGTTTATCTGTATCCGGTGTATCATTTATAGCCCTTGACCGTTCAGACATAAATGCTGATTTGTAAATGGTATCCAGTAAGTTTATTCTTCTAACACATTCAGGTATTTGATAGAAAGGATGAATATAAATGATGAATTTGTATCTACAAAAAATGATCTTGGGCACCTTTAGATGTGGTTAGAAGTTGAACTTCTGATTTATGTACGTGAAGTAGCCATTTAGGTTTATGAGGAAACCCAGAAGGCGATGAATGATTGCATTTTTGAGTACCTCTACAAGATGGAAATAGAAAAATTCAGAGTGGCAATAGTTCCTCACATGAAACTATTGGCTCCATGGATAAGTGACGCTGACATGGTCAAATTGTTTCTGACATGGTCAAGTTGTTTCAAGAATAAGAAAAACCTTAAAACATGTCCTTTCAAAGAGAGGCAAACATAGCATTCACATTTCATTTGATAGTGGGAGATGATTTGAGAGCAAAACATTGAAAGGTCGGAAGATTTATCTCCAACATTGTTCAAAATATGTGTCAGGATGATTGTGATTTTATAGTTATCTTCACATGGACTGGTTCCCAACGTCTACCTTATAAAAAAAAATCCTTGTAAAGCAGTTCAAACATCATGAAAAAATAAATTTTTTTCCTATGGAGACATTTTAATTTGAAAGATCCCCTACAGGAAAGATATATCTCCTACAATCACAATAGCCATAGTATCAGACAGTATCAATGCAATTATTAGTCATTTTCACATGGACTCAATGCCAATGTCAACCACATTAAAATGACATTTGAAATGCTGTTTGCACACAATGAAAAATGTCTAACCAAGATATATACATACTGAAAGTGATGTAGTAAATAACATTATCTGAGTAGACATGAACTATGCCCTGGCAATGTTGATGGAAGATATTGTCCCAAATGTAATAGGAGAATCACCTTCTGGATTTTCCAACAAGGCAATGGACCAGCACACCTTCACCTAATCTCTTGGCTTCATCAATAAATTCAAAGCACTCATCAAAGCGTTCTCTTATGTTTGTGTCTACTTTATCCTGGACTACCTCGAAAAAAAAAAAAATTGCAACAAAATAACCAGGTCAAATATTTAGTAGCAATGGTCAATGACAAAGACAATCATCCCAAATAAGAATAACTTTGGTTTATGAATATTAAAAGGGAATATTTGCATCTAAGCTATAGTCCTTTACACCACTAACCAAAAACAAAAGCATTGTCCCTTGGATTGCACTATCTCACAACTAGTAATTCAAGTCTAATTATTATTTGCCTTTTCAAACATATCGGATTGCACTGAGTAACTTGTGGAATTTCATATGGAAAGAAGCCAAAATATGGTGGACAAAGGTTGTGTGCTTAGTGCAGCTATTAAGGGAAAACAGCCGATTCAAGAGAATCAGTACCTGTAATTACTTTATACACGAAATCATCTGGATATACAGGTTTCAAAATACAAGCAGCAATTAAAATGTGCGTCACGTTAAGGCGTTTAAGGGCCTCTTTGTTATTTGCAGCGCCGACAGATCCCAAGAACAGACCCTAACGAAAATCATATGAAACAACATCAGCAGCAGCATCCATCAAACAAAAGTAGCAAAGGCATAAAAAACAAACATGACAACCAACCTAATGCGTGAAACAACCGCCGTCAGTAGCATACCTCTTCGATTTTACACGGATCCTTGTCATTATCAACACATCTGGTTAGGCTCTCTCTAAGATTTAGAACCGCTTGGATCTGAGCCCTGACGGATTCGTCAAACTGAGCCATTGCCCGAAGAAAGTACTCTGACTTTTCTTCTCTTTTGTTTTCTGTATCAGTATCTAGATGAGCATAACATGGAGCGCCAATTAGCAAAGGCGACAAACAAGAATGTACTGATTCAAAACGATGACGAAAATCAACCCCATCCCCTGAGCAACAACCATCGATCACACCACAAGAAAGTTACTCGCCAAGCCAAAGACAGAATTCACCAATCATCCACACCCATTGATAAACCCATAAACCTGATCGAGACTAACATTGCATCTCACACGAACTCAAGCCAGTTAATCCAAGAAAATACCAAGCAAAACCTCTTGAAAAAGCATGCAGAAAACAAGAATCAAGAATCAAGAAGACGGGATGCGAGACATGGACGGGTTCATCGAACACCACCCAACACAAACATGGGAAAAACCCAAAACTTCTCCAGATGAAATTCGAACTTCCCAGAAAAATTCCGGCTCGGTGACATCTACAAGATTGAGATCAAACCACCCAGGTTCTTCTCGCTTCAAGCGAAAACGCGAATCGATAAGGCGAAGCAAGTACCTTAGGAAGATAACCCGATTGAATGCGAACGACATGAAATCCAAGACGAAGAAAGAATCAAGAGAGGAACTTTACCTGGCGAATGGTCTGATCAGCGTAATCTCCTCCGGCCAAGATGACCTCTGGCTCTTGCGATTGATTGGTGGCAATCAATCAATTAGAGTTGACATTGTTCGTCGGCCGCGTAAATGGGCCTAAAGGCCCAACAACAGCGAATCGGATCTGAAAAAAGGGGCCGGGTCGGTTCGGTCCAATTCCGTTTGCTCCACAGCGCAAGTCCTTATTGTTGGGTTTTCAATTTGTAAAATGTTTTCGATTCAATATGAATATACATCAACCTTTTTTTTTGTTCTGGAATTTCAAAATTTATAATTGTAATTGGGAATTATGCCTTACTTGAGAGAGTGTGAGGGGTGGTTCGTCTGATTTCGGGATGGTAAAGTTGGATATCAAGTATGAACTTGGCCCGACTTAAGACTACCTAATTTTTTTTGATTAGTTTTACTTTATTTCTATCTAACTCTTATTCTCAGAATTTTGCTCTTCCTCATTGCAAGGCATAGGAGTTGATATTCACCATTGAAACAAAATTGTCCTTACCCCTATCTCCTGAAAATGTGGGAATTCTAATCTTTCGCCTTACCCTTCTCCTAAGGGAAGAGTGGCCACTAGGGTAAATCCAAGTGGTGTTAGGGCTGGTTTTTCATGAGGTCAGAATTAGATCGGAGTGTTATGAGGTACCCAATTTGGGATTTTTAATGGCATTGACCCTAATTCTTTTGGTTCCAATGATAAATTCGATGACTATATATGATAAAATTGGGCATAGCCTTAATCAAGATATTTGAGAATATCACAAATTATTTTTTTTTTCTAAATTTGCTTATTAGTGGTTGCTTTTGTATGGTGATCTACTAAAAGAACTTTTAGGTTCTCAGATTTTCGAGCTCGTTATTCTAGATTACAAAGAAAGGTAAAAAGAAGAAGAAAAATGTCACGTATACCTAGAGGCATAAGATTTCGAAAAGATAACACAAATGATGTCCTTATTTGCAATGAATTCGATTGTGAGTGCATGAGAGAGAGTCTGAGAGAGGTGCAACCTTCTCATAGTCTAGGAAGCACTCATATTCTCTAGAAGCTTTCATGTCGTGTCGAATACTTCAACACATATCCGACACTCTCCAACATTCGATTAACACGTGTCGGAAAATCTTTTGACATTCTTTGATACTCAAGTTAGGAATACCGACATGCGAGTTCGAAATTCCAACACTTGATTTTGATACATACGGGATCAATTAAAAAATTTCAATAAATGAGAGGTTATGGTGTAAATATGTAAAAAAATTTAAAATAATAAAAATAACAAATGTAAAAAGAAGAAAACCTAATCTTTTTTTTTTTCTGACTCACTTTCCATGACACAAAATTCAACCCCCAAGTTTTTTTCTCTTCTCCTCTTACATACTCTAACACACTAGTGTAGAATGTAGATTGCTTTTTTTTTCCCCCAAATTTTATGGATTATTGGGATGAAGTTGAATTTGTTAAATTGATACAATGAATGATATTAACAAATAGTAAATTAATATTTTCAATATAAATTCATTATAAACTCTTTTTTATTATTTATTTACTTGTGAATTTGAATTAAATTAATTTGATTGAAATAACCATAAAAATGATAATTTATTATGTATATATAAAAATATACATTTAATATACAACGTGTTCCAATGTATCGAAATTCTTTATTTTGAAAAATAATGTGTCGGCGTGTCGTGTCCTGTCGTGTGTCACGTGTGAGTGCTATTGAGCTTATAGTTCATTAAATTGAATGGTGACAAGGCATCTTGTGGTTATTCTTAATTTCATCTAATTTTGGGCCAATTTATGAAAGTTAAGCAAGCTTTAAATGACACGTAATGTTCCATACATAGAGCATAATAGCCATACAGAAAAAAAAAAATCACTGACCACCTTCCTCAATTTAATCCATCTTTGGTCTATCATCCATTCTTCTAAATTCTTTTCTTTCGTGACATATGCTTAAAAAAAAAAAAGTCTTCTTCGCTTTTTAGTTGGTGCCACAAACTATAGTTCTTCCCAATTGAAGGAGATGGTATGCTTGGGAGAGATCTGAGAGATGACTTTGCATCTATGCATGAATCAATCGAATCCAACTTTTTTCCTCAGGCAAAATCGTCGGACCAAAATAAAATAAATAAATAATCGATGCCCATATTGATTAATTTGTGCAATACACAATTATCCTTTTCGTATGATTCAATTGTTGAAAATCAATTGAGAGATTCCACACCACCGCTATTTTCATACAAGAAATAGCCTTTCCGTTTTCAAAAACACATAAGCCATTCTTGAATCTCACTATTGTCCACAATGAAGAAAATGTGAATCATGATAAAAAAGGTAAAACCACCACTTTGCAATATACATTTTAGATATCGGTAAGTACATATATTCACATTATATCATAAATTGTAACATTATGAACAATGTGGGTTCCACATTTGTAAATAATTATCTATTTCTGGATCGGCATCCATGTATATTTGTGATATTGCCTTATATCTTCTTACCTCAAACGAAGTTTGAGATGTATTTTTTATTACACTTAAATTTCAATATAAAATCCTCCAATTAATTTCCAAATATTATGCCCTTAAACTTTATTATATATAATTATCAAGACATCGCTTTCTTCTCAGGATTCATACTTACATTTATACAGAGTAAGGTCTTAAGATTCGAGACGCGTAGGTAAATTCCGATCTCTTTGCATCGAATTCTCGTATTTTATTATTTTTAATGTCATTGTTGGAATTAGTTTTGCATTGAATTCTCGTATTTTATTATTTTTAATGTCATTGTTGGAAAAACATTAGCATGGGATTAATATGTTTTGTGGGGTTTTGAATTACTGATTGATGATAAATTTTCTGTGTTTGGTGTAGGGTAACAAGGATCCCGAAGATGGCATTGATCAATATAATCCTGCTATTAACATTAGCATTTATTCACCACCAAGTCGCAATCACGGAGGCACGGCTCGACGTCGGCGTGTGCTACGGAATGATCGGGGACAACCTCCCTTCTCCAGCAGCTGTGGTCCAACTCTACCAACGCTACAACATTGGCAAGATGCGTCTCTTCGATCCGAACCCCGCCGCGCTCGCTACGCTGAGAGGCAGCGGGATAGAGGTCACGTTGGGCACCTTAAATCAGGATTTACAAAGCATCGCATCGAGCGTCGATGCGGCTAAGACATGGTTCGACACCAACGTACAGCCGTTCATGAGCGATGTCAAAATTACGTATCTTTCGGCCGGTAACGAAGTAGTTCCTGGAGATTTAGCTCAATACGTACTGCCTGCCATGCGGAATCTGCAGAGTGTTGTTACCGGCTATGGATATAGCGGATTGCAGATCACCACTGTGGTGGCGACATCTGTTTTAGGGACATCTTACCCGCCGTCGAGCTCGACATTCTCAGATGTGGCTCGTGCCGATATGGTCGGGATCATAAAGTTCTTGTCGAGCAGTGGCTCGCCACTGATGATTAATGTTTATCCCTACTTTGCATATGCCTCCGATCCAGTCAACGTGAGATTGGATTACGCTCAATTCACCGCGATCGGCTCGGTGGTTCAGGATGGCTCCTTGAGTTACCCGAACTTGCTCGAAGCCGTCGTGGACGCCTTTTATTGGGCGATGGAGAAGAAAGGTGTGACCGATGTGGATTTGGTGGTTTCCGAGAGCGGCTGGCCTTCGGCTGGAAACGGTGACTTCATCACTCCAGCGCTTGCACAAACTTATAACCAGAACCTTGTGAAGAGGTTCCGGGCCAATGTCGGGACGCCGAAGCATCCGGACCGGAGCTTAGGAGGCTTCATCTTCGCCATGTTCAATGAGAATCAGAAACCCGCCGGCGTCGAGCAAAATTTCGGGCTATTCAATCCGGCCGGAACACCGGTTTACAATGTATTTTAATTAATGCATCCCTTTTAAGATAGTTGAGAAACCTATATATACCTTTTTCTAGCACCACTAGATATATAGTATGCTATTGTATTTGGTTAATTATCTTGGAGTCATTATAAGTTTGATCTCATATTCTTATCTAATTAATCTTGGTTTTCAAGTCATGGAGTTAATTATATTATGTTTACTACAAATAGAAAGCAAATACATCGTAAACGCGTGGGTTCAATTATAATTGTTCATTGGACAATATCTACGGACATATTTGTTTATGAATTAAAAAAGTTAAAAAATTCCACAAAAATTTCAGTTATCTCAAAAAAAAAGAAGAAGATAATGAAAATATTATATGTAAATCTACGTGTCGAAAATAAATATCATGGAAGTTTGACCATTATTAGAAGAACAAAAAGAAATTAGTGTTGCCAATTTACATTTGGTTGTTAAATGCAGGAGGTGTTTCCGAGTTTGTTTGTAAGGGATGTAGCTCTCCTTAAGCCTTCTTGTCAAGTAATAAATATATAGTTATATGAAAAGAAATTGGATTTTCTTTTGGTAATTGCAATTTTATTCTGTGGTTTGCTTATTCCCTTTTCCCTTTTTCCCTCTAGACTTTCTAATCCATGTTTTTCCACATTTAGGTAAACATATCCAGGACCGTATGACAACACGATTACATAACTTATTAGTTGAAAGGAAAGAAAAAACATATACTAAATTTAAGTTGTGAATTCTATACGTTGAAAACGAAAATATGATTGTTATTTGATAATAGCTGAATATTGAGTATTTTAATTTGAAATTCTTGCCATATATGGAATGATGGATATTATTGGTAGCTTTTTAGGCTTTTAGCAATGTAATAGGAAAGATATCAATTCATTTATAGATGTATATTCTATTGAATAAATAAAGTAACAATAATCTTAACAAATTAAGTGATTTTTTATTTAATTGAATCATCTAAGTCAAAACTGATTATGATTTTCAAACTCTTTTAATTTTATTAAAAATGTGAATGTATAAAAATTTCCGTACATATCAAGTGAGGTAGGTCCCAAACCATTGTCGTGACCCCTCCCGCAAAAAAAAAAAACTTTCCAACATGAATGAGTCTAGAAGTATCACTCAAAAGCAGCCCGATGACTCTCGATTAAGTGCAGCCTCTCTTAAGCCTTGACATCATGCGGCGTGGGATTTTGTTTTAAATTTAGATTTAGCCTAAGGGAGTTAGGAGCCGCTACTAGCCTTTTGAGATCAATTATAAACCACATTAATCATCCGGATAGCACTCTTTTGATGCCTTTAGCTTGGCGAGATTGTTCGTTTAAGTGATTAAACGGTAATTTTTACCAATTATGATCCTAAAGGTCATTTAATGTTGCTAAGCGTTTTGGAATGGTTTTCCATGAGTTTATAATGACCTTATGGCTTACCCTAACTATGCTAAGAAAAGTAAAAAGAACAACCAATGTATTTAAAGTGTGAGAATAAGCACCCAACTATTTAAAAGTTTAAAAAGTAAAAGTGTATAAATGAAAACCCGATGCTAATTGACCAAAGATTATACATGATCCCCATCAGCTATGTCCAAATTGAGTCCAATTTCTCATCCAAAAGATCAATCTATTAAGGGCTAAGTACATTGGAAGTCTTAAAACTTGTCAAGAAAATGCAATTTAAAACTTCAAACAATGCAATTAAGTCCTAAAATTTATTACAATAATGCAATTGAGTCCTAAAACTTTCGAAAGTGCTATCAATGAAAGGATTTGATTTGACCAATTGTTGACACCCAAATTTTTATTTGTTTTGCTTTAAATGCCCATCTATTTTGCATATATAAATATATATTAATTTATAGAAAAGATAAAAAAAAAATTATATAAAATAAATCGAAAAAAAGGAAAGGAAAGAAAAAAAATCAGGCTGGGCCGGCATAGTCCGGCCCACTCCTTTTTCACAAATTTTCGACCCTAATATGATCTCTCCTTGGGCCTTTTCCCTTTTGTTTCTTTTCAGCCCGTTTCTCTTTATTTCTTCCATTGGCCCGTTTGGCTTATAATTTCGAAGCCCGCGTAAGCAACTCAAGCCCGAAAGAGAAAAGAGAACAAGGACCAGACGTTGAAAAGCCCAGCCCATCTCACCTTCCCTCTCATTTTCGCCTCATACACGCTCACACAGGGGAGACCAAAAAAACAAACAAAAAAAACGCAGCGACAGCACGCAGTAAGGAAAAACACAGAGACGGAAAAGAGAGACACTCATTCTCTCACACCCAGACGCACAGAAAAGAGGGAGGCAGATCAGAAAAAAGGACACCGCAGGCACAGAGGGAGAGAAGGAGGGCGACGCACAGCGATCTGAAAAAGAAGCCAGCAGCAACGCTCGACGAGACCGCTTGTCTGGCGACCCCACTCCCACGGCGGGGAGGATTCTCAGAGAAAGAAACGAGATGAGTGCGGCGGCGAGCAACTACACGTAACCGAGGATCCCGTTCAGACGCGACCCCTCTGACGGCGGTGACGTTGGCCGCGCGACGCCAGCAAGGGAATCTTCCCTTGCTGCGCTGTCACGCGGCGTGAAAGGGCGGAGATGAAAATCGACGAGGAGGAGCAGATCTGAGAAAGACAAACCAAAAAAGAAAACGCAGAAGGCAGAGGAGAGAGTTGGAGAGTTCAGGCGAGGGGGAGAGCTCGAAGTGCTGACCAGAGAAGGATTCTGGCGAGGGAGAGAGCTCGAGTGACTGAGCAGAGGAGAAATAAAAAAAAATGCAGAAACGGAGAGGAAGAAAAATGGTTGCTGGCTAGACGGATCCGGGAGCGAGGAGGGCAGAGAGGGGATCTTCTTCCCATTTTCTGGGTTTTCTGGGGAGGATTTTGAGCTGGGACTGAAGAAAAAAAAAACATAGAAAAAAGGAAAAAGAAAGAAGAACACAGGAGAAGAACAGAGTTTGTTTTTCTGGTTTTAGAGGAGAAAAAAAACGCAGAGATGGAGGCTGGTTTCTGGGTTTTTGGAAGAGGATGAAGGGCTGTTTTCTGGGTTTTAGAAAAAAAAAAGAGAGCAAGAAAACCAGAAAAAGAAAAAAGAGAGAGATCAGAACACAGAAAAACGCAGAAAAATTGAAGGGAAACACAGGAGATGAAAACCGAAGGGGAAGGCAGGAGGAAAAACGGGCAGCAAGGAAGAGGGAGAGGTAGCCGTTGTTCTTGGATTTCGACACCTATCGTTGCCTCTTGCTGATCTTTTCTGTACAACGTCAAAAGCTCATTGAAGCCAGCTTCGAGTGGTTTAAAGACGAGCCCAGATCATTTGTAGAAGAGTCGACCATATCTCTTTGCTTCAGCCAGGTAGGCCTCCCGTTGACACGTAATTTTGTTTCACCCGTATGACATGATGTGGCCGAACGGAGTCGATGCTGTCTTGAAACATATTCGGAACATTTTCATGGTGATTTGTGATAGCATTGAGATTAAGATATCATGTTTATACTGAGGAATGTTTCCGGTTCGAACCCAGAATTTGAGCCCATGAATCGCATACCATATGTTCGATAAAATGCCTGAACGAAACTCCGAAACTCTCATAGTCGGATCTGTCCCCAGTAGTCCCGTTTAACGTGTGTTTGTTCATAAATTGTCGATCCACGTCTTCTGCCATGCTTTCCTTTCATTTTGTTGTGTTTTTCGTGCTATGTCCGTTATTTCTTTTATTTTATTTTTTACTTTTGGGTCGCCGGAGTGGACGGCCGGCGATAGGCCGGCGTCGTTTGGTTTTGTGATGGCGGAATACGACAGTCGATGAGGTTGTTGTGGTGGTGGTCTACAGCCAAACGGGTGGCGTTGATGTCTCCGGCTGCGGTGAAGCGTCAAGCGTGAAATGCATGAAGAAATCGACTTTCGGGAGGTTGAAGAAGACGATGCTGCATGGAGGAATCTGCAGCAAAAGAAGACAAAACAAGGAAAAAGACAAAAAGTGAAGAAAAAAGAATTAAAAAATGAAAAAAAAAGCAAAGAAAATCGAAATAAAAAAAATAATAGAAAAAAAGTGGCTGAAAATAGAATGAAAATGGGCCGGACTGAGAATTTTCGAATGGGCTAGGTCTGAATGTGGGCCGTTTGTTGGTGTGGGCTGAAATTTTAGAAATAGGGAAATGGGCTTTTTATTTTTTTATTTTATTGTCGATGGGCCATTTAGAGTATTTTTCGACCGGGCCGTTCGGCCAGCCCGGTCATTGTCCCGGCCCAGACCGATAGGGTCCGGGTCGGTTTAGTAGGGCCGGGTTTCCCGACCCAGTCCGAATCACTTTTTCAATAATAAAATCAATTAAAATTAAAAAAATCTAGAAAAATCAAAACTTTCAGAAAATATTAAAAAAATCTTGAAATCTTGTTTTCTTTAATTTCAAAAAATCATCAAATATTAAAAAATGTTTTTTTCTTTAATTTTCAGAAAGGTTTTAAAAGTTTATTTTATTTTTATTTTATTTTTCTTTCTTCTTTTTTTAAATATTCCAAAATTCCAAAAATTAGAAAAAATTAGAAAATTCCAAAAAAGCATTAATAAAATTCAGAAAATTCAAAAAATATTTTGAAAATTTTGAAAATTTGTTTTTGTCTAATTTTGGAAAATTCAAAAAATATTTAAAAATATTAAAAAATTAAAAAATTCAAAAATTCAGAAAAATCAGAAAAAATTGCGAAAATTCAAGACCAAAATTGAATAAGCCTTTAGGGCTCTACAATAGGTTTTCTCTAGCTTACGATATTAGGTTATTCCTGCACCTTATTTTGCAATGACATTTTGGATAATATTTCCTTACCTTAGAACGGTTAGGGCAGACATTAGTTTCCTCAAATACATTGCCGATATCTAATTAACACACAATTAAGTTAGGTACCGAAAGGGCATTAGTCACGTGACTAACGTAATCAAGTCCCGACCCTAGATCCTCTGGTTGTGTAAACAGTGAGACACGCTCCCATATCTCACTTGGTTCCTAGTGACCTCAATAAACTAGTGGCGACTCCCTATTTGAAAAATTGTAAATATCCCAACGTCGCGCGGGGTATGAGCTTGGGAGAGCCCGAGTTAATTATGGGCCGTCGGCCCGAAATTAACAATACCCCTAAACCTATATTATTATTATTATTATTATTTTTGAAAAAATTTTAGGTCGCGACACCAATTTGATAAGTTTTAGGACTTAATTGCAATTTTTGAAAGTTTCAAAATTCGTTGCACTTTCATAGTAATTTTTAATATTCGATTGCACATTCGTGACTAGTTTTATGGTTAAATTGTAGTAAAAAATTTTAAGATTTAATTGTACCTTAGTAATAAATTTTAAGACTTCTAATGAACTTGTCCCATCTATCAAAGCCTAAGTTATACGGAAGGCAACTGCTAAAATCCTTAAACTGAAATTTATGCTGACTTCATAAAACTAAGCTACGTCTATCACTAAAGTCGCGCAACTAGGTCGACACCTATTTTAAAGCTATTTTCTAACTTTAAAATTTTCGATTTTCTTAAATTTTAAATATTAATATTTTTTAATTCCGAAAATAGGGCCATTACATCAGGCCCTATTCTTAGTTGAAATAAGACCAATTCACTAAAAAACGAGCCCAGTCCATGTCTAACCGTACTTTTTTATTTTGTCGAAAAGTCTAACTATACCTCTTTTTTTTTTTTGGTCGGTAAGTCTAACTACACTAAAAAGCCCGAACTTTCTTAAGAAAAAAAAAGTCAGGCCCTGAGCCCACCTGGTTGTCTACTTCGGCCATTTCACTCGAACGATCCGCCTTCTTCACTCCACTGATGATGCCTTCATCTTCTTCTTCACGTGGACAGAGGACAACACCAAAACCTCCATGGCTCACGGCGCCAACACCCCAGAATACAACCATTGCATTGCACAATCAACCAATATATCTTGGTCACCGGGTCTCTGTTGTTGGCTCCTTCCTGTCACTGGACCTCCTGTTAAAATATGGACATTCTGTTAAAATATGTTTTGAGTTTGAGCTTGTAAACAAAACGTGATCGGAACAAAGAAAAGACAAAAGAGGAAGGTCCAAAGTCGGACCGGGTTGACTGAGTCCCATGATTTCCCAATCCATGTTAACGTAGGCTTCTGAAGTTGCTTTCTTCTTGGCTATAAATATATTCGGTTGCGGCACTTTGGGCATGCGGTCGTTGATCAATACGTAGAGAAAATTGAAGTGCCATTCCCGAGTGCTTGGTAGTGAATTTTCTTTGTGGGCTCTTTTCGTGCAATTGCACTATGAGCTTTTATGTGTTGAAGAATTTGTGTATATTTCTTTCGTGAGATTGATAGATTATTTCGAGAGGAATTGTGAGGCTATAAGTTATTGAATGTAATTGGGGTTTGGAAAACACCATGAGTGTTTGAATGACTTAAGTGTGATTATAATCTTTGTTATACCGCTTGATCTATAGTGGAATCTATTGCTGTTCTCCTCATATTTGTAAGTTACTATGATAGAACCAGTAGATCCAATGTCTGATTTATTTTCTTATTTTGTCTATTTTATTGCTCGATCGCTTGTTTTCCGCAATAATTGGTATCAAGAATCCTTCTTATGTATAAAATTGCGCATGGTCTTTCATATCAAGAATTATAAATAACCAATTTTCAAAAGCCTTCCACTTCACTACATCTGATCAATTGATAATCAATTGGTGTGATTTAACCTTCCGTTGATTATGAATCGACCGGTTCAATTGAGTAATCACTTGGTGTGATTCTGTTTCATTACATCTGATCGTGTAGATTCTCATAAGCATATGGTGCCTATGAGTGCTAATTGAAGGAACATGCTTGCCACTATTCTCAAAAGTCTTGAATTCGTCCAAAATAGTTTAGTGCAGAAAAAAAAAGAAAAGTGCATGGCATGCGCAAACTCATGAAAATATTATATGTTTACAGCTTTGGTCTCTCCTACAATGTAGTGTGAGATGTGGATATAGATGGACATTTCAGTGACAGCCCATGAAGAGATTATCTACGTCGTGGGATTAAGAGATGTGCCATCTCAATTGTGATTTTGTAAGTGTGAAGGATTCTTGATGTGAAAGATCATGTGCAATTTTTCAATTTCATAAAATTGTGATTTATAATCCCTGTTGTACTGCTTGATCCATGGTAGAATCCGTTACTGCTCTGTGTGTGGACATAGATCACTACGATTAAATCACATAAATTTAGTATCTGATTTATTTTCTTGTTGTCTTTATTTTATTGTTTGATTGCTTGCTTTCTGCAATAATTAGTTATTTTATTGTTCAATAACAAGTAAACATCCATATGAACTTGGTTCAGGCTTTTTATCGAACATATGGTGCGCAGCTAGAGCAATTTTTCAATTCCATAAAATCACATCAGTAGATATCCAGACCAACTCAGTCGACAGCCGCCACCTTAACACTAATCATTTTTTACACCGACATGACCACTGACATTAGTTTTTATTTTCCACCGCAGATGAACCGATATGGACGTTTTCAAATCCTACCTTACCGAGGAGGAATATCGGTCGCGAGAGAGATAGAGAGAGAGGTGCAACCTTCTCATAGTCTAGAAAGCACTCATATTCTCTGGAAGCTTTTATGTTGTGTTGAATACTTTAATACGTGTCTAATACTCTCCGATATTCGGTTAACATGTGTTGGTAAATTTGAAATTTGATAAGCTCTCTTGATATTTTCTGACACTCAAGTAAGGAATTTCGACATGTGAGTTCAAAATTCCAACACGTGATTTTGACACATACGGAATCAATTAAAAATTTTCAATAAATGAGAGGTTATAGTGTAAATATGTACAAAAAATTAAGATAATAAAAATAACAAATATAAAAAGAAGAAAACCTAATCTTTTTTTTTTCGACTCATTTTCCGTGACACAAAATTCAACCCCCAAGTTTTTTTCTCTTCTTTTCCGACATACTCTAACACAAGAGTCTAGAATGCAGACCGCTTTTTTTTTTCCCAAATTTTATGGATTGTTGGGATGAAGTTGAATTTGTTAAATTGATACAATGAATGATATTAATAAATCGTGAATTAATATTTTTAATATAAATTCATTATAGACTCTTTTTTTATTATTTATTTAGTTGTGAATTTGAATCAAATTAATTCGATTGAAATAACCATAAAAATGATAATTTATTATGTATATATAAAAATATACATTTAATATACAACGTGTTCTAACGTATCGAAATTCTTTATTTTGAGAAATAATGTGTTGGCATGTCATGTCTTGTTGCCTGTCGTGTGTCGTGTGTGGGTGCTATTGGGCTTATAGTTCATTTAATTGAATGGTGACAAGGCATTTTGTGGTTATTCTTAATTTCATCTAATTTTGGGCAAATTTATGAAAGTTAAGCAAGCTTTAAATGACATGTAATGTTCTAATATCTATGGCCGGTGCACCATACATAGAGCATAATAGCCATACAGAAAAACATAAAATAAAATAAATCACTGACCACCTTCCTCAATATAATCCATCTTTGGTCTATCATCCATTCTTCTAAATTCTTTTCTTTCGTGACATATGCTTAAAAAAAAAAAAAAGGTCTTCTTCGCTTTTTAGTTGGTGCCACAAACTATAGTTCTTCCCAATTGAAGGAGATGGTATGCTTGGGAGAGCTCCGGGAGATGACTTTGCACCTATGTATAAATCAATCGAATCCAACTTTTTTCCTCAAGCAAAATCGTCAAACCAAAATAAAATAAATAAATAATCGATGCCCATATTGATTAATTTGTGCAATACACAATTACCCTTTTTGTATGATTCAATCGTTGAAAATCAATCGAGAGATTCCACCCCCACCACTATTTTCATACAAGAAATAGCCTTTCCGTTTTCAAAAACACATAAGCGATTCTTGAATCTCGCTATTGTCCACGATGGAAATGTGAATAATGATAAAAAGAGGTAAAGCCACCACTTTGCAATATACATTTAGATATCGGTAAGTACACATATTCATATTATATCATAAATTGTAAAATTCTGATCAATGTGGGTTCCCCATTTGTAAATAATTATCTATTCCTAGATCTTCTACGGCATCCATGGATATTTGTGATATTGCCTTATATCTTCTTACCTCAAATGAAGTTTGAGATGTATTTTTGATTGCCCTTAAATTTCAATATAAAATTCTCCAATTAATTTTCAAATATTATGGTCTTAAACTTTATTATATATAGTTATCAAGACGTTGCTTTCTTCTCTTAGGATTCATACTTACAGGAGAAAGTTGTTAAGATTCGTGGTGCGTAGGTAAATTTCCGATCTCATGATATTATTAGTTTCGCATCGAATTCTCGTATTTTATTATTTTTATTATCATTATTGAAAAAACATCAGCATGGGCATGGGTTAATGTTGCTATGTTTCTATGTTTTATTGGGTTTTGGATTACTGATTGATGATAAATTTCATGTGTTTGAAGTAGGGCAACAAGGATCCCGAAGATGGCATTGGTCAATATGATTCTCCTGCTATTAACATTCGCATTTGTTCACCACCAAGTTGCAATCACGGAGGCACGGCTCGACGTCGGTGTGTGCTACGGAATGATCGGGGACAACCTCCTTTCTCCAGCAGCTGTGGTCCAACTCTACCAACGCTACAACATCGGCAAGATGCGTCTCTTCGATCCGAACGCCACCGCGCTCGCCGCGCTGAGAGGCAGCGGGATAGAGGTCACATTGGGCACCTTAAATCAGGATTTACAAAGCATCGCATCGAGTGTCGATGCGGCTAAGACATGGTTCGACACCTACGTGCAGCCGTTCATGAGCGATGTCAAAATCACGTATCTTTCGGCCGGTAACGAAGTAGTCCCTGGAGATTTAGCTCAGTACGTACTGCCTGCCATGCGGAATCTGCAGAGCGTCGTTAACGGCTATGGATATAGCGGATTGCAGATCACCACCGTGGTTGCGACATCTGTTTTAGGGACATCTTACCCGCCGTCGAGCTCGACATTCTCAGATGCGGCTCGTGTTGACATGGTCGGGATCATAAAGTTCTTGTCGAGCAGTGGCTCACCACTGATGATTAATGTTTATCCCTACTTTGCATATGCCTCCGATCCGGTCAACGTGAGATTGGATTACGCTCAGTTCACCGCAGTCGGCTCGGTGGTTCAGGATGGCTCCTTGAGTTACCCGAACTTGCTAGAAGCCGTCGTGGACGCCTTTTATTGGGCGATGGAGAAGGAAGGTATGACCGATGTGGATTTGGTGGTTTCTGAGAGCGGCTGGCCTTCGGCTGGAAACGGTGACTTCACCACTCCAGCGCTTGCACAAACTTATAACCAGAACCTTGTGAAGAGGTTTCGGGCCAATGCCGGGACGCCGAAGCATCCAGACCGGAGCTTAGGAGGCTTCATCTTCGCCATGTTCAATGAGGATCAGAAACCCGCCGGCATTGAGCAAAATTTCGGGCTATTCAATCCCGCCGGAACACCGGTTTACAATGTATTTTAATTAATGCATCCCTTATAAGATAGTTGAGAAACCCATATATACTGGTGGTGCTAGATATATAGTATGCTATTGTATTTGGTTAATTATCTTGGAGTCATTATAAGTTTGATCTCATATTCTTATCTAATTAATCTTGGTTTTCAAGTCATTGAGTTAATTATATTATGTTTACTACAATTAGAAAGCAAATACATTGTAAACGCGTGGGTTCAATTATAATTGTTCATTGGACAATATCTACGGACATATCTGTTTATGAATTAAAAAAGTTAAAAAAATTCCACAAAAATTTCAGTTATGACAAAAAAGAAGAAGATAATTAAAATATTATATGTAAATCTACATGTTGAAAATAAATATCGTGGAAGTTTGACCATTATTAAAAGAACAAAAAGAAATTAGTGTTGCCAATTTACATTTGGTTGTTAAATGCGGGAGACGTTTCCGCGTTTGTTTGTAAGGGATGTAGCTCTCCTTAAGCCTTCTTGTCAAGTAATAAATATATAGTTATATGAAAGGAAATTGGATTTTTTTTGGTTATTGCAATTTTATTCTGTGGTTTGCTTATTCCTTTTTCCATTTTTCCCTCTAGACTTTCTAATCCATGTTTTTCCACATTTAGGTAAACATATCCAGGACCATACGACCACACGGTTACATAACTTATTAGTTGAAAGGAAAGAAAAAACATATACTACCTTCTTAATTTTTTGAAAACTAAATTCTGAAAATTTAAGTTTTGAATTCTATGCATTGAAAACGAAAATATGATTGTTATTTGATAATAGCTGAATATTGAGTATTTTATTATGAAATTCTTACCAAATATGGAATAATGGATATTATTGGTAGCTTTTTATGCTTTTAGCAATGTAATAAGCAAGATATCAATTCATTTATAGATGTATATTCTATTGAATAAATTAAGTAACAACAATCTTAACAAATTAAGTGATTTTTTATTTAATCGAATCATCTAAGTCAAAACTGATTATGATTTTCAAACGTTTTTAATTTTATTAAATGTGAATGTATAAAAATTTCCGTACATATCAAGTGAGGTAGGTCCCAAACCATTGTCATGACCCCTCCCGCAAAAAAAACAAAAAAACTTTCCAACATGAATGAGTCTAGAAGTATCACTCAAAAGTGGCCCGACGACTCTCGATTAAGTGTAGCCTCTCTTTAGCCTTGACATCATGCGACGTGGGATTTTGGTTTAAATTTTGATTTAGCCTAAGGGACTTAGGAGCCGCTACTAGCCTTTTGAGGTCAATTATAAACCACATTAATCATCTAGTTAGCACTCTTTCGATGCCTTTAACTTGGAGAGATTGTTCGTCTAAGTGATTAAATGGTAATTTTTACCAATTATGGTCCTAAAAGTCATTTAATGTCGCTAAGCGTTCATGGAATGGTTTTCCATGAGATTATAATGACCTTACGACTTACCCTAACTATGCTAAAAAAAGAAAAAAGAACAACCAATGTATTAAAAGTGTGAAAACAAGCACCCAACTATTTAAAAGCTTAAAATAAAAGTGCATAAATAAAAACCCGATGCTAATTGACCAAAGATTATACATGATCCCCATAAGCTATGTCCAAATTGAGTCCAATTTCTCATCCAAAAGATCAATCTATTAAGGGCTAAGTACATTATAAGTCTTAAAACTTGTCAAGAAAATGCAATTTAGTTCTAAAACTTCAAAAATTTCAATTAAATCATAAAACTTATTACAATAATACAATTGAGTCCTAAAACTTTCAAAAGTGCTATCAATGAAAGGATTTGATTTGACAAATTTGACAAGTTTTAGGATTTAATTGCAATATTTGAAAGTTTTTGGATTTGTTGCATTTTCACAGTAATTTTTAAGATTCGATTGTACATTCGTGACAAGTTTTATGGTTAAATTGCAGTTTTAGAAAGTTTTAAGACTTAATTATATCTTAGTAATAAATTTTAAGACTTCTAATGCGCTTATCCCATCTATCAAAGCCTAAGTTATACCAAAGGCAACTGCTAAAACAAGAACCAAGAATCAAGAAGACGGGGATGCGAGACATGGACGGGTTCATGGAACAGCACCCAACACAAACATGGGAAAAACCCAAAACTTCTCCAGATGGAATTCGAACATCCCAGAAAAATTCCGGCTCGGTGACATCTACAAGATTGAGATCAAACCACCCGGGTTCTTCTTGCTGCAAGCAAAAACGCGAATCGATAAAGCGAAGCAAGTACCTTAGGAAAATGACCCGATAAAATGCGAACGACATAAAATCGAAGACGAAGAAAGAATCGAGAGAGGAACTTTACCTGGCGAATAGTCTGATCAGGCGTAATCTCCTGCGGCCAAGATGACCTCTGGCTCTTGCGATTAATGGTGGCAATCGATTAGAGTTGAGATTGTTCGTGGGCCGCGTAAATGGGCCTAAAGGCCCAACAACAGCGAATCAGATCTGAAAAAGGGGCCGGGTTGGTTCGGTCCAATTTGGTTTTGCTCCACAGCGCAGGTCATTATTGTTGGGTCTTCAATTTGTAAAATGTTTTCGATTCAATATGAATATACATCAACTTTTTTTTGTTTTGGAATTTCAAAATTTATAATTGTATTTGGGAATTATGCCTTACTTGAGAGAGTGTGAGGGTTGGTTCGTATGATTTCAGGATGGTAAAGTTGGATATCAAGTATGAACTTGGCCCGACTTAAGACTACCTAATTTTTTTTTTATCGGTTCTACTCTACTTCTATCTAAATCTTACTTTTAGAATTTTGCTCTTCCTCATTGCAAGGCATAGGAGTTGAAATTCACCCTTGAAACAAAATTGTCCTCACCCCTATCCCCTGAAAAAGGGAGGAATTCTAATCTTTCACCCTACCCTTATCTTGAGAGAAGAGTGGCTATTAGGGCAAATCCGAGTGGTGTTAGGGCTGATTTTTTATGAGGTCAGAATTTGATTGGAGTGTCATGAGGTATCCGGTTTGGAATTTTTAATGGCATTGACCTTAATTCTTTTGATTCCAATGATGAATTCGATGACTATATATGATAAAACTAGGCACAGCCTTAATGGAGATATTTGAGAATACCGAAAACTTTTTTTTTTTCTAAATTCGCTTATTAGTGGTTGCTTTTGTGTACTTTTTGATGTCATTGGAATTGACGAAACTATAGTGGAAAGGCATAATTAAGGGGTGCGCTTGTATCGTTATTTTTCAACTCGTAGGCTTATTTATGGTTCGCGCAAGATTTTTGTTCCATCTATTTATCACTTAAATAACTAGCACCTTTTACCGACAAAAAGAAGAAGAAGAACTAGCACCTCTTTAGACACAATCATTGTGCTTTCAGTTGGCCAAAACAGCCAATTGATTTTGTGTAATCAAAAGATTCCACTTTGGGAAATGGTCATTGCTCAGGCTATTATCAAACCTCAAAAATTCTCTTGCAACCTTTAGAGTTGGCGCAGTTTAGGTACTAAAAGTCATGTGGTTGAATTCCATCACTGCTTTTAGTTAAGACGAATTGCATAGGCCAAAAGTCTGTTGGTTCATGAGGTTTGTATGATGATCTACTAAAAGAACTTTTAGGTTCTCAGATTTTCAAGCTCGTTATTCTAGATTATAGAGAAAGGTAAAAAGCAGAAGAAATGTCACATATACCTAGAGACATAAGATTTCAAAAAGATAACACAAATTGTCATTATTTGCAATGAATTCGATTGTGAGTGCATGACAGAGATGCAACCTTCTCATAGTCTAGGAAGCACTCATATCCTCTAGAAGCTTTCATGTCGAGTTAGATATTTCAACACGTGTCTGACACTCTCCGACATTTGATTAACACGTGTCAGAAAATCCAACAATTGATTAGCTCTTTCGACATTCTCTGATACTCAAGTTAGGAATTCCGACATGCTAGTTCGAAATTCCAACACTTGATTTTGACACATATGGGATCAATTAAAAAATTTCAATAAATGAGAGGTCATGATGTAAATATGTAAAAAAGTAAAAAAAATAAAAATGACAAATGTAAAAAGAAGAAAACCTAATCTTTTTTTTTTTTAACTCACTTTCTAGTGACACACAATTCAACCCCCAAGTTTTTTTCTTTTCTCTTCTGACATGCTCTAACACACGAGTCTAGAATGTAGATTCCTTTTTTTCTTTTCTAAATTTTATGGATTATTGGGATGAAGTTGAATTTGTTAAATTGATACAATGAATGATATTAACAAATGATAAATTAATATTTTCAATATAAATTCATTATAAACTCTTATTTATTTATTTATTTAGTAATGAATTTGAATCAAATTAATTTGATTGAAATAACCATAAAATGATAATTTATTATGTATATATAAAAATATACATTTAATATATAATGTGTTCCAATGTATCAAAATTCTTTATTTTGAGAAATAATGTGTCCGCGTGTCATGTTATATTGTGTCGTGTCTTGTCACGTGTCGCGTGTGGGTGCTATTGAGTTTATAGTTCATTAAATTGAATGGTGACAAGGCATCTTGTGGTTATTCTTAATTTCATCTAATTTTGGGCCAATTTATGAAAGTTAAGCGAGCTTTAAATGACATGTAATGTTCTAATATCTATGGCCGTTGCACCGTACATAGAGCATAATAGCCATACAGGAAAAAATAAAATAAAAATAAATCACTGACCACCTTCCTCAATTTAATCCATCTTTGGTCTATCATCCATTCTTCTAAATTCTTTTCTTTCGTGACATATGCTTAAAAAAAGGTCTTCTTCGCTTTTTAGTTGGTGCCACAAACTATAGTTGTCCCCAATTGAAGGAGATGGTATGCTTGGGAGAGCTCCGGGAGATGACTTTGCATCTATGCATAAATCAATCAAATCCAACTTTTTTCCTCAAACAAAATCGTCGGACCAAAATAAAATAAATAAATAATCGACGCCCATATTGATTAATTCGTGCAATACACAATTACCCTTTTGGTATGATTCAATCGTTGAAAATCAATCGAGATATTCCACCCTCACCACTATTTTCATACAAGAAATAGCCTTTCCGTTTTCAAAAACACATAAGCGATTCTTTAATCTCGCTATTGTCCACGATGGAAATGTGAATCATGATAAAAAGAGGTAAAGCCACCACTTTGCAATATACATTTAGATATAGGTAAGTACAAATATTCACATTATATCATAAATTGTAACATTCTAATAAATGTGGGTTCCGCATTTGTAAATTATTATCTATTCTTGGATCTTCTACGGCATCCATGATATTTGTGATATTGCCTTATATCTTCTGACCTCAAACGAAGTTTAAGATGTATTTTTGATTGCACTTAAATTTCAGTGTAAAATCCTCCAAATAAATTCCAAATATTATGGCCTTAAACATTATTATATGTAGTTATCAAGATGTCGCTTTCTTCTCTCAGGATTCATACTTACATTTATACAGGAGCAAGGTTCTAAGATTCGTGGTGTGTAGGTAAATTCCGATCTCATGATATTGTTAGTTTGCGTCGAATTCTCGTATTTTATTATTTTTAATGTCATCGTTGGAAAAACATTAGCATGGGATTAATGTTACTATGTTTTGTGGGGTTTTGGATTACTGATTGATGATAAATTTCATGAATTTGGAGTAAGGTAACAAGGATCCCTAAGATGGGATTGATCAATATGATTCTCCTGCTATTAACATTCGCATTTGTTCACCACCAAGTCGCAATCATGGAGGCATATGATTCTCTTGCTATTAACATTCGCATTTGTTCACCACCAAGTCGCAATCACGGAGGCATGTGTCACGGGCCGATCGTTTGGGATCGTGACCGTGCGGCGACTTAGGCTATTTCGGATTGCTTGGGATCGTTGGGGCCTAAGCCAATCCTTATAGAGAGAAGTTTTGAACGAAAGAAATGAACTTAGATTGCTAATGGTTGGATGGATACAAATGAGGGGAGGGCACCCCTTCTTATACTTGAGGCCCTTGGATTACAACCATTGATCGAGTTTCGATCCGGCGAACAAGATCGTACCGCCCCACCTACCACCTATCGACATTTATGACGAGAAAATTCTAGACCACGGCACAATTACAGGATCGCCCGTCCTTGAGAATGTTCTGGAAGTGTTGGGATCCTTCGAGGGGCATTTTGGTCATTTTTCCTCGATCACAAATGCCCCATTGACCAAGGAAACCTCTGCTTCCGTGACACATGGCTTGATGTCGGCGTGTGCTATGGAATGATCGGGGACAACCTCCCTTCTCCAACAGCTGTGGTCCAACTCTACCAACGCTACAACATCAGCAAGATGCGTCTCTTCAATCCGAATGCTGCCACGCTCACTGTGTTGAGAGGCAGCGGGATATTGTTAGGCTCGCCATTGATGATTAATGTTTATCCCTACTTTGCATATGCCTCCAATCCGGTCAACGTGAGATTGGATTACGCTCAGTTCATTGCGACTGGCTCGGTGGTTCAGGATGGCTCCTTGAGTTACCCGAACTTGCTTGAAGCAGTCGTGGACGCCTTCTAATGGGCGATGGAGAAGGAAGGTGTGACCAATGTGGATGTGGTGGTTTCCGAGAGTGGCTGGCCTTCGGCTGGAAACGGTGACTTCACCACTCCAGCACTTGCACAAACTTATAACCAGAACCTTGTGAAAAGGTTCCGGGTCAATGCCGGGATGCCGAAGCATCCGGACCGGAGCTTAGGAGGCTTCATCTTCGCCATTCTTCGCCATGTTCAATGAGAATCAGAAACCCGTCGGCGTTGAGCAAAATTTCGGGCTATTCTATCCCACCGGAACACCGGTTTACAATGTATTTTAATTAATGCATCCCTTATAAGATAGTTGAGAAACCCATATATACCTTTTTCGTGGTGCTAGATATATAGTATGCTATTGTATTTGGTTAATTATCTTGGAGTCATTATAAATTTGATCTTATATTCTTATCTAATTAGTCTTGGTTTTCAAGTCATTGAGTTAATTATATTATGTTTGCTACAAATAGAAAGCAAATACATCGTAAACGCGTGGGTTCAATTATAATTGTTCATTGGACAATATCTACGGTCATATCTGTTTATGAATTAAAAGAGTTAAAAAATTCCACAAAAATTTCAATTATCACAAAAAAAAGAAGATAATTAAAATATTATATGTAAATCTATGTGTCGAAAATAAATATCGTAGAATTTTGACCATTATTAAGACAACAAAAAGAAATTAGTGTTGCCAATTTACATTTGGTAGTTAAATGCAGGAGATGTTTCCGAGTTTGTTTGTAAGGGATGTAGCTCTCCTTAAGCCTTCTTGTCAAGTAATAAATATATAGTCATATGAAAAGAAATTGGATTTTCTTTTGGTTATTGCAATTTTATTCTATGGTTTGCTTATTCCTTTTTCCCTTTTTCCCTAGACTTTCTAACCCATGTTTTTCCACATTTAGGTAAACATATCCAGGACTGTATGACCACACGGTTACATAACTTATTAGTTGAAAGGAAAGAAAAAACATATACTACCTTTTTAATTTTTTGAAAACTAAATTCTGAAAATTTAAGTTGTGAATTCTATGCATTGAAAACAAAAATATGATTGTTATTTGATAATAGCTGAATATTGAGTATTTTAATATGAAATTCTTACCAAATATGGAATGATGGATATTATTGGTAGCTTTTTATGCTTTTAGAAATGTAATAAGCAAGATATCAATTCATTTATAGATGTCCATTCTATTGAATAAATTAAGTAACAACAATCTTAACAAATTAAGTGATTTTTTATTTAATTGAATCATCTAAGTCAAAATTGATTATGATTTTCAAACGTTTTTAATTTTATTAAATGTGAATGTATAAAAATTTCCATACATATCAAGTGAAGTAGGTCCCAAACCATTGTTGTGACCCCCTCCCGCAAAAAAAAAAAAAACAACTTTCCAACTTGACTGAGTCTAGAAGTAGCACTCAAAAGCGGCCCGACGACTCTTGATTAAGTGCAGCCTCTCTTAAGCCTTGAAATCATACGACATGGGATTTTGTTTTAAATTTTGATTTAGCCTAAGGGACTTAGGAGCCGCTACTAGCCTTTTGAGGTCAATTATAAACCACATTGGTCATCCGGTTAGCACTCTTTCGATGCCTTTAACTTGGCGAGATTGTTCGTCCAAGTGATGAAATGGTAATTTTTACCAATTATGGTCCTAAAGGTCATTTAATGTCGCTAAGTGTTCATGGAATGATTTTCCATGAGTTTATAATGACCTTACGGCTTACCCTAACTATGCTAAAAAAAGAAAAAAGAACAACCAATGTATTAAAAGTGTGAGAATAAGCACCCAACTATTTAAAAGCTTAAAGTAAAAGTGCATATATGAAAACCCGATGCTAATTGACCAAAGATTATACATGATCCCCATCAGCTATGTCCAAATTGAGTCCAATTTCTCATCCAAAAGATCAATCTATTAAGGGCTAAGTACATTAGGAGTCTTAAAACTTGTCAAGAAAATAGAATTTAGTCCTAAAACTTTAAAAAGTGCAATTAAGTCCTAAAACTTATTACAATAGTGCAATTGAGTCCTAAAACTTTCAAAAGTGCCATTAATGAAAGGATTTGATTTGACCAATTTGACAAGTTTTAGAACTTAATTGCAATTTTTGAAAGTTTCAGGATTCGTTGCACTTTCATAGTAATTTTAAAGATTCGATTGCACATTTGTGACAAGTTTTATGATTAAATTGCAGTTTTAAAAAGTTTTAAGACTTAATTATACCTTAGTAATAAATTTTAAAACTTTTAATGCACTTATCCCACCTTGAACTGAAATTTATGCCGACTTAATAAAACTAAGCTACATCTATTATTAAAGTCACGCAACTTGGTCAACACCTATTTTAAAGCTATTTTCTAACTTTAAAATTTTCGATTTCTTAAAATTTTAAATATTAATATTTTTTAATTCCGAAAATAGGGCCATTACATCAGGCCCCTATTCTTAGTTGAAATAAGACCAATTCAGTAAAAAACGAGCCCAGTCCAAGTCTAACCGTACTTTTTTATTTTGTCGAAAAGTCTAACTATATCTCGTTTTATTTTTGGTCGGTAAGTCTAAAACTTATTACAATAATACAATCGAGTCCTAAAACTTTCAAAAGTGCTATCAATGAAATGATTTGATTTCACTAATTTGACAAGTTTTAAGATTTAATTGTAATTTTTGAAAGTTTTAGGATTTGTTGCATTTTCATAGTAATTTTTAAGATTCGATTGTACATTCGTGACAAGTTTTATGGTTCAATTTCAGTTTTAGAAAGTTTTAAGACTTAATTATACCTTAGTAATAAATTTTAAGACTTCTAATGCGCTTATCCCATCTATCAAAGCCTAAGTTATACCAAAGGCAACTGCTAAAACAAGAACCAAGAATCAAGAAGACGGGATGCGAGACATGGACGGGTTCATCGAACACCACCCAACACAAACATGGGAAAAACCCAAAACTTCTCTAGATGAAATTCGCACATCCCAGAAAAATTCCGGCTCGGTGACATCTACAAGATTGAGATCAAACAACCTGGGTTCTTCTTGCTTCAAGCGAAAACGCGAATCGATAATGCGAAGGAAGTACCTTAGGAAAATGACCCGATTTAATGCGAACGACATAAAATCGAAGACGAAGAAAGAATCAAGAGAGGAACTTTACCTGGCGAATAGTCTGATCAGGCGTAATCTCCTCCGGCCAAGGTGACCTCTGGCTCTTGCGATTGATTGGTGGCAATCGATTAGAGTTGAGATTGTTCGTCGGCCGCGTAAATGGGCCTAAAGGCCCAACAACAGCAAATCGGATCTGAAAAAAGGGGCCAGGTCGGTTCGGTCCAATTCCATTTTGCTCCATAGTGCAGGTCCTTATTGTCGGGTCTTCAATTTGTAAAATGTTTTCGATTCAATATGAATATACATCAACCTTTTTTTTGTTTTGGAATTTCAAAATTTATAATTGTAATTTTCGAGCTCGTTATTCTAGATTACAAAGAAAGGTAAAAAGAAGAAGAAATGTCACATATTCCTAGAGGCATAAGATTTCGAAAAGATAACACAAATGACGTCCTTATTTGTAATGAATTCGATTGTGAGTGCATGAGAGAGAGAGAGATAGAGAGAGAGAGAGGTGCAACCTTCTCATAGTCTAGGAAGCACTTATATTCTCTGGAAGCTTTCATGTCGTGTCGGATACTTCAACACGTGTCCGACACTCTCCGACATTCGATTAACACGTGTCGGAAAATCTGACACTTGAGTAGCTCTTTTGACATTCTTTGATACTCAAGTTAGGAATTTCGACATGCGAGTTTGAAATTCCACCACTTGATTTTAACACATACGGGATCAATTAAAAAATTTCAATAAATGAGAAGTCACAATGTAAGTATGTAAAAAAATTAAAAATAATAAAAATGACAAATGTAAAAAGAAGAAAACCTAATATTTTTTTTTTTAACTCACTTTCCGTGACACACAATTCAACCCCTAATTTTTTTTCTTTTCTCTTCGGACATGCTCTAACACCCGAGTCTAGAATTGTAGATTCCTTTTTTTCTTTTCTAAATTTTATGGATTATTGGGATGAAGTTGAATTTGTTAAATTGATACAATGAATGATATTAACAAATGGTAAATTAATATTTTCAATATAAATTCATTATAAATTCTTTTTTATTATTTATTTAGTTGTGAATTTGAATCAAATTAATTTGATTGAAATAACCATAAAAATGATAATTTATTATGTATATATAAAATATATATATTTAATATACAACGTGTTCCAATGTATCGAAATTCTTTATTTTGAAAAATAATGTGTCAGCGTGTCGTGTCATATCGTGTCGTGTCGTGCCACATTTCGTGTGTGGGTGCTATTGAGTTTATAGTTCATTAAATTGAATGGTGACAAGGCGTCTTGTGGTTATTCTTAATTTCATCTAATTTTGGGCCAATTTATGAAAGTTAAGCAAGCTTTAAATGACATGTAATGTTCTAATATCTATGGCCGGTGCACCATACATAGAGCATAATAGCCATACAGAAAAAAAAAAAAATCACCGACCTCGTTCCTCAATTTAATCCATCTTTGGTCTATCATCCATTCTTCTAAATTATTTTCTTTCGTGACATATGCTTAAAAAAAAGGTCTTCTTCGCTTTTTAGTTGGTGCCACAAACTATAGTTCTTCCCAATTGAAGGAGATGGTATGCTTGGGAGAGCTCCGGGAGATGACTTTGCATCTATGCATAAATCAATCGAATCCAACTTTTTTCCTCAAGCAAAATCGTCTAGACCAGAATAAATAAATAAATAAATAATCGTCTAGACCAAAATTTCGGGCTATTCTATCCCACCGGAACACCGGTTTACAATGTATTTTAATTAATGCATCCCTTATAAGATAGTTGAGAAACCCATATATACCTTTTTCGTGGTGCTAGATATATAGTATGCTATTGTATTTGGTTAATTATCTTGGAGTCATTATAAATTTGATCTTATATTCTTATCTAATTAGTCTTGGTTTTCAAGTCATTGAGTTAATTATATTATGTTTGCTACAAATAGAAAGCAAATACATCGTAAACGCGTGGGTTCAATTATAATTGTTCATTGGACAATATCTACGGTCATATATGTTTATGAATTAAAAGAGTTAAAAAATTCCACAAAAATTTCAATTATCACAAAAAAAGAAGATAATTAAAATATTATATGTAAATCTACGTGTCGAAAATAAATATCGTGGAAGTTTGACCATTATTAAGACAACAAAAAGAAATTAGTGTTGCCAATTTACATTTGGTTGTTAAATGCAAGAGATGTTTCCGAGTTTGTTTGTAAGGGATGTAGCTCTCCTTAAGCCTTGTTGTCAAGTAATAAATATATAGTTATATGAAAAGAAATTGGATTTTCTTTTGGTTATTGCAATTTTATTCTGTGGTTTGCTTATTACTTTTCCCCTTTTTCCCTCCAGACTTTCTAATCCATGTTTTTCCACATTTAGGTAAACATATCCAGGACCGTATGATCACACGGTTACATAACTTATTAGTTGAAAGGAAAGAAAAAACATATACTACCTTTTTAATTTTTTGAAAACTAAATTCTGAAAATTTAAGTTGTGAATTCTATGCATTGAAAACAAAAATATGATTGTTATTTGATAATAGCTGAATATTGAGTATTTTAATATGAAATTCTTACCAAATATGGAATGATGGATATTATTGGTAGCTTTTTATGCTTTTAGCAATGTAATAAGCAAGATATCAATTCATTTATAGATGTATATTCTATCGAATAAATTAAGTAACAAGAATCTTAACAAATTAAGTGATTTTTTATTTAATTGAATCATCTAAGTCTAAACTGATTATGATTTTCAAACGTTTTTAATTTTATTAAATGTGAATGTATAAAAATTTCCATACATATCAAGTGAGGTAGGTCCCAAACCATTGTTGTGACCCCCTCCCGCAAAAAAAAAAAAAAAAAAAAAAAACAACTTTCCAACATGAATGAGTCTAGAAGTATCACTCAAAAGCGGCCCAACGACTCTTGATTAAGTGCAGCCTCTCTTAAGCCTTGAAATCATACGACATGGGATTTTGTTTTAAATTTTGATTTAGCCTAAGGGACTTAGGAGCCGCTACTAGCCTTTTGAGGTCAATTATAAACCACATTGGTCATCCGGTTAGCACTCTTTCGATGCCTTTAACTTGGCGAGATTGTTCCTCCAAGTGATTAAATGGTAATTTTTACCAATTATGGTCCTAAAGGTCATTTAATGTCGCTAAGTGTTCATGGAATGATTTTCCATGAGTTTATAATGACCTTACGGCTTACCCTAACTATGCTAAAAAACGAAAAAAGAACAACCAATGTATTAAAAGTGTGAGAATAAGCACCCAACTATTTAAAAGCTTAAAGTAAAAGTGCATAAATGAAAACCTGATGCTAATTGACCAAAGATTATATGTGATCCCCATCAGCTATGTCCAAATTGAGTCCAATTTCTCATCCAAAAGATCAATCTATTAAGGGCTAAGTACATTAGAAGTCTTAAAACTTGTCAAGAAAATGCAATTTAGTCCTAAAACTTTAAAAAATACAATTAAGTCCTAAAACTTATTACAATAATGCAATCGAGTCCTAAAACTTTCAAAAGTGCCATTAATGAAAGGATTTGATTTGACCAATTTGACAAGTTTTAGAACTTAATTGCAATTTTTGAAAGTTTCAGGATTCGTTGCACTTTCATAGTAATTTTAAAGATTCGATTGCACATTTGTGACAAGTTTTATGATTAAATTGCAGTTTTAAAAAGTTTTAAGACTTAATTATACCTTAGTACTAAATTTTAAAACTTTTAATGCACTTATCCCACCTTGAACTGAAATTTATGCCGACTTAATAAAACTAAGCTACATCTATTATTAAAGTCACGCAACTTGGTCAACACCTATTTTAAAGCTATTTTCTAACTTTAAAATTTTCGATTTTTTAAAATTTTAAATATTAATATTTTTTAATTCCGAAAATAGGGCCATTACATCAGGCCCCTATTCTTAGTTGAAATAAGACCAATTCAGTAAAAAACGAGCCCAGTCCAAGTCTAACCGTACTTTTTTATTTTGTCGAAAAGTCTAACTATACCTCGTTTTTTTTTTTTGGTCGGTAAGTCTAACTACACTAAAAAAAAGTCAGGCCCTGAGCCCACCTGGTTGTCTTCTTCGGCCATTTCACTCGAACGATCCGCCTTCTTCACTCCACTGATGATGCCTTCATCTTCTTCTTCACGTGGACAGAGGACAACACCAAAACCTCCATGGCTCACGGCGCCAACACCCCAGAATACAACCATCGCATTGCACAATCAACCAATATATCTCGGTCACCGGGTCTCTGTTGTTGGCTCCTTCTTGTCACTGGACCTCCTATGGACATTCTGTTAAAATATGTTTCGAGTTTGAGCTTGTAAACAAAACATGATCGGAACAAAGAAAAGACAAAAGAGGAAGGTCCAAAGTCGGACCGGGTTGACTGAATCCCATGATTTCCCAATCCATGTTAACGTAGGCTTCTGAAGTTGCTTTCTTCTTGGCTATAAATATATTCGGTTGCGGCACTTTGGGCGTGCGGTCGTTGATCAATACGTAGAGAAAATTGAAGTGCCATTCCCGAGTGCTTGGTAGTGAATTTTCTTTGTGGGCTCTTTTCGTGCAATTGCACTATGAGCTTTTATGTGTTGAAGAATTTGTGTATATTTCTTTTGTGAGATTGAGAGATTATTTTGAGAGGAATTGTGAGGCTAAATATTGCATAAGTTATTGAATGTAATTGGGGCTTGGAAAACACCATGAGTGTTTGAATAACTCGAGTGTGATTATAATCTTTGTTATACCGCTTGATTTATAGTGGAATCTGTTGCTGTTCACCTCGTAGACGTAAGTTACTATGACAGAACCAGTAGATCCAATGTCTGATTTATTTTCTTATTTTGTCTATTTTATTGCTCGATCGCTTGCTTTTCGCAATAATTGGTATCAAGAATCCTTCTTATAAAATTGCGCATGGTCTTTCATATCAAGAATTATAAATAACCAATTCTCAAAAGTCTTCCAATTCATTGCATCTGATCAATTGATAATCAATTGGTGTGATTAAGCCTTCCGTTGATTATGAATTGACCGGTTCAATTGAGAAATCACTTGGTGTGATTAAGCCTTTCGATTCTCAAAAGTCTTCCAATTCATTGCATCTGATCAATTGATAATCAATTGGTGTGATTAAGCCTTCCGTTGATTATGAATCGACCGGTTCAATTGAGTAATCACTTGGTGTGATTAAGCCTTCCGATTCGTTGCATCTGATCGTGTAGATTCTCATAAGCATTTGGTGCCTACCAGTGCTAATTGAAGGAACATGCTTGCCACCATTCTCAAAAGTCTTGAATTCGTCCGAAATAGTTTAGTGCAGGAAAAAAAAGAAAAGTGCATGGCATGCGCAAACTCATGAAAATATTATATGTTTAAAGCTTTGGTCACCCCTACAATGCAGTGTGAGATGTGGATATAGATGGACATTTCAGTGATAGCCCATGAAGAGATTATCTACCTCATGGGATTAAGAGATGTGCCATCTCAATTGTGATTTTGTAAGTGCGAAGGATTCTTGATGTGAAAGATCATGTGCAATTTTTCAATTCCATAAAATTGTGATTTATAATATCTGTTGTACTGCTTGATCCATAGTAGAATCCGTTATTGCTCTCTTTGTGGACATAGATTACTACAATTAAATCACGTAAATTTAGTATCTGATTTATTTTCTTGTTGTGTTTATTTTATTGTTTGATTGCTTGCTTTCTGCAATAATTAGTTATTTTATTGTTCAATAACAAGTAAACATCCATATGAACTTGGTTCAGGCTTTTTATCGAACATATGGTGCGCAGCTAGAGCAATTTTTCAATTCCATAAAATCACATCAGTAGATATCCAGACCAACTCAGTCGACAGCCGCCACCTTAACACTAATCATTTTTTACACCAACATGACCACTGACATTAGTTTTTATTTTCCACCGCAGATGAACCGATATGGACGTTTACAAATCCTACCTTACCGAGGAGGAATATCGGTCGCGATTACTGGCCGGGCTTGCACGAGGAAGCTCTCTTTAGCATCGCCCGGTGAGGATAAACACCGAAGATGGAGCTTTCAGCGTGAGATGAACCAACTCGCACTATCTTGGCCAAAACAAGGGCTCCGATCGTGCGGTGTAGCGACGAGGAATGGCCACAACACGAGCTATACCAGCGTTGAACAAGCGAAGGAGGGAGGAAAGTAAGTGAGACAAACTGGCGAGGTGGTGTTTGGTTTCTCTCTTCTGTGGTTCTTCTCTCTGTGTATGTTCCTCTGTGAACGTCCCTTCAAGAATACAACCTAGGCTTTATCTATGGTTTTGTGCAGTCGTGCCAAGTGACGTGATCTTGAGTAGCGTTGAGCCTAATCTTACGATGTCAAGTATGATGCTCTAAATGGTACATCGGCTCTTGAGATTGAAATTGTTGTAATCCGATCCGAGATACTTAAATTTCACTATGCCTAAATTAGATATCTAAAAGAATATAGAAACCAATGAAATTCTAATAATTTTCATCGTTTTAACAAAGCAAAAATAAACCTTCGGCCAATTTTATAAAAATTTGAAATTTAAAGGCCTTATTCTACATGCCTATACTATATTGACAACTATATGCAATGGAGATACTAAAAATACCTAGCTAACTTTTTGTCAAGTAACGAGACAATGGAAATCTCAAATTTCGCCTTTTCTGACTTCAAAAGTTGAGATAATTCAGATGTCAATAACCATCAAAATCCTTTTAGATAGCGAAAAAGAAACATAATATTCGTAGAGACCTGTTAATATTTTCCCACAAATATAAGACATGACTCGATCTCTTCTTTTGATATCACATGTTATTATTAATGCTTCTGTTTTCTTATTCTTTGAAGGCTTTCTATACATGCACATACACACATTTCAGTGAGAAGTCCATGTGTCTAATGAACATACACTTATATAAATCATTATGGTTCCATCAATCTACTTTTTTTTTTTACCAAAAAACATGTCAAAGAGTATCGACATATGTTTTAGAGGTTGTGAAGTTTACACTGATGGCTCATTTAATAAAATTGAAAAATAAGCGTTGAAAATATAAGCACTGAATTTTAATTGTTGACAATTTTAAGTAATGAAAATTGAAATAAACAGTTGTTCGATTATTACTTATAATTGAGCTCTAAATATTCTCATCAAAAATGGAATTGAGATCATTATTGGTAGGTTTTGACAATATGATTGTGATGGCCTGAAATTCAAAGCCATTTTGAGAGGGAATAATCGCGAATCCTCAAAATGGTTGGTTAGTGGGGGTTATAGCAAAATGGCATCAGGGAGAAATTAACAAGGCATGAGGACCCAAGATTAGACTTAGAATTGTCGGGAACGTTCGGGATGGACTTTCGGGTGATGCTTCCTTGACAATCGACGGAATCGGTCGAGCCGAGTTTTTGAGAAAGGGATTTTGGACCGAAAAACCGAGCCTATGAGGACGTGGGCCGGGCAAGAATAGTGAGGGCCTCACACCCAAGATGGGATGGCCACTGTGGAAGACCGAGACAACAAGCAAGCCCGTTGGGCCCAACCGATCCCTCACCCGTCCTAGCCCATCATCCAAACTTGAGCCAATTCGAGCCCAACAAATTCCCAAGCTCGTTCCTACCCATTTCCCAGCCCGTTTCCTAGACTCGCCTTTCATTTTTAGGCCAAGGGTAGTTTGGGAATTGTGCAAGGTGGAAATGACCATTTTGCCCCTAGATATTATTAGGAAGAGACAAAAGGAAGAGAGAGATGATGAGGTCATGTGCTTGGGAACTTGGTGCAGCCATTAATGGCATTGATGAAGGATTTTCAGCTCTGAATATCTCTCTCACTCAGCTGAATCAAAAGAAAATTGCAGCCCTCTTCCTCTTGCTTCTCCTTGCATTTTTTGCTTTAGACCTTTCACCGAAATTTGAGTTGTTCGTTGCCTTCCCGGTGGAGTCTCGGGCTGATCGACTTATCAAACTGATCAGCACAAAAAATTCGTACTATTTGCGTTGGTCGATCAATGGAAAAAGTCGCCGGCCGTCCCGTACGACAACCTAAAGTCAGCAGTCCTCCATCCGTCATTGTTGCGCACCCCCTGTGCAGCTTCGCTTTTTCTTCCATTTCTCTCCATTTTTGGCCTACCCATTGCCCACACCAGCCACACACACCTCTCCCTTGACCCCCTGGAACCACTAGCCACCGGCCACTAGCTCGCCGGAGCTTCGGCTAGCTTGTTTTTGCTTCAACCAGCAACCTCCTTCCACTGCAGTGCTGTCCTTTGGAGTTTGGGGGTTTGAGCAGAGGTTATTGCTATGATTTCTGGCCCGGGACCGCCTTGGAGGGTCGTGTTCGAGGTCCTCAAGTGTCGCCCTTGCTGTCGTCGCTGTGTCCACGTCTTCGGCCCACTTAACGGGTGAGTTTAGCTCCTAAACCCTATTTAGTGCCTAAACTAGCTTATGGTTGGATTAATTAGTACTAAGGGTTGATTAAGGTGTTTAATTAAGTGTATTAGCCCTAAGATATGTTGTTAGATAGTTGATTAAGATTAACTTAGCTTAATCTTGTTTATTTATGCTTAATTGTGCTTAATTAGGCCTAATTGTGTGTTTTGTGCTAATTAATCATGTTTTTCCTTAATTGCTTGATTAATGTGATTAATTGTTTAATTTATTGATTAAATTAATTTCTGCATTTAATTATTTAATTATTTAATTTTCGGAATTTATTTATTTAATTATTTTATTTTCTTAATTTAATTAATTATTTATTAAATTCTAAAATTACTATTCATCCGAAAATTAAATTGCGTAATTTCATGTGTCTTTATTTTATGAATTGAATTGAATATGTATTTGTATGAGTATTCGCATCAATTGTGGGATTTTCATAAAAATGGGCAAAAGTGAATTGTCCGAGAGACATTGGAATTAAATCGTTTTATGAGGAGTGGGTTGTGACAGTGTACTGGTGTGATCGTTAAACTAAACCCGCCGTCTTGGGAGAGTACCCTTGACGTTGTTTGGGCATGTCGTCTCGGGAGAGTATCCCTTGACATTCTTTGAGCATGTAGTTTCGGGAGAGTATCCTTTGACATCCTTTGAGGAGAGCCGTCTTGGGAGAGTATCTCCTGACATAGTTGCACTAATAGACATCGGTGGGAGTTCAGTTGTGGCTCGATAGGGCAGTAATAATCGGGACTTGTGTGAATGCTAGAGTGCATGAAGAGATTACATCTTTATTTGTGGCATGCACGCATGAATTGATAATGTGTAGGGTGTGGTAATGGCCAGGTGAGATCACTTGTGACATGACTCGTGTGTGATTGGTGGACTATATCATCTAATAGCCATGTGCATTGCGTGTATTATGCTGATATATAACGTGCAGGGTATGGCATACCGAGTAAGGTTGCATGCGAACCGACCTTTGATTGTTGGTTGACCCTGCTTGTTATTTTATTGCTGATTGCTGGTTGTTGTGGTTGGGTCGTGTGAGGGGCGGTTTTGGAGAGATACCCTGGGTCTAGTTGGGGTACTAACCGGGGTTTAGGGGAAGGAATCGCTGAGATTTTATCTCAACTCGTCGTGGTTAACCTTTTTCAGGCCCTTAGGATGGTGCTGCCAGTGCGATTTGGGGTCCCCTAGGATCGGGAGACCATTGTGTTGCACCATCGGTTCCTGAGTCGGGTGCATATGTATGAAAAGTATGTCATCGCCATCTAGGTGGATGAAGGACCGGGGCAACAGGTACCCCATCGGTTCATAGTATGGCTTATCCGGCAGGACGACATGTTGCTCGGTCCCCTTTGAGGTTTTGATGGACCGCTCGGCAGGGGCCCTAAAGACGACGATTGAGATCCCATGGAGTTGTACCCTCTTGACGGTGCAGTGGAGAACCCTGCCCTTGCTCCTCCTCCAATGACTGGCCCAAACTATGATGACCCATACTACGACCCTACAGAGCCCGAGTTTGACGGGTTAGAGTGATAGTAGCCGAGAACCGAGGGTTCTCTTTGTATAGGTGGATTAACCGAGCCTAGTTTCTTATTTTTGGTTAGGCTTAGCGGATGGATCGGCCCCTGTAGTTGGGCTTGTATATCGGAAAACGATCATCCGTGGGTTAATCTAGTATGAATGTATAAATGAGTAGTTATGTTATTTTGCTATTCATCCCTCTATCCCTCTATCCTGTGTGATTGTTTTATTGTTTGTTGGACTGGGGATGATTCGCCTTTCGCTTGCGTTTAATGAAAGACTAAAAATGAATGGTCGTTGACGAGTCATGGGACGTTGCTTTCAATTGACCATGGTAAAGGGTTGCTGCGTGCCCGGGGTTCGGGGCGTGACAATGATTGGCAAGATTTCGACTGACATTCATTACTTTTATACTTAATGAATTAAGTAATACCTTACTTACTTGCTATTGACACGTAATTTATTCCTGAAAGTGGGTTTTCTCTCATTTTCAAGAGAATTAAAAATATTTTTTTCTTAAGAAAAATATCTTATTTAACGTTTCATTTTTTGTATCAATTAGGCAATCAGCAGAGTTTTTAAAGATCGATAGATTTCTTAATATTTGTTCCCAACATAAAATAAGAAAAAGAAGAAAAGAGGGAAAGAGAGAAGAAAAAGAATAAGTTAATCTGGCATGTCATTATGCATTTAGGCTCGTCAGATTTTTTAAAATTAAAATCGTTGTTCTCGGGGGTCGCTGGGCCCCGACACTGGTCGGCGACCCTGGCCGGCCCGCGGTGAGGCTGCGCGCCTCGCCAGTCGGGGCGAGGGTCGCGACCCTCCCGAGATCCGGCGAGGGTCGCGACCCTCCCAGATCCGGCGAGGGTCGCCGGCCCCCAGCCCAGCTAGGCCAAGGGCCGTCGGCTGCCCGGACCGGCGATCCTCGCTGAGCAGGCCGGCTGGGACGCCGGCCAGTGGCGGAGAAAAATGATCCCCTCCTCCTCCCCCTTCTTCTTCTTCTTTTTTTAATAATAAATCGAAAATTAATGATTTGGAAAATATTTTCCTAAAATAATCCATTATATCTTTTGAAAGAATTAGTTAATGAGAAATGTTTTCATTATCAACAACAATTTATGTCTAAAAATTTTCGTAAATGATTAAAATATTTTTCATTTAGTTATTTTTGTAAGCGATACAAAAGATCTATTTTATGAAAATATTTTTAAAATTATTCATTTTCTTTACAACAAACGGAGCTTTAGTCAGGATAGTTGTTTTTAATTTCATCTAATTTTTGGCTAATTTATGAAAGTAAGCAAGCTTCAAACGATACGGAATGTTAATATTGGGGGCCGGTGCACCACACATAGAGCATAATAACCAGCCAAAAGGCAAAAATAAAAATAAAAATAAAAATAAAAATAAATCACATACCACCTCACTCAATTTAATCCATCTTTGGTCTATTATCTATGCTTTAAAATTCTTTTCTTTCATAATATATGCTTAAAAAAGAGGTCTTCTCCGCTTTTTAGTTGGTGTTTCAAACCATAGTTCTTCCCAATTGAAGGAGATGGCGTGCTTGGGTGAGCTCCGGGAGATGACCTCTGCGACTAGACAAAGCCCTTTAACTCAAAAACGTATTTGATCAAAGCTAAAAGTTAGAGTAAGAAAGTCGCATATGGCTCTGCATAAACCAATCGAATTCGACTTTTTTTCTCAAGCAGAAAATCGTTCGGACCAAAAAAAAAAAAAAAAAAAAAAACTGACCGACTGATTAAATAATCCAACCGATGGATAATTACCCTTTTCATATAATTCAACTGTCGAAAATCAATTGAGAGATTCCACCCACACCACAATTTTCACAAAAGAAAAAGCCTTTTCGTTTTCAAAAACACAAAAGTAACCAACATGTGAATCATGCTATGGTCCATGATGGAAATGTAAATCATGATAAGCTAAGGCACCACTTTGCAATATACATTTAGACATCAGTAAATACACATATCCACATTATTATGCAGTTATAACATTCTAATTAATGTGGGTTCCAAGTTTGCAAATTATTATCTCTTCCTTGATTTGTTTTTTATGAGGACATTATCCTGTGCTGGAAGGATTAGGTATCTTTTTATTCTTTTACGGCGTCCACGGAAATTTGTGATTTGTTCAGAATCTTTTCTTACCTCAGACAAAATTAGAGATATATTTTTATTTGTCCTTAAATGTTAATGATAAATCATGGATCACAACAGACCCTGATTTCTTCCGATTAATTTCCAGATATTATGGCCTTAACATTAGTATATATTGCTACCAAGATTTCCCTTTCTTCTCACAGGATACATGCATACATTTATACAAGAGCAAGGTCCTAAGAGTAGAAGTTAAGGGGACAGCAGGTAAACTCTGGGTTCATGATATTGTTAGCTTCGCTTCAAGCCTTACCTGTGAGGTCGAGTATTTTTCCTCTCACATGGCAATGTTTTTAGATAAAAGGAACTAATTCTCGAATTTTATTATTATTTTTACGTCATAATTGGAGAAACAGTGGCATCGGCTTAATGTTAATATGTCTTGAAGGGTTTTCGATTACTGATTGATGATTAATTTCATGTGTTTGGAATAGGATAACAAGGATCTCGAAGATGGGATTGGTCAATATCATTCTCATGCTATTAACATTTGCATTTGTTCACCAACAAGTTGCAATCACGGAGGCGCGGCTGGACGTCGGCGTGGACTACGGAATGATCGGGAACAACCTCCCTTCTCCACCGGCCGTGATCCAACTCTACCAGAACAACAAAATCAACAAGTTGCGGCTCTTCGATCCGAACCCTGCCGCACTCGCTGCGCTGAGAGGTAGCGAGATAGAGGTCACGTTGGGCACCTTAAATCAGGATTTACAAAGCATAGCGTCCAGCGTCGATGCGGCTAAGACGTGGTTCGACACCAACGTGCAACCGTTCATAAGTGAGGTGAATATTACGTATATTACGGCCGGCAACGAAGTAATCCCTGGAGAATTAGCTAAGTATGTACTGCCTGCGATTCAGAATCTACAGAAAGTTGTTTACGGCTATGGATTCGCTACAATAGGAGTTACCACTGTGGTCGCGACTACTGTCTTAGGGACTTCTTATCCACCGTCAATCACCACATTCTCAGAAGCGGCTCGTGGCGACATAGTTGGAATCGCAAAGTTTTTGTTTAGCAGTGGGTCGCCATTGATGATTAATGTTTATCCATACTTTGCATATGCCTCTGATCCGGTCAATGTGAGATTGGATTATGCTCAATTCACAGCGACTGGTCCGGTGGTTCAGGATGGCCCCTTGAGTTACTCAAACTTGTTGGACGCGGTCGTGGACGCCTATTATTGGGCTTTGGAGAAGGAAGGCATAACCAATCTGAATTTGGTGATTTCGGAGAGCGGCTGGCCTTCCGCTGGAAATGGTAACTTCACTACTCCAGCGCTTGCACAAACTTATAACCAGAACCTTGTGAAGAGGTTTCTGAACAATACTGGGACCCCTAAGCATCCGGACCGCAGCTTGGGAGGCTTCATCTTCGCCATGTTCAATGAGAATCAGAAACCCGCCGGCATCGAGCAAAACTTCGGGCTATTCAATCCCGACGGAACGCCGGTTTATGATATTGTATTTAATTAATGCATCCCTTATAAGATAGTTGGCGAACAAATGTTTATTTCTATCTAGCAATAGTGAGGTGGTGTGCAATAAACAGAATATTATTGCATCCAATCAATTCTCTTTAGTTTATTATAGGTTTGCTCTCATTTTCATCTAATCTTGATTCTCAAGTCATTGACCCTGATTAGATTATGTTTTCTACAATGGAATGCAAACACATAGTAAAAGCATGGGTCCAATTCCAGCTAAGAGCAAAAGTTCAAACTGGGCATGCAATGTAGTGTTATGCGCATCAATTTTAACTTGCAAATGGGTCTCACCGGATAGAATTCCTTATCGATGTTGCTAACAAACTATCTGATCGGTTCAAGGGTGAGTAGGTTCCGTACTTGAAACTTGAAACTTACTTGTTATAAGCGGTTCCTAGTTTTTGGAACATGGAATCTTCTCCGTTGGCTCTGAAGCCATGCTTTTTCAGTCTGATTCTAGGGTCTATGCAAGGGCTTGTTCTTTTTTTCTTTTCCTTATAACCTAAAAGATATGGTAATCTACACCACTTTTAGATACAAGAAACTCACCATTTTGCTTAAACCGCATCCGGTGCAATGAAAATACAGGCATGAAACCGAACAATTAGTCATCTCGAAAGCTTAACACCAGAACGGAAGTGAAACTCTTGTCACTGATCCCCGATCAGACAAGTAAAAAAAAAAAGCTGCCCAACAAATTACAAACTGCCGATCAAACGATATCATCGTCAATCCACTTGGCTATTATTTTGGACAGGCATAGCACGCTCCGTGGGCGATAAAACTAAGAAGACGAAGGAGATATTTAACATTTTCCATATCTAGGACAGACATTTGGGTGAGCAAGGAAAATGAATGGGAACAAAAAGAGGGGCGCGAGCTTAAAGCAAGGGATTTTGATTAGTTGGCAAAAACCAGTGTTTGCACAAAAGATGACATCTTAATTCAATGCACAAAAAATGCTCTGTTTCTGCCAATTCCTAAATGTGGAGGTGTGGACCCATGAAGTGCTAAAACTTGGCATGGCAAGATATTTAAGTGTCAAAAGTTACGAAATGTACACTTAAGTGCCAAAATTGGAATAAAATGGATCAATTAAGTGTTAACAGCCAGAAAATCTGGTCAAAATGTATATGTGGCATTCTCCAATGACTTTATTTGTTGACGTGGCAATTTTTAAAAAAATGTCTGCATGGCAAAAAAAAAGCCATATTAGCCAAAAAACCCTCGAAAATTGATTTTTCTAAAAAGAAAAAAAGGAGGAAGGTGAGGGTCGGGCAAGAGCTGTGCAGTCCTCACTGCCACCATCGTTGCCCTACCATCATCGGGAAGGGTTAGCGATGGTTGGGCCATGGTCGGCTAGGGTCACTAGGCCCTAGCCAATTGGTGGTGATGGCTGACGAACCTCATTAGATCTAGGGCACGGCCCTCGCCTCAAATTTGGGTGAGGGCCCGCTAGTCTTCACCGCCAGTTGACTAGGGTTGTCGACCATTGGCTAGGGCCTAGCAACCTCGATTGACACTCGCCCCACTGTCGTCGGCCCTTCCTAGTGATAGTGTAGCAACGGCAGTGGCAGTGAGGGTTGTATAGCCCTTGCTTGACCCTCACCTTCCTCTTTTTCTTTTTCTTTTTCCTTTTTTATAATATTTTTTAATTAATTATATTAAATGCCACTCTAGTGCCAAAAGGACTCCATTTTAGCTGAGTTTTTGCTAACTTAGTTTTCCATGAGCTACATGGGCGAGTTAATTATTAAAATAAACCATGTTGGATTTCTGATGACCTTCGTCGGAGTTGGCATTTAAGCGTTCCAATTTTTTTAAAAAAAGTGGCACTTAAGAGTATATTTCGTAAATTTTCACATTTAAGTTTCCTCTGTACAAAGTTTTGATATTTGGATTGTTCTTATGCCCTAAATTTTGCACAATTGACTACAACAATACCACTAGAAACTCACACGAACAAACATTCTCTCTAAGCTCCACGCACGATGGGATTATCGTCATCACAATGATACCACAAGAAACCATTGAAAAAAAAGAACCAAAAAAATGAAGAGAGAGAGAGAGAGATAGAAGGATCTTTAGGAGCACTAGAGACGTGATTGAAGATGGAGTCTACTGACGAGGGAAGGCGAGAAAGCGAGGGAGTGAGAGATGATGTCGAAGCTGCTGCCGCGAAAGCCGGCCTTAAAGGGAGAGCTCCAATGGCAAGCGAGTGCACTCAGCCTGCAACCGCTTGGAGAAGAAAGGAGGCAAAGAGGAAAGAAGAGCCACGAGGCACGAGATATGCCTAAGAAAAGGCATTTTTCATCTCTTGTGAAAACCTAAATAACACTGATATTGACACACGGCACGTGATATGACACAATACATCGACGCGTTATTTCTTAAGAAAATAGAGAATTCTGACACGTTGGGCCACGTTGTATGTTATATATATATTTTTATATTTGCATGATAAATTATCATTTTTATGATTATTTCAATCAAATTAAATTAATTCATCCAAAAATAAATAAATAATAAAACAGAGCCTAGAATGAATTTAAACTAAAAAAATTAATCCACCATTTGTTAATATTAGGAGCATCGAACAGGAGCCACTTGGATTGGGGTTGGACTTGACTGGACTAGAGTGATCGGTTCTGAGCAGTTCTAGGGAGTCCCGATTCAATCCCCAATTCCAATATTTGGAATAAGTGGCTGGTTGGTCTGGTTCTTAGTTCCAAGGTGGGAACTTGACCGACAGGACTAGACCGGCCATTTATGTATATATTTTTTAAATTTCTTTGAAATTTCTAAACAAACCTAAGCAAGGATATTTGTTTTCAAGTTTATGCATATGTTTCAGGGAGTATTGCGTTCTTTGTAAACTTTGATTAAATAGAGCTCTTGATTTGGAAGATTGAAATGGTCTAACCCTTCCTAGGATTGAGTTCAAGAAAGCAATCTTGGAGAGAAATATGTTGAGACACGTGTTAGAACTAGGGGACGTATATTTTTGGAAGCCCACATAGGATGTATATATATTTTTTCCAATGTAATGACAACAAGTGATTCAGTCCATTGGAACCGGATGGACCAATCGGTTCAATCTAGCTCTCAGTTCCAAGACTACTTGGTCCGATCCACGATCCCAAAAACTAGGAACTGCTCCTCTCGGTCACGTTCCTGGTTCTTGGGTGGGATTGGATTGGATAGGGAACCGATTACTTTTAGTTAATATCATTCATCCTATCAATTTGACAAATTTAACTACATTTCAATCTAATAATCCATAAAAATTGAAAAAAAAAATCCACGTTAACTATTAAATCTAACATCAAGCTATAAGTCGAAAAAACAAAATCTACATTTCACCGTCAAGAGATAGGGTTTCCTTTTTTTTTTTTTTTTTTTTATAAATATTTTTATATGCTTGCATTTTAACCCCTGATTCTTGAAATTTTTTTAAATTGACCCGCACGAATCTATGTCAGGATTTCAAACTCATGTGTCGTTGGCATGTTGGGAAAGTTGACCGTGTGTCATATGTCCAACACTTGTTGTCTGTGTGCTGAAGTGTGTTGAACATGTGTTGGGATGTCTGATGCGACACAAATGCTTTCTCAGAGTGTGCGTGCTTCCCAGGAAAAAAATGGTCCGATCATAATGGTTCCTGGATGGTTCTTCCCTTAGAGCCAATTCTTGACCTATTTCTAGGGTGGTCCAAGTCAGTTCTAGAGTAGGACTTGTGCAGTTATGCACCCTAGTTTTATTGGTGTTGCTATCCAGTCGTCTATTATATACTTCCATCGAACAATATCAATGAGCATATTCGTTTATGCATTTTAAGAGTTAAAGACAACCCTTTTGGTAAATAGTAAATGACAACATTATGCTATCCCACCAAAATTTTAGTTATCACAAAAAAGACAACAAAAATATTAAATTGGTATCTACGTATTGAAAAAATATATTGTGAAATTATAATTGTTAGGAAAAAGAACAAATAGAAATTGGTGTTGCCTATTTACATTTTTTTAAATATTATATGTGTATCTAACGTACTGAAAATAATATGTATTGGGAAAGTTTAACTGTTAGTAAAAGAACAAAAAAGAAATTGCGGCCTATTTACACTTGGTTGTTAAATACAGGAGATGTAAAAGATTATTAAGCTTGCCTGTCTTGAGGGAGCTCGACCTCTCACTAGATCTAGTGAGCCTGGGCGAGCTCAAGCTTACCTATGGCTAGTCACGGACTACCACCATTGTGGGCGATTGGCCAAGGAAGAAGAAAAAGAAAAGAAAAACAAATGGAGAAGAAAAAATAATATATAAAAATAATTAAAAATAAAAAAATTAAATATATGAATGTTTTGATAATTTTCCCCATTAGATTTTCTTTACCAAACAATGGAGAATAGGTTTTAGGTCTTTTTCATGTTTCAACCAAATATTGAAAAATACTTTCCTAAATAATGGCTTCTTGAAAAGTATTTTCTAGAAATGGTATGTTTTTTGCAAAACAAATTTAGCTTTAATTGTGAAGTACGTGTAGCCAATGGACATGCGCATATGTGAATTATTATGGTTCCATGAATTTACCTCTTTTCCCCCTAAAAACACGTTAAAGAGTATCGACATATATTTTAGAGGTTGTGAAATTTAACTGATGGTTCATTTGATAAAATTAAAAAATAAGCATTGAAAGTATAAACGCCGAATTTTAAGTGTTGACAATTTGAAGTAATGAAAATTAAAGTAAACGGTTGTTCGATAATCACTTAAAACTGAGCACTGAATATTATAAATTTCTCATCATAATGGAATTGAGATTATTATCGGTAGGTTTTAACAATATGATTGGCAAGATTTTAATTGACATTGATTAATTACTTTTCTGCTTAATGAATTGAGTAGCACCTTCCTTACAAACTTACTTATTAATGATATCTGATTTTTTTTTCTCAAAAGTAGTTTTTCTCGCAATTTCAAGAAGAATAAAAATCTGTTTTCCTTGAGAAAAATCTTATTTAACATTTTATTTTTTGCATCACTTAGGCAATTGTCGCGACCTCATCTCGGGTGCACCACCTAAGGTTTGGCTAATGAATTATTAAGCCTAAACTTAGTTCGGGCTCTCCCAAGCCTATACCAATTCGTGACTTAGGGTTTAAGCTTTTAGTATGCAAATGATTTTTACTTGGAGTCGCCACTAATCTATTTTTTGGTAGGTCGATTAGAAACCCAAGTAAAGTAACGGGAAAATTACTTTACTCCTACGAACCAGAGACTATGGGATCGGGGACTTGATTACGTTAGATTTCTCTAACGCCCTTTCGGTACCTTTTCTCTTTTATTTAAAAAAAATGATTTACAGGCAGTTTTTGTTGATTTTAATTTACTCCCTAACATGCAATTTGATCATGCGAGTGCGCAACCATTATCTAACACTCAATAAAGCAAAGCAATAAATAAATTGCAAGGAAAAAGAGGAAAGCTACGAAAGCATCTGATGTTAGCTTAAAAATTACATCAATGATCCTAGATATAATTTCTAATTAACACGCACTCATTCAAATATTTTTTAAGGTTTTCACTTATTTAACGAAGCCTAAAACTACGTGCAATGCAAGTTTCTAACTATAATAGCATGCAATGTGCAACCTAATATGCAAACTATATGTCACACGACATTAATTATTTAACTTAATCTAATGCTAGAAAATATTTAATGCAACTACCTAGTATGTCACGCATTCAAATGACCCTAAACATGCAATGACTAGATGACACACGGGTGATGACCTAATTCTACATGACATGAGCATGTCAATTTTTATGTTTTCTTTTTTTATAACTAATGAAATTTCCTAAGCTTCTACGTCATATGCAATGTAAACTATAAGACTAGTCCGACATGAAGTGCATTAATTTACCTATTATGTAACAGATTTTTTATGCATTTTTGTAAGTTTACTAAACAAAATCAACACATATAATGCAACCGATCATGTAAAGCACACAATTTAGCCCCGACCCAAGATAGAAAATCAAAACAATCAAAAACCTGATCCGACATCTCGCGGTTCAATATTTTTGATTATTGAGATTTTTTAACACGACACAACGACCTCACTTAATTGGAATTCAATCAAGCATGCAATACTTCAAACGGGGAAACAAAATATTCAAGAATTAATTTAGATAGGAACTTTACCTACCTTGTATGTTCTTTCCAAGTTCGGATGATGGCATATTGCGGGAATCACAATCAATGATGCTTCTCGACAGCTAGCTCACGATCGATGATGGAGTGGCTTAGTCGATGGCAATAATGCTCGTTGCAGCGGTGGCACGGCGAGTTGTGGTGGTGCTCTCACGTGTGGAGGTTCTGAAGGCGAGAAAATTTTCCAGCAATGGTAAATCAACAGCAAGAGCAAAGAGATCATGTGGACCTTCTCAAACGCCAAGTATCCTGCGCATGGATAAATCCCTGCACTGAAAGAATTATATATTTTGCTTGAGGTGGTCTCAACGCCAATAAGAGGATGCAACACGGCTGGCCTTGCAGGGAACACTTGTGGCTCGTATATGTTTCGTCGGGAGGAATCACAACGCAGCTTGGGATGCTAGTGCCGCGGCTCGTCGTTGGAGTTCCACGGCGAGTAACGATAGGTCGTTGGCATCGGGCTCAAGGGACAGCAGCTTGTCACGAACAAGACTCGGCGTGGCTCGCGGCAATGATCAGACAAGCAAGCTTGGTCGATCGCCACAGGAACGAAAATGCAGCGTTGTTGGTGTCGGTTGAGTAGCAGACTTGCCGAGAGAGGAAGATCAAGGTGGGAACAGCTGCAAACGGCAAGCGTGTTGCAGCAACGTCGTGGGTCTTCAGACGAGATTGCCGAAGGAGAATCTCCCTTTTCTTTTTCTCCCCTATCTCTCTCTTTTCCCGTATTTTTTGTCGTGTCCCCCTCCTTGAGTTGTAAGGTCCTTTTATAGGCAGAAGGGTCTGAGCCATCAAGGAAAGAAAGCAGATTTTATTTCCTCTTGGGGATGCTTTAAAATATATTCCACTTTCCTTGTGTATTGCACGTCCATGCGCCCTCATTGAAGAATGTGCACATCTTTCCTTCTTTGAAGAAAGAGACATGTTGCTCAATATATGCTCTTCACGTGCAACAAATATTTTCTTGCTCTCTTTCATTACCTTTGTGCGCATGTTCGTATTGAATCACAAAATATATGAATATTCTTCGCCAATTTTATTTCCTTAGACCAAATATCAGCCCCCGATTGACCCAACATTGCCAAAAATTCAAGATCGTAATAGAGTTGTCCGAATTTCAAATCTTGCAAAGATGAGCTCACAATTTATCCTTGATGATATATGAATATATTACCCAAATATATGAAAAATCCACTGCCGCATCATCGAACATTTCGAAATATATCAATCTTCCCACTTGTCGATCCTGAATGGGCTTGGCCAAATTTTCACTTATTGTGGGCTTATTCAAACTCGTTAAGTTAAAGCTTATAACCATCAATTGGAGCCCATCTGTTATCAGTCCAATGCAAATGCAATAAATGCTTCTAAAACTATATGCTATGCAATTTAATCTAATATGTTTTGTTTAGGGGTTAAATTTTATCCATAAATTTTTGTGCATTAAATTATGAATGATTAATCAAAATTTAGGTGTCAACAACAATCGGTAGAGTTTTAAAAATCAAGATTGGATTTCTTAATATTTGTTCCCGTAAAAAAAAAAAGAAAAAAGAAGTAAAGAGAGAAAGAGAGAAGAAAAAGAATAAATTAATCTAGAATGTCATTGTGCATTTACTTTGGTGGGTTGTTTTGGTGGATAATCCTATGTCCAAGTGCTAAAACTTGGCACGAGTGAACAAATAAATGTCAAAATTTCTAAAAAGTATACTTAAGTGTCAAAATTGAAGAAGAAAGGAACAAATGAATGTCAAAGGCAAGAATTTCTGGCTAAACTATTGATGTGGTTTTTTCTGGCAAGTATTTAAACGATGCGCCATTTTTTAAAAGAAATTTATCCGCATGGCACTGATGTGGCTAGATAAGCACAAAACTATGTTATTTTGCCCCCGATTTTTAATTTTAAAATAAATATTAATTAAATTAAAAAAGGTAGCAAATCAACAAAGGCCTCCTTGGCCTATACCTTTGCTGCCCCACTATTGCTAGAAAGGGTCGATGATGGTGGGGCGAGGGTCGACCATGGTCATCGGATCTCGGCTAGTTGCTGGCGACCCTAGCCACTTTAGCCAACTATAGGCGAGGATCTACACACCCTCGCCCAGATTTGGGGCAAGAGGTCACAACCCTCCTCCCCATATTGAGCTAGTGTCGGCCCTTGTCTAGGGGGCCAAAGGCCACCGCTGGCTATGGTGGGGTTGGACAGCGATTGTGCCCTAGCCAGTGGTAGCCCTTGGCCTGATTAGGGTGAGGGTTAGCATACCTTATCCAATTTGGGGGAGAGTCGTGACCCCTTGCCCTTGATTTAGGCAACGGCATGTAGACCCTCACTTGTTAGCCAAAGTCATTGGCCCTAGCAACCCTGGCCAACCATCCCTTACCATCACTAGCTCTTTTTGGCAATAGTGGGCCGGTGGTAGTGAAGGCTATAGAAGCCCTTGTTGATTTGCCACCCTTTTATTTTTAATTTAATTTTTAAAATTTAATTTAGTTAAAATATATTAAAAATAATATTTGGGGGCAAAACAACATTGTTGTGGAAGATGGGTTGTTGAGTGGATATTCCGGCGAGTCATGTACATCAATTTTATTATTAGAATTGGATTTCCGACAAGCCTCGTCAAAGTTGGTACTTAAGTGTTTGACATTTAAAAAAATGGCAATTAAGTGTACTTTTTAGAAGTTTTGGCATTTATATGTTCATCTGTGCTAAGTTTTAACAATTTGGGTGTACTGTTTTTTTTTTGGTAAGGTAAGATTTTATAAAACAACCAGAGAACTGTAAAACAGAGAGGGGGAGGCACGGTACCAACAAATACTCATCTGGACAAAATTTCCCTAGAGTAGAAGGGTACCATGGTCCCAAAAGAAATCTACAAAGGGCAAGATGCCCAAGAAACTAAAGAGGATCTAAGCCATCCTATACTAAGTCATGGGTGGCTCCCTCCAAAAATTTGAGGGTCTATTCCCCAACTACGCCGCATCCTTCTATTTCTGGGGTTGTTTTCAACCGATTTAAAAGTTAGAGCTTTATCCTTGACCGTCTTATGCAGATATTGCTTCATGGAGGAAATACAAAGGTTATGGCCATTGAAAAGGATGTCATTTCTGGTTTTTTAGATAATATAGCAGAGTGAGCCAAAGGAGAAAAGTGCTATCTCCCGGTAAAATCCTTTCCTAGACAAAAAATTGATAGCCCAAAGTAGGTGATCCGACCAAGAGGAGTTGCTCCAAGGGAGATTACACTTGGCAACCCAATAATTAGCTAGAGAATTGGAGATGCAGCAGGCAAAAAAGAGGTGATTAACAGAATCCGGACTAGAGTTGCACAAAGCGCATACGGAATTAGGAATTCTGCCATAGGACATGAGATAAATCTGAGTGGGGAGGCGATTTTTGGTAATCAACAAGAGAAGAAATTGATGTCTAGGGGTCAGAGCCTTGTCCCAGACAAAAGAGGACCAATGAACCGGTTGGATTTGTGCCGGATTGTGGCCCAAGCCAAAGCTATTGAAAATTTTCCGAAGGAGTCTTCCAACCATGTGAAAGTGTCTTGACCGATTGAGAGATGGGGAATCGGTATTGCCACAAGACCAGCTGTTGGAGTAGTTGGGTCCCTTCCGGGGAATACAGGTCCTTAACTCTCGCTTGTCTAGTAAGGTTCGATTGGTAGATGTAGCTATTTGAGAAAAATGAGTTTAGAGGACCAAGGTCAGCCATGGGTCAAACCAAAGCGATGTTAATTCACCATCTCCTATTTTCCACCTGAAGTGGGGTAGGAAGTCCTCCATAGAGTGAGGATCTTTCGCCAAGCCCAAGAGCAATGGGTACGAGTCAAAATATCCCAAAAATTCTTATGCTTGAGATAAGTAGCATGGATCCATTTGCACCATAACGACTTTTTATCGGTGAATAGCAGCCAAATGTGTTTAGCCATGGCTGCTTTGTTGCTATCCTTGATTCTTCTAATTCTAAGGCCTCCTTCTTGATGGGGAAGGCAAACATCATCCCAAAACACCTTTGCACCTTCTGGCCCCATAGTTGGGCCCTTCCAAAGGAATTGTCTGCATATTTGTTCTATCTTGTCCACTACCGTTGACGGAAGCCAAAAAATGGAGGCCCAATAAGCTTGAATAGTGTGTAGCACTGACTTAATGAGTTGAAGTCGGCCTACAAAAGAAAGGAAACGGTGGGTCCAAGATTAGACTCTAGCAGTGAGCCGGCAGACTAGGACATTGCAGTCCTCTTTGCTTAGTCTTGATGTGATGATGGGTACACCCAAGTATCGCACAGGGAGGGAACCACGGTTGAAGCCAAGAGCTTGTATAATCTATTCATTAGTGGTTTCAGAACCTCCTGAAATGAAGACTTCACTTTTATTGGTGTTAGGGATCAATCCACTCCAATTAGAGAATAAGGTCAGCCTGTTTTGAAGGCAAGAGATAGATGCAAGTTTCGCTTCACTAAAGAGACAAACATGATCAGCAAAGAAAAGCTGGGATAGCCATGTAGCCTTACACCGCCAGTGGTATCGAAACTCCACGTGCTGAGTGTGGGAGTCAAGAATCCTAATAAAAACTTCCATGATTTAGGTGAAGAGGTATGGGGACATAGGGTCACTTTGCCTTATACCTCTTCCACTTGCAAAGAAACCATGGAGTTCACCATTTATGGAAATAGAAAATTTTGGGCTCCGGACACATACCATAATGAGTTTAGTGAGATGAGAGGGGAAACCAAAAGCTTGAAGAGTCTTCTCTACGAAGTTCCAGTCAAGGGTATCATAAGCTTTCCTGAAATCCACCTTGATGGCACACTTCGGGATATAAGGCTTATTATGAAACTCGCTGAAAAGTTCTTGGGCAAGAAGGATGTTGTCACTTATTCTCCTACCTTTTACAAATGCAATTTGAACCGGACTAATCAGGTAAGGGAGCACCACAACAATTGTAGATGAGAATATCTTGGTGATACACTTGTAAATTGTATTACAACAGGCAATAGGGCGAAAATTAGAGACCGATGTTGCATTAGGGATTTTAGACACCAGGGCAATGATAGTATTGTTGACTTCCTCCAGCATACAACCAGAAACAAGGAAATCCATAATCGCCTTAGTAACTGAAGGGCCAACTTTGTCCTAATTCTTTTTGAAGAAGTCAGCATTATAGCCATCAGGACCGGGGGCTTTTTTTCCAGCCAACGAGAACATAGCATCTTGAATTTCTGAAGGAAGAAATGGTTGGGATAGAAAGGTAATCTGTTCTTCCTTGAGAGGGGAGTGGATGACATCAGTGATATTTTGTATAGAAGGCCTCAAGGTCATAATAGCTAGAGCAAGGAGGTCCTGAAAGTAAGAGACAAACACCCTATGTACTTCCTTCATTTATGACAATTTGGGTGTACTTCTTCCTCCTATTTGGTATTTAAACTTCAAAGGTTTTTGAATCAAGGATTCCATGTGATGTGCGAGCAATGCTTGTGGTGCTTTGAGTTGGTATCTACTCAGAACAATCAAGAGATGTTAGGGAAGAGTCCACCATGCTGAACCTAGGAACCAAATTGATTTCAAACAAGCTTGAGCTTTTGTGCATGATCAAGAAAGTCTTCCTTATCAATTCTTCATGTCTTTGCATCAAACTTGAAGACCCGCATACGTCGTTTGAAATCGATCTAATTGAAAAAATGCAAAAAGTGCAAAACCGTTGTAATTCACTAATTTGATTGTCTCGGTCTTGATTGCTGTCTTCTAGCTCGTTCATCTTCGAGTTCATGATATTTGATACATATGTAGGTCCTCTAGGGAGTAAATTACCAAAGAAAAGAAAACTTAAACCCATTGCATTTATGCCAATTCAGTTTTAAATTTTTTAGTTGCGTTAATTTAGTCCTAAACTTTTAATGATTGGTAATTTAATCCACACATTTTGACGATTTTCTAAATTAGTCATTTTGAATAATTTTGTCGAAAATTGCTGATAATCATTTGTGGCTAGTGAGTTGCTGACCTTTGCTTGTGGCCAACAATGGTTGACTGACTACCTTGTTGACCCAAGGTGAGAAAAAAAGGAAAGAAGAATAAAAAATTCAAAAAGTTAAAAACTATTAAAGTTTTTTAAGAATCATCCACAAAACTGTTAGCGATATCATGTCAATCATGTCAAACATCAAGTGCTAACTAAATTGGGATGTTAGTGGTTTCTAGTCAAAGTTAACCAAAAGGACTAAAGTGGCAAATTGTCAAAAAGTTTAAAATCAAATTAGCACAATTGAAAGGCTTATAATTAAATTGGCAATAAAGTTCCATATTGGCATGCAAAAGAAATAGTTAATTATATTAAAGATAGTAATTAGAGTGAAAATCACATGGAGAATTGAACTTCAACATGTATAACATTGTTGGCACTTGATTTTTAATCGATGTTTTAATAATGGTAAGAAAATTGAAATTGGGATTTTCAATTGTGACAAAACCCGGTTTTTATACAAAAAGTGTCATTTTTCATTTCTTTTCACTTAAGATACAAATGATTTTCAATTTGCTTCTTATAAAAACTCAAAAAGTCAAATGGTTGACATTTTTAGTCAATATTTTGACCAAAATTCAATCTTGGGTCAAAAGTTGGCTTTTCACACAAAAAGATCCTAAATAGTCAAAATTTCACTTTAGCCAACTTAGTTTTTGAAAATTTCAAAGATTTGATTACAAAATTGACCCTTTAGTTAGGAGTAGATTTTTGGTCAAACCTTTGATAAAAAAATTTTAAAAATACAAAAATGACAAAATTATCTTATTTCAACTTTAATTTGAATTTAGCATAAAAAATTTTGCAAAAATTGATTAAGAACTTTAATTTTCAAAATTTTCAAGTTTAAGTTTAAAATCGACCAAAAATAAAATTACTTTCATTTGATCATAATTAAGCTTAGTTCCTTTTTACAACATTCGATCTAGAGATGAGTACCCATTCACTTGTTCAAATAATTTCAAGATCAAGAAGATTGAAATGTAAATTAATGCTTCTATTTGTGATTAGGGGTGTGGATTAGTTTAACACATTATATGAGCGAATACTTCCATTCTACTCGATTTTGTGAGTTAAGCTCAAATGAGGGGTCAATTTTGGGAAATTCACTTTGGGATTTCTCAATTTGAGGAATTTAGCTTAGTGGGGTTTAAGAAAGTTGAGTTAATGAGTTTCAATTCATGAAATTCAAGCTGACCCATTTAATACTAAGGTTTAATTTTGCAAATTGAGGCTCAATTTTCTCATTAAGCTTCAATTGAATTTAGACATAAAAGTTGTGCTATCAATTCAAGGTCAATTTGAACGCAATTGACTACTCTAGGTATGGGCAATTAGTTCGATAGGTGTCTTGCAATTTTAATTGAATGCAATTTCAATTAATTTGCAATTTTTGGCAAGCAATTGTATCAAATTGCCCAATTTAGCCTAGGAAAGTCCAATTATGTGCACCCATGGCATGGGTCTAATGTTTTTAATGATAATTAGGTAATTGGGCCAATAAAAATCATTGGATTGCATTTACAAGGTTTAATTAGCATAATTAGATCAAAATTGGATTATTTTTCTTCAAAATTGACAAACTTTCCTTTCAATTTAAACCCCCCCAAAGAATTGCATCAAATTTTAGCAAAAAGAAGACTAAACTATCCCCATGAAACCAAGTTAGTTGAACTGGTTAAGATTGGTTCGATTGCCCATTAGCAGAGGAGGCCAATTTAGCTCTCCTCCAATCGGTTCTTGGTAGCCAGTGACGACTGTGTAGTGGCCTAATGTGTCACCGACTTCTTCATGCCCTTCAATTTTTTGGATTTTACAAAATTGCCTTGGATTTTATGAAATTACAAAAATGCCCCTAATTAAACCATTAATTGCAAAAATGATTTGGACCATTGATTCAATTGAATCTTAACCCTTCAAATTAACACATGACTAATTTTGTAACACTCTTGATTATGACCTTGTAAGGATCGGCCATAAGGTCTTGAGTGGGTTGACCATGGGCCATTGACCATAGATCGATTGGTTTGATCGGTAAAGAATCAATGATCGGTCATGATTCGATCGATCGACCGGTTATGAATGGGTCGAGGTGTCGGCCATGAATTGACCACTAATCACACCAACGGAATCGGATCACCAGCTCATAAGATGACTTTTGAATCACGAGAATTGGTCATGGGATGATTTTGGATTGGCGGATGGTCATGGATCAATCCAACCGATTATAATGCTTGGCCGTAGGTGACTCCGCCTAGCTATGTATCGATACACAAACAATTTGACTTGATCAAATGCAATCGTCTTCCGAACAAAATGCATAATTCCTTATTTAATTCTCAGTGATCGGAAATGAATCTTGAATTGGTGATGTCCGATCGTGGATTAGTGATGCATCGACCATGAACCATACGAATGGATTGGGTGCCAATCGAAATGTGCCTCGAGATAGACCTAGCTATTCTGTCACTAATTCTAAGGTCCATGGGTGCCTTAGCTCAGTGTTAGGCTATGGATAGCCTCAAGATTAGTCTTGAACCGACTGGAGAACCAATGATCAAAATAAGAGTAAAAGTCATGATAAGCTTAGCAGTAGACTTAGGGATCAGCTTAAGGGCTGATCATATCGACCCTAACGCTGGCTATTGAGCCGATCATAAGGCCAACCCTCTATGGCCAAACCACCGTCCAAAGGATGATTTGGGCGAGTTAGGGGGTCCAATGCCCAAACCTTGGATGTGCATGATTCAGTTTTTCAAGGTGTACTTAATGATCCCTTTTTCGACTCCTGAACCAACTTAGACAATGGAATTCTCTGGACCACTTTCTTAAAGAAGAAAAGGACAAATGATGGAACTCTCTAGAACCACCCTTAATAATGAAAGGGATAAGACTTATCTTCAACTTTCAATAGCCATGATTGTGGTCAAAAATATTTTTGGCAGCTATCATAGGGATGGCTCACACAAGGTCTAATCGGAAGGTGACACCTGAACCTTCATCACTAGCTTATGGAATCTAGATGCCAAGTTGGCAAAATTAGACACATTTATCTTCAAACTTCAATAAATGATCATAAATGTGGGGTACAAATGGTCCAATAAGAGAGCAAAAAGCAGGCCATCATCGATGATATCTATGAGCTAGATCGCCAAGCAAGACCTTTTAGCCTTACCTATTCATCCTTTAGGTTCAATTATTGGCCAAGTAGGCTTGCCACTTAAGAATTGTAGGTAGGCTACTTAGAGGATTTGGGATGAACCATTTGGATTGGTAATGATGACATCGAAGAGTATAAATAGGAGGACCTCTGCTCATTTCTTACCTTTGCCATCCACATCTTCATTCCTGTATTCTCTTGGATGTCCTCCTCCACCTCCTCTTTCGCCTCTCTCTCCTTGGACTCAAGCAAAGTCGCTTCTCTCTCTAGTTGGTTTCTCTAGTTTCTTGAGGTTTGACTAGGTAAGTAGAATCTCCTACTTTCTTTTGGTATTGCCATTTCTATCATTTTCTATTATTAAGTTTAGGTGGTGACTGGAGGCGATGGTGATAGCGGGGGATGACGGGCGACAACGACGACCAACGGCGCATAAGTACAGTCTAAGTGCAAAACTTGGCACAAGAGGACACTAAAATGCCAAAAGTTATGAAAAGTACACTTAAGTGCCAAAATTGGAACAAAAGGATCAGTTAAATGCCAACGGCGAGTAAACCCAGCCAAAATGCTAACATGACACTTTTCTAGCGAGTTAGAGTTGAAACGGCATTGTTTAAGGTGTTGATATGGTCAAATAAGCCCAAAATGACGTTGTTTTGAGTGCTGATGTGGCTAGTTCAGCCCAAAACGACATTGTTTGGGCCAAAGTTTATTTTTTAATATAAATGTTAATTAAATAATATTAAAAGAGAAATTTAAAGAGAAGAGAGAGAGAGAGAGAGAGAGAGAGAGAGAGAGAGAGAGAGAGAGAGAGAGAGAGAGAGAGAGAGAGAGAGAGAGAGAGGGGCAACAACCCTACTTGTGGCCGCTGCCCCATCACCGGTGGAGCGGCGGCGATGAATAGCGAGGGTTGCTGACGCTTGGGCGTGGGTTGGCGAGGGCCGGACGGCCCTTGCCAGATGTCGAGAGAGGGTGGCGACCCTCTCCTAGATTTGGGCGAGGGTCGGGTGTCCTTGCCTAACCCTCGTGCATGCGTCAGCAGCTCTCACCGAGTGCTGTTGAGTTTCTGGTGACGCTCAAGTCAGGGTGAGGGTCGCTACCCTCTCTCGGCATCTAGCGAGGGTCGTCCGGCCCTCACTTTTAGTCACCGACCCATGCCCAAACATTGGTGACCCTCGCCATTCGTTGCTGTTGTCCTACCGACGATGGGTGGCGGCCATAGGTGGGGTCTCCTCTGCCCTCTCTCTCTCTCTCTCTCTCTCTTTAAATTTCACTTTTAATATTATTTAATTAACATTTATATTAAAAATTAAACTTTGGTCAAAACAACGTCATTTTCGGCTTATTTGGTTATGTTAGCACCCAAAACGACGCAGTTTCGACCCCAACTTGCTGGAAAAGTGCTATGTCAGCATTTTGCCTAGATTTTCTCACTGTTGGCACTTAATTGATCTTTTTTGCTCCAATTTTGGCACTTAAGTGTACATTTTGTAACTTTTGGCACTTAAGTGTCCCCCTATACCAAGTTTTGGCACTCTAGGGGTTCATACATCGACAACACTCTCTTGACAAGCCGTGATTTGTATGGGAGATTATGTATATGTTGGCTTGTACATGAATCTTGTGCATGTGCTCGAGTCTTTCACAATCGGAATGATGCCAAGGTTCGTGGCATGTGTTCATTGCAAGTCAAGATTGCCCATAGCCATATAAGGCTTGAGTTGGTAGTGATGATGTTTCAGAATTCAAGTCTTGTGTGGTACAAGGATTGTCTAAGGCCACGAGGTCTTAGATTGGCATCAAGGGGTGCCGAATCTTAGTCTCGTTTGGTATGGGGATTGCTCAAGTCCACAAGATCTTGGTTGGCATCGAAAGGTACCGAGCTCATGTCTTGGATTAGTGTGGGACCTTTAATACTTGGTGGTTGAGCCAAATCTCAGACTTAGAGTCATTCACGGCATCATTAGAATCGGGTCATACAAAGTACGACATAAGATTATGTATGAGCATGTTTTGTTGAGCCATGAATGAGTCGATTAGAGGAAAAGATAAGAACTGACATAAGTGATACATTTATGTGATCACCCCTTAAAAGATGAGAACGATGATGCCCCTGCAATAGGATGCCCAGGTTACACTTGGAAGCCTCGAGAAGCTAGCCTTGAGAAACCTCGGTATGAGCCGAGATGACCCTGGTTGAGCCAAGAAGCCTAACAAGAAGCTAAGAGCCTCAGTTGAGCTGAGAGGACCTGGTTGAGCCAAGACGATGTAAAGTGATCTACATGAAAGTCGGTTATTCTCAAATTTGAGTTGTAAGTAATTATATGTTAGTCGATGGATGAGTAAGTACCCTTGCTTTATTCATGGCATTGCATATGAATTTGCAATTGATTGGCCATCAACATTGTTTGTATGAGTAGTTTTGGCTAGTCTTTAATGAAGAGATATCTTACTAGCGAGAGTTAGGGGTTTTACTTACTGAGTTCCCTTAAACTCACCCCTTTACCTTTACAGGTTTGTAAGCATGATTAACCCTCCTCCTGTACATTTTGGTTTCCTTATAAGAATGGAATGGTCAATTGTAAATGTTATACATGTTGAAGCTGGAGTAATGTATCGGAAGTACACCACCACCGTATAGGTTGAGACGAGTTGAGTTGATCCCTTATATTTATGAGGCTTGGTACATCTAGTCGGATGGATAATTTATTGGACCCCTTCATAGTTTTAGAGGGCCGATGAACCCAAGTGGTGGGACAACGTCCAATGGGATGGACTCTAGTCAGTAGTACTGGCCGTAATAGGAAGGGTTCCCAATTTTGGAAGCAATAGTTGTAGCGGAGATAGGGATACCCTGACCTCTTGCATCATGTAAAATGAATGTTAGTGTGGACATGAAACTACCAATGAAAATAGTAGTAAGTTATATATTTTCTTCCCATGCTCTTTTAGTGATGTTTGTTGAGTTGTTGTTGTTGTTGTGTTTATGTTTTCGCATGTGCATATAAATAAAATAAAATGAATCGGGTTGGCGACAAGCCTGAGATGTCGCTGCAGCTTAGAACCTGGAAGGGGGTTGCTACAAATTTCATCTCTGCTTAACCTCCAAGGAAAAAATGATATCAAATCTAGGCCATCGGATTGAATTGGTGGTTGAGATTTGATCTTAGGAGGGGTATATATCAAATTTTCCCTCTAAAACTTATGGGGCCTTATTTATGCACATTTCCAGATCTAGAAAATCCTTATTTTCTCTTGAAACTAATTAAGAGGAGGTGGAGATTGCTGTTTTGTCTACATCAGCTTGAACGTGGCTCTCTCTCTCCTCGTGTCTTCTCTCTCTCCCCCCATACTGCACCTATGACCGTCTCCTTTGCTATGCCGTTCACCAACCTACACTACCTCACGCCCGTGGATCTTAGCCAATATTTGGTCCTTTAGTGTTGCTCATCTCCTCTCCAGTGTCCACAACACCAACGCCACCCTTGAAGATTGATGGAACCTCTTGTTCTAGCACCTCTTTCTCTTAGCCTCAAGGGATGCCTCTCACACTAGTGAGAAATCCAATAGCTTCCTCAGCCCCGGTCGACCCTTTAGTGGTCCAACTCCTCAACTAGTTTGGTGATGATAGTTTGCAAATTACTGAGAATCGAAAGTGAGCTTGAAGTTCACCAGAGATCTCCAATCCATCATTTCTATCTGATTAGGTTTATTGGTGCCTAATCTTTGTAACTGTTCTATCTAGTAGCAAGCATGAGCAAATATGATGTCTCTTGGGTTATTTTAGGGTGATCTCAACCTCCCTTGGAGTTTCCTCAACATCCATCGCTACTGTATTGTTGTGTTGATTGCGCATCAAAGCTCGATTCGCTTAGAATCACTCAAAAGGTAAACTCCTCTTTCATAAGCTTGAAGAAGTGAAGTCTCACTAGGATTAGAGCTTGCATCTAGGTCTGGTTTGATGATGATATACATGCTATGAGGTGTTGACAATGGATTAGAATGAATTTAGATGATTGATGATGGCTTGAACATGCTTGATTGCTTGCTTAGACTTGATCTGCAATTTTTGGAGATTTGGATGATAGATCTGTAAGATGACATGATTCGAGCTTGTTTCGTTAATTTGTTGTATTCGATGTCTTCACAATATTTGAAGTCTACTTGAAGATCTTTTTAATGATATTTAGAACATCCCAATCTGTCATTGTTTACTACCTACAAACTATTGAAGAAGTCAATGGATACGATGAGAAATGCTTTAAAATTCTATATGCTCTGTGTTTCATTGACCTTGCAGTTCATGGATTTTTTACCAATTTTTGTAAATTAATTTTTGAGTCAATTTCTCATGAAATTTAATCACGAAAAACTTCTCTATGACATATAATGTTTTTGGAATATTTGGAGCTCATTTAGGCATGCGATTAGCCTTCAAACATTTGTATCAACTACTATGATTTATGACTTCTAGTAGACTTATGTTGCTTATTGAATTTTTTTCGATTTTTGTGTTTATAATTGGTCTTCAAATTAAAATAGCCCATTTATTTTTTAGAAAAATAAGCCCAATCACCTAGCCTAAGCCCACAAAAAAATTGCTCAGCCCAGCCCTTGCCTCTTTCTATTTTCGGCCACTTCTTTCTTTTTCTTCTTTTTTTTTTTTTATTTCTTTTCCCCTTTTCCCCTTTTCCTCCTTTTTTGTCCTTTTCTGCATGCTTCTTCCCATGCACCCGCACGCGTGCCCAACTCCCCCCATCTTTTCTTCTGCGTTTTCTTCTTTTTATTCTTTTTCCCTCTTTCTTTATTCTTTTTTATTATGGTCTTCTTCTCCATGCACGTCTTCTCTTCCTTGGTCTGCATGCCCGACGCCCGACGTCTCCTTCACCGGAACTCCTGCAACTCCGTCGCGCCGTGCGGCCGCGAGGCCTACCCATCCTAACGAAGTTGCCGTGTCGTCGCCGGGCGTCGGTCGCTCCGTCCGACCGACGCCGAGCGCCACCGGCCGCCGCCAGCAGTGACTTCCGGCGACCCATGACACTTACCCTCGCCGGAAAAACCAAAAACGCCTCTTTTCGACTAAAAATGCATGGAAACCTCACGAAAATGACTATAATACAAGGGAAACATGAGGAATAGATGATAAACGATCAAACATTCATAAAACTAGATTATCGAGGGAGGCAAATTTCGGATCTCATTGGCGCATTTCGTCAAACACCTACTGGGCACTACAGGATTCGGGGACCTCCGGCTCAACCGAGCCTCGCACTCGCTAGGGGTCTTCGGAAACCATGTAAAAAGAAAGCAGGGACAAGCTAGAGGGACGGTAAGGGCCGGGGTTCGCGCGAACCAGTCGGCGCGAGCTCCGGGCCGCTGCCTCATCCAGCAAAATAGAAACGGGCGGGAGAGAAACCTACCTGGTTCGAGTGAGACGCCACGGGGATGTCGTTGGATGGGCTCGCGCGTGGCTGGACTTCTCCCTCTCCCGCTCTCGATCGCTGGGTTCGCCTTCGAACGTCGTCGGATGGGCTCGTGGGTGGCTGCCGGGAGAGCAGGTTTTCTCCTCTCTGTCTTCCTTCTCGGCTATGCTATTTCCGGCGCCGGATCTGAGGCACAGCGGAAGGTTTCTGGCGGTGGGTTAAGCGTGGTTGCCGGCGGCATTCAAACACTCTTCCGGCACTTGCTCTCCACCCTCTCTCTCTCGGTCTCCCTCTCTTCTTTTTTCGATCCCCTCCTGACCCCTCTCTCTCTTTCTCTCTCGGGTTTTCTTTTTTTTCTCTCGACCTCGCTCTCAGCTCCGGCTTTTTAGACCTCTCCCCCCTCTGCAGCTGCTTCGCCTTGTCTTCTCTATCAGCCTCCTCTACTGCCACCGCCTGACTCCGCCGCTTGCTTCATCATCCATCTTTTCGCCTCTCCTGCCCCTGCTTTCCCTTTCTGCTTCCCTACTTCTGCTCTGCTGCGCCGCTGGCATCATCATCATCATTTTCTGTTTTTTCTGCAGGCTCCTTCGGCGCGAGAGAGAAGGATCTTTTTTTTTTTTTTAATTTTTTTAATTAATTAAATTTTTTTTTAAATTTTTTTAAAAATTTTTAATAATTTTTTTTAGAGATTAATATATATTTATATATGTAAAAATAAATGGACATTTAAAATAAAATAAACCAAAATTCGGGTGTCAACAAGAGTCTTCACAAAATTTTATTTGAATCTTCATGTAATGTACATGTACATGTACATGTGGCCCGGCCTCCTTGTCCTTTTTTTTTTTAATTTTTTTTAATTAATTAAATTTTTTTTAAATTTTTTTTAAAAATTTTTAATAATTTTTTTTAGAGATTAATATATATTTATATATAAAAATAAATGGACATTTAAAATAAAATAAACCAAAATAGTCTTCACAAAATTTTTTTTGGATAACATTAAATAGGTGAAAACCTAATAAAATTATCCTAAGGTTTTGTTTGCCCTAATTGAGCCCAAATTATATTTGCTTCAAATTGAATGTGTAAACATGATTTATGGACTTAGGTGTTATAATGAAAGTTGAAATTGATTTATAAATTTTCCAATGACACATGGTATGCCACAATAGGACTCGATTAGATGCATTAATCACATTTCCTTATTTGAACTCAAAACTGATTATTAGCATATTCCTCAATGCATATGTTGCATTTGCAATTTTTGTGATGATCCGTATGATGAGAACTAATCTTGGGATCCTTCATGAATTAGGAATCTTATGTTTAGATTTAATTGCTTTAAAATTGGTGAACTTTTATTGTACCATCCAATGATAGAAACTTGTCTATATGTATGACACGTCTACTGCTAACATTTTGCTGATTTGTCTCTTCATGAATTTATCTTCATTTGAGCTCTTAAGAGCCAAATTATTGCATAAACTCTTCTAGACACATCTAGGAGATACTTCAAACTTCAAAATAAAACATTATATGCCTAATTTGGACTTTGTTTGTTATAAGAAAATTGTTTGGAAATTTTATGTCTATTCTGAAAATTAACATGCTTATCATGAATTGGATTAGCTAACCCACCAATGTTCATGAATTTGCACAATGTTTTATACATTGATTTAGGGTTGAGTGTATTAATCACTTTTGTCTCTCACATTTAACCCCTATATCATGTAAAAATCTCATGATGTTCGTGCATCATTTAGGTGGTTTAGCAAGCCTATCTTCATGCATCATGTTCTGTCTTCTATGTTACTAATTTGAGCACTTCTACAAATGTCATCATTTGAATAGGTAATTGACTTTAATTGAACTTTATATCTCTTAGAAAGTTTTAGGGCACATCTTAAGCTTAACAACATCAATTTATTTCATTTGCATGTCGTTAGACCTACTTTCCATTTTTGTGAAATTTACTTTGAAAGTTGAAATATTGATAATTTGGAATAAACGCATGGCTTATTCCATGACTGACTTTTCTAATTAATGTATACATTTTTGCCTAAGATTCTGAGGTTGATCCTTAAGAGAACTTGATTGCCATTTACATGTCTAAGTTGTGGCAAAATTTTAGAATTTTTGGATATCATTCATTATGACAAATAACATAATTTTGCCATGAAACCATGCTGCCAGGTTTGGTTATGATGTGTTGCTCAGTGTTCCTCGATTTTTATATATTCATGCATAACTTACCTCAGGAAATTTTCTTCATGAAAGTTGTTTCTTATTGAGTGCTTGGTACGTCATAATTCTTTTAGGGCTGATTATCCATGGGTCCTTTTCCAATTGTTTGGATCTTTGCTCTGTTTTTCCTTTCATTACTTGTTTATGTTTTAGGATTTTTAGAAAATAATACATGCTGAATTGGTTTTCATTGTCTTCACGACTTCTAACCCCACTTTCTGACCTTTGTCCATAAAAATTCTTAGAAAATAAAAAGGTCGATTGATGATTTGATCGAGTCCATCAAAATATAATGAGTTTTGGCATTTTGCATTTTTTCAAGTTTTGGCCTAAATATCAATTCATATGGTGCTTATTCATAATAAAACCAATTTTAAGGATCGTATAAATTCTTTTGTCACCCCAATCTCGCTTGTTGAGTGCATGTGCTTGTGATTGGTGCATGATAAATAAGTGAAGTGACCTAATGTTGGTTCACTAATTATTTGATTAAGTGAGAAATAAGGTCTTTGGACTTGCTTGCATGTTTATTTTTAAGGTTATGCATGTGATTGTTAGATGTATGCGTAGGCGTGGCGTATGTGCTCATGGGACCCTTTAGTAAACACATAGAACCCAGCTTAGGGACTTATGACATTAGTCATCGTGAGTAAATACTAATGATGACTAATTACTATAAGCCATGTCTAATAATGAATAAGAAAACATTTTTGTGGCACCACATGTGTGCAATTTCAAAGGTTGACCCCTAGGCCAATTTAAACAAGTTGACTATTTCCTTTTTGATTAATTGACATGTTTTGATTGTCTTTTGTATCCTTCAATGTTTGTTTTAGATGTAAGTTTAGGCTAAATTTAGAATATATTTAAGAAGTCAATCCCGAAGATGGTGAAAGGTCAATATTCAATCCGACCATTTTTTTCTTTGTAAATGGCGATCGGTCAATGTCCATTCCGACGCATTCTTTTCTATCATTTATTTATTACCCTAATATGTCTCGGGTTTTCTTTTGCAATGTATTAAGCTCGGCGAGTTGTGTGTGTGTTCTTTGCTTTCCCTCTTTCCATGTTAGGATTGTATGATTAGATTTACTGCTTTCCATGAGTGTTTACTTATTGCACCTTACTTTAATTTTCAATTGTTTAATTTTCTCTTTCTTTTTAATAGAAGTAGAATAGCATGAATTTGACCATCAACGTATAATCACCTTCCTATGGTAAATGGCACAAAAAAGTAAAAAGACACACATGGTCACCTTAGGTAACACAATGGTTATTAGATATTGAAAGAGCATTAATAGAAATATTAATGTAACGTAAGTCCCTGAAACTTAGATCATTAGTTACATAGAAATTGAGGGAACCCTTCCAACTCTCAATTGGGTTTGTTAGCCAGCCCCAAAAAAAGAGGCTAGTGGCAACTCCTAGAATCTTATTTTAGATTGTATAATACAACTTAATAAAATGAATGTGTGGAGTATGGGCCTTGTAGAGCACTCACCATGGTTTAGCATACTCGATAGGATTAAGCTAAATGATGAAGTGATGCCGTCTTTTGGTAGGTATGACCTTAAGAGAGCTATCATGGTAAGAGTACCCCTACATTTGTCTTTCATACCCGATTTTCTTTTTAAGGTGTACCATGTGAGTGGAAGTGAGTCATGACACACTCTTGTTGTTTCACGGGATATAGGCTTGGGAGAACTTGCATTTGCGTAGACCTCATGCTCAATGGGCCGAAACCAAAAGATGAGGAGATGACGCCTTTAGTTGACGTGACTCTAGTGTGAGCTCGTGAACAAATACTCCTAAACTTCATCCCTCTTGACATCGGCTGGGTCAGTTTGGTCCATTTCGGTTTTGCTCATAATACAGGTCCTTATTATTGGGTCTTCAATTTGTGTTGTGCTTTGGATGCAACATGAAAATAGATCAAACCTTTTTTTTTTTTTTTTTATTTCTTTTGAAATTTCGAAAACGCCAGGATACGGTGAGTTTTTTTTTTTTTAAATTTATAATTGTAATTATTTTGGAATTCTTATTTTATTTGAAAGAGATTGAAGGGTGCTTCCATGGAATTTGGGATAGTAAATTTAGATACATTGTACGAACTTGGTTTGAATTAAGCTTGTCCAATCAAATTTTTTTTTTTGTGAGATGAAAATTAGATTGGGTGTCATGAGGTTGGAATTTTTAATAGTATTAACTTTAATTATTTTGGTCCCAAAGATGGATTTGATGAGTAGCAAGATAGGATCGACGATAAAATTGGGTAAATCCCTAGTTGGGGTGTTTGAGAATACCGTAAATGATTTCCCTAGACTTGCTTATTAGTGATTGCATTTGTGTACTTTTGATGTCATAGGAATTGACAAAACTATTCTTGAAAGGTATAATTGGGGGCGGGCTTGTATTGTCATTTTTCAATTCATATATTTATTTGTAACGCCTGGTAAGGTTCCTGTTCCATCTGTTTATCATTTAAATAACTGGCACCTTTTAAACACAACAGATGTGTTTTTATCGGCCAAAAGAGCCAATTGGTTTTGTGCGATGAAAAGTTTTTACTTTGGGAAATGGTCATTGCTCAAGCTATTACCAAACCAACAAAATTCTTCTCGTAACACAGAAGCTGGCGTAGTTGATTAGGACAATGGAGGATCACGCAGTTTACGAACTAAACATCATGTGCTCGAATTCGACCAACACTTTCGGTCAAGAACAAGCTGCGGGATTTTCTACTTCAATGATCTTTCAGGTATTCAGATTTCCACGATCATAATTCCGGATTATAAAGAAAGAGAAAAAGAAAATGTCTTATACACTTAGAAGCATAAGATTTCAAAAAGACGGCACAGATAATGTCCTCAGAGAGGAGGGGGGGGATCCTTTTTATAGTTCATTAAATTAAATGACGACAAGGCATTTTGTGGTTATTCTTAATTTCATCTAATTTAGGGCTAATTTGTGGAAGTAAGCAAGCTTCAAACGACATGGAATGTCCTAATATCGATGGTTGGTGCACTATAGATAGAGCATAATAACCAGACAAAGGAAAAAACAAAATAAATCACAAACCACCTCCCTCAATTTAATCCATTTTTGGTCTATCATCTATGCTTTTAAATTATTTTCTTTCGTAATACATGCTTTAAAACAAAAAAGGTGTTCTTCGCTTTTTATTTGTTCCCACAAATTATAGTTCTTCCCAACAAAAGAACAAGGTACGCTCGGGAGAGCTCCGGGGATGACTTACAAAGCCCTTTGGCTCAAAGTGAATTTATCAAAGCTAAAAGTCGAGTTAGAAAGTCGCTTATGACTCTACATAAACCAATTGAGTTCGACTTTTTTCCTCAAGCAAAATCGTTTGGACCAAAAACATAAATAAATAATTGATTACCTTATTAATTGATTCAAGCGACATAGAATTGCCATTTTTGTATAATCCAATCATTGAAAATCAATCTGCTCCACTGCTATTTTCATATATGAAATAGCCTTTTCATTTTCAAAAACACATAATGTATTTTTCCAAAAAAACTAGAAAATAAGTATTGTTAAGTTCTTTTTTACGCTATTGCACATGGAAATGTGAATCATGATAAAAGAGGTAAGGCCATAGCATTCTTAGGAATGTGGTTTCTAGATTTGCAAATAATCTTCGTTTCCTGGATGGAACAGGTATCTTATTAATCTTATACCTTAAACGAAATTTGAGATAAATTCTAAATTGTCTTTAAATGTTAATAAAAATCTTGGATTAAATTTGCAAATATTATGGCCTTAACCTTAGTATATATATCTACCAAGATGTCCCTTTCTTCTCTAAGATTACATCCATACATTTACACAAGAATAAGGTCCTAAGATTCACGGCGGGCAGCAGAAGATAAGTCGATAGGTAAACTCCGAACTCATGATATTGTTAGTTTCACTTTGAGCTTTACCTGTGAGTTTTTGCGCGTATTTCTTATCTCACGTGGCGATGTTATTAGATCAAAGGAACTGATTCTCGTATTTTGTAATTTTTTTATGTCATAATTGGAGAAACAGTGGGCATCGGATCTACTGTGTTTTGGATCACTGATTGATAATTAATTTCATGTGTTTGGAGTAGGGTAACAAGGATCCCGAAGATGGCATTGTTCAATATCATTCTCATGCTATTAACATTTGCATTTGTTCACCAACAAGTTGCAATCATAGAGGCGCGGCTTGACGTCGGCGTGTGCTACGGACTGCTCGGGAACAACCTCCCTTCTCCAGCAGCTGTGGTCCAACTCTACCAGCGCTACAAAATCAGCAAGTTGCGGCTCTTCGATCCGAACCCTGTCGCACTCGCTGCGTTGAAAGGTAGCGGGATAGAGGTCACGTTGGGCACCTTAAATCAGGATTTACAAAGCATAGCGTCCAGCGTCGATGCGGCTAAGACGTGGTTCAACACCAACGTGCAACCGTTCATAAGTGAGGTGAATATTACGTATATTGCGGCCGGCAACGAAGTAGTCCCTGGAGAATTAGCTAAGTATGTACTACCTGCGATTCAGAATCTACAGAAAGTTGTTTCCGACTCTGGACACACTACAATAGGAGTTACCACTGTGGTAGCGACTACCGTCTTAGGGACTTCTTATCCACCGTCAATCACCACATTCTCAGAAGCGGCTCGTGCCGACATAGTTGGAATAGTAAAGTTTCTGTCGAGCAGTGGCTCGCCATTGATGATTAATGTTTACCCATACTTTGCATATGCCTCTGATCCGGTCAACGTGAGATTGGATTACGCTCAATTCACAGCGACCGGTCCGGTGGTTCAGGATGGCCCCTTGAGTTACTCAAACTTGTTGGATGCGGTCGTGGACGCCTATTATTGGGCTTTGGAGAAGGAAGGCGTAACCAATCTGAATTTGGTGATTTCGGAGAGCGGCTGGCCTTCGGCTGGAAATGGTAACTTCACTACTCCAGCGCTTGCACAAACTTATAACCAGAACCTCGTGAAGAGGTTTCTAAACAATACTGGGACCCCTAAGCATACGGACCGCAGCTTGGGAGGCTTCATCTTCGCCATGTTCAATGAGAATCAAAAACCTGCCGGCATTGAGCAAAACTTCGGGCTATTCAATCCCGACGGAACGCCAGCTTACAATATAGTATTTAATTAGTGCATCCCTTGTAAGATAGTTGACGAACACATGTTTATTGCTATCTAGCAACAGTGAGTGTAATATGAATAATGTTGTCATATTCAATCAACTCTCTTTGGTTCATTATAAGTTTGCTCTCATTTTCATCTAATCTTGGTTTTCAAGGCATTGACTTTGATTAGATTTTGTTTTCTACAATGGAATGCGAATTCATAGTAAAAGCACGGGTTCAACACCTTCTAATAGCAAAAGTTTGAACTGGGCATGTAATGTAGCGATATGCACATCAATTTTAAGTTTCAAATGCGTCTCACTAGATATCATTCCTTATCGATATTTCTATCAAATCATTCGATCGGTTTCGAAATGGGTAGGGTGTATACTTGGAACCCGAAATCTGCCATGTTATAAGCTATTTCGAGTTTTTGGAATATGAAATCTTCTCTATTTGCCCTGAAACCATGATTTTCTGGTTTGGAGACCTTTTTTCTTTTTTTTTCTTTTTTTTTTCCTGGAACCTAAATGATACGGTAATCGACACCACTTTCTGATACAAGAAACTCACTATTTTGCTTAAACTGCATTCGGTGCAATGAAAATACAGGCATGAAACCAAACAATTCGTCATCACAAAAGCTTAACACCATAACAAAAGTGAAACTTCTGTCCCTCATCCCCGATCAGACAAGTAAAGAAAAGCGAAAAAAAAAAAAAAAAAAACAGTCCCCGACAAATTACAAACCGCCAATCCCACGACATCATCGTCGATCCATTTGGCTAACAATTTGAATACACAGAGCATGCACCGTGGGCAATAAAACTAAGAAGACGAAGAAGATATTTAACATTTTATGTATCCGTTTATTTTACAAAAATATGAAAAAATATAAAAATATAAAAAGTAAAAGAAAAAAGAAAAAAAAAAATGCGCACAAAAACACACACACACACACGTATATATATATATATATATATAATATAAATGAATAAAAACTAATTGAGATTAAAATGAAAATGAGGAAGTCAGGTGGGCCAGCATAGTCCAGTCCATTCTTTTGATTCCTTGGGTCCATCTTTTGTTATTTTTCCCCTTTAGCCCATTTTCCTTTTTTTTTCTTTTCTTTGAGCCCACAAGATTTTTTCTTTTCTTTTAGAGAGAGAGAGAGAGAGAGAGAGAGAGAGAGAGAGAGCATTCAGCAGAGAGAATGGCAGAGAGCTTCGGTTAAGTGAATCCATTCCGTTCTGGTCACTCTTGACTGGCCAGAGCAATCTTTGCGGCCATCGGCCACCACTTTCGTCCATGGCCGAGCGGAGGTTTTCTTCTTCTAAGCTCATTCCACAAACAAGGAGGATGGATAGCGGGTTTTCTTCTTCTTCGTTGAAGCCTAGAGTGTCGAGCTTGTTGATAAATTTTTGTTTGAAGTGAGTGAAACTTAAGCTGATGTAATGGATAATGAAAATCTAGAACCATGTGTAGCTAGGTCCAAGGGTCTAGAGTCTCTAGTTGCATAAATAGTAAGATATTATCCATGTCTTGTTTGATTTCTAGTCGACCGAAAAGGGCTAGTGGCACTCCTTAGTAACAATTCATGTAAGATTAATTGATTAAATTTGAATGCCCGAGTTGCATATATAGTAAGATATTATCCCATATCTTGCTTGGTTTCTAGTCGATCGAAAAGGATTAGTGGCGACTCCTTAGTTACAATTCATGTAGGATTAATTGATTAAATTTGGACGGTTGATGTCGTGCAAGGTATGGATTGGGCAAGCACAAGTCAATGGAAGGTCATCGGCCTAAAGTTGGCAATACCCCCTAAATTTATTATTCCCCTCCCTCATTGAAGGGGTTAGGTTGTGACACCAATGCATAGCAGATGCTCTATTTTGGCCAATCTCTAAATTTTGCACCTTCGATCCACCATAAACTCACATGAGCAAACATTTTTTCTAAGCTTTACGCACAATGGAGATTATCAATCATCACAATGATACCATGAAACCACCGAAAAACAAGAGATGAAAAAATTGAGAGAGAGAGAGAGAGAGAGAGAGAGAGAGATCTTCAGGAGTACAAGAGATACAGTAGAAGACGGAGTTGCAGCCGACAAGGGAGGACGGGGAAGCGAGGGAGTGAGAGATGATGTATGAGTTGCCGTTGCGATAGCTAGCCTCAAAAGGAGGGCTCAAATGGCGAGCGAGCGCACTTGGCCTACGAACATTCGAAGAAGAAAGGACGCAAGAGGAAAGAAGAGCCGCTAGGTGCGAACTATGTCTAGGTGGAGGCGAAGAAGAAAAATATGAAGTTAGGGTTTTCCATCTCTTGCGAAAACCGGTCTAGTCATAATGGTTCCCATGTGTTTCTTCCATCGGAACTAGTTTCCGACCTGTTTCTAGGGTGGTCCAATTCAGTTCTAGGGTTAGGACCATTTTAGTTACCCACCCTAATTTAGTTTTATTAGTATTGCTAACCAGTTGTCTATTATATACAGTCATTGAACAATATTAGTGAGCACTTTGTTTATGCATTTTAAGAATTAAAGACTACTCTTTTTGTAAAATAGTAAAAGACAACGTTTTACTATCCCACCAAAATTTTAGTTGTCACAAAAAAAGATAATAAAAATATTATATGTGTATCTACATATTAGAAATAACATATATTGTGAAATTTTAACTCTTAGTAAAAACAACAAAAAGAAATTGGTGTTGCCTATTTACCTTTGGTTAGATATTATATGTGTATTTAACGTACTGAAAATAATATATATTGAGAAAGCTTAATTTTTAGTAAAAGAACAAAAATAAATTGTTGTTGTTGCCTCTTTACATTTGGTTGTTAAATACAAGAGATGTTAAAGAGTATCAAGCTTTGTTAGCCTCAAGTGAGCTCGATCTCACCAGATTTGGGGAGACTAGGTGAGATCAAGCTCACCTGTGACCAGTCACCGTCGATTGCTGCCAAGGAAAAGAACAAGAAAAGAAAAAAGAATATATAAAATAATTTAAAATAAATACAATTAAAAATATGAATATTTTGATGATTTCTCCATTAGATTTTCTTTACCAAATAGCAGAAATCACTTTCTAGGTCTTCTTTAGGTTTCAACCAATTACCGAAAAATATTTTCCTAGAAAATGACTTCCTGAGAAGTATTTTCAAGAAGTCATTTTTTAGAAATGGTACATTTTTGTGAAATAAGCGGACCTTTAAGTATGAAGTAATCTACTTTTTTTACCCCCTAGAAAAATGTTAAAGAGTATCAACATATTTTTTAGAGGTTGTGAAATATACATTGATGACTCATTTGATAAAACTGAAAAATAAGCGTTGAAAATATAAACACTGAATTTGAAGTGTTGGCAATTTTAAGTATTGAAAAGTGAAATAAACGGTTGTTCAATAGTCACTTACAATTGAGCAATAAATATTAATAATTTCTCATCATAATTGGAATTGAGAAAATTATTGGTAGGTTTTAACAAATATGATTGGCAAGATTCCAATTGACATCAATGCCTTTTTTTACTTAGTGAATTAAGTAATAGATTAACCATTAGGCTTTGCCTCAATGGCTACTCTTCTCACATTAGAGGGGATAGGTGAGGGGTTCAAATCCCTAATTTCTTATGGAATTGGGGTGAGGAGGATTTAGTTTCAGAATTGGCTTTCGACTCTCATGCTCTATAAGGAAATAGGGCAAAAGTCTGAGTGTTAGAGTAGGATTAGAGTATAACCGACAAAAAAAAAGAATTAAATAATAGCTTACTTACTTATTTACTTATTATTGAAATCTGATTTTTTTTCTCAAAAGTAGTTTTTCTCATGTTTTCAAGAAGAATAAAAACCTGTTTTCCTTAAGAAAATAACTTATTTGACGTTTCAATTTTTTGCAACACTTAGGCAATTGGAGAGTTGTTAATCAGGTTAGATTTCTTAATATTTATTCCGGTAAAAAAATAATAAATCACAAACCACCTCCCTCAATTTAATCCATTTTTGGTCTATCATCTATGCTTTTAAATTATTTTCTTTCGTAATACATGCTTTAAAACAAAAAGGTGTTCTTCGCTTTTTAGTTGTTACCACAAATTATAGTTCTTCCCAACAAAAGAACAAGGTACGCTTGGGAGAGCACCGGGGGATGACTTACAAAGCCCTTTGGCTCAAAGTGAATTTATCAAAGCTAAAAGTCGAGTTAGAAAGTCGCTTATGACTACATAAACCAATTGAATTTGACTTTTTTCCTCAAGCAAAATCGTTTGAACCAAAAAAATAAATAAATAATGATTACCTTATTAATTGATTCAAGCGACATAGAATTGCCATTTTTGTATAATCCAATCATTGAAAATCAATCCGCCCCACTGCTATTTTCATATATGAAATAGCCTTTTCATTTTCAAAAACACATAATGTATTTTTTCAATTAAAAAAAATTATAAAATAAGTATTGTTAAGTTCTTTTTTACGCTATTGCACATGATGGAAATGTGAATCATGATAAAAGAGGTAAGGCCATAGCATTCTTAGGAATGTGGTTTCTAGATTTGCAAATAATCTTCATTTCCTGGATGGAACATGTATCTTATTAATCTTATACCTTAAACGAAATTTGAGATAAATTCTAAATTGTCCTTAAATGTTAATAAAAATCTTGGATTAAATTTGCAAATATTATGGCCTTAACCTTAGTATATACATCTACCAAGATGTCCCTATCTTCTCTAAGATTACATCCATACATTTACACAAGAATAAGGTCCTAAGATTCGCGGCGGGCAGTAGAAGATAAGTCCATAGGTAACTCCGAACTCATGATATTGTTAGTTTCACTTTGAGCTTTACCTGCGAGTTTTTGCACGTATTTCTTCTCTCACATGGCGATGTTATTAGATCAAAGGAACTGATTCTCGTATTTTGTAATTTTTTTATGTCATAATTGGAGAAATAGTGGGCATCGGATCTACTGTGTTTTGTAGGGTTTTGGATCACTAATTGATGATTAATTTCATGTGTTTGGAGTAGGGTAACAAGGATCCCGAAGATGGCATTGGTCAATATCATTCTCATGCTATTAACATTTGCATTTGTTCACCAACAAGTTGCAATCACGGAGGCGCGGCTTGACGTCGGCGTGTGCTACGGAATGCTCGGGAACAACCTCCCTTCTCCAGCAGCTGTGGTCCAACTCTACCAGCGCTACAAAATCGGCAAGTTGCGGCTCTTCGATCCGAACCCTGCCGCACTCGCTGCGCTGAAAGGTAGCGGGATAGAGGTCACGTTGGGCACATTAAATCAGGATTTACAAAGCATAGCGTCCAGCGTCGATGCGGCTAAGACGTGGTTCAACACCAACGTGCAACCGTTCATAAGTGAGGTGAATATTACGTATATTGCGGCCGGCAACGAAGTAGTCCCCGGAGAATTAGCTAAGTATGTACTACCTGCGATTCAGAATCTACAGAAAGTTGTTTCCGACTCTGGACACACTACAATAGGAGTTACCACTGTGGTCGCGACTACCGTCTTAGGGACTTCTTATCCACCGTCAATCACCACATTCTCAGAAGCGGCTCGTGCCGACATAGTTGGAATCGTAAAGTTTCTATCTAGCAGTGGCTCGCCATTGATGATTAATGTTTACCCATACTTTGCATATGCCTCTGATCCGGTTAACGTGAGATTGGATTACGCTCAATTCACAGCGACCGGTCCGGTGGTTCAGGATGGCCCCTTGAGTTACTCAAACTTGCTGGATGCGGTCGTGGACGCCTATTATTGGGCTTTGGAGAAGGAAGGCATAACCAATCTGAATTTGGTGATTTCGGAGAGCGGCTGGCCTTCGGCTGGAAATGGCAACTTCACTACTCCAGCGCTTGCACAAACTTATAACCAGAACCTTGTGAAGAGGTTTTTGAACAATACTGGGACCCCCAAGCATCCGGACCGCAGCTTGGGAGGCTTCATCTTCGCCATGTTCAATGAGAATCAAAAACCCGCCGGCATCGAGCAAAACTTCGGGCTATTCAATCCCGACGGAACACCGGCTTACAATATAGTATTTAATTAATGCATCCCTTGTAAGATAGTTGACGAACACATGTTTATTGCTATCTAGCAACAGTGAGTGTAATATGAATAATGTTGTCATATTCAATCAACTCTCTTTGGTTCAATATAAGTTTGCTCTCATTTTCATCTAATCTTGGTTTTCAAGTCATTGACTTTGATTAGATTTTGTTTTCTACAATGGAATGCGAATTCATAGTAAAAGCACGGGTTCAACACCTTCTAATAGCAAAAGTTCGAACTAGGCATGTAATGTAGCGATATGCACATCAATTTTAAGTTTCAAATGCGTCTCACTAGATATCATTCATTATCGATATTTCTATCAAATCGTTTGATTGGTTTCGAAATGGGTAGGGTGTATACTTGGAACTTGAAACCTGCCATGTTATAAGCGATTTCAAGTTTTTGGAATATGAAATCTTCTCTATCTGCCTTGAAACCATACTTTTCCGGTTTGGAGACCTTTTTTCTTTCTTTTTCTTTCTTTTTCCTGGAACCTAAACGATACGGTAATCCACACCACTTTCTGATACAAGAAACTCACTATTTTGCTTAAACTGCATTCGGTGCAATGAAAATACAGGCATGAAACCAAACAATTCGTCATCACAAAAGCTTAACACCATAACAAAAGTGAAACTTCTGTCCCTCATCCCCGATCAGACAAGTAAAGAAAAGAAAAAAAAAAAAACACGACCTCAGAAGGAGTGCTCAAATGGCGAGCAAGCGCACTCGGCCTATGAACATTCGAAGGAGAAAGGACGCAAGAGGGAAGAAGAGCCGCTAGGTGAGAGCCATGTCTAGGTGGAGGTGAAAAAGAAAAAGATGAAGTTAGGGTTTTCCATCTCTTTCGAAAACCGGTCAAGTATAATGGCTCCCATGTGTTTCTTCCATCGGAACTAGTTTCCAACATTTTTCCAGGGTGGTCCAATTCAGTTCCAGGGCTAGGACCATTTTAGTTACCCACCCTAATTTAGTTTTATTAGTATTGCTAACCAGTTGTCTATTATATGCAGTCATCGAACAATATTAGTGGGCACATTTGTTTATGCATTTTAAGAATTAAAGACAACTCTTTTTGTAAAATAGTAAAAGACAACTTTTTACTATCCCACCAAAATTTTAGTTGTCATAAAAACAAGATAATAAAAATATTATATGTGTATCTACATATCAGAAATAATATATATTGTGAAATTTTAACTCTTAGTAAAAAGAACAAAAAGAAATTGGTGTTGCCTATTTACCTTTGGTTAGATATTATATGTGTATTTAACGTACTGAAAATAATATTTATTGAGAAAGCTTAATTGTTAGTAAAAGAACAAAAATAAATTGTTGTTGTTGCCTCTTTACATTTGATTGTTAAATACAGGAGATGTTAAAGAGTATCAAGCTTTGTTAGCCTCGAGTGAGCTCAACCTCACCAGATTTGGGGAGACTGGGTGAGATCAAGCTCACCCGTGACCAGTCACTACCGATTGCGGCCAAGGAAAAGAACAAGAAAAGAAAAAAAAAGAAAATATAAAATAATTTAAAATAAAAACAATTAAAAATATAAATATTTTGATGATTTCTCCATTAGATTTTCTTTACCAAATAGCGGAAATCACTTTATAGGTCTTCTTCAGGTTTCAACCAAATACCAAAAATTATTTTCCTAGAAATTGACTTCCTGAGAAGTATTTCCAGGGAGTCATTTTCTAGAAATGGTACATTTTCGTGAAATAAGCGGACCTTTAAGTATGAAGTAATCTACTTTCTTTACCCCCTAAAAACATGTTAAAGGGTATCAACATATTTTTTAGAGGTTGTGAAATATACATTGATGACTCATTTGATAAAACTGAAAAATAAGCGTTGAAAATATAAACGCTGAATTTGAAGTGTTGGCAATTTTAAGTATTGAAAAGTGAAATAAACGGTTGTTCAATAGTCACTTACAATTGAGCAATAAATATTAATAATTTCTCATCATAAATGAAATTGAGATAATTATTGGTAGGTTTTAACAAATATGATTGGCAAGATTCCAATTGACATCAATGACTTTTTTTACTTAGTGAATTAAGTAATAGATTAACCATTAGGGTTTGCCTCAATGGCTACTCTTCTCATTAGAGGGGATAGGTGAGGGGTTCAAATCCCTAATTTCTTATGGAATTGGGGTGAGAAGGATTTAGTTTCAGAATTGGCTTTCGACTCTCATGCTCTATAAGGAAAGAGGGCAAAAGTCTGAGTATTAGAGTAGGAATAGAGTATATAATCGAAAAAAAAAAGAATTAAATAATAGCTTACTTACTTATTTACTTATTATTGAAATCTGATTTTTTTTTTCTCAAAAGTAGTTTTTCTCATGTTTTCAAGAAGAATAAAAACCTGTTTTCCTTAAGAAAATAACTTATTTGACGTTTCAATTTTTTGCAACACTTAGGCAATTGGAGAGTTGTTAATCAGGTTAGATTTCTTAATATTTATTCCAGTCAAAAAATAAGAAAGAAAGAAAGAAAGAAGAAAAGGGAGACAGAGAGAAGAAAAAAAGTTAATCCTATTTGGTGTCAAACTTCGAAGGTTTTTGAATAAATTCAACTTAAATGTCACCAGACAGCCTCTTAGAAATAGACCAATATGCGAAGCTATACATAGAATCGTTGCGCGCGAGGGATGCACCGTTGGAAAGTAGATTGAAAAATGATCTTCGTCGTGCGTGGCCTGTGGGGTTTTGAGTTGGTATCGGTCTCGAAACGATCAAGAGAAGTTAGGAAAAAGATTGAACTATTTGTGAAATTAGGAATCACATGCCTCTCGAGCTTTCGTTCATGATCAAGAAAATCTTCTTCGTCGAGTCTTCATGTCTCCGAATCAAACTTGAAGACTCGCGCACATCCTTTGAAATTGATCTGGTTGAAACAAGGCAAAAAGCGCAAAACCGTTGTAATTTACTAATTTGATTGTCTCGATCTTGATTGCTATGTTCTAGCTCGTTTGCCTTCAAGTTCATGATATTTGATACATATGTAGTTCCTCCATGGGATAAATTACCTAAAAAAAACTATTGCATTTATGTAAATTCAATTCTATACATTTCTATTGTGCCAAGTCATAAAACTTTTGATGATTGCTAATTTACTCCACATATTTTGATGATTTATCAATTTAATCATTTCGGTCAATTTTGGCCAAAATTGCTAGTGTAGCAATTTAATTAGTGCCGGCCATTCTAGGTGGGAGCCTGTGTTTATGTGGATTATTTTTAAATTTTTCTAAATTATTTTTCTTTTCTTTATTTTTTCCTACCACTAAGATGGTGAGGGTCATTGGCCTTCACTTGTGGCTGGCAAGGGTTGACTCAATACCTCGTTGGTCCAAGTTCAAAAAAAAATAAAAATGAAAGAAGAATGAAAAAAGAAAAATAATAAATATAAATGTAAAAATTAAAACAATTAACAATTTTTAAAAATTATCTATGTCGTGTCATGAAGGATAGCTGATACTAATTAGATTATTATGTTAGTGATTTTTGGCCAAAATTGAATGAAAGAAATAAATTGAAAAATCATCAAAAATTATAAGACCAAATTAGCACAATTGAAAGGTTTAAGATTGAATTGATAAATCATCAAAAATTTCAGATTAAATTGCCCAAATTAAAATGTTAAGGATTGAATTGGAACATGTGATATGTTTATGATTGTTTTGGTAATTTTCTCTCCTCTAGGGGGTTAGTTTTAGTCTCATGAAGTTGGGTGTGGGATTGTTGGGCTCGATGATTGATTTAATCACTTTCTAGAATTAGTTTGTTTGATCTAACCTATGTTCAATATCATTCACTAAGAAGGAATGACCATCAGCTCGAGAGGTTGGAGAATCATCCAAAAGGGACCGGTTTCACCCTTGTATAGATCTCTTTTTAGTAGACTCAATAGGAAAATTATCTAAAAAGTTCTAAACTTATTATAAGATGGTCAATTCAATCATAAATTTTCAATTGTGCCAATTTAGTCCTAAACCTTTTGACAACTTGCCAATTTAATCATAACCCTTTTAATTTTGTTATTTAATCCTAAATATTTTAATGATTTACCAATTTAGTCTTTAATATTTTTATGATTTGTCAATTTGGTCATTCTAATCAATTTTGACTTGAAAATGTTAAGGTGGATGTCTAATTAGTGTTAGCCATCCTACGTTATATTACCGGTGTTGACGTAGACAATTTTTATATTTTTTTATTTTTTTTTGCTCTTTTCTTTTCTTTTTCCCCATTTTTCCCTTTGTTGGTCATCGTTGGCCTCAAGTAAAGGCCACCCTTGTTGGCCTTGGGTAAGGGAGGTGGGTGTGGGCTGCCCTCACCAGCATGGGCACAAGCGTCCCTTGCTGAAGCCATAATAATGGCCAATGGAGGGAAAGAAGAAAAAAAAAGAAAGGAAAAAAGAAAAAAAATTATAAAATTTAAAGAATTGTAGAAATGTATACCAATTAAGCCACATAAGACGGCCGTTGTTGATTAGACCTTCACGGTTTGGATTTCCAACCAAAAATGGCTAGAATAATTAAATTGACAAATCGTTAAAATATTTAGAATAAAATCGACACTATTGAAAAGTTTATGACTGAATTAACTATCATACAATAGGTTTAGAATTTTTAGAATCATTTATTTCCATTGCTTTCAAGATGATCAGCCCCAATTTAAGGTGTGTCCCATGCTTTCAAGCCTTTTCCTTTTTTAATGCACACATAACGCCTAGGGTATCCGATATAACAATCATTTATTTCCATTGCTTGTATTGTCGTTGATTGGAGAAGAATGTCCAAGACATCGATTTTGATTTGAAAATTCAACTCGTCACCCAAGTGCTCACTTGATTGACTTGGGTTATGTGTTTTAAGTTTTTGGGTCGTCATTTTTGACATTATATTAAAACTAGTATTACCCATTTCATGTATGTCCATCTATCGCCTATTAATCAAATTTCACATACCGCTCATAATCCGGCTTACACATAAAAGGAAGTGTTGAAATATTATTCTATATTGTTTGATAACGAGTCCTTTTACTTATTAATTCAAGTTTTTGGATTTTACTTTTTATCGGTTCAAATGGAAATGGTTTTTTTTTTATAGTGCCTTGATTTGCGACATCTAATTTTCTCGTGTGCCATCCCGTGTCGCATCCAAAAGGTTTCAATTTTATCGAGTAGTTCCAATATCAAACAAAACCGACTGTAGGGTCTGATATGTTTCTCATTTATCCATTCCAACTTTGTTGTTTCTTTTTTTTTTCTTGGTCCTCGAAAAGAGAGGAAATTACAAAACAGTCCCCCAACGTGGAATCTAGTCAGCACAAAGTCTTCGATAAGTCCCCGGTCCTTATTTATCCATTCAAACAAAACCACCTCGAAGGGACCCATTAGTTTCTCAGTTATCCATTCAAACTTTGTTTTTCCCTTTTTTATTTCTGGCCCTCAATCTAGTCAGCACTAAGTCTCCAGTCCTTATCCACTCAACCATTTCCTCCACTTATCAAAGCCGCGGCGACTTTCCGCTAACGTATGACCCACCGTCCCTCTCTTCTTCTTCGGCAGCCACTCATAAGTCCTTTAACTTCTCTCTCTCCCTCAACTTTCATGGCTCTGAAGACGGAGAACAAGCCGTGGAGCGTTCGTCAAATCTTGAATAGACGATAGAAGGTGAAAGTCATACAATATGACAGCGTCAATTTACTCGAAAGAACGTCTTTGCTGAAGGTCAACAGATTATGTAATCAAAGTTTATGATAAGTGACTCTCGAGTTGGTGTTTTATAGCCGTCTTTCAGGTGTTGGAATTCGTTAAAAGCAGCTTGAGCCTGGAGCAAATCAGACCAATTTTGTCATTTTTGGATAAATAGAAAAGATGTCAAGTAGAATGCAAATGCTCCCCAGGAGGACGCTTTGATGGTCGAAAAATGTCATACTAATCGTTACTTGATGGGATAATGCTTTCAACGGATATTTTGAAGTTTGGAAGTCTTTGAAATCATATTAAATGGTTGGCAGCATTCAAGAAACTCACCAATATATCTCTCCCTCTCCTTTTGTGCAAAATAGAGCCCCTCTGTACAAAATAGAGTGATTTTTAATCGTAAATCTGTATATATGGTGTGAATATTTGTGATTTGAAAAGAAAATTGTGGTTTTGTGAGTAGTGCTTGAGTCTGTAGAAGTGACTCAAGAAGCTTTGAGTAAAAATGACACATTCCGTAAAAACCATAACATCTCAAGGATTACATAATGGATTTCGACCTTGTTTAGGGTGTTAGAATAAGGAGAATGGAGTAGATCAAGTGTAAGGCCAAGCCATTAAACATATGATGCGCATTTCTTCTATCTTTTGAACTCTCTTAATTCTCTATTGATAAAAGATAATGATTTTACAAAAGTGTTTACGTTTTGATATCACCAATGCTGACAACACTAATGCACCTTCTACACATAGTCCACTTCTTATTTATGAAAAAGTTACAAGTTTTCCAGAACAATCTATTAATCTTCCTCTTAGTTGTCATGGCTAGTCAATTTCATAACTGGCATTGCAACAGTTAATATTATCACGGTGTCGATTTTCTTGAACAAAGGTTAAGGAATTAATCAAGTTCCTTGCACACAGTGAGCACCACGTCAGGAGAGCATTACTTGCGCTCACTAGCAATCCCTTATACTAGTAATTCGTTAAAATTACGCCGTGGTTTATCTTGGCATTGGCTCAGTTGAATTTTTAAGTCAAATTGAGCTATTCTTGTCAAATAAAAACAATATATCTTTTACATAAAGAGATTTTGATGGTAAGATATTTACAATAATGATTATTTACGAGTCAATCTCCTTTAAAGGAGAACGAAGAAGCGACCCCTCCCTCCTCGTCTGAGCCCCCTCCCCTGAGCGTGATGCCAACATAAACCTGTCCCTCCCTGACGATGCCTTCGAACTTGTTGTCCGTGCCAAGACTGCCCTCGAGCTCGCCTGCCCCGGCGCCGTCTCTAGCAAGGTAATTCAGCGCAGTGACCACATCACCTATAACCGGCCCCATGGTGGATTGCTCTTGAACACATTGTGACAATGGTTAGCGCCTTGGTACAAGCCCCTTATATTAGAAGGAAAATGGTGATTTGTTCTGCCATTCAAAACGTCAGGTATGATATGCATCCTTCAAAACGTCAGATGGAGGAGTTTGGGTGTTTTTTGAAGAACTATGAAGAAGAAACTCCGGTAGACGTCACGAGTTTGGGGCAGAAGAGGAGGAAGAAGAAAATTCCCGCCAAGAAAAAGTGGTTTCGAGGACTTTCTAGGAAATGTCTGTCTCTAGGTTTCTGTTCGAGGGTCATGTACTCAAGCTTCTGCTTGTTGCGTTATAGCATCTCCATTGAACATGTCGGAATCATCAGTGGTGATTTGTATATTATTTTAGGAAAAAGCCACAAAAAATCTCGAATTCTTCCACAGTGGTACATTTACTTTAAATTATTTTTTTTTACAATAAAAACCTTAAACTTGTGTTTGTTTGACATGTTAATCCTAAACTCTTTTTTTGTGACACTAAGAAGTCTAAACTTATATTTATATGAAATGTTTGCCCTAAACTTTTTCCATGACATTAAAAACCCAATCTTTTTTTATGACACCAAAAACCCAAACTTTTTTGTGACAACAAATTTTTAGATAAATATGTTATACAAATATAAATTTGAGGTTTTTGGTATTACAAGAAGAATTTGGGATAAATGTGTCACACTTTACACATTTGCAATAAATGTGTCACATAGGTTCAAGTTTGGGATTTTGATGTTACCAAAAAAGTTGGAGAAAAATGTGTTACAATGAGTATAGTTTAAGGATTTTGGTGGCTTTTACCCCTAAGGTTTATAAATTATTTTTTGCAAAAATGCTACATAAAAACCCCAAAGTTTTACTTATTATGACACATTTATCCTAAACTATTTTATATGACACCAAAAACCCCAAATGACACATTTACTCCAATCTATCTTCTATTACACAAAAAAATTTCAAACTTTGTCACTATGATGCATTTACCTCAAACTTTTTTTTTGTGATAACAAAAACCCTAAACATTTTTCAATGACACCAAAATTTTTAGGTAAATGTGTCACAACATATACAAGTTTGGGGTAAATATGCCATATAAGTGCAAGTTTTGGATTTTCAAAGTCACAAAAAAGTTTAAAATAAATATATCATAGTAGACAAAGTTTGAGATTTTTGGTGGCTTTTATCCTTATTTCAAATAAAAGTAGAGGCTTGATTTATGGTTATGTAATATTTTATGAATTTAAGCCCTCATTGCCTCTCTCTATTGGTAATAAACATTCAAAAGGTAAGTGTTAGGACGAACCAATTAACATTTTGGAGGAATGTTAGAATATGGTATAATCCAATTTGAGTGTTGAATATTTTGACTTTCTGCACTTAATTGGGTTATTAAACAAGCCTATACTTTCATCGAAGATATGTGTTGATATAATTTATACAAGTTGGAATAACAACATATATATATATGTATATATATTTGCATGTATATGGATTGTCAAAAAGAAATTCGCCTATATTCTTCTTTTTCCGTATTATTAAAGTATGAATGATGCTTTAAATATGAACGCATAAGTATGAAGTATTTTTGCCAACACTTTTATATTTTAAAAAGGTTTCGAATGTTTTGTATTAAATGAAAGTCAAAATATGTGAGACACATGATTCAAGAAAAGTAAAAAACAAAACTCATTTTGAACGCATCATACCTATATTTACGTTTTGGGTATTTGAATTGATTTATCACAAGATAAATAAGATGCTACAAGTTTAAACTCATGAAAGATGAAACGTTCACCCTAAGATGTTCTATTAAATGATATAAAAGAGGATACACAAAAGACATAACCCACTTTCACTTCGATATAAAATACACAATTGTATTTGAAAACAAGAAGTTTGCATCTTGTGACTTAATTACTGTTCCAATCTAACCGAGCAATCATTGGGTTTGCTCTATTGGCCACCATTCTCACATGAGAAGAGAGAGGTGTGAGGTTTAAATCCCCATATTGCCGGAGGGGTTGGGGTGATGACGATATAGTTTTAGGACTGGGTTTTAACTCCCGCACTCTATAAGAAGGCATGTCAAAAGACTAAGTATCAGAGTAGGAGTAAAATATGATTGATAAAAAAAAAAAAAATCCAATTGCATGGTTTGCTAAAAGACCAATTTGCCCTTATATTAATAACTCACTTTTCTCCGGGTTTATGCTTCTTTCTCATGCCTATGCCTTTTGCCTGTTGCACGCTCACAATTCACGTCTTGCAATCGCCTTCCATTGACAGAAAACATCCTTTGGCAAGTTTCCGCCCTCAATCTTGCGGTACTAGGGTTCAAAATTTGGTCTCTGTATGAATTCGTTGTTTGATTTGTGGGAATAGACGTTAAGTAACTGGCATTATAACACTGTCGATTTACGTCTCTATTTTGCTTCACATGAATGAACTTTCGATTCGGGAAACTCTATAAACACTGTTGGTTTTCTTGAACTTAGCTCAAGCAATAAATCAAGTTATATAGCTGCATATTGAGATACATGATGCAAAAAGAAGAGTTATCTCGAAGGAATAAGTACATGACCAACAACATTTTTCAGAAAATGAAAAAAAAATTCCCATTTGACGTGCCTCAATTTGCTAACTTTAAAATGCAGGGGCATATCCGAAAACCAAAAAAAAAAATGACAAATTGTAAATCATGACTTTGTTAACCAGAGTTAACCACAGTTGTGGCTAACAGCAAGGTGCAAAGTGGAGCAAAACCTTATAACGCAAGGTTGCAAATTTGTAATTTTGAAAGTGAACAGCAGGACACAATTGATAGATCACATTAATGGATCTAAAGAAATGTCTTTTTTTTCTCCTATAACGTGTTGTGCACACCCTCAACCGTCGAATCAAAAAGATCTAAATATTATCAAGGTTGGATTGAGGAATTGCTATTATTGTGAACATAATTGGTAGGCTTTAGCAACATTATTGATAAGATTCGAGAAAATGACTCTGAGTGTTATAACTTTCGTACGATACTCCAAAACTTTTTAAATAATCACTTGCGACCATATTAATAGAAAAATGATTATATAAGCATCTCCGATAATAAATTCCGACAATCTAACAATTTGTAGCTTCCTCTTCCTCTTCCTCCTCATCCTCACACCCTACACCACCTTCCCTTCTTCTTTGCATCTCTCCTTACCCATTTCATCATCCAGCGCAGCCTGACAATCAAGCATCACCAACTGAGATGACACCCACAAAATAAAAATATGAAAAAAATTCCAAGAAATCATTAACCAGCAACGAGAAAATCGAATAGCTCGAGAAAAAGGGAAAAATCTTGGAAGTGGTCGAAGTGGGTATATACAATTTAAGTGTTGAAGTGTTGTCCATACTTGGACTTCTGAACCCATAGTTAAAGTAATATTCACCTTCGTCTTCGCTTTGGTGCAAGCACAATCTTGAGAATCCTCCCTAACTCCTGCTCTCCATTGCAAATTTCAGATTCATAACTTTGCCCCAATTTTTTTGGACGTGAGTTTAGGGTTTGAACAAGGGACTCAATTTGTCCCCCATTCGTTAATATGGGGGCAAATATGAATTGGACGACATCATTTTTGTCAAATAATGCTGAGTTGACTTTGTTGACAAGACATGTCAGACTAATTATATTAATAAATTGCCACATCAGATTTTCAATAACTTGAATTGAATTGATGATAACACTAAAATAATCTTTTTTCATTTTCAAAAGTGGCATTTAAGTAGTCGATCAAAAAGTCTTGGAAGGAAACATCATACTATAATTATAACACTCTTAGTATCCTTTATTGCAAGATTCTAATTTTTTTTCTCCAAAGTAGTTTTTCTCGTGTTTTATCGAAAATTGGAATTTGTTTTCCTTCTAAAGGCTATTTTATTAAACACTTAATTTTCTGCATCATTTAGGCATTTATAGAGTCCTTATAAAATTTTAAATTTCTAATGTTTATTCCCGACAAAAGAATAAGGAAAAAGAAGAAAAGGTTAAAAAAAACAGAGAAGAAAAAGAAAAATGTTAAGATAGCATGTCGTTTATAAATTTAATCATGGGTAATTTGACAGAGAATCCTATTTGATGTTTAAAACCTAGAGACTTGTAAATTAATTCAATCATTGATTTTAGTGGATTTTCTTAATGGAGACGAGGCATATCAAATTAGAATTAAACGTCCTAATCCATGAGGGATATGATATTCGAATGGTTAGAAACTCAAAGAGATTTCCAACTCTAAATTGAAGAATGCTAATATCTAATATCGAGATGAGGAGGGCAATTTGCTTGGAAGAACCTGTTTGCAGAAAGTGTAGTGACCACGTTACAAAAACTCGTGAAAATTGTTGGAGATAAGATTGAAAATTTTGGAGATGATTCTGATTGTAATTGATTTAGTCAATCGTCAATCAATATAATAAATAGGAAAATAGTGAATTATGTATATTAATTTTCTTTTTATTTATTCATTCTTACATTATAAATTGATTAAACAAAATGTACAAAAAACATTTTTCTCATTTTCCATCTTCCTTTGTGCCAAAAAATCTAGACGAACTATCATGCAGAAATGGTTCATGCTATAAACAAATGGGTGGTTCTGTACACAAACCTCTACAACCCCTGGCGGGAAGATTTAGCTCTTTATCAATTTGAATTAGATTCAACTTTGTGCTTTACAAATTGTCGGAACTTGCTAAAAGCAGCCTGGATTGAATCTGATTTGTTTTACCATTCTTAGATAAGCAGAAAAGATGTCAAACAGAAACAAAGTATTTTACTTTGGGAAATGGCCATTAATGCTTCAAGAAGGACATTCTAATGGTTAATGAAGTCCATAACGCCGATGACTTGACCTAATAGGGAAAAGAACAATCCAAGTGTCAAAATTTGACATGAGGGGATATGTAAGTGTCAAAAGTTAAGAAATGCATATTTAAGTGCTATTTTTAAAAAAAATTGGATCACTTAAGTGACAACTCAAGTGAAGGCTGTCGAAAATTCGATGTGGCTTATTTTGATAATTTCTAACATCTATGTGGCTTGGTGAAATTCCACATTAGCTTACCTTTACAAAAAAAAACTAAGTTTAATTTTTAATATAAATATTAATTAAATTTTTGCCTAGCAAAGAGGTGGGGGAGCCTCCTCCGCATGTGGTTGACGCCCCATTGCCGGTGGGGCGGCAACGATGGATGGCGAGGGTCGCCGACGCTTGGGCACGGGTTGGCAAGGGTCACTAGGCCTTGCCTAGGCACCAACAACCCTCATGGTGAGTGTTGTTGCCCCATCGATGATGGGGTGACAACCATAGGCAGCTGCCTATACTCTTTTTTTTTTTATTGAAAATTTTGTTTTTAATATTATTTAATTAATATTTAAATAAAAATCTAATTAAGATCAAAATAGTGTCGTTTTGGTTGATCTAGCCACGTTAATGCTCAAAACGATGTTGTGGGCTAATTTAGCCATGTCAACATCCAAAATGACGTTGTTTCGATATCAACTCGTTGGAAAATTGTTACATTAACATTTTGGCTGTATTTTTTCTCACTATCGGCACTTAACTAATCAATTTTGTTTCAATCTTGACACTTAAGTGTACATTTTTAAACTTTTAACACTTAAGTATCCTCTCCCAAGTTTTGGCACTTCAAGGGTTGGCACATCTAGCCTAATAAAGCTTTCAAAGGATATTTTGAAGCTTGGAAGTCTTTAAACACATTTCAAAGTTGCTGGTGAAATTCAAGAAGCTCATGTTGCATTGAATTCTCTTATTTTACATTGTGCAAATAGATTGATTTTTTTTATCATAAATCTCTATGGAATGTGAAAATATTTATAATTTGAAAAAGAGTGATGTAGTGTGGTGAGATGCAATCGAATACATACGAGGGACTCTAGCTTCAAGTAGAGGCAACATAAATTATTTCTCAAGCTCCAAACTGTGGAGGATTGTTATAATTAGGAGAGTAAAGTAGACTAAATGAAAGGTCGAATCACTATAAATTTAGTCCGTGTTTCTCCTATCATTTAAAGTCTTTTAATTTTTTGTTTGATGTATTGTAGTGATTCTGCAAAAGTGTATACGTTTCTACAGCATTATCATACCTTCCATTCATTGTCGATCACGCATTTGTGAAAATGTTTAGATTTTCCCAAGACAACCAATTCACCCGTTTCTTAGTTGTCGTGCCTAGCCAATTCATAACTAGCGTTGCCACACTTTTAATTTAAGGCACGTGGCAATTCATCAAATGTTAGCTATTTCGATTATTTTGTTCTCAAAAATAAAAAAAGAACACAGAAATCAGTTTGGACCCTCAAGAACAACAGATTTGGAATATAATCAAAAAGTTAAAAAAATTATTTTTTCCCCCAAAACAATTCTAGAATTAAGCCACAAGCCATTTTTTTCTTTTTCTTCTTTTCTTTCCTTTTCTTCTTCTTCTTCCTCCTCTAATCGATTGCCAAGCTTGATGATGGTCAGCAACCTCGCCAGCCCTCAACAAGGCTCAACATCATCTAGTCACCACGAGGTTAGCTTTGCTCGGCTATGGCGAGGCGGACCTCGCGGTGGCTAGATGAAGTCGAGCCTCGCCTAACCAAGGCGAGGTCGTTGGCTCTTATTTGGTTGGTTGCTAGCCATTGCTGAGGCCAACGATTGGCTAAAGGGAGAAGAAGAAGAGAAGGGGAAAAAAGAAAGAAAGTAAATCTCATAAAATTATTTAAAAATTAAAAGAAATTCTACATCGCAAAAAAAAAAAAAAATTCAAGGTCGTACTAAACACATTTGTATTCCGGGAATAGAAGTTTTATTCAATTACCAAATGTTTTCGAATGTTCGGAAACTCAATCATGGAATAGAATTATAAAAAACTATTTATGAGCAAAAGTTATTTTCGGAAGTAGAATGATTATTAAACACTCTTAATTTGGGCCTCTATCTTGCTCTACACGAATGAATTTACGAATTTGGATACCTAATATAAACACTACGTCAATTTTCCTGGACATGAGTAAAGCAATGAATATAAAAAAGAATTGGGTGTCCAGTAGGGATTGACCATCATCTGTTTTTAGAAGTGAAAAAAAAAAATAATAGAGCTTTCCTCATTTGATGTGCCTCAATTTGCAAACTTTAAGAATGCAGGGGCGAATCTGAAAAGAGAAAATGGCAATTCGCGAGCCACTTGAGGTGCAAACCTGTAATTTTCGGAAAGCAAACAGTGGGACCCAATGGATGGATCGCAATGAACGGATGCGATGAAACGTCATTTTCACGGCGCCACACTGTGCGCGCACTCCACCGTCGGATCAAAATGACCGAGAAGTGGGAATCGAACAAAACCAAACCCCGAACGGAACGAGCTCGAGACGTTACGGCGAGGGAGAAGGAATGAATCCGGACGTCATAGCTGTCAGGTTCGTCAACGCAGTGCTGGCCAATCAGCTTGACACGTGGCGGCCTCTTATGCGCCCTGGGTTTCTCGTTTTATTTTATTAGCCTAGCCGCTTTGGATAATCATATTACGAGAAAACCCACAATAATTTTCTGAAGAGAAATGAGAGACTAGATAAGAAACTGAATTTATTAAGATATAATAACCGAAATTTAAATAAAAAATTGACTATAAATAGTCGAAGATGAAGTACAATAGAAAGAAATTGTTAAGTATTTTAAAGACAGTGATTAGAGTGAAATTACATTGAGAAAATTGAACTTCAACAAATATAACATAAAAGGAAATTCGCATACATTTTTTTTTTGTTGAAAATTCCTAAAGAATGAGTGACGACTTACATGTTAACATATAAGCAAGAAGTTTTAGTTTTTGGGGAAAAAAAGGTTTTGAATGTTTTGTATTGAATGAAAGCCAAAATACACAGGACATGAGATTCGATTTAAGTAAAAAATAAAAGAATAAAACTAGCTTTGAATTTATTATCATTTACGTTTTGCATTTACGTTTTGGATTTATCGAGATGAAATTGAGCCAAGGTTTTGAAATTGCCAATTTTACGCAACATATTGAAAAAAGCAAATCGAGATGTCATGCCAAATGATAAAAATCATATAAAATTATTAAGCCTTGGGTCGGAGTTGCAAGGTTCGATGTGTGTTACCGGATTTTTCATTGAGATATTCACTAAACATCGATATAAACATCGATACATATTGAGTGTGAGCTATTAATCAACTATTGGCTCTAATAATAATGTTAGGTGATTTTGAGTCCCTTCTCATCTCAAAAATTAACTTAAAGAATGAGACTTTTTCTTACATTTATGATAACCTTAACATAGAAGGTGAATATTCTATAACACATAAGGATATGAACTCATGAAAAGCGATGTCATTAGGCAGAAAACAGTACATGCTACAAATGAAATGGATGTTCTAGATACAAGCCTCTACGATTCTAATGGGAATACCGAGCTCTACATCAATTTGAATCATGCTCAAGTTGGTATTTTTTTCTTTCGAAAAAAATTCGTTAAAAGCTGCGAAGTAAGGTGCCAAACCACTCGTTAGTTAACGCATGCTTTCACGCCCCCTTCTAAAAGGACGGACGGTGCCGTGTCGATTCGAACCATCGTGCGGCCTCCCTCCGCCGTCCGATTGGGAAGATCTAAAAGCACCGCCCCCTGGGGGGTGGGGGGGGGGACCAATCAGCAAAATAACTCTCGTTCCAATGCTTGCATTCTTTTATTTCCTAATTTTTTTTATTTTTTTATTTCCGGCCCTCGAGAAGAGAGGAAGTTACAAAACAGTCCTCCCCTAACGAGGAACCTGGTCAGCCAACGCCAAAAAAGTCCTTCGATAAATCCGCTGTTTACCTTATCCGCTGCCCCCCGTTTCTTCAGTTTCTCAAGAGCCGCGGCGAATCTCCGCAAACACCAACCACCGCCAACCACCGCCGACCACCGCCGCCCGCCACTCTCTTCCTCCTTCTCCTCCCTTCTTCTGCAGCCACCGATCCGCCATGGCTGCTCCGCCTGGATACCTTCTGCTCCTCTTCTCCCTCACGTGCCTGGTCCCCTCCTCGCGCTCCCGCACCCTCGTCCTCCCCTTGGCCCGAGACCCCTCCACGCTCCGGTACGTCGCCACCGTCTACCGCGGTCCTTCCCTCGACCCCGTCCCGCTCTCCGTGGATCTCGGCGGCCCGTCTCTCTGGCTCGACTGCTCCGCCTCCGGCCCCTCTTCCTCCGCCGCCGTCCGCCGCGTCCCTTGCCGCTCGATCCAGTGCCTCGCCGCGACGTCCGAACCTTCCGGGCTCCGCCGAGCTTGCCCGGGCGGAGGCGGGGCGTCCTCCGTCTGCGGCGTCCGGTCGGAGGGCGGCGAGGCCGGTGTGCTCGCAGAGGGAGCCGTGGCCGTCGATTCCGTGGATGGGTCTGGGGAGAGGTCGGTCGCGGCCGTCGACCGGTTCCTGACCTCCTGCGCGCGCGCTGCGGCGGCGGGATTTGCAGCGACCGGAGTCAGAGGGACGTTGGGCTTGGGACGGAGCCGGATTTCGCTGCCGTCGCAGGTAATTCGTTGTTCTCGATTCATCAGATCGTTATTCCGACCGCGATGATGAGAAAGGCCGAACCTTTTTGTCCAGGTGGCGACGGCGTTCGGCTTCCGCCGGAGGTTCTTCGCCTGCCTGTCGGCGACGGAGGGCGTCATCGTCGCCGGCGACGGGCCATTCTTCTCCCACCTCAGCGCCGGCGTCTTCAAGTCCCTGACCTACACGCCCCTCGCGACCCCAACTCGCCGCGAGCCTCAGACTACGTCATCAACCTCACCTCCATCAAGATCGACGGCGAGCGGCTCCCCCTCAACTCCTCGTCGCCGCTGCACTCGGTCAAGCTCAGCACCGAGATCCCGTACACCGCCGTGGCGAGCCCGATCTACTCCGCCTTCGCCGAGGCCTTCGCGGGAGCGGCCTCAGCCATGGGGATGGCCAGGGTCCCGCCGGTGGCGCCGTTCGGGGTGTGCTTCGATCCTAGGAGCATCGGCACGACGGCGGCCGGACCCGACGTGCCGTCGATCGATCTGGTGCTGCAGAGCGAGATGGTGAAGTGGAGGATTGGCGGGTGGAACTCGATGGTGAGGGTGAGCGACGAGGCGACGTGCTTGGGGGTCGTCGACGGCGGCGACCGGCCGGGGAGCTTGGTGGTGTTGGGAGGGCATCAGCTGGAGGACGTGCTGCTGGAGCTCGACTTCGGGGGCTCGAGGTTGGGGTTCAGCCCGCCCCTGTCGATGATGCAACTATCTTGTTCCAACTTTAGGTCCAGTTTCAATTCCATGGCGTCTTCATCGCTATAGATTGGAAAGAAGCCAAGGGGACCTAGAACTAAATTTGATAAATAGCATTAGAACTAGATTAGTTCTTACGGTTGAGCCAGATTTTGTAAATTGGAGTAACGACATCGCAAGTATCTGTATTTTTGCCGGTTTTAAGATCGGCAATTATCCGCATATCTTTTATTCAATCAAGTACTTCAAATTTCTAAATTTAGATCGATCTGAGGGTGCTTGGTCAAATCACTAACCTTATTAAATAATCTTGAGCTATCCTTATTTGTACCTGATAAGGGTCATCGATTCCGGCCTTTGATATTTTAAGAATGGGGACTAGATCAGTTCAATGAAACCGATTACTTAATAAAAAAAACAAAAAAAAAAAAAGAGTTTATTATATTTTTTTAAGAAATTTAAAAAATGTATTTTTAAATAAAAAAATAATCGGTTTGGTTCGTTGGTCCGATTTAGTCCGATTCGGTTCTCTTTTAGAACTAGAAATCGGATTGAAAATCACCGGTTTTATTTTTATGGAATTGAAACTCGAATTGACCCTCCGGAAACTGGATCAAACCAGCTAGTTCCAGACAGTCCGATGTGCTCGCCTCTAGTACTAGACGTGACTTTTTGAAACGATGCCAATCCAAAAGAATATGCTAAAATGCTCTAAATCTTCTCTCTTTCACACAGACACTATCCGACATCTTAAAGAGATGAACACAAGTTTTTGCTAAATAAGCGAGTCACGACACCGATGTGGTCCCTGTCACGGGTGAAGTTCTTTTCGCATCCGGCGCGTGTACCACGCCATTGGCGGAGCATGCAAAGTTCCAAAAGGAGGAGGAGCAGTGCTTGCGGGTGAAGCGAGGAATCAACAGCGACACCAAGATTTCCACGATAGAGAAATATCCAAAGAAGCACTCTCTGCCGTGGAATATGTAGTCCTTTTCAAGGTGCGAACATAATACCAAGAAAGTCTCTAACGTTGTCTGTCTTCCAAATGTAGTCCTTTTCAAGGGACCATTTGATTAGCAATTTCAGCTTTCATACGACTTGCTCTTCTTCTTCTTCTTTTTTGCCCCTCCCCAAATAAAATTCGAAAAGATCCTTATCTACTCTTTTTTTTTTTTTTATGCGTGTGAAAGTTGCATATTCATCTATCGTGTTAAGAAAAAGAAAAATTACAATGTTAGGTTATCTGCCTTTTCACTAATTGGGTATAATAAAGGAAAAATTAACATTTGCACGATCGCACAGTTGTAAAATTTAGGATTCATAAAAAAGATTTTTACTCACTGAATTCCAAACATTACACTGGTCAATGACTAGTGAGGAGTAGGGTTTACTCGAGAGAATAAAGAATAGGAAGGAATAGTCCCATGGGGCCCATGCCCTGTACTAGCTATAGAAAGAAAAGTCAGAATGTCACGAAATCACGGAAATCACGGCTATCTTGGTCGTAATCATTTCTAATCCGTGCGACCCTTCTGGAGTAAACTAGGAGAGTTTAATAGATTGTTCTTAATTGGGACAAAGATCGAGAAGTTACAAAGCCAAAGGCATCAAAAGGTTAAGTCTCTCTTTCGCTAAATCGAGATCATATATTGCTTTTAACTTATTTGAAAAAAAAGGAAAAAATGTATAAATTAGTGATAAAATTTCACATGATATCACAAAGATCGAAAAAAAATGAAATGCCTCACTAATTTTGTCAATAGAGAAGAGACTACGAGAGAGAAATCAGCATAAAAGGATAATTCTAATACAACTTTTTTTATACCTATGTCGGTTTTCTTAGAGAAGAGACTGAGTAATTCACCTCCGTTCCTTTTCTTTCCACCACTTTCTTCACTATTATTCAAACAATGGATTTAAGGGTAGAAAATGTGCGTCAATGCCGATGTATTCTTTCATGCACTTTATTGATGTGGTCCTCCATAAATGCATTCAACCAATTTTGGGGTTCCTCATTAACCTTGCATCAACAATCAATTTCTTTTTAAGAAGAAGAATTTCTTTGTTGAGTAAATTCTAAAATTATGAATTACCCCACCAATTTAAAACATTATATTCTTCTAATTAGTTTGGTCACCAATTTATTCCCATAGAGTTGGATTTAACCGGACGAGTTTCTTAGACTCAACCGGTAAAGTCGCGATGGATACAAAATATTGAAAATTGACTTTTTACTTCTCATGCAAAACTTTAAACTATATTGGTATGTTGACCGTCATCGTCATCTATTGCCTAATCCTAAGTCCTATCCAGCGTCCTACCTTGGTTTTTTAAATGGGAAATCATGGTGTGAATCTATTCTAATGTGTCAAATTAATGACACATCCATAAATAATGACATTTACATTATGCCCCACTTTAGTGAAATGTAGATCTTATATATTATTCTAAACTCTTATTGAGAGGTGCGACAGAGAAGCTCAATTAATAATACTTTGTACTTGATTTGAGCTTAAGGAAGATTCATCTATCTTGCTTTTATAACTCAACCGGTCAATTAAAGCTCTATACGAGCCAGCCATGCTATAGTATCAGTTTTAAAGGTTGGACTAAAGTAGAGTTAATACTTGAGCTCAACTTGGACTTGAAAGGGATGACTGGCTTTAATAATCCCATCTGGGCATTAACATAAAAGTCTCGAGCCATCTACAGAATGTTGCAATTGAACCATAAATACTTTGCACCATCTGATCAAGTCATGTTTGATTAATCAATAGATCTGTCTTGAGTACCTCCGTTGCTCTATGTAGATTAATTTCCTTTCGTTTTTTTAATTTTAGAGGATTCTAATACGTTGTTCATTAGTTTTACAATTTTCAGTGGAGACCTATCAAAGGCATTCCAAAAGTTCCATATCCTATACTCTCTTGTTATATCGATCCTTAAAAGTTTAAGAGGGATATAATGCCTATAGGGTTCTATTGGGAAATATCTAAATATGGGTAGTCGTAATCTGGAATTAGGAAATATTTAATTTACACTCATTTATGAGTATATCGTTATAATTTCTTATTGGCTAAACATCTAAAAATTCTATTGTAAATTTCATATAAACGGTAACCGAGTATTAAATTTATGTGTGCAAAACCTTCAAATTGTGGTCTTTTTTTTAAATTTGGTAGTCATTATTTAAAAAGATAATCCGGATGTCTTTAGTAATAAATAGAGAACGAGAATTCAATCTCCCATTGGTCCTTGCAAACCAGGTGGTACAGGACTGCATTACCCATTATTACTTTGAAATTATGTAATTTTTAGCTTAACAAAGATACAAGTCAATGGTCATGTCTTTGTTGTTGTGAAAATTCAATATGTGCAAACTAAACATGTAGAACTTATAAACGTCTAACGTGTGCAAACACTTTCCTTAAAAATATGTTCCGCCTTCATGGAAGGTAAAACATGACAATATAGTCTCGTCCAATTATAATGTCTGGCCATTTATTGAAGAGTAGAAACTCACGGTGGGATCGATCCCACTAAGCTTTAGTAGTGAAGTTGAAGTTTGAGCAGGCTGTCTGCCTGCAGAGCAGAGAAGAGCTGATCCCAAGTGCCGACGAGGCCAGATCAAATTGCAACAAGTGGTCCCCCAATTGGTGCCCTCCGATCACTATTGGAGTCAACGGATTCAACCCACCATCCACAAAGCCCAAGCACAGCACCCCCTCCTTCACTCGCACCATCGAATTCGCCCCAAAGATACTCCCATACGAAATCCTCTTCCTATCCATAGTTGGCAAATTCAAGTTGATTGCTGGCATGGCCGGCCCGGTCCTAGTGCTCGAGATGTTCCTCGAGTCAAAACATGCCTCGAAAGGCTTGATTGGTGCCACCCTTGGGATTGGCGAAAGTTCCTTCGTGAAAGCCTCGACCACGGCTTTGTAGATTGAGGTCTCCATCACGGTGTATGGGTCCACGGTGCTGATTTTGGTGCCCCCGTAGCCTTCTTTGTTGATGACCAGGAGGGACGAGTTCAATGGGACCGGCTTCCGGTTGATGTATATGGACTTGAGTTCAATGTAGTATTCCGATGATGGGTTGCCTGCGCGACTTGGCACATTGCTCACGACCCTAGTGATCAGGAGAATATGGAAGAGGTACTTGGAGACATCGATCCCAGGAAGCATAATATAGGGCCCATCACCAAAGAAGGCCACTCCACTGGAGCTTGAGGATGGGCTCAAGCAAATGGCAAACTTCCTAACAAATCTGAAAGAGGCTGAGAATTGGAAGGGGAGTGAAGTCTTGGTCCTCCCTAGCCCTGCCATTCCCTACACCCCCTTAGCCAGGCCCTCCAGGTGGAAACTCCGGCTGCAGGAGAAGACGAACTCGGGCATTGAGTGTTGATACCTAAATTTTGGCGATTTGTTTTAGTATTTATTAATTGCATTGAAAAATTAAATGTTAGTTTCTAATCCCTCAACAAAAAATTCTTTCATTAAAATTGCATCGCATATAGACATTAGGAGCATTTGCATCACTAGTTTTAAAGTTGATATGCAAAAAAATTAAATTAAATTAAATTAAAAATTAATTAAAAAAATCGAAAAAAGAGGATGGGCCAAGGCTGGGGCCGCTTAGCCTCCCCCACGTGGCCCGGTCCCTTTCCTTGCACGGGCTCAGCCCATTTCCTTTTCTTTTTTTTTTTTTTCTCCTCGCCTCGGCCCGGCCCTCTCGGCCTCTTCTTGCTCGATTCCTCTCCACGCGCGGTCTTCTGCAGAACTCAGAACAGAAAAGCGGCAGCAGCAGCAACTCAGCAGCAGCAGAAGCAGCAGGAAGTTAGCAGTAGAAGCAGAAGCAGCGACAAGTCAGAGCAGCAAAAAGCAGAAAAAGACTGAGACAGAAAAACAAAAGAAAAAGGAGGAAGTCCGGGAGAAAAACCCAAGAGAAAAGTGAGAGGAGAGAAGAGGAAGTCCGAGAGAAAAACATAGAAAAGAGGGAGAGGACAGAACAAAAAAGGGGAGAGCAAGAGAGAGTCGAGTGAAAGGAGGCTGTTCTGAAAAACCAGATCTGAGGGAGAGAGACAAAGGGGAGGCTCGCTCGAGTGAAAAAGAGAGGGCTCGCCATGTCTCAAACGGACAGACGAGCCGTCGACGCAGCTTCTTCCGCTTCGCCGAAGCTCCTAGAGTCGAGAGGAAGGTTCCGAGAAGGAGGGGGAGCTCGAGAGGGGAGCTCCGAACGACGAATAGAGGGACCAATAGTGGCGCACTTGACGACCTCCCCGGTGACGTCCTCGGGCTGACCAGGTAAGTTCGGCTCCGCCCTTGCTCCGTTTTAGCCGCACCGGGCCGGAGCTCGCGGCCGTCCGGCTCGCGCAAGCTCCGGCCCTCGTCGCCCTTACATTTCGTTCCTATAATCTTTGTATATCGTGTTCGAGACCCCACAAGGCACGTTCGAGGCTCGGTTGAGCCGGAAACCTTAGGATTCGGCAGCGCACCCCAACTGTTCGACAAAATGCCTCAGAGAGATCCGAAAAGTTAGTCCGCGTTCTAGCTTAGAATCGATCCGTGCTTGTATACGTAGCTGCTGAATCGTGTTTTTGTTTGCGTGGTCATTGTGTTTTGGCATGGTCTTCACATAATAATCGTGCGTCGTAGGAGAGCGAGGGTTTTCTTTGTTCCGATGAATGGATTATCGGTCGCCGGAACAGGTGGCCGCATTTAGTCGAACGCCGGTCGGAGTGAGTGACTAACGCATGGGGGCGGTTCACCAATTGCAGGAAGAAGTATGGTTCGGTAAAAATAAAAATAAAGAAAAGAAAGAAAGAAGAAGTTGCAGAAGAGAAGATGCGGAAGCGTCGGGCGTGCATATTACGTACCTTAAAAGTGCCACATAATCGGTGCTCTGAACCATTCACAAGTCGCCACGTGTCCACGCGGCCCCACATGTTAGGCAATTTTAAACCCAGCGCGCGAAAAGGCTGCTCTCTCTCTTCTCTCTCTTTCACTGCAGCGCTCTCTTTTCTCTCTCCACTCTTTCCTGACAACGTTCTCTCCGACGACGGTCGCCCCCTTGCGACGACGGCGGCCTCTCTCGCCTCCGAAAACTCCCGTGAGCTCTCTCTTCCCAAATCGCGCTCTCTTCCGACGACCGATTCCGTTTGGCTCTCTCCGTCCCTCTCGACTCGCTATCGACTAGAAGTCGCTCCGCTTCCATCAACGACTTGCTTCGACTCTTCGCTCTACTCAAATCCGTCCCTCCTGAGAAGCCCTAAATCTGCGAGCACAAGTCCCGCTTTTCAGGTTCAATTTTTTTTCGTGGGTTTTAATCTTCGCATCTCTGTTTCGGGTCAGAAAATTCCCAATGAGAAGAAACTCACATGTATTTTGCCACAATGTGTGTAGGGGTGGTTCTTGCAGAATGGAGAAGCAATCGCTCTTCGACGCTCCGCTCTGCTCAAATCCGTCCCTCCTGAGAAGCCCTAAATTTGCGACCACAAGTTCCGCTTTTCAGGTTCAATTTTTTTTTTCCGGGGTTTAATCTTCGCATCTCTGTTTTGGGTCAGAAAATTCCCAATGAGAAACTCACATGTTTTTTGCCACAATGTGTGTAGGGGGTGGTTCTTGCAGAACAAAGAAGCAATTGCTCTGCTCTCTGTCTAATCTTCTTTTGACGACCCGCTTCCACGCTCCACTTGGCTCAAAGCCGTCCCTCCTGGGAACCCTAAATCTGTGGCGTGTTGCTATACGCGAGGTGGTGAAGATTTTTAATATTGTTTTGTTTGTCATTCCCCTATTTTAATTACCCCAACAGTCATTAGAGGGATGTGTGATAGTGTTCGATGATTGGATGACAAAGACAAATTGCAAGCTTGGATAAACCTAATGGGCAGAATTTAGTGCCTACTTTTTCTTGATAGTAGCTTAGAGGGATGTTGAATTAGTACTTTCCAGTTTCTAAAGCTTATTCTTTGTAATAATGATAGATTGCTGCCTCAGATGGTTAAAACCACGTATGTATACCAGGAACTGCTTTTTGTTTGGATACACTGTATCAGCAATTCGTTCTAAACTTTTGGAAACTCAGTAGATGTCTATTTGTGTTTTCAGATGTATGGTCACCTATCAAGTGTGTAATCTTTTGAATTACGCTGTTGAGTTATGTGTAAGTGATGTTGCCAAGCTCAACTTTGCCACTGCATGTATTGAAAATCAGCACTTTGTTATGAATGTTTCTCATCTTTTGGTAGTTTGACTTTGATTTTTTGTAAATAATCAAATAATGCAAATGCTCGCTTATGAGTGGGGACTTGTGATTAAGTAGCTACAAATCAACTTTCTGCATGGTGTTGTGTCCTCGTTTAGAAGTTATTATCCTTCTGACAATTCATGCTTGTTCTAGACAGCTTAAGATATTGAAATATTGAAACTGGGATATAATGGGTGAACTTTCTGCTTTTCAATGCCATACCTTTGTATGCTGATGTGGCATTTTAGTGGAGCAGAAAGTTTCATCTCATTGAAGGACTTTTGTTTGGTTTTCCTTGAGGTCCCATCTTTGTTATAAACATACTACTTTTGAAAGATTCTGGAGCACTTTATTCTGTTAAGGATAAAGATCACACTTTGATTCTTTCACCATATGAGGCATTTTTCCTCTTTGTTTCGATATGTGAACCTTTTTAGTTCTTTCTATCTCTTACTTTTGGGTGATTTCACCTTCTGTTTCTCTGATTACTAGGATTGAGCGATTGGAAATATTCGATGAATTTGAGGAATGGCACATGATGCAGGCAAGTAAGTTTCTCATCCTTATTTTAGGAAAAGGTTCTATTTGGAAATTATCCTAAATTGTGTGCACCTCAGTATAGTTTGCAAGGCACCAGCCAAATTATGGTCAACTACCAACTACCCTATATCTCAAGTGGAAAATGGATGGGTGTTGTTTTGATTGGCTGTTTGGCTTGGTCTTGTGGTTCTTAGGTTCTGTGGCTACATTTATCAAATGGTTTGATTATTTTATGGAAGAAATTCACTGTCTATGAGAATTTCTCCTTGCTGGCCGGACATTGCTTCAAAGATTGGCTTTGTAATTTGTGCTCTGCTAGATGTGATCAAGTTTGGAATACTTCTGTCAATGTGTTGATATGGGACTATTCGAGATAATCTTAATCCAGGCACATTTTTCTTTCCCTGTTTATGCTTCAGATTCTCGCCCTCCACCGCCTCTCGCATGCCCAGTACTCCCCCACGCCTTCCCTCCTTTGTCTTTCCCAGGTTTATGCATTGCACGCCCGTCGCTGGTAATTCATTCCTCTCCTTCAGCTCCACCACCGTTCTCAGTCGCCTCGAGTTCGAATGCTGCTCTCAATGGCTTCTTGTGAGTCTCTCTCTCTCTCTCTCTCTCTCTCTCTCTCTCTCTCTCTCTCGCTTTTCAGGCTCTCGCCCATGACTTTCATTGTCCTTTTCTTCCCAATGTGCTCTCTGTTCTTTCGGGTTGATGAAATCTTGGGGAAGTGGGAATTCGGTGTCTAGTGAATCCGGGTCTCTGTAATCTTCACGCTTTCGTGTCTTGATACCTTGAAGCGTCTTTGATTAACTAATTCGAGTTTTGTGGTTGTTTGTGTTCTTTACATATTGCTCTCCGGTAGTATTTGATCTTGCAAAGCGCCAAGAAAGCGAAAAGGCTAAGATTTGAGATTCTCCTGTATTTTCTCTATGTTGGGCTTTGTTTACTTTCGCACATTCTCTGAGTGCACGTCCACAGCGCTGCTGTTGCATGAAAGATGGCTCGAAAGAAGAGACAGCTACTTAAATTTTGAAAGGAAAAAAGACAATTTATCATCTTTTGTTATTGGTTCTGGTCTGTGCAGATGAGAATACTGCACCTTCTTTCTCTTTTTAATGTGGAATTAGTGCATTGACACCAGCCAATCTATGTCAAATCCATGCAGTGCTGCCATTCCAATTGATTTCATGTTTGATGCTGGATGGTTAGTTGTAGGGATGCATGGTGGGAGATGATGGGTTATTAAACACATGGTTTGCGCTACTATAATGACTGCAGAAGAGAATTGTTTAATGAACATTTTAAATTTCGCCCTTTATGAAAGCCACTTGTTAAGGCGTCCTTAAGATTTGTCTCAGGATTTTTCATGGGCTATGGCTATGTCTTTGCTACTCATTACATTTGAAGAGACCACGACTTGGTTACTGTTCTTATCACCTTAAGGAATCATGAGAGACATGTAGCTGGCATCTAGAAATTTAGGTTATATCAAAGCAAGTGAGTAGACCTCAAGTTGGAATGCTTTAGTCTCTCTCTCTCTCTCTCTCTCTCTCTGTGGTGAACATGTAGATGTATGAAATCATGCAAGTTGTCAGTTTATAGCTTTATTTCTCGGTCAACACATCGAGACAATTGTGAGATGGCCTGTTATTGTGCATTTTATCTCTGGTTTAGCTATGGATCTGTGCTAATTCCCATATTTGCTTTTTCAGGTAGCTTAGGAGCTTCCAATGTTAAATTAGCGAGCCTGAACTCTGGTAGACTAAAAATTGGCGAATCACGTCCTTTGTACAGTAGTGGAAGTTGGATGGTGTTGAAAACACCAAAGTATGCAGGTTTGACCTTATTCCAGCAATTGAATAAAATACGCCCTGTTGGCTTTATATCCCTTGAAATCGAGCAAGAAAGGGATCGGTGAAAAGCATGTCCCTTATCTATATTGTCAGCACACTAATCCACGATGGCGAATGATTGTATGCAAATAGCGGTGGGATTATTGTCTCTAGAACTTAATTGTCTATATATTAAGAGAGTTTTTTCTAGAGTGACTCAACAAGAAATTGCATTTTATCAATTTGTTTCCTTCTCTCATTGATTCCGCATTTGGGGCATTTGGGAGTGGTCAAAATCGATTGGCAAGAAATTCCAAGTTTGTTGTTATATGCTGAATGGTTTGTAAAATATCCTTAATGAGAGCTGGAATAAAACGAAAATGAAATTTGTCCACATTTATTCATTTGTCTAAATCACTATGTATGTTTTATATACAAACACCACCCACTTGATATCCTTGAAGGCTTAGGAGAATTTGACCTTTCATCCTAGCAAGTTACTAAAATTATTGGATAAAAGAGATGGAAAATAGAAGAGAACGCAAGTCTTACATAGGATCCAAATTTACATGTTCAACAACAATGGTCAAAATCCATAAAGTTAATAGAATCACTATATTATTAAAAGTTACATCAGAACCATCGTCTCAAGGCAAAGCCAAAGGCTTAAAACATGCCCGTAAATATGAAAATCTTGCATAAAGGTTCCCCAGTTCACCATTGTTAGCCCTAGGAACTACGAAATGCCCAAGAGGGTGGAACATCCCAAGCAAATAGTGAGAGAACCTCAGTAAAATGTGAATGTATGAAGATTTTTATTTCATCTCCCTGATCCCATCTTCTATGTGGCATCGACCTCGGTAAAGAAACTTGCTTGGTATGCGGCGGCCATGATCGCTTGCATCATGCACAAGTCTAGACTTTGACAGTAGGCCATAAATCAAGTGCAATGCTGGGAGAGATGCTGAACCATAATCAATTGAAGTTAGTCTGATAGAAACAACGAATCTTTCAAACAAAGGGGGACATTCCCTCTCTGAAACTCAACCTGTTTGAAAATGTTGTTGTGCCGAGATGCAAAGACAAATCCAACATCTTATAATTCATCTGCATGGTCAAACCATTACATTAAACACAATGAACCAGCGAGACACGGCTTCGGGGACACCACTCAAGGTGATGTTCTAGACAATTTCATAAGCATGAGAATGAATGACAAGTTCTTGGACATACCTCCTATAGATATCCAGTAGAAGCGGCAACCTCAAAAATGAAAACCACGATTTAGTTAACATCAATTTTAACTTCATAGCTATTTTTGTGGTAGAAGGTACCTGTAGAGATATTAAATAGAAAAGTGGTAATATATACAGAAGATATATGCTTTTCGATACTCTTAAATTCTAGCTATCCACACAACTTAAGAGAGTTTTAACATTTACATGGGGCCTTTGCTTGACAATAAACTATCGTGCCCAAAAAACACTTCAAACCCACATGAAAAGCAAACCTTTTCATGCGCTCCATCAAGCGTAATCGGCAAAAAGCGAGGGCCCACGATAACGGTGCTTAGCAACAAAAGCAAGCCCCCTTTTCCCAATGGATAAGATATCAAATGCTTGCAATGCTGAAAAGTGGCCAAAACAAAGAGCTTTAGAGTCTTGTACGGCTGTATTGTTAGAGTCAAATTCTCCAGCTCCGGCGATGCTTACATTGCGATCTGAAGGAGGAACAACTTGATTAGTTGCACAACTACCTTAGCTTTAAAAATCTCGTAGACAAGTCCTAAAAGCCCTTCTCGGCTTGTTATATAAGTCGAATAGAACTTGATGATACACAATGAATAGACCTCCATGCATCAATACGAGATAAAAAGTTCATTTTCATGTACACTTCTCTTCTCATCTTCCAACAGTTAATTCATAGCACTATTGGACATATCATGACCCTTTCCCAGTAATTAAATAGTATTCACTTCTGTCCGAGTATCACCATCACTTTTTGTAATAATGTGCGGTACTAAGACAATATCATTTTCTGCAAACATTCCAAGAACCTCTTTTGAATGAATGCAAAACAATTACCAAAGTGTGGCAAAGAATGAAAAGTATCTATGAATGATGGAAAAAATGAAAAGAAAGCAATTACAGAAGTACATCTAGAAGGAAAAGAATCGCAGTGAGAAGTGAATTGTTTTGGAGTATTCATTTAGCCACAAGCTTATATCAGAAATCACTTATAATAATAGAAAACTACTAGTTTATGGCAATGTACGCATATAAAAGAAGCGGTGGGTGGTAATTAAGATAAATTCTTCCTCTATGACTAAAATCACACCATTCACTAATCTCAAAATGGCTATTTGGGTGTGTAACAGAAAAAGTCCATTGAATATACATGTTTTAAGGCCTCAACTGCTTATAAGCTTGAGCAAAGACATTAATGATGTCAAACTAGAATTTCTGCAGGTGAAAGTGATTCTTCCTCACTAAATATGAAAACAAGCCCTGAAGCAGTAGCACGTTAAGGTCGGATATGGAGGCTATTCCAGAATAATTTAAATGCATCCACTTAAAAACTTAAAATTCCTCCGATATGAAAATCAAGCAGTTAAATTTATTGTGCTCACCTTGGGCAAGACATCTTCACCTGCTTTCTGAAGAAGTTGCTCCATCTCCTAAACCTTAGAAATTAGGGGAAAATGAATAGCAGAAAGGTAAAACAGAAGTTCCAATTTTAATATCCAATGTTTTATATATTTTTCTCCTTTCCTAGTCCCTGCAGGGGCTCATAGAACTCCAACTTTCAGGTTAGCTCATAAATGCCACCTACCATACTAAATCATTCTTTCAACAGGAGGTCCTGGGATTGCTAAAGTTTTTAGGAAGAATACCTCATGACGTGGAATCCTCTGCTTTATAACATCAAAGTATTTCAGACTTAGCCTCTGAGCATGTGTTAATGAGTCCTCTTTCTTCAGCTCATCAAGTGTGCAGTAACCTTTTTCATACAACTTTAGTGCAATTGTTGGACTTGAATAATTTCAACAGGAATAGACCCCACATTGGCAAACATGTATGTGCATGATAGATATGAAAGAGCAAGTATTCATGTGTCAATCCATATTTCTATGAAACCAAGGGACAATATCTCAATACAGAAATTCAGTCAGACTATTTTGTGTTGCTACAAATGTTGCCATACAGTGTCATCATTGATGCACACAGTGACTGGAAACAAAGAAGGGAAACCGCTCAAATATGCGAGCACCATGATTTATCAAGTGGTACTATTTCACTGGCAGTGCAGTTAAATGTAAATGTCAAACTCTGGATAAACTCTTAGTGTACCTTTTCATCTGTTTCATAGTGCTCCAACTTACACAACTTACCGGTAGTCACTATCTCCTGAATTTGCAAGTGTCTCTACTCTCAAGTTCATCGTCTTAAACATTCATATGTCTTTCGACAAAATCAGCAGGTCAATATAAGAAAGCAATGAAACCACTAAGCATCCATAAAATGTCAGTTTCGTGTGAGGAAGGTCCAAATCGCTCCATTGTATAGCTATACTACCTCTACTAAAGCCCTGTTCCACATGAACTTGCATATCAGCCATCTAAAGAACTCGACTTTTATCTAACTTGCCAAAAGCAAGTTTGACGAGCATGGAAGATATCAAATTCAATAGTAAATAAACAAAAAATTCTGGAAGCAAACTCGCCAAAACATAAACATAACAGGATTAGAGGCAGCATGGTCCCATCCAAGAATCGTGTCACTTTGGCCAATTGGTGTGTGTTTCTTCAGAATTGTTGAATTCATTCATTGAAGGTTGCTCAAAAGAGTTTGATGACCTCTATGCAAAGGAATAAACAATTTATTTACATTTTACTAAACATGTCAAGATAAATGACTCAAAAAAGCCAGGAGTAGCGAATAGCAAAAACAAAAGTGCTCCATTCAGATAGTGTGGATGTGCTGATATGTAGTAGACCTATTGCCAACTGGCTATGGATGCATAACAATGAAGCAAATGACTGAGTCGCTAGTCATCTTATTTCTTTCTCATCACAATAGCAGAACGTAGTGCTCCCACCACTTTACATGAATAAGCAGGGTGCATCTTTCCTACTTTAAATTCAAGTCAGCCCTCTAGCTTCTTCCCTAAACAATAAAACTACCCCTTTCATATTCTAACAGCCATAGAAATTTTGTTTTCTCATTGTAAATTGAGCGTTGCATTGTCATGACGAACATTAAAAAATACAAAAGCCTCAAAAGACACTAACATTGCAGTTCTATTGAGTTAAAGATCGAATGACTTGCGGCATTAGTTGCAAATTTCTTGATTTTAAAACTTTAAACCATGCACCCATCGTCATATGTAATGAACAAAAGAGTTGCTGCCTAGCAAGCAGATAACTTCACAGAGAAACTACAGGTGATAGACATTACGGGTAGTGCTGAATTATGGTTTCATAAGAGAGCGCGCAAGTTATACCTGACTCAACATGGTTCCATGAGATCTATTGTGGTACTCCAACATCTATCCAAAAGAAACCATTAACAATAAATATTACAATATTAACAAGAAGATAAATAACATTAGGATCTAAATGATTTCATAATAAGAACCTGACTAGTAAATGGCGATACTCCATTTATAATCCCTGGCTGCATAATGTATGGGTATTGCACCTATATAAATAAATTATGTGTTATCTATAGTTGTAGAGAGGCATAGTCCATTATAGATAAATTAATACACTAAACTATCAAAAACCTGATTAGGGAATGGGCAAAATCCATTCATAATCCTTGGCGACATGAAGTATGGTGGCTGCTGCATGTATATAAAGAAATTTAACAGATTAGGAAGATGCAAATACAAATGGAGAACTAACAGCAACACATCTGATTATGAAAAATTTAAACTTACCATAGGACCATCAACGTTGCTAGGATAAAATGCACTTTGAAACTGATTTGAATTATTCGAATAGTCTGGGAAATGAGTCTCATTATGTGTTGCTTGGACCAACTCTACAGATCAAATTAATAAATATGTTAATTGACATCAAGTAACATAAGTAAAAATTTAACAATCATATTAAATAGAATAATATATCACTTACCTCGACTTTCTATTTGCGTTTGGGGTGCACCTTTCTTAGATTTCTTTTTCTTTTTCTCACTTGAGCTTTTCAACCTTCCATAACTTGTTCCCTTTCCTTTCCTTTGAAGGGGGTTTAAAACTGAAATCTCACACATAGAATCTTGATTATCATCATCAGCAGTAGTAGCATCAGTCACAACCACACTTGCTTTGTATGATGCAATTTCAGCCTTTGCTTTTCTCATGTTCTTCCTCAAAATTGTCATAGTAGTTGCATCTTCAGCTCCCAAACTCATTAATTCAAGAGATTCTTGCATTAACGTGGAAAATCGATTAAATTTAGATGGACCCGGTGACGTTTGATGGCATTCATCATTCACAATCCCTTCTTTAGCACCCTTAGTCCATCTTTTCAAAATATAGGTCGATGGAATACTCGTGACCGATATGTCATCAATCAACACTTTTAAGGCATGGCGACACAACCAACCTCTTGATTTAAATAATTTACAATCACAAGAAACTGAAACATCTACAGGATTATACCTGACAATATTTTCACATTTAGTCCTCATACACTTCAGAGTATATAAATAAATTGATCCATCAAATGTAGTGCTTGAAACATGTTCAGCAAGACTTTGAATAAATTCTTTATTGAACTTTATGAAAATGGCACGTGTATACACCGAAGCAGCATGCATCAAGATACTATTATCAGGAACTTCCACTCTAGCCTTTCCACAGGAACTGTAATCATCTTGATTTTTAGTTTCTCTCATGTGCTTTAATTGTTCTTCATAGTAGTGGACAAATTCTACAAGGTTAGATGTCTTGCTGGCCAATTGTTGGAAAACATTATTGGTGCTCTCACTCCTTTGACTTGATGTTATACCACATGTAAAGGTATCACGACCAAAAGCCAAACTCCATTTATGTCTAATTTCGTACAATTTTCGAAGCCAATTGTTATTCGCAGTACCCTACTCGTCTTCCATTTTCCTCCATGTAGATTCAAATTCATTTTCTGATCTACATCTATACATAAGTGTGAAGAAATATTCATCCCTAAAACTTGGTTTGCGATAAAGATCTGGGATGTTTTGACTGGCATTTTTCCCAATGTGCCAAGTGCACAAACGGTGTTGTGTATTCGGAAATACAATTCTAATGGCTTTTACCATAGCTTGGTCTTGATCAGTGAATATAGTTTTTGGAGCCTTATCTCCCATTGACTTCAAAAACACCTCAAATAACCAAATAAAAGATTCTGCAGTCTCGTCCAATAAAAACGCACAACCAAACAAAATATTCTTCCAATAGTGATTAACCCCAACAAAAGGTGCACATATTAAATTATGTTTGTTTGTACGATAGGTGGTATCAAATACAAGCACATCACTAAAGCAATCATAATCATATTTGGACAAGCTATCTCTCCAAAATAAATTAGTTAATCTTCCATCTTGATCTACCTGTACAGCATAGAAAAACATCGAGTTCTGCATTTGCATACAATGAAAATGATTTAGAAGACGTTGACAATCTCCCCTGGTTATATCGTTGGATCTTTTGGTCTGCAAAATTTTTTGACAATTGCGCAAGTTGAAACCCAAGTTTCTGCTTCCTCCTGCTTCATTTGCTAAAAACTTATATGTTAAAGTCCCCCTAATTCCAGCTTTAATCATATCAACTATAACACCCTTGCAAGTATCAGATATCATTCTTCCACATCTAATCAAATGCTTTTGATCTTCTAGAATAAATGCATGATTATGCTCGGAAATATACTCAATGACTTCATAGACACCATTGTGAACTTTAAATTTGATACGAGCAGGACAGCCGCATCTAACTTCAAACCTCTCATCTTTCTTATCTTGATCAGATGAGCTGACAGAATGTCCCTCACAATTACACACGAAAGTCCTTCGAGTTATTTCTTCTTTACGATTTCTTAATAGATTATCCTTCCTCACTCTAAATCCTTTACCGATTGCATAGGCTACATATGTATGATATGCTTCAAGTTCATTTGAGAAAACCATTCCTATTGCAAACTCAAAATCTTTTTCCATATCACGCATTACATGCACAAGATGGGAAGTTTCATGTTGCAACTAAAAGAACGAACAATAATTAACATATTGCCTTTTTCAAGCAAGAAAACATTGGGTTCATTACTAAGAAAAACACATATAATGAGTGAAAAGTTACCTCTGTTTCAGCTATCTAGATGTTCCTTTTCAAAAAAAGACACAAGTTTTCAATCTCCTTAAAGAGCCCCAATCCAGCAAGCCAAAACCAAAGCCGTTTTGTCTCGCCTTAAAGATTGTCACAACTCGATGTACCACAAAATAAATCTACCATCGGAAAAAGAAAAGAGGAAAAGCATAAGTTTTCTCATTTTGGTCCAATAAACTTCCACAAATCAGAATTGAACTTGTAATCGAGCACCACATACAAACATCTCCAAATTCTAGTTGCTACATAATTCCTCCAACTGTGATTCTAATATTTTGATACGACCAAGAAAAAAAATGAGATTCCATTACTCTCCAAGCCCTCATTCTTGTTCGATTCTCATATTTCTGGCCCTTCTTTCCATTGAATTTGAACTACAATTAATGTATGTGACTAGAACAAAAAAATAAAAGTCGAGAACTGAAACCACTTGAAGTTGCGATATGGGCACGGCTTTTAGCCGAGCAAAGTTGTGTGTAGAAGGGGACACGAGAGAGAAGACCAATTGCTTCTCTCTTCTCTATTTTGTAAGAATCGGAAACACTCCTACACACTTTGTGGCCAAACAAACAAGAAAATTTTAACAATCAATGTGCGAGCTTCACCCAAAATGAAGATGCAGACGAGAAAATCCAATAAAAAAAGAAAACCTGAAACACGGGCTTGTAGTCGCCGATTTAGCGCTTCTGGGAGGGACGACTTTGAACCAAGCCGAGCCAAGCAATACGGGCTTCTCGGGAGAGACGGCTTTGAGCCGAGCAAAGCTGTACGTAGAAGTGATACCAGAGATCAAACCAATTGCTTCTCTCTTCTCTGTTCTGCAAGAACCGGAAACACTCCTACACATGACAATCAGTGTGTGAGCTTCCCCAAAATGAAGATGCGGACCAAAAAACCCAATAAAAGAAAAAACCAGAAACGCAAGCTTGTCCTCACTGATTTAGGGCTTCTGGGAGGGACGGCTTTGAACCAAGCCGAGCCAAGCGTAGAAGGGATTCTCTTCTCTGTTGTGCAAGAACCAAAACCACCCTTACACACTATGGCAAAACAAGAAAAATTTGGCAATCAACGTGCGAGCTTCATCCAAAGAAAAGATGCAGACGTAAAAACCCAAAAAAAAAAAAAACCTGGAAGGTGATTTGTTGTCGCAGATTTAGGGCTTCTCGGGAGAGATGGGTCTAAGTAGAGCGAAGCATGGAATCGAGTGTCGCCGGTGGAAGATTGGACGACATATCAGAGTGAATCACGAGGGAGGGAGAAGACCGAGCGGAATCAGGGCATGATTTGGGAAGAGAGAGGTCCAAGAGCGAGCCGCGGTATGTCGATAGAAGGAAGAGGTTGTGGAGTGGAGAGAGAGAGGCCATCGTCGGAGCGGGAGCGTCGCTATCGTCGGAGTGGGAGTGTCGCCGTTGTCGGAGTGGGAGTATCGCCGTCGTCGGAGAGAACGTCGCTGGGTCGAGAAAGAGGGGAGAGAGTGAGGAGAGAGAAGAGAAAAGAGGGTGTGTAAAAAAAATACAGAGGAGAGAGGATGTACTGCACGTTGGGTTTGAACGTTGGGTTGATGTGCGGGGCCCCGAAGACACATGGCGACTTGTGAATGGTTCAGAGCACCGATTACGTGGCACTTTTAAGGTACCTAATATTTTCTCGGGGTGCATGGGGGAAGAAATCTGGGAAGAAAACCAAAAAAAAAAAGAAATTAAAAGAAATTGAAAAAAAGAAGCAAAAAAGGCCAAAAAAATAAGATAGGGGCCAAGGAGATGGGCCTCGCCGTGGGCCCGCTATAGTTGTGTTGAATTTGTCATGGACCGGGTTTTTTAGCTGGGCTAGGAAAATAGGAATCAAATTGGGCTTTTTTTTTTAAAAAAAGAATTTTTCGTGGGCCTTTCATGTTGGATTTAGGGCCGGCCCATCTTCTTTTAACCAACTAGGACCAATAGGGTCCAAGTCAGTTTAGTAGGGCTGGGTCTCTTGACCTAGTCCAAATTATTTTTCATAAAATTTAAAAATTAAAAAAATATTCAGAAAATCAAAAAAATATTGAAAATATTGAAAAATCAAAAAATTACAAAAATCCCAAAGATTCCAAGTTTATTTTAGAGTTCCCTAAAAAGCTTTAAAATATTTCTTGGACCAATTTTCTCTTAAAAAGTGTCGGAAAATTATCGGCCCAAAATTGTCTTACACAATTGAACAAGCCCTCATGACTTTACCTTAGGATTTTAACCCACAGATACAATTTCCCTTGATAGCATGCTTATGATGCGATGGTTACGGTTTCCCCCTTAATTTGATTGGATTGTCATTTATTTATCTTTTAATGCTAGGTATTTTTTTTTCCTTGCAATTCATTTAATGTTTTCTTTAATTGTTGATTGCTATTTTGATGATTGCGCACCTGCATGATCACCTCACATGTTAGCGATTAATTACAAAATCAATACAAACTGCATAACAAAAGTCTTTTTGAAATGAACAAGATTAGGTATCGAAAGGGCATTAATTGGCTAATTAGTGTAATCAAGTCCCCGACTCTAGATTCTCTGGTTGCGTAGAAAGTGAGATACACTCCCATGCCTTACTTGGTTTCTAGCCGACCCCAATAGGCTAGTGGCGACTCCTCATTTGAAGATTTTCATGAACATCCAATGTCATGCGGGGTATGGGCTTGGGAGAGCCTATGTTTAATGAGAGTCCTAAACCCACCCTTTGGACAATACCCCTAAACCTATTTATCGCAATTTCGTTTCCCTTTGGGACGGAAAAAATAGGTCACGACACTGAGACGGCCCGGCCCAGCCCTGATCATAGTTTTGTCCACAGAGTGAGCACAAGCCATTGTTGCACAAGGGCCCGGCCTTGGATAAGCAAGTGCTACAAAACTTGAAGGGCATCCCATGGGCTTGCGAGCATTGGGCTGAGTAGCAGTGGACCAAGCTGTAGGTGGATGATGCAAAGCCCTGGTTGCACTTGACCCAGAGGAACTTGCCGCCGAGGTCGAGGGTCAACTCGACCGGGACTAGGGGTGTTCTTTGGTGTAGGGTGGTGAGGTATTGGAGAGTTGAGGAGTCCTTGGTGACCGGAAGGACAAGGGCTCTAGGCCGGAAAGAGGCTTGAGAAGTGAAGGGGAATGTGATTGCTAGGATTGAGCAAAGCATGAGCAAGTGGAAAGAATAGGAAGCCATAATACTTTTTGAGAATGGGGAGGATACATGATCGTGTGTCCTTTCTATGGTGTCCAAGCCTCTGAATTTTCCCATAATGGCATTGAATGGGCGTGGGACACCAATGGCACGTTGACAAGAGAAGATGGCCGTGATTTCTTGACCTTTTGACTTTTCTTCCTTTCCTTCATTGATAATTAAATAGTAAATCATACTTCATCTAATTACTTAAACTTTTAAAATTAATAATGATCCTTTCGAAATCTCACAATCCCATGAGTGGCTGATGCAAGGATGTGTAATTACTAAGTAAAATTTTTCTCACATATCATAAATTACTCAATGGTGCGATAATATAAAGGTTAATTTTTCCCTTGTGATACCCAACTAGTTGTAACCTGGCGCTTTGCATGGATAGATAAAAAATATGGCCCCTCCACCTTAGAACAATTTCTTGATTCTTCGTGAAAAACTTCGCAAGCTTAAACAAAAGCAAAATGAATCTCTCACTCCTACATGATCGCCATCCTCTCCCGGTACACCTGAACACCTTCTCGGTGATCATCCTCCTAGGAATCCACCTGCTACCATGACCATTTCTAATCCACTCGAGAACTTTCTTCGATAACAAATTCCTTCAATTGATGTTATCAAACCATCCACAGCCAGCCAGGTTGAAACTTTGTCTGAATCCGATTCTGATATTCTTATCGAATCATCCTCTTCGGAAGAAACCTTATGGTGTGAGTGGTATTATTTTTACCATCCTAGATGGCAACGCAAATTTTTAGAAAATAAGAGGAGTTAAAATCAAGGAGATTGTTGACGTAGTTACTTCATATTGAAGAAAGATGACTTCCATGACTTTTGGTATTGTATTTGCACCAGGAAAAGAACTATTTTATTGCATAGATATCATGAAATAAGTACAATAACAAAATAGATGATTCAAGCCCTATGATATGTTCTACTGCAACGAAATAGATGACTCAAGCCCTATGATATGTTCTACTGCTTCTTATCATTTACATATTAAGATGATAAATTTTAACGGCAAAGCAAACACTATGTTCTACTGCTTCTTACCTCCAAGCACATACTGCGATTGAGTAGTCCATCTCTCCAAAGAAGTTATCGATACCACTTAGAGCATTGAAAAACATCACCCCTAATGGGTCCTTCATTTGAAACCTGATTTAAAACCATGGTTCTGAAAATCCCTATAATGTTTTGAAAATGACAAAAATAAGCAAAGGGTGCTAATGTGTGTATTGATTTAGCACCAGGTGATATATACACCAATTGCTATCTAGATGGTATACCATCAGGTGTGATCCTCATTACTTTGCCACAATAAAAAAAATGCTCTACCGATATGAAAGGATCATTGTCAATATCTAAGGTGAACAAAGTACTGAGCATGGAAATGTTTATAAGTTGGAAGGATCTCTACAAAAGTGAACAAGTTAGAAGGACCTTGGTTGAGGGTGAACAAACAAAGAAGAATGGGGATTTTTGTGATGGCTTGGAAGGACCAAGATAGGGTGAATAGTTGGATGGACCTTGGTGACGGGGAATAAGCCTTGTCAAAGGTTGGAAGGACCTCACTTGGGAAGTGTCGCGACCTAATTTTTTCTCGTCCCGAGGGGGAAAGAAATGTCTAAATAGGTTTAGGGGTATTGTTAATTTAGGGCTGACGGCTCTTCATTAACTCTGGCTCTCCCAAGCCCATACCTCGCGTAACATTGAATATTCATAAAAGTCTTCAAATAAGGAGTTGCTACTAGCCTATTGGAGTTGGCTAGAAACCAAGTGAGACATGGAAGCGCGCCTCACTTTCTACGTAACCAGAGAATTTAAGGTCGGGGGATTTGATTACATTAATCATGTGACTAACGTCCTTTTGGTATCTAACTTAATTGTGTATTAATAAGGCCATGTCAACTTATTTGAGAAAACTAAGGTTTATCTTAACCATTCTAAAGTAAAGAAATAACATCCAAAATATCATCGCAAAATAAGGCACGGGAATATCCTAATATTGTCCCTAAAAAAAAGAAAAAAGAAAAAAGAACATAAACCAAGAAAAGGGTCAATTCCAAAAAAACCCCCAAACTTTAGGTTCAGTCCCAAATATACCCTGAACTTTTTTTTGTCTCAAGAAAAACCCCAAACTTTAGGTTTAGTCCCAAATCTGCCCCAAACTTTTTTTTGTCTCAGAAAAAACCCCAAACTTTAGATTCAGTCCCAAATCTGCCTCAAACTTTTCTTTTGTTTCAGAAAAAACCTCAAACTCTTAGTTTATTCCCAAATCTATCCTAATTTTTTTTGTCAAAAAGAAAATCATCAATTTTACTCTAATCATAAATTTGCCCTCGTTAGCCTCTGTCCAAAAGCCGTATTAGTAATCCTTAATTTTTTATGTCCTAAAATGGTTTTATTTTGAAAATAATTTTCCATGACATCTTGTTTATGTGTATTTATTATCTATGTGGAAATGCCATGTTAAATTGGGACTAGATCATGGGATATATTTGATAACATATAAAAAATTGGTGATTTTTTTAGTACTAACGGAGGGTAAAACCCCAAATTAGTATACCCGTTAATTGCGACGTGTTATTTAATTTAGAAATTTAACAGTAAAATTTAACGGAAAATAATAATATATGGTAATTTGTTTTGGTGGTTAAAAAAATAATTTTGGGTAAATTTGTCATATGTGTACCAATTTGAGATTTTTTTAGAAAATATAAAATTCGGGGTAGATTTGGAACTAAAATTAAAGTTTAGGGTTTTTTTGAGACAAAAGAAAAGTTCGGGGCAGATTTGGGACTAAACCTAAAGTTTAGGGTTTTTCTTGAGACAAAAAAAAGTTTGGGGTATATTTGGGACTAGACCTAAAGTTTGGGGTTTTTTTTGGAATTGACCCACCAAGAAAAGCCTATTGTAGAGCCTTAAAGACTTATTCAATTTTGGATGTTTTCTTTTTTTAAGGAATTTTTGCAATTTTCTGATTTTCATGAAATTTTTATATTTTTAAATATTTTAAATATTTTTTGAGTTTTTGAATTTTCTGAAATTAAAAAAAAAAAAATTCAAGATTTTTGATATTTTTTTGACTTTTCTGAATTTTAAAAAAAAAAATTATTAATGTTTTTGGAATTTTCTAATTTTTTTGGAATTTTTGAATATTCGGATTTCTTTGTATTTTCAAAAAAAACTTTCAAAAATTTTCTGAATTAATTTTTTTAAATATTTTTAAAGGATTTTCCAATTTTTTAAATATTTTTAAAGATTTTGAAGATTTTTTGAATTTCTTTTGAATTCAGACGGTTCATGCCACAATAATGTCTGGTCATTTATTGAAGAGGAGTAACTCAAATTGCAACAAGTGATCCTCCAATTGATGCCCTCCAAGCACTATCGTAGTCAATGGATTCGACCTACCGTCCACAAAGCCCAAGCACAGCACGCCCTCCCTCACTTGCACCATCTAATTAGCCCCAAATATACCCCAATACAGAATCTTCTTCCTATCCTTACTAGGCAACACCAATTCAATCGCCAGCCTGCCCCGCGCCTCCGCACCCGGCCCTTGTGCTTGAGATTTTCCTCGAGTCAAAACCTTCCTCAAAAGGCTTAATTGGGGCTGCGCACTCTTTGGACTTGTGAAGGTTCCTTTAAGAATGCCTTGACCATGGCCCTGTAGATTGAGGTCTCCAACCCGTTGTATGGCTCTACAATGCTGATTTTGGTCCCTGCATAGCCTTCTTTGTCGATGACCAGGAGGTACGGGTTCGAAGGACCGGCTTCCGGTGTTTATGGACTTGAGTTCAATGTAGTATCCCGGTAAGGGATTGCTCCCATAATCTAGCACGTTGCTCACAGGGGTAGTGATTAGGGCCCATCACGAAAGAAGACCACTGCTCTGGAGCTTGAGGATGGGCTCAAACAAATGGTGAACTTCCTAACAATGCTGAAGAAGGCTGAAAATTTGGGAAAGGAGTGAATTCCTGGTCCTCCCGAGCCCTGCCATATGCTTGACCCCACTGGCCAGGCCCTCCAGGAGGAATTTGTTGGTGCAGGAGAAGAATCCTAGCACCAAGGCAGGCCGTTCCGGCCTTGACCCATCGGTGGACTGGACCGCTGCAATGCTTGGGCCAGCTCGGCATTGGCGATGAAGCAGACCTTGGTGTTATCTGCAGTGAGTGAGCACGTGTCGTTGCTGCACCCGAGCCGTGCCCTGGAGAGGCAGGAGGAGCAGGACTTGCAGGGTGCCGGGGGGCTTGTGAGCACTAGGCCAAGTGACAGCGAACCGGGCTGTAGGTGGACAACGAAAAGCCCTGGTTGCAGTCGACCTAGAGGAACTTGCCGCCGAGGTCGAGGGTCGGTTTGACTAGGACAAGGGGGGTTTCTGTGGTGTACGGTGGTGAGGTATGGCAGTGTTGAGGAGTCCTTGGTGACCCGAAACAAGGGTTTTGGACCTGAAAGAGGCTGAGGAAGTAGGGGTGTTAAAAAAAAAAAAAAAAAACAAAAAAACCACATTGACTGACCCAATCTAGCCCGACTCTAAAATGAGGTTATTTTGGGTCAAGCCTTAGTCTTTTTTAGGTAGGGATGTTTTGGATTGTTGGTATTCCAAAGGTTGGGGTTGGGCTAGGTCTTTTTAATACCCCTAGAGCATAGTCCAACCTCCCTCTCTCTCCTCCTCTTTGTGAGTGCGCAACAAGGACGAACCCTAGATCTAAGCCTAATTAATTGGCACCTGTTCGACCTGACCCGATCCATTGTCTTGAGTTAAATGATATTGGGATTTGGTTGGGTTGGTTCTAGTGTGCCCCATGGAATTTTGGATTGGGTTGAGTCTTATAAAAACCCGGCCCAACTGACCCATTAACACCCTTGTAGGAAAGTGATGGGGAGTGTGACCGAGAGGATGGAGCAAAGCTTGATCAACAAGAAAAACTTAAGCCATGATCACAAGAGGCTTCCTTTGGATCCTTGGTGTTTTCTTAGGAGGCAACCTCACCAAAGGAAGAGAGCTTGTGCTCCTACGAGGGCTTTAGCAACCTATCCGTTTGACATGGAGTGATGGTGACCTCCATGGATACGTTTTTATTTTAACGTGCTGGCCTCGCATCCTCTTGTATCTTGTGTTTTTCTCAAAAGGAGGAAATACGCTCCAGTTATTTTATATCCTGACGATTTTAAGGTCTTGAAAAGAATTGAGACGAAGCCCTTTAAACAAAATTTTCTATTCATTTGAGAGTGGATTTTACACTGCGTGGAGAAGATAGAGCGGACAGCGTCCTCTCAATAGCGTCCAAGCTCCTGAATTTTTTCATAAATGGCATTAAATGTGTTTGGGGGCAGGGGACAGCAATAGTGTATTGATCAGAGAAGATGGTCGTCATTTCTTGACCCTTTTTGCCTTATCCTTTTCCAGCTCGTGCGGAGCGGACACTTTGTGGCATATCCTTCCTATCCTTTATCCCGTCGAGTGACCGGCGCCCGGACGTGTAATGATACATTTCCTAATCGTTTGTCGACCGGCACATTGTTTGGAAATCAGTGAATACGTTTTCTCGAATGTGTCATGAATTATGCAGCGGGGTAATAATACAAATGTCAATGTTTCCATGATAATACCCAACTAGTCGCAACGCAAATAAGAGAACATTGTTAAACAATAGAAAAATGAGTACGATTATTTTTAGAGTGGTGCTATTTCCACCCTATTTGGAATTAAACACCAAGTGATTCCGTGTGCATTTTCTAATGTTGCTCCGTGATTCTCTCTGTGTATAACTTTCCCGGGTGTGGAGATTGCAATTTTATATTACTATCTCATCTTTTCTTTCTTTTTTAAATCAATGGTGAAAAATATTCAGGAATAAATCAGTTAAAGAGAATATGGATTAATTCGCATCAATAACTTGATAGAAAAAGAAATTCACTGTAAAATCACTTTAATGACAATATTTATCACCAGTCGTCTCTTATATAGACTAATCTATCCAATAATCGGTCCTCTTGCAATACGAGAAGCAAACTCAAAAATAATAAATTGGATATTAATCAACTTAAAATGACATAACAAACTTTTTTCCCATCATAATGCAAACTCTAAATGAAATTGGGTGCGTAATATCACCCATATGGATGATAAGGGTACTTTTATGGGCATTAGATGAATTTACATGTCAAAATATGAGATTTGAATTTTGTACTTTCAACTCTTCTTTCTCTTCTTTCTCTTCTTGAAACGTGTTCTTGGAAAAACACACGCACACACAAGGGAGATGGGAAGAGAAAAAGGATGGACATTCAAGGTTTGTCAAATCATTATCCATTCAAACTTTCTTTTTATGTAGAGAGTACTTTCATTAAAAGCAATTTATAGTTAATTAGGTTGTGCATGCATCCATTCGTGTAGAAATAGACCCGTCCTTATGTTCAACATCCAAGATGACCAAGCAATTTTTAGAAAAGAAAAGGAGTTTAAATCAAGAAATTTTTTTCCAAATTTGTTTGAAATTGAAATTTCTAATCAACTGTCATGGATAAAAATTGTTGACATAGGTACAAATATGGAGGGAAAATTGTCCGAAAAGTCGTAAACTTATTATACATTGACTAATTTAATCCTAATTTTTTTAATTTGGTTAATTTCGCCAACTTAGTCCTAAAACTTTTGATAAGTTTTCAATGTAATCCTTTAAGCTAATTTTGACTAGAATTGTTGACATGATAGTCCCATTAGCACTGACCATCCTACATGGTATAACTAGTGCTAATGTAAATAATTTTTATAAATTTTTACAGTTTTTGAAATTTTATTTTATTTTCTTTTATTCTTTATTTCCACTGTTCATTTTGCCGGCAATCCCCACCAGCTCTTCTAGGAAGATAAATGGAAAAAAAGGAAATAAAATAAAATAAAAAATAAATTTAAAATGCAAAAATTGTCCACATTAACACCAATTATGCTACGTAGGAGGACGGAAGTCCACATCAACAATTTTTTGTTAAAATTGACCAGAATGATTATATTAGAAAATTGTAAAAAAATTTAGGACTAAATTGGCCAAATTAAAAAGTTTAAGACTAAATTAGCTCCATACAATAATTTTAGCACTTTTTTGGACAATTATTCCAATAAATGGAAGAATGACAAAGTTAGTGACTTTTTGTATTGTATTTGTACCAAGAAAAGAGCTATTCCATGCCATAGAATCCTCGCTTCGATTTTCTCTATTGGAGAATCTTGGTGTTGCCCTTGGTTTCTTACTCCCGTCGTTGCGCATGTTTTGTACACAAAAGAAGTTTTCTTTGCATTTTGGTAACTATTTTCCGTCAGGGATCATTTGAATGCAAAATGAGTTGGGCTTGAGTCAAGCCCATCATGGACGGCCCAAGCTTAAAATCTTCCATAGATATGATATCTATAATTTGCAAGTAGTTTCTTGAACAGCGAGTACCCCTGCATTAAGCCAACTATGCATCGATTATGGTTGCATAGAAGCCACAATGAACAATCTTGTTGTACATGAGACATAATTCATTTGATCAGTCCAAGCTACCTTTTATCCCTAAAAATAAGCGTGCATTAATCGATAATGTATTCTTAGGTTAGGTGATAATAATTTGTGATGGATATGATTGGCCGGTTGTACATGTACCAAGTAAACACATATCAGTCTTCCTTTCCTACTGAAAGCTCTCCTTCTCAGCTAGTTGCTTTCCTAACATGTCTCGAAGACCGGATCATTCTTGACTGGAGGAAGCATGCTAAAGATTTCAAAATATAGTGGAAAGTCTAGAGGGTATAACAGGTTTTCATAACCCAAAAAGTTCTTGACGTTGCAATTAATTTCTATAATTATAGTAAGTTCTAGGTACTAGACACAGCATTGAAAAACGTTACCACTATAGGCACTTAATTTGGAACTCGATTAAACTTGTCTTATTACATCCCGAACAAGCACTTTTGTGTCAACGAGACATTTATAATTCTGTAAAATACAAAGTTTCAAAAGTTTTTCTGTGTTGTTCATACTTTTTTAAAGAAATAAGTACACTAGAAGTTCTAAAATTTATCACTAAAGTGTAATTTAGTCCTAAAACTTGTCAAATTGATCCAATCAAGTCCTTTCATTAATTGTAATTTTTTTTAAAGTTTTAGAATTCGATGATACTTTCGTGACAAATTTTACAATTTAATGCATTTTTTTAAGTTGTAAGACATAATTTCACTCTTTTAAGAAGTTTTAAGACTTATAGTACACTTATTCCCTTTTTTTATTATTTATTCTTGATATATTGATGAACAAATCTAGAAGGTTCTCATATCAGTTTGGTATAAACAAACTAATTTTGTGATTTACACCAAGTCGACTAGAATGAAAATCTCACAATTTCTTGGATGTTGCTAAAACCTATCTCTTACTGAAATCTTGAGAAGTAGTTGATCAAAAATAAATTGGAAAAATACAGATGTGGAATCTCTCATACCTATTAATGAATTATATAAGAGCTTGTTTATAAACTTTACAAGATGGCTATCTATAGTAATATAATATCACAATAAAAATTATAATTAATAGGATAATGAGATTATGATATGAAAGATACATAGAACCGGATAATATATATTCAATATCTCCTCAAATTCCAAATAACATGGAAGAATTCAATTGAAATTTGGAGAAAAGATTTTGAAAACGTCCGAGTAGATGCGCCTTAGTGAACGCATCATCAATTTAATTAACCGGTGAAATAGAGATGAGACAACAGTGCCATAAGCACATGAGAGCAAATGAAATAGGAATCTACTTCAATATTCTTGGTAAGTTCTGATGTGAAGTTAATAATAATAATAATATATTATTATTACTATTATTATGTGGAAATGTTCATCTCTTCCACGCATTTATTTTTATTAAATGCAGTCAGGCGGGAGGAACTGCTGATGAAGTGTCAATCTCAAACGTAGGGTGTGGCGTTAGTGCAATGAGCACTTCGATGGATAAGGCCTAAGTAAATGCAGTCGACCAAGTTCCGCACGCCATGTTCGAAGAGACTTGGTCGCAAATTCTTCGCACACCGGTGGCGAGAGGTTTGATGGCTACCGGGGGCGGCGTAGTAAGGGCGGCGGCAGTGTGGAGACAGGTCACAGACGGTTGAGAGGTGTTGACATTCACACGAAGAAGAAGAAGAAAAAGGAAGATCAAGGAGAGAGAATGCACAGAGAGAGAGAGAGAGAGAGAGAGAGAGAGAGAGAGAGAGAAATGGGGAGAGAGAGGGGTGGGGAAACTGGGTTGTAGAAAAACGTGGGCCATGATACAATGATTACAATTGGCTGTGAAATTGTAGATACAGAAGGAGAACAATATTAGAAGAATTCACTCTATCTCAGAGCCTGATTAATACCGAAGTCTAGCATGTCCCTAGTTATCTCCTTTGAATGTGCTCAATTCCCCGGAAATTTGATGGTAGATAGATAGAACCATAGTCCAGGTTTGGAACTTAGGCTGTATTTAATGGGTGGATATAAAACTAGATAGATTATCCTATCCGGTGTTTGAGATAACCCAAAATCTGGATATGTCCAGATATTGTTCGGATATAGTTCAGATAAAATAAACTCACTTAAGGAGCAGAATGTATCTAAATAGGATATATCTCCCACTCATCTCTTTTTTACTCCCTCTGACTACCCTTAGCCATCCTCGACAGTCTCTTCCACCCATAGCATCCCGCTGAACTCATTGCCACTGATGAGGCTCGTCGTGGTGATGAGCTCAACTCAATCTTGGCCACGGAGGAGCTCCATGAGAGCTCGTCCATGGCTGAGCTCAACTCAATCGAGCTCGATTGGACCTTGGCCTCGGAGGAGCTCCATGACCAAATATAGAGCACCATTCATCTTTCACGAAGGAGTCACCATTCATCGTTCACGGAGGAGCCCCAATGCCAGATTGGAGCTTGATTGGACCATGACCACGGTGGAGCTCGGCCTCAACCTTGGAATGCTGCTGTCAGTGACAAAGAAGAAACTTCAAGGACAGAAATTGTGATATGTTTACGATATTTCAAATTAAGTAGGCAGATGGAAACAAGTTTTATCTTTCACAGATGGGAACAGAGAAGACGAGGATCAATGAAAGAGATGAACCCAGAATCTGAAGATTGCAGCCGGCTGATGAAGATGGAGGATTGCTGAAGATTTTGCACAATGGTGATGCCTAGGCAGCTTCTTGAGGGTTTGGAGTTTCAAATAGTCGATGTTCAATCTGTCATGGGCGATCGAGGAGGACAACGAGGAGATTGAAGTAGGAATTGTCGGTGGCGAGAGCTATTGTTTTCGGAGGTTGTTGGTGGCGAGAGCCAATTCAATCCATTTGAATGGTTAAAATTTTAATGCAGCTTGAATAAGTGGATGCTTACCTAACATTATAAGTTATTAGAAATACCCTCTTTATTCAATCTGACTCATTTGCTATTCGATAAAATTCTTCATATGACTATCAATATAATAAAAAGAGATGATTTCGATAGTGGGTCAATATAGATCTCCTCACGGTTGTTTTGCGAAGGAGCGTATCCGGAAAATCAAGTGTAATTTAACATGCTTCTTTCCTGCATGAAACTTTGGATTAGTTGCAAAACGAAGAAAGCTAAGGTTGTGAAAGTAGAGAAACATTGGGATTTGTCTAAGATCGCGTCGAACCTTTCGTGATTCACGTACGTAGGACAAATCCTTCTGACCACCATCCAAAGCATTTTCCAGGAAAATAACTGCGCATTTCTAAAGCAGCAATTATGCAGATATGCCCCTTTTTTGGTCAATTCACTTAGATGAAATTTGCATGTGCTTCCCGTCCATTATCTATTGATGATTTTCCCCTTTTACCGTCAAAAGAGCATAAGAATAGGATAGGAAGAAAACCCTACAGGGTGTGCTCCACAGCAGATATTGAAAAGTCAAAATCAACGCGTTATTGGCACACACGAGAAAACGCCAACTTTGAAAAGTCCAGACCAAGACGTTATTTAACGACTTTCTTCTCCTCTTCCACCTAAAATCCACTCTCACATACATCTTCCAGTTTACATACAGTCTCTCTCCAACCCTCATCCATGGCTTCTATTCCTTTCCACTTTCTCGTACTCTGTTCGATCATCCTATCAATCACATTTCCTATCCCTTCACAAGCCTCATTCAGGCCCAAGGCACTAGTCCTTCCAGTCACCAAGGACTCCTCTACTCTCCAATACCTCACCACCCTACACCAGAGAACCCCCTTAGTCCCTGTCAAACTAACCCTGGATCTCGGTGGCAAGTTCCTCTGGGTCGACTGCAACCGAGGCTACTTGTCGTCCTCCTACCGCCCCGCTCGGTGCCGCTCTGCCCAGTGCTCCCTCGCCGGGTCTGAGATCTGCATCAGCTGCTTTGCTGGGCCCTTGCCCGGTTGCAACAACAACACGTGCGGCCTCTCCCCAGACAACACTGTGACCCGCACCTCCACGGACGGTGAAGTGGCCCAGGACGTTGTGGCAGTGCAATCCACCGACGGGTCTAACCCAGGCCGGATCGTCTCTGTGCCCAAATTCCTCTTCACATGTGGGGCCACATTTCTCCTGCAACGCCTGCCCAGTGGGGCACAGGGGATGGCAGGGTTAGGGAGGACTAGAATTTCACTCCCTTCTCAGTTCTCCGGTTCCTTCAGCTTTGACAGAAAGTTTGCCATTTGCTTGAGCTCATCCTCAAGCTCCAGTGGAGTGGCCTTCTTCGGCGGTGGACCCTACATGATGCTTCCCGGGATTGATGTCTCAAAGTCTCTCATCTACACTCCACTGATCATCAACCCAGTGAGCACTGCATCGTCTTACTTTGCGGGTGAGCCCTCAACCGAGTACTTCATTGGGGTCAAGTCCATAAAAGTCAACGGGAAACAAGTCCCCTTGAACGCATCCCTCTTGAGCATCGACCAAGAAGGCAACGGTGGCACCAAGATCAGCACTGTGAACCCGTACACCGTGATGCAGACCTCGATCTACAAGGCTGTGGTCGGGGCTTTCGTAAAGGAGCTCTCGCAAGTCCAGAGGGTCACGCCGGTGAAGCCCTTCGGGGCCTGCTTTGACTCAACAACCATCACAAGCACGAGGGTTGGGCCAGGCGTGCCGCAGATTGACCTGGTGCTGCAAAGTAGTAGTGTGTATTGGAGGATTTTTGGGGCTAATTCAATGGTGCAAGTGAAGGAGGGTGTGTTGTGCTTGGGATTTGTGGATGGTGGGTTGACTCCAATGACTTCAATAGTGATTGGAGGGCATCAACTGGAGGACAACTTGTTGCAGTTTGATCTGGCCACATCAAGGCTTGGGTTCAGCTCTTCTCTCCTGTTCAAGCAAACCACCTGCTCAAACTTCAACTTCACAACTAAAGCTTAGTGGGATGCCACCACAAAGTTTCCTTTTTTCTTCTCTCTCTCTTTTACACTTGAAATTTGTAACTTGTATAATCATTTTGACCATGAGATGAAAGAGTAAAATATGGTTATCGGTGGATGAGAGATCTGGCATATGCTAACTGATATGCTTGACAGCATATGCGGAGATTCGTTTATAATAGCTGTCCTTCTCGTGATAGTCGCTTATCATGACCTGTTTTCCCCTAGTGGCCACTAATCTATCCATTGTGTGAATCGATGACTGGTCATTCATGGTCAGCTGAGGGCACGATTTTAGTGCTCTCTTTGTATTTTTCCTATCATGCAATGATATATTCACAATACGATAAGAATCACGGTATTCGCAATCTCATGTAAAAACATTATTCTCGATGAAAAGGAACCTAACATAATCATAGACTAACTACCTAGAATTCCACTTAAAAAGTGTATAAAAGAGTGGATATCTCATATTTTTAGGGTAAAGATGCTCTAAAGTCTAGAGCGACCGCTACAAAAGGCTCACATTGTACCTGCTTTTGTTAAAGAAAAATGGGTAACCTGCCCTTAGCTTTGTCCTATTATTTAACCTTCTTTTGAAAGGAATCGACGTGTCAATCTGATCCGGACATGGATATTCATTGGACTTTCGGTCAACTTGAATCGGCTAAGATGTTCGTTATTTTATACCTGGCACTTTCACATGAGACAAATCTACGTGAATGTGTAAGAAGTAATGGAGAGAATAGGGGCATTTGCCATGAGTACTGATGGCAATTGACGTGGTTTATGGCACGTAAATTTTAAACCTAAAAATTACACGCGACATTATCAATGTCTAAAAGGTCCATATTATGTGGCTCTAGCCACCGAGATCTTCTATATCTATCCCCTCTATTGTTAGTAGGGGTGTCAAATGAGTGGGTCCGGTCGAAAATGGTCCGACTCACATCAACTCATTTAATTTGTTTTGACCCATTTTTATGCAATGTAAATTTGATGATCCATACTCGACCCGACCCATACCTGACCCATATTACCAACACATATTATTATTTAACTTAATTTAAGAAAATCTATTCCCATTTATTTAGTCCACTTTAAACTTTTCACATATAAATTATTTGAATAATAATTTCACATCAAATTTATAAAGTAAATTAACTAATAAAAAATTAGTAAATAAAAAAAATATGGATACCTCTAAATTGAAATAATTTTTGGAAAATAATTTAAAAAAAATAGATTTTTTAATAAAAATTTTGAATTTTTTATTAGGCAGAGCTTCGGCCAGCGAGCTTAGGGCTCACTAGCCCAAGCTCTATCGCGGCTTGCCTGTATAGATCAAGTTGAGCTTCAGCCGACAACTACAAGCTTGGGATCGTTGATGGTGGCGAAGGCGTGAAAGTGGGATGGGTAACGGAGGTCAAGAACACATAGATGAGGGGGATGGAAGGAGAGAGATGATTGGTCTATCTAATAACTCACTCGACCCATATTTGATACATATTTAACTTTCACTTGACCCATATTTGACCCATTTAACTAAAAGTGAGTTATAATATGGGTTTATGACCCTTTTTGACACCTCTAATTGTCAGTCATGGGGAAAGGGCATATAAGACATTATCCAGAATGGAATGTTTTTTGCTTGTCCCCATTTGACCCTTTGTGAAATAAATTTACTTAAAGGACGGAATCGCAATGTGGCCATTTAAAAACCACCCTCTGGGGAAGAAAATAGTGTCATCCCGTTAAAGAAACGTACATAGAGGGGGCTTTACACCACTTTATTGTCTTGTGTTGGTACATAATAGCCTCAATCGATTCGAGAGGTATCTAGTCTTAATCAGAGTTTTACCTCCACTTGTCTCTCCAACGAGGGCAGTCTACAAGATTAGATTCCTTAATTACTTTTGAGTCTTGTCTCTTGGGTATTGCCCCCCCCTTAAAAAAAATTTCCCCCATAACCTTTTCTCCCTTGGGGAGGTGGGGATACTCAAGAGACTTATGGAGCAAGCCCCACTCTCGGTTAAGTCTTTTAGGACTTGCCGAAGTCCTAAATCTCAACATTATATGACAAAAAGTGGTATAAAATATAGATTGATTTTCCCTCAAAACTTTCAAGCTTCCCTTGGAAGTTCATACAAAGTTACTATGCTTAATTCCTCTTATAGCCACAATTCCAACAAACAACACCAACTCTCTTCTAGACAGATTATGTCTTTTTAGGTTTGGATTATCTCGCAAATTAGTCCTTCATATATCTTCACCTACTAAACCAATATGCCTGTTCACCAAATTATCTCTTGTGGATGTCCTATCTTGAAATCAAATTGCAAACCTCATTAAACATCAAACTTCTTCACTGAGAGAAATTACTAATTATAGAAATAGTAGTCTTGCAAGTACTAGGCAATGAGAATTATAGAATCAAAACATGTACCTTCAAAGTCAATCTCAATCAAATTTAATTGACTAACAATGATATTGAATTCATTGATGTACTCAACTATCGGTGCACTTTTGCCCATCTTTTAGTAAAATGGATTTGACATTCAGGTAAACCTTGCTGATGGCGGAAGGCTTTTTGTACATATTCGACAAGGCATTCATCAAATCCAACATTAGTTGAATAAGGCCCAATGTATGTCTATCCAACAACTCCCAATCGGCTTGTTTTATCGACTCTAGCTTCTCCTCAGACATGGGGGTAAGTGCAAATTTCTCTAGTACAAATAAATCTCAATTTGCATATTTCCTTCCCATCAAATATGTTGATTTTACTTTTCTTCTTCTATTGCGAATGATTCACTTCAACTTGGTCAAGCATGACTCTAATACAAATTGTTGTGGAAAAGAAGTGATTGCACAATAAAATAAAGGGTAAAAGCCATCAAAAACCAAAAACTATGCTCACTATGACACATTTGCTCTAAATTTTTTTTTTACACCAAAAATCCTACACTTGTACCTATGTGACACATTTATTCCAAACTTCTTCTTATGACACAAAAAACCCCAAACTTGTTCCAGTGTGATACATTTATCCCAAAAATTTAGTGTCATAGAAAAAAATTTGGGGTCTTTTGTGTCACAACAAAAGATTTAAGGTAAATATGTTACAAGGGCAAAAAGTTTGGGGTAAATATGTTACATGGGTACAAGTTTGGGGTTTTAGATGTAACAAAAAATAGTTTAGGGTAAATATGTTATAGTAGACAAAGTTTGGGATTTTTGGTGATTTTTTCCCTAAAATAAACAAAGCAAGTAGATAATTGGACACTGAAATTACATTGTTTGGTCAACGCAATCTACGCCACAAGCAAAATTCCTTTGTAAACTAAGCTATAACTGAAGATTATGACAGCAACATAAGTTTGGAACCTTTGCTTCCACTTAGAAAGATTGGAAAGTGAGATTGAATATGAAAGTTGAAAACTTGAAGAGTTTTGATATGGGATTATATGATCAAGAAAAGGAATGTACTTGGAACATTTGATAAGAGTTACCAAGAGATAAAAACAAATTACCAAGGTTAAAAACACTAAGTGCAAAAGAGAGAAAAGTATTTTAATATGAAAGTTACAAATGGCTTAATGTGAGTAGCTAAAAAAAAATTATAGCTAAGTTACCATGATATTAATATTTTGGTACAAAATCAATGAAATCAGTATTCATTCTAAACACTAATAATTCCAAAAAATATTTTGAATCAACTAAAACGTTCAACAAAGTCACCAAATGCTGCAAGAATCTCAACTCACAAATTTTCTGACCCAGTGATTATCCAATGCGTATTTTAGAGTATATCCATATCTATTAGCAATTATTAGGGCAATACGTGTTTTACCATCACTCTATATAATCAACCTATATACAAATACTTATTAATTTTAATCCTAATGGAATCACTTTTCGAAAACCACAGACTTGGAAAATATCTTTCAGATCTTCTGCACATTACAAAGTTAATAATCAAACTTGAGATTTTATTCATGACATTCACTATCTTTATATCCTAAATATTATTAACTAATGTAGGAAATTTCAGATGTCATAATGGTTGTAGACTTGGTTATAAACCAAACCACTATTCATTTGTTTGTGTCTGTTTTAATTATTGATGACTACTCTAGAAAAATGTGGATTGTTTGAAATCTAAAAACCAAGTACTTCTTGCTTTCAAACAATTTCATGTCAATGTGGAAAGACAAACTGGGAAGAAGTTGAAACATGTTATGGTTGACAATGGTGATAAATATAGAGGCTCATTTGAATATTATTGAAAAGATTATTGTATCAAGATTGAGGAGACTGTCGAAAACACCACTACAGAATGGAGTAGTGAAGAGAATGAATTAGACAATTAATAATCGGATGCGATGTATGCTCTCTTATGTAAAGTGGCTTAAGTCATTCTAGGGTAAAGTGATGAAAATAACAGTGGACTTAATAAATGTTTCTCCAAGTTCCATTTAAGGGGAATGTTCTGCAAAGAGTTTGAAGTAAGAAAGATGTTTCTTACGATCATCTAATATCGTTCTATTGCCAAGCATTTGTGCATGTTGTAAGAGATGAAAGGTCAAGCCTTAATGATAAGTCTAAGCAATGTATCTTCTTGGGTTATGGGCAAGAAGATCTTGGCTATAAGTTATGGGATCCAGTTGCGAAACAAGTTATTAGAAGCCGAGATGTGATTTTCTTTTAGCATCAAACCATTGAAGACATTGACAAGTTAGGGAGGTCAAAGAATGTAGCTCAACAACATGTTAGTTTTAGCCTAAATCCCCCTAGCATATTAGGCGGATATCAAAGGGAAGAAGTATATAGAAATCATGAAAATGGTAAATCCTCTTAGAATGTTGATTCTTTAGTTGGGACAAGTGAAATAATTGAGCTACAACAATCAATTGAGTAAGAACAGCTTATTGAGCCAATGGAGCTAGTTGACCATGGATAGTCGGTTTTACCTAAAGTTAGAATATTTGAAAGAGAGTGTAAACCTTGCAAAATATCAACCACATGAGTATATGTTACTCACTAATGTAGAAGAGCTTGATACTTATGAAAAAACTATGCTATGTGATCAAAAGAACAAATTGCATGAAGTCATGCAAGATGAGCTCAAATCCTTGTATGAGAACCACACATTTGAATTGGTGAAGTTGCCTCAAGGTAAGAGAACACTCACAAACAAGTGATGTATAAGTTGAAGCGGAAGAAAGTAGTATGCTGCCACAATACAAGGCTAAGCTTTTTATGAAGGGCATTCATCAAAAGAAAGGAATTGATTTTGAAGAGATTTTTTCAATAGTCGTAAAAATGGCTTCTATTCAATTTGTTCTTGGGTTAGCTACTAGCTTGAATTTAGAAATTCAACAACTTGATGTGGAGATAGCTTTTCTTTATGGAGATGTAAAAAAAGAAATATATATGTAGCAATCGGAGGGTTTTAAAACTAAAGCCAATGAGTATCTTGTATGTAGGTTGGTAAAAAGCTATATGATCTCAATCTCAATCAAGCACCAACATAAAGTTTGAATCACACATGGAAGAACATGGACATGGTAAAACCAACTCTAATTCTTGTGCTTTTATGAAAAGATTCTTAGATAATAACTTTCTTATTATTCTACTCTATGTGGAAGACATGTTGATTGTTGGGCATGATATTAAGAAAATCAAAAACTTAAAATATAAGTTGAGTAAAGCTTTTGCAATGAAATATTTGGGACTAGCTAAGCAAATCCTTAGCATGAGAATTACATCTCATGAAAAGTATATTGAAAATGTGCTGGAAAGATTTAATATGTAAATTGCTAAGTATTCTATTTACAAGTCATTTCAACTTAAGTAGTGAAGAGTGTCCCGAAAGTGAGAAAGATAAGGAAGAAATGATGAAAATTCCTTATGCATTGGCTATGGGTAGTTTGATGTATGTGATGGTTTACGAGACAATATTGCTCATGTAATTGGTGTTGTGAGCATGTTTCTCTCAAATCTAGGGAAAGCATTGGACCACTATTAAATCGATTTTGAGGTATCTTAAAAGCACTCCTAGATTTTGCTTGTGTTATGGAAATGGAAGCCTGAATTGAATGGCTACGCAAACACAGATTATGTCAGTGACATTGATTCTTGAAAGTCTACATTAGTTACATGATGACTTTTGCAGGGGAGTTGTTTCATGGCAATCAAAATTACAAAAATGGGTTGTTTTGTCTACAACTAAAGCCAAGTATATTGCTATTAACAAAGAAGGTAAACTCTTGTGGATGCAGAAATTATTACAAGAGTTCGGGTTGAAGAAAGATAAGTTTGTTATATTGTGAAAGCATGAGTACTATCTATCTTGGCAAACTTCTAGTGTTGCATTTAAGATCGAAGTATGTTGATGTGAAATATCATCGGATCCAAGAGAAATTAAAAGAGAAGCTCTTCCTATGGGAAAAAGTTCCTACCAAAGCCTTGCATGGTGAAATTTGACTTTTGTAGAAACAAAACAGGCATGATGGAACTTCCCATATGAGGTAGAGGGTGAAGATTTGTTGGTTGAGTCCGCCTTTTGTGGGCCTAGCTGACATTAATATAAAACAACAAAAAAGGAGGAAGTCAAAAAGCAAAACAAAAGGAAAGAAATGAAAGTGCTCGTGTGTGGAGTGCAGCAGGTGAGAGAAAAATAAAGAGAGAGTGTGAGACAAAAGTAGTAGCAAAAGGAAGAGGAGAAGAAAAGGGAAGAGGGTAAAGCTTTGTGGTCTTGATTCGAAGGCCAAACATTGATGACATAGGGTCAAATTTGAATATGTTGTTTACAAGACCAAAAGCTCCGAGTTGATTGGTTTCATTTGTTGAGAACCTCCTCCAAATTCTCTAATTGCGGCTAGGATTTTCTTACTTTGCTTATGTTAATCCATCTTCATGGTAAGAAAATATAGTTGTATTGTTATATTGAGTCCTTAGCGTGTGATTAGATAATAATACTTTGTATATCCTACAATTCTTAGTGATTAGTATAAGTCCTTGGGCAGTTTGTGATTTTTTTCGCATTAAGTTTCCATGTAAAACCTTGGTGTTATTGTTGACTTTGTCTCCTTATCATTTCAACATTATATTTTCTTATTGCAATGTTGTATTGGTTGGTTGTTGCAACAGTTAGTCAATTTTGATTGGTTTAGTTTTCGTGGAAAAATTGATCCTAGATTGAATTTAGTTCTTGGAGAATTGTTGCCTTGGTTCTCCCCAACACCTTTGTGTGATAGAGGCTACTCCTCGTCCTCCTACAGCCCAGTCTGGTGCCACTCGACCCAGTACTTCTTTGCTCACTTCAATGTTTACATCGGATGCTCCAATTGGGCCTTGCTTGAATGCTACAACAACACATGCGACCCCTCTCTAGACAAATACTGTGACCAGTACTACCACATGTAGGGAACTGAGCCAAGATATTGTGGTGGTGCGGTCCACTAACTAGTCGAACCTGGGGGAGCCCAACTGTCTCGGTGCCAAGATTACTGTTCACATGTGGGGCCACATTGTCCCTAAAAGGCCTAGCCAGTGGGGCCCAGGGGAAGATGGCGGGCTAGGGAGGACAAGGATTTTACTCCCCTCTCAATTCTCAACATTCTTTGGCTTTGATAGGAAGTTGGCCATTTGCTAGAGCTCATCCTCAAGCTCCAATGGAGTGGTCTTCTTTGGCGGCGCAGCCGATATGATGCTTCTTGGGATTGATTTCTCAAAGTCCCTCATCTACCCTCCACTGATCATCAGCCTAGTGAGCACTACCAACAAATTACTATTTAGGTGAGCTCTCAACAGAGTACTTTATTGGGGTTAAGTCCATAAAGCTCAATGGAAAACAAGTCCCCTTTAATGCATCCCCCTCAAGCTTCGACGAAGTAGGCAACGGAGGCACCAAGATCACACTTTAAACCTGTACACCGTGATGCACTCCTCAATCTACAAGGTCATGGTTAGGGCTTTTGTGAAGGAGCTCTAGCAAGCCCAGAGGGTCCCATGGGTGAAGCCCTTCAGGAAGTGTTTTGACTCTAATAGGATCGCAAGCACCATGGTTGGGCCGGGCGTGCCACAGATTGACTTGGTGCTATAAAGTAGCAATGTAGTTTGGAGGATGTTTGTGGCTAATTCAATGGTGCAAGTGAAGGAGGGTGTGCTGTTTTTGGGGTTTATGGACGAAGGGAAGAGTCCAAGGATGTCAATAGTGATTGGAGAACATCAATTGTAGGATGTTGGGAGCAGCCTAACATATTCGGGAGTTGATTTGAAATAGGCCTATAATTGCTAATCAAGAATGCCTAATAGAAAGGAATCCTATTATGGTAGGATGCTGAAAAGGAAAAAAATCTAAATAAGGAGTCTTATTTAGGAAGAATACTAGGATAGAATCAATTCTATCTATTGCTCAAATAAGAGAAATCCAATCTATTAAGGATGATTCTTAACTTGGGTGGAGGTCTACCACTATAAACAGAAGAGCTTGGGTGGAGGCTTATTAACGTACCATAAAATACTCCACAAAGATCACAAAAGTTTTTAACAATGTGTGTAAACACAAGAGATCTTGAGAGTTCATCAAATAAAGATATGTTTTGTGCCAGTCGTGAAGATTTATTGTGAGAGAAATACCATTAGAGTGTTAATCGTATTCCTTTGATTATAGTGGAGTAGTTCCTAGACCAGCATCTCGTGATTTTTCTCATCTTGAGTTTTCCACGTAAAAACTTCTGAAATATTGTTTTTTTCTCTCTTATCTGCTGTGTGATTTACGTTTTTCTACAAAGAGAATCTACGGCCACATATTGCTTGGTTTTGACAGCAAAAATTTCACTGTAATCGGTTGCAATCCGACACAATTTACAGCAGAGGACAATTTGTTGCAGTTTGATCTGGCCACGTCAAGGCTTGGGTTCAGCTCTTCTCTCTTGTTCCGGCAAACCACCTTCTCAAACTTCAACTTCACAGTTGAGCTCAGGGGGATGCCACCATGAAGTTTTCATTCCGTTTGTTTTTAAAATTAATTAAGGGCCACATATATTGGCCTGAATTGCGGGTGATTTTCTATTAAATTTTTTAAGATGTGGAATTTATAACTTGAATAATCATCTTAATCCATGAGATAAAGACTAAAGTATGTTTATTGATTGATGAGAGATCCTGTCATATGCAAGCCTATTTCATGCTCGAGAGCATATGCGAAGATTCGTCTGAAAGCTGTCCTTCTAATGATAGTTGCATTCGCTGCATGACGATCTTTTCCCCCCATTGTCTATTAATCCATCAATTTAGTGAATCAAAGCTGTCCTTCTCTTCATATTTTTACTTTTACAAACAATGAAGCCTCCCCAAAGTGACTTGAATCACAGTCTAAAAATCTTACGCGACGAACTCATGAAAACATTATTCTTAATGAAAAGGAGTTTGAAATAGTCATAGACTGACTTGGATTCATTTCAATGACCTAGAAGTCCCCTTAAAATAAATTAAAAGAATCAACACATCTTGTACACTATAATAATAAAGATGCTTTAAATTTAAGAGCCACCTCTACAAAGGCACATACGACGTCAATATATGCTTTCTATGAAGAAAATTTGCAACGTGCCATTGTCTTTGTCCATATATTATAACCTTCTCTCGAAAGGAACCCACGTGCCAATCTTATCCGGACATGGATATTAAATTAAAGACTACTAAAAAGAATCAAATATCTTTAACGTCCCCTAGGGCAAAGAAAATATGCAATCCATTGCGGTGCACTTTCAGATGAGACAAGCTCCATGGCTACTTTTGATTCAGACAAATGACACGATTCACTGTGCTCTTCTTGTCTAGTTTTTCTATTATACATCTCCAATATGTTCAATTTTATAGGCCACGTTATATATGTCAAATTCAATGCATATTTTTATTTATCATTTTCTACAATCAATGGTTAATTACCCTAAAAAAATTATATGTAAGAAATTAATGGCACCAAAAACATAAAAAGAAAAGTATGTATAAAGATGTGTTTACCATGTAGGCCCGCATGACTAGTCATAACTTAAGCTATGGCCTATGTGAGCCACAACAAATGAAAACAAAAACAAAAAGTGTAAAATAACCCAATACAAGCTACAGTTACTGACAGTGCGATCGTGCATAAGCTTGAGAAGTACAGAATATCATGTAGGTTTGATTTATAGATGAAATGGAAGGTTAAAGTCAATCACATTAAATAAAATGAATGGAACATTATTTTTACACAATAATTGATGTCCTCTAATATATCAAACCAAAAAGAAAACAAAAAAAGAAGACATACTGAACAGAAAAGAGGCATGTGGCTTCTATTCGAAGAATCTCCCTAATGGGCAACTTCAGTTGTCTCACGATCGGACAACAAGTCTCATCTAAATATGAGTTAGGCTCACAGGACGGCGACAGTGTCGTCCTCCGCGACGACCTTTTCCTGTGAAACTGAACCTTATCCGGACGCGGATATGATCGATTGCATCAGCAGCTTGTTGTAACATAAAATATTCAACGAAACATATTAAAACCTTTTCAATATCTTTCTTCGCACGTTAGACTTTGAGGCTCCATTTGGCTTCTAATTTTTTTTTATTTTTCTGTTCTTTTGTTCCCTAGAATAGAAAAAGAACAAAAATCCATTTCGTAACGCCAATTGGTTTTTCTATTTGCGGGAATAGAAATAAGAAGTAAAATAAGTAACTTCTTCTTTTTGGGAATAATTTCTAGAAACTTATTTCTTGGGGACTACTTGCCACCTATAGCATACTGCCGCCACCCACCGTTGCTTGCCACCTGTTGTTGGCCGCCTAGTCGCCCTCGCCGGTCGCCGCCGTTGGTCGCCGCCGCCAGTCGCCCAATCGCCGCCGCCAGTCGCCATCATTGGTCATCGACTGCCGGCCACTCGGTTGCCGCCGGTAGGGGTGATCGGGTCCAGGGTGGGTAGGGTTCAGACTTGAACCCTATACCCGACCCTGTTATAACCGGTTCCTCTTTTCTAGACCCTGTATCCTACCCTGTTTTTATTGGACCCTGTTTTGGACCCAACCCTGTTTTTCTGATCCGGGAACAGGGTCAACCCTGTTTTCATTGGAACTTGTTTTGTAACCATTCAATATTCTATACAGCTTCGAATTTTACATTAATTAGCGAAAAAACGACAACGTAATTCTCCTAACATTATAAGACAAAGCAAAAATCCTAAGAATGCATAAGTATTAGCAACAAATATGGATCTAATATTAGTCTCATTCCCACAAATACTTCTAATATGACTTAATGTGCTTACTTATTTGTATGCGACGGAGCTCTTATTAAAATGACATTTTTCTTGAGTTGGACTGAGAATTAGTGCTACAATAGTTGAAAGTGGAATCATTAAAAAAGAAAAATAATTCATGAGAACAATTCTTTCAAAAAAATTCTCTCTTAATTTGATTAAGAGAAAATCTTTCTTTTGTTAACATTTATTTGAAGACAAAGAGACTCAAAAGCATTATACAGAGAGACAATTTTTTATTTTTAATAGGGTAAAAACCGGTTCCAAAACCGGTCCGGTTCTGGGTGGGCCTTTGCTTGGACCCTATTCCCGGACCGGTTTCAACCGGTTCCCAAAAATTGGAACCTGTACTCGGACCGATTTAACTGGGAACCGGTTCCTGACCCTGTTTTTCGGGTGGTCCGGTCCGGGTTCTGGGTAAACCCAGTTCGGTTGCACACCCCTAGTCGCTGGCCCTGACCACTGGCTGCTTGGTAGCCATTGGCTGGCCTCTCGCCACCACCCTTCGCTCGGCAGGCGGCGACTCGGCATGGCCGACGGCGGCGTCCCAACGACCTAGCGTGGCGGGCGGTGACCCAGCGATCGGTGGCGAAGCGACCCAGTGGGGCGGCGGGCGCCTATGGCTACCATGCTAGCCATTGGTCGTCGCCCGCCGCCCAACGGTCGCTGCCACCATCGGGGAAAAAAGAAATAAAAGCTTTTTGTCGATTCTAAATGCATTTCTATTCATTTTATATTCTAAGAATAAGAAATTTTTGTAGTTATCAAATACCCTATTTTACTCAGAAATAGAAAAGAACTATTTCTCAAAAGAAATTGTTTTCAAGAGTAGAAATGTTATCAAATGCACCCTGAACGTACCTTTAATAACTTTTTTATTTTTGTAACAAATTTTGTTCCTAACTATTTTTATTTTCATTTATTTCTGAGAACCAAAAATATATATATTTCTTTTACTTTTTTTTATTCCAAATCTATTTCATGAGCACTTTTCTATGTCGAGAAATAAAAAATTAGCTAATGGTACCAAATGGATTTTGACTTTTTTATATTATGAAGAAAAATAGGAAAATAGAATAGTTATCAAATAGATCTTGAATGTTAAAGTATAATTCCTTTTCTTGTCAACAAACGTTGATTCTAATATGTTGGTCCTACCATTTCACATAGGGGTTTGCAAGACGGACTGCCCAAACCGAAAACTGCCCGAATTGGCCGATTCAGTCCGATTTTTGGGAGTGTCGGTTTGGTTACTAATTCCTAAAAGTGGAACCAATCGGTTCTCGGTTCTAAGAGGGAACCGGACCAGACCAGCTCAAACCAACTAAATGTACATTATTTTAATTATTTCTTCAAAAAAATTAGTAAAATTTGAACTAAATATTATCTCATCTAGTACCATAAGTTACAGGATAATAAGTCTTCACTCGTTATTACATCCATTAATATATTAAGATTTGTTACCCTTTTCGTTGTGCATAACTACGCTTTAGTAAGAAAAAAAAAGTGATTAGTTCTATTGGACTGGATTGGATCAAAACCAATAGTCCGGTCTAGTTTCTAGTCTTAGGATCAAACGGTTCGGCTCTCGATTTTCAAAATTGAGAATTGATCCTTCCAATCCAATTTAGAATTAGGAATCGATTAAAAATCGATTACCCCTAATTTCATGCACTCTTAGTCTCAATCCCAGTCACGTGCAAGGACTGAATTCCAATCTTCTTGGGTTTAGAGCAGCCAAGTGCAGCCTGCTCTAGCCTGCTGGTTTAGCCGTGGAATTTTAGTCTTCGTCTGTTCAACAACGACACTTTCGAAGCAGAGCAAGGTCGTCGGGTCTCGCGGAATCGTGTCGCAAATTTCAAGGAACGATCAGAGGACATTGCTATGGTTTTGGACAATAATGTACTGGGTTTCCCTAGCCGTTGGAAGCTGCTTCTACGTATTCACCTACAAATCATGGCTTATTTGATTATTTTCTTGGTGTAGAAGCCAACCTATTTGATTATTATTATTATTATTATTTACGGCATTTATAAAAGTCACAATAAATATATTACTACTATTATTAGATAATTAAGCCGTGATTATGGTGGACTTTAACAACAATACAAGAACTTTTAGGGAAAAATTATCAGAAAAGTCTTAAACATATTGCATTCAGTCATAAATATTTTAATTAGGAGTGAGTATGGTTCTCGGATAGAATATAGAACTTGAGAACTGGACTAGTGAAAACCTATCGATTCTAGGTTCCAAGATATGCATGATAGGTTCAAGATTAAAAAAATTAGAGAGCCTATTTCAATTTGCAAGTTTCAAGAACTTGGAATTTGTAACTAGAAAATGCAATAAGATAATGTTTTTCTCTTGATCCATGTTGATGAAACTAGTATAAACACCTAGAGGGGAGGGCGAATAGGTCTAGAGGAATTTTACGCACAATTAAAATAAAATTTTTGCAATCTATAAACTGAAATTAAATAGAGAGAGTAGAGAAGATTGCAAACACAATTATAGTGGTTTGGCTTTTGTCAAGCCTACGTCCACTCTCCAGGCGATCAGCCAATAGGCTGGATTTCACTATGTGATTAAAGGTGATTACACACTCTTGAGTGTTAGCACTTGGTGATGATATGTCTCACAAAATCACTCTTCTTGGTAATTCACTAGGATCACTCAATTACGCACTTTTTCAAACAACTAATGAAGAATTGAATCAGCCTTGGAATATATTTATCCACCCTAGTCTCTTAGGTCTCATCCTATCCTTATATACTCTCCAAGCCACACTTGACCGTTGGCTCTTTCCTTGAGAGTTCCGTCTTCCCTTTCCTGGACAGACTTTATAAGGCAAGTCTTTTTGACCGTTGGAGGTAGGTGGATCCCCTTGGATTCTGCTCGCCCATACAATCAGAATTCGGGCTTCCATAAGTGTTTCATCCTTCTTTGGAAGTTGTCTGATGATTGATCTTGTTGATCAATATAAATATGGTAAGTGAAAATCATATGACCGTTGGTGATCTGATCCTGTAGTTCCATTCTGAGTCTGCCTAGATTTTCAGTCTGGTACGTTCAGACTTAAAATCTTAGTCTGGTACGGTCAGACTTAAATCTCAGTCTGGTACGGTTAGACTTAAATCTGCGTCTGGTACGGATAGATTCAAAATCTGTTAGACTGAAGTTCCTGCATCTGCTTCATCCAGACTCAAAAGCATAAGTTAATAGCCTTTGATTTATTTTGTCATCTTCAAAATATCATAAGGGATTTTCTAACAATCTCCCCCTTTTTGATGATGACAAAACAATCTCTGAATATGCAATTATGCTTTTAAATATATTGATAAATCAAAGCATCATAAGCACATAATGCAATCTCCAAAATTGAGCAAAAGAATTTATTGAAATAATTGCAGCTCAATATCATGCACTAAATCAATTAGCACATATGCATATACATATTTTCTCCCCCTTTTTGTCATAATCAAAAGGTGATAATAATTAAAAAGGGTGTCACGTGGAGAATAAATTCACATAATATCTTTAAAAATATATGGGGCATGAAACACAAACTTTAAAGATATCATGTTGATACGAACATAAAAAATATTCAATATAACTCATATATATCAACAAAAATCTGCCAAGGAAAGAAATGGATAATATACTTACCAAATTATGAAGAACACAATTTACCTTTTCTTTCCATAGTAATCAGGGTCAAGATCAATTCAAAAAATCTGCCATAATTAATCAATGCTCCCACTCAATTTGTTGTCTTTTCGAAATGATCATGTTTCTCCATTTCTTTTTATATTCACTTTCTCCCCCTGTCCTCATGACAGTATTTGTGATAATACTTATCGCAGCTTGTACACATTGAATAGAATGTTGTCCCTTTATTTCCTTTGTAGTAGCAACATTCGCAGCATTCATTTGCTTTTGAAGTTTGAGGTAGAAGTTTGTTTTCTTCAATCAAGCTCGCCTCAAATTTAAATCTGCACAAACTTAACAAACTTTCTGCACAAATGCATTGTTATAATATTTCGCGTAATATATAATGCCATTTCTTATGAAATAAATTGACTAACATATATGACAATATAAAAAAATTTCAATTCAAAGCTATTCAACCTTACATAAGACACATTAGTGGCCTGCTCAATAATTTCTGAAAATTTTGTGCAATGAATAGAATTTCCGAGCCTTAAAAAAATCTCCATAATTTCGGATCAAGCTTTCCCAACCTCATATGGAAATATATTTTGCCACCTGCAAATCCTTGTAAAATAGATAATAATCTTTGCAAATTATAGAAAATATCACGCACATACCTTCTTTCAATTTTCAGATCAAACTTGCCTAATATAAAATATCTTCTAAGATTATAGCAAGTGAATCCCAAAATACAACAATATCTTTCAAGATTAAAGGGATTTCCCTAAGCATAAATTTCAAAAAGATATTATTGATGCAATATGCAAAAACAAAGTAGAATTTTTATCACGTGCCAAATCAAGTAATAAAAATGTACAATATCTGACAAGAGATTTTTTGCAATATAAATCACACGTGAGTCATAAAAATCATTCAGCATCATAAATATTTGTGTAGAAATTTGGAAGGCAGAATGATAAATATGAAATACTTTATTTCATTACCCAAGGTATATATTTAAAATATACCATTGATTTAGAAAAGATCATCGTCAATCATCGCTTGAGATATTATTCTAATTGCTCAATGATTTGCGTAGATTTGCAATCATTCTTCTTTTAGTAAAATTTCCTGCAGCAACCTCTTTTGCTTTTGGTATCCATGACTTTGGATCATTCTTTCACGTTAGAGCACAAATAGGAAATTTTCATAAAAATTCAATAATGCTTTCCTATCTTGTATAATATCTTGTAAGACAAATTTTTTCTTTGCAAAAATATAATAGAATAAGAGAGCATAAAATCCGATCAAATAATCATGATTATCTCTAAGCAGGATATCAAATTAATCACACGTATCAAATTCCAACTTACAAAACTACAAAAAATATATCACATGATTCTTCCTATAATATAACCAATTATAGACTATAATTATTATAAAATCTGAATCAACTGGAGCATAGAAAGAACATTATGCACACAAAAAATTCTCACTTCCTTACCTTTATTACCTGCAAGAAAATAATTTATCTTTTCTTCGGTACCCAAATGAATTTGGGTCCATTTCGGTTAGAGGAAGCATCAAATTTCCAATTGATTGACTTGGATTTCTTCCAATCAAGTAGACATTGTTGCTTAAAGTGATTATGATCACCACAATTCGAGCAATTAAAATATTGAGATCCAATAGGCTTCACAAATTGCTTACCAAAATGACTTCGATAATGGTGGATCGAAGGTTTGTGCCGCAACCTCTCCTTTACTTTTGGAAAATCATTATTGATATCACTTGTAGAATTTTTCTCTTTCAATTTAGAGATATTCTTCAACGCTTTCTTATGTTCTGCGCATAACTCTTCAAAAGGATCATCATCATCAAGAATAAGATTTGAACATGTTACCTCGTCTTCTTCAAATTTAATGCCCGCCATTAAGCATGAATCCTCATCATCGCTGGATTCACACTCGATGTCGCTCCACGTTTCGGCTTTCTTTGTGGACTTCTTCCCTTTTGAATTGCTTCTTTTTCTCACAAGGTGTTCAGATTTTTTGATCAACGACCTCATCTCCTCATCGTCATCCTTTTTATCTTCCTCAAAATCTGCCTCATTAAAATCAGCATTAGATTTTAAAGCAATTAACTTCTTACCTTCTGGATCTTCATCATTTATACGTTCCGCTTCATAAGATTGCAAAGTTCCAATAAGTTCATCAACAGATAAAGGCGAAATCCTCAACGTCTTGCGAATTGAAGTCTTGACGTTGTTCCAATCCTTCGATAATCCTCTCAAGAGCTTGTTGACCTTCATTGGTCCTGGGACAGGTTGTCCTTGATATGCAAGCCCATTTACTATATCAGTAAATCTGCTGAACATATCTCCTATGGACTCCCCCTGTTTCATCTTGAATGATTCATATTGACCAAGTAAAATATTTACTTTGGTCTCTTTTACACGATTAGTCCCTTCATAGGTAACGTGCAACCTATCCCATACTTCCTTTGCTGTTTCACAAGAGGAAATTCGATTATACTCATTAGAAGATAAAGCACAGTGAAGAGAGTAGATAGCCTTTGCATCTAAAGCTTCTCTTTTTGTTATCTCTTTTTGAGATAGAGTAACAGATGATTGAAGCGTTTCGCCATCCTCTTTTCTAGTAGATGCCGATACAACATTAGGATTGATTCCTTTCTCAACAACATCCCATTCCAACAGATCCTTAGATCTTAGGAATGCCTTCATATTGTTTTTCCAGACATTGTACTCTTTCCCATCAAAGTAAGGTGGTCTGGTGATGCTTCGTCCCTCAATCAGACCTGGTGCAAAAATACTAGCCATGAAAGATCTTTAGCTCTGAAGTAATAAACACTTCCAGATACTGAGCACGAGGCTCTAATACCAATTGATGAAACTAGTATAAACACCTAGAGGGGAGGGTGAATAGGTCTAGAGGAATTTTACGCACAATTAAAATAAAATTTTTGCAATTTATAAACTGAAATTAAATAGAGAGAGTAGAGAAGATTGCAAACACAATTATAGTGGTTCGGCTTTTGTCAAGCCTACGTCCACTCTCCAGGCAATCAACCAATAGGCTGGATTTCACTATGTGATCAAAGGTGATTACACACTCTTGAGTGTTAGCACTTGGTGATGATATGTCTCACAAAGTCACTCTTCTTGGTAATTCACTAGGATCACTCAATTACGCACTTTTTCAAACAACTAATGAATAATTGAATCAGCCTTGGAATATATTTATCCACCCTAGTCTCTTCGTCTCATCCTATCCTTATATACTCTCCAAGCCACACTTGACCGTTGGCTCTTTCCTTGAGAGTTCCGTCTTCCCTTTCCTGGACAGACTTTATAAGGCAAGTCTTTTTGACCGTTGGAGGTAGATTGGATCCCCTTGGATTCTGCTCGCCCATACAATCAGAATTCGGGCTTCCATAAGTGTTTCATCCTTCTTTGGAAGTTGTCTGATGATTGATCTTGTTGATCAATATAAATATGGTAAGTGAAAATCATATGACCGTTGGTGATCGATCCTGTAGTTCCATTACAGTCGCTTAGATTTTCGATGCAGTACGTTCAGACTTAAAATCTTAGTTTGGTACGGTCAGACTTAAATCTCAGTCTGGTACGGTCAGACTTAAATCTGCGCCTGGTACGGACAAACTCAAAATCTATTAGACTGAAGTTCCTGCATCTGCTTCATTCAGACTCAAAAGCATAAGTTAGTAGCCTTTGATTTATTTTGTCATCTTCAAAATATCATAAGGGATTTTCCTAACACATGTCTTCTCACAATCTAGTGTTATTCTATTGCATTTGATGATGAGTATGTAATTTGGAACTATTAGTCTAAACATTTATTTTATGATTGAGACTTTTACTTTAATAATATTTCATACTTTTTGTATTTAAATATAAGTCATGGTTTGTAAATTATAGCAGCAACTAGTGACTATCAAATGTAATAATTTACTATAATTATTCAATTAGTGATATAAGTGAGATTTGAATAGACCATAAAACCTGTGATAGGGTATATTCTAGGTTTCATGATATGCATGATAGATTGCAGATTAAAAAAAAAATGAAAAACCCTGTTCCAATGCATGGGTTTCAAATTCTAGGTGGAATCTATACGAAACCTAGAATCGCTCATATCTACTTTTAAATATGTTAATTGAATCCTAAACATTTTCAAATTTTGCCAATTGAGTCCATTTAGTTAATTTTGATTGGAAATCGATGACATGGATGTTGGCTAGTTTATTTGATATATTCCGCACCAACATGAACAAATTTTTTTGAATTTTTTTGATACTAGTTCATATTTTTTATTAATTTCTTATTTTTATTTTAAATAATTTTGAAAAATATTAAAATATCAATAAAGTTTTTCTATGCTAGTGCTAAGCGTGGCACATAGGGCAATCGGCATCCACATCAGCAATTTTTGACCAAAATTGGCCGGAAATTTTTCAATTGGAAAAATGTGATTATGTTTAGGATTCAATTGGTACAATTAAAATGTTTAAGACTAATTTGACAAAAGCATAATAGGTTCATGGCTTTTTTGGTAACTTTCCTGATCTTTTGGCAATACAGCCTGTAGTAGATATTATATAATCGTGGGTAAATCTTTTAGTACCAATTATAATCATTGCTAAAACAGTTGCTAATTGTTACTATGGCTCCATTTGTTTTGCGAAAAACATTTTCCTCATTTTCGGGATTTGGTTTGTGTAGGAAAATGAGTCAACGGAGAGTATATTTTGAGTCAACAGAAAATTAGCACTCAAAATAAGGAAAATGACTAGGCATTGGCATTTGGACTTGAACTTCTATGCTTGGGCATGGAAACTCCAACACAAGCTTTTGGATCCCTGTGTATTGGACCAAGTCTCTCGTGCCCAAGCCTAGGACCCCAATGCCTATGCTTGGATCCATATTGCCTATGCGTGAGTCCATTGAGGTCAAGTCTAGGACCCCTAATGGCCCATGCCTAAGTCTATCAAGATTAGGCTTGAAGCTCTGGTGCCTATGCCCAATTCCCTAGCACTTAGGCTTGGGTCCACAAAAGCGAGTGCGGGATCTCGATACTAGAGCTCAAATCCACTACACTTGAGCTCGGGTCTACAAAGGCTATGTCTATGTCCACGAAGGCCCATGCTTGAGTCTATCGAGGCCATCTTCGGGACATAGTGTCCATGCCCCAATCCTTGGTACTTGGTCAAGGTCCATCAAGTTTCGACCCAAGACTCTAGTGCTAGTACTTGGTTCCTTGGCTGCCCATGCTTAAGTTATTAGTGCCTGAATAATGCATTTTTATTTATGAAAATTAAATTAGATTTTCCATACCAAATGATGGAAAATATTTTTTAGTTCATTTTCAAGTTTCAGTCAAATATAAAAAAAATATTATCATTTCTAGAAAATGAATTTTTGGATTATAAAAACGTCACATTCTCTATAAAACGAATGGAGCCTAAATATCAGATTTTTGTAGTGCAGATACAAAATGATACGTCACCGGTTGTGGTGCGAGCTGGCGCCTCTCTCTCCTGGTACATTGCATTAGCGCCTGTTAACCTGTTGAGGGTCGTCCACTAGGCTGAGAGTCAAGTTGCCCTTTTTGGAGAAATCATTTTAAATTTGGATGTCATGTTGATGCTGCATATGTTACGTTATGAAAAACTTTCTCATTCATATAAAGGAAAGGCGATTTTTTATCACATAGCTGATCCAAATTTGGATGTCATGTCGATGCTGCATTAAACGGCGGCAAACGAGCACCACGATGGAATACTGAAGTCTCCACTTTTAAACAGAAGAAGTAAAGTTGAAGTTAGCACAGGTAGTTTGCATAAACAGGAGCGAAGAGGTGAACCCCAACCTCCGTTTCACGAGATCGAATTGCAAGAGATTGTCCTCCAATTGATACCCTCCGATGACCACAGAAGTTCTCGGGTTCAAGCCGCCATCGACGAATCCCAAGCACAAGACATCATCCTTCACTTGCACCATCGAATTTGCTCCAAAGATCCTCCAAGTCACACTCTTGTCATGCAACCCCAGATCAATGGTAGGCACGGGTGGCCCGACTCTTGAACTCCCCAGGTTCTTGGAGCTTATGCAGTAATTGAAGGGATTAACACTAGGAACCCTAGTCATGCCCTTGGTTTCTTCCATGAATACTTTGAGGACCGCTGTGAAGATCGACCTCTCCATCACGGTGTATGGGTCAACGGTGCTGATCTTCGTACCCCCTTTGCCTTCTTTGTCTATGTCCAATCGCGACATGTTTAGTGGAACCTTTCGGCCGTTGATCTTGATGGAGGTGAGACGGATGAAGTAGTCCGTCGAAGGGTCATCCTTGGAGTAATATCTTCTTGTGCTCCTTGGGTTGTGTATTAGGGGAGTGTACATGAGGGATTTAGAGACGTCCTTGAGTTGGAATTCGTAAGGTACGTTGCCGAAGATGATGACTCCATTTGATTGCGAGGATGAGCTCAAGCACATGGCGAAGATCCTTTGGAATTTGAAAGCCGAAGCAAACTGCGAGGTGAGGGAAATTTGTGATCTTCCGATCCCAGCAATCCCCTGAGCAAAACATTGTTAAGTCCGTGTTAGCATATACCTTAGTCACGATATTAATCAATAGCCATGTTGGAATTTAGGCGAAGGCTTCAACGGTCGTCTGGCCTATTAACCATTGTGCGTCATACCTTAGCCCCGCTAGAGAGGCCTTTGAGAAGCGAAGGAGTACTTGAGGTGCAAGTGAAGATCAGCCCTGGGATGAAAACCATAGGCCCTGAGCTCCTCCCATCAGTGGACTGAATTGACACGGCATCAGCCGCCATCTCGCCGAGGGTGGAGATGCGGGTGTATGGGTTGTAAGAGAGCTGGCTGCAAGCGTTGTTGTGGCATCCCGGCCTGTGGGGAGGGGGACATTGAATTACACAAATCCCAGATCGCGAGATCTTACAGGTTTTGGAGCCGCACGGGATAGGCCTATAAGAAGAGGAGACATATCCCTCGCAGGCGACCCACATGAAGTTGCCTCCGACATCGATGGTCAGCTTAATTGGCACGACAGGGGTTCTTTGCTTGATTTGCGTGGTGTACTGGAGCGATGAAGAGTCCTTAGTCACGGGAAGGAGGAGCGCTTTGGGTCGAAAAGTTTTGGCTTGTGTTTGTGAGATTGTGAGGAAGAGGAAGAAGGAAAGGAAAAGCAAATTACTGGAGGAAGCCATGGATGCAAAGTGGATTGAAGACGGATTTGAGGGTTTTGGATCGGTGGGTTTCTTTTATAGGCGCTTGAATATTTTCGACCACATGAGTTGAGAGGTACGTGTCAAGAAGCACCGTTATGAGTGAAGCATACTGGGACTAAGGCGGATTTTCGGCATGGGGAGGACTGACACAGCGTTATTTGTTTGAGCTTGACTCTCCTGAAACTGTGCCAATGAGATTTAAAGAATTCGTTGACGACTAGCTTTTTGTCAGTTTGTCCATCATTCCTCGCGTGAATGATGTGATTGTTAAGACTGGTAATAGAGGATAAGAAGAAAATGGAGATGACTCCATCGATATTTTGAACCTAGTTAAGTTCAATTTCGTCAAGGGTTTATTTCCTTTAAAACTGCGTAATTTACATCCAATATGTCGAGTTTATGACTGAAACGTTGGCCAAATCAGAGTTTGGATTGACGCCGGGAGATAGAGATGGATTGAAGTCGTGTTTACACACTACAAGAACTCACCGTCTAGTGGCATGAAGTGCTAGATTTGGAACGATTGCAAAATCTGATCAAATTGGAGGAAATAAGGTTATTATCCTTGAGAAATTTAATTATATGGAGATGCTTAGAGAATAAAATCCAAATTTTGTAAGATGTGACCCATTTGAGTTAAAATAGGAAAATGATATCTTGAGAGAAAGCCTCAACCCAAGCTTATATAAACCTAAGTGATTAGTGTATTAGAAATCCTAAAATTTGTCATGAAAGTGTAATTGGGTTTTAAAAATTTGAAAAAAATGTAATCAAGTCCTAAACTTTCAAAGAGTATAATCAAATTCTAAAATTTATCAAATTGGTCCAACCAAATCTTTTTGTTGATTGCATTTAATCATTGGCCACAGTTAAAAAAAGAAGAAGAAAAAGAGAAAGCAACAAACGAAGCAGAAAATGAAAGAGAAAAAGCAATAAAAAAGAAAGAAAACAAAAAAACTCGAAAATGTTGACAGCCTTTGGCAACCATTGCCAACCACAGTTAAAAAAAAGGAAAAAAGAAAAAGAAGGAAAAGACAAAACAATGAATGAATAAGAAGATGAAAGAGAAAATAGAATACAGAGAAACTTGAAAATGCCCCTATCATATCGTTGGAAAGTGGCATGTGAGATGTAGGATCAAACCCTTATTTAAGACTAAGTAATCATTTTATTTAAGATAAAGTTCACTTGAAACCCTCTTTTAAGAAAATAGACCCACTTAAGACACTTATTTGAAATTTTCATTTTGAATTAGGTAATATCATGTTTTAGATAGTTTTCCAATTTGATTTTAAAAAAAGATCACAACAAAATATAGCATGAATATGTCATATAAAATAAGTAGTATCACTTGCATGTCATCATTATTACTCCGTCTTTGTCATTGCCACATCATCATTATTGCCATGTCATCTCCCTGTCATCATCACATGCCATGTCATCCTACTACATCGTCATATGCCATGTCATCTTACCACGTCATATATGTCATGTCATTTAGTGATTGCATGTTTGTGTGAATACAATTTAGATTGCATGTCATATTGGAATAGCTTATTTGAATTTTACTTGTCATTACAATTAGGCCATGTAGATTGCATATTCCATGTCATGTTAAATTAGCATCATGTAGACATAATTTAGAATTAGGCTTGCATTTCATGCATTGCATAGAATTTAATTTTCATTAATAAGGAAACCCAAAAAGGATTAGTTAATAATTCACTTAGAAACTATGTTTAGGCTAGGGATGCATTTTTGTTATTAATATCTTGCAAATATTGGGAAATAAATTAGAAAGGTTATGCTTTGCATTGAGATATTTAAATTCTTATCATATTCTAGCAGTTTATTTTTTTCCTTTGGTTTATTGGGTGTTTCATTATTGATTGCAAAATTGCATAATCATTTTTCTCATTTTAGGGGTTTAGGCTTAAAATTAACCAATATTGCTTGCAAAATATATTTGAAAATAAAGAAAAAAAGTACCGAAAGGACATTAAATTAATCTAGTATAATCAAGTTCTTGAATCATTGAATTGTTACTTTCCATAAGGAGAGTATTTTTCTATATTTTACTTGGGTTTTTAATCAATCTAGTGATGGCTCTAATCTATAAGAAAAGTATGTGTTAAATCGAGCACTAAGATGCAATTAGTAAGGTTTAGGAGAGTCCATGCTAAGTTTTTAGATTGGTAATCCTTTCCTATTAATAGTTCACCTCTAGAAAAGTCGTGACAGAGCTATAACATAGCCAATTGCATTATTTTCCCAGAAACAATTGAAAAGATGATTTGGTAAGGAAATTTTAAATTTCTCAATGGCACGGGAGCATTTAATGACCCTTTATTATTTAATTTAAAAGAATCGATCGATGAATGGCCAATATAACTCACATATCAGTTTTTATCGTTGTTAAGTTATGATTACATGTATGCCCTTTCATAATCCACAAGTTTTTGGCTTCAATATTAATAGTACGTTTTGTCTAATAAACTCCACAAGTCCATCAATAATATTATTCTGATGTACTCTCAAAGAGCATGAGAAGCCCCTTAATCTAATAACAAAAGAAAATTAAAAATAAATTGAAGAGAAATGTTGACATAAATTTTAGCTATCATATTTATCATAATTAATTAGTGGTAGCTCCGGTGTAAGTTTAATGCATGTTTAAATTGAAACTCAAGCTGTGAGTGGTATGAACTTGGGAGAGTATGCACTTATTGATGACATGATCTCTTTAATGAGTTATCATTCATGCCTACCTATTAATACATTAGCTTTCCATGATGGAACACTGTGGCAAAGGTTGCAACAAAAGAAGATAGGATCGGAAAGAAAAACACTACAGGATGTACTCTGCAACAAATATTGAAATTCAAAGTCAAGAATCCACTACAATCTCACTAACCAGCATGCTATTGTCATGGATATGAGGTTTCTATGATCAATGGAGCATTTATGATCGAGGAAGATCGACTAAAACGTCATTAGGAGGATCCAAGTACTTCTGGAACATTCTTAGGGACAGACGATACCGTAATTGTGTCATGGTCTAGAATTTTCTAGCCATAAATATTGGTAGGTAGTCGGTGGGTAGTACGATCTCGTCCACTGGATCGAAACTCGATTAATAGTTATAATCCAAAAGCCTCAAATATAAAAAGGGGTACCCTCCCCCTCATTTGGAACCATCCAACCATTTAGCAATCTAAGTTCCATTTTCTCTCTCTACGATCAGGGTGAGTTGAATGATCAATCAATCCAAAGAAGGCTTGGCTTAGGTACCCAACGATCCCAAGTGATCCAAAATTGCCTAAGTTGCCGCATGGTCACGATCCCAAATGATCGGCCCGTGACAAGTGGTATTAGAGCAAAGAAGAGAGATTTGAGGAGCACCAATTGTTCGAGAGAATGTCGAGCTAAGAAGTTATTGTGGATGGAGAGGCTACTCAAGTCGGAGTGGTGAACCTCATCAAAAGTTGTTGCCGCGCTCAATGAGAAGTTTGCGAGGATGCAAAGTGCCGTGGCCGAACTCATAGACGGACTTGATGATGTTCAAGACCGGATCATGGAGGTCGAAGGCAACCTTTGTAAGGACATCACGAACGCCATCAATGATGCATGGTGTCTCTCCAAGCCAAAGACGATGCCCTCGAATCATTAATCGACAACTTGAGGGAACGAGTACAAGCAATGGAACAAGAGAACTCCCAATGGGATGAGGTCAAAGCCATGAAGGTGGAGATCCAAGAGCTCAAGATGAAGCTTGCCCTATGCAAGTTGAGCATCGCGAATAGAGTAGTGTCTACTCAATCGGTGCCCAAGATAGAGGTATAAAAGCCCAATGAAAATTCAAAGGTGATCGATCCGCCAAAGAAGTGGACAACTTCATATAGAGCATGGAACAATACTTTGGAGCTGTCAACATCTAACACAAAGGTGTCAAGGTACAAACCGCTGCTATGTTCTTTATTGATACCGTAATGCTTTGGTGGCGTAATAGGTGTGATGAGACCAAGCGCAGTGCCCATCTTGTGAAGACGTGAGATGACTTCATGAAGGAGTTTCAGGAGTACTTCTTCCCTGAGTTGGCTCAACAAGAAGCCTGTAGCAAGCTCCATCACCTCGAGCAACAAGGTATGGTCCGAGAGTACGTGAAGCAATTCACTAAGCTCAAGCTCCAAGTCAACAACCTTGGAGAAGAGGAAGCTTTCGGAGCATTCTTGGATGGACTCAAGTCGTGGGTAAGACAAGGGCTAATGTGTCGGGACATGAGAAATCTCTCGAGGGCCCTAACCGTGGCCGAATTACTCATTGACCTCACCAAGTTCGATCCAACGAAGCATCGACCAAGGGATTGGAGGTTAGATCGGTCCTTCAAGGACGAAGGTGGAGACAACCCCCGTGGCCCCAAGGAGCAAGGCGGCCAAATGAAGACTTAGGGAGAAGGCTTGTCCAAGCAACCTGTCCAAGGAGGCCGACTGCAAGTAAGCTACACAAGTAAGTATGATCAACCTCCACCTGCTCCTTACTTCATTTGCAAAGCAAATCATTGGATGCAAAAGTGTCCACAAAAACACCAAGTCAACACCATCATCTCCACGGAAGAAGAGGAATAACCCAAGGAGGAGAAGCGTCAAGTCCAACTTGGTGAAATGATGCTCAACTCCGTACAAACCCAACCACCGCCCAAGAAAAAGGAGCAAACGGACATGTACTTCATCAAGATCGAGGTATGTGGCATTACCTTTTATGCCTTGGTTGATACCGGTGCGTCAATGTATTCATGGTGATCAAAGTAGCGAAGAAGCTAGGTTTGGATGTGATAGTGAATGGGAGGCGATCCAAGACTGTCAATTCGGAATACCTCGCAAGTGAAGTCCAAATTGGTGGATGGAAATGCAAGCTCCTATTCGAAGTAGTCTTGCTTGACGACTATGACCTCATCCTTGGAATTCAATTCTTTGATCGGGCGAAAGCTATGATCGACTTGGGATCTAAGTGCATCATGGTGCTCGATCCAAAGTGTCCATCCATGGTGTCGATACTTAAAGGAGTGATGAACACCAAGACCATTGTTGCGATTCATCTCATCGACAAAAGCTTGAAGGTGGCCAAGTGCATGGCCGATTCACAATCGAAGACCCAACCGACTGAGAAGCCGAAGGTAGAGTTAGGACCTCCTACTCCAACTCGTGACATGCCGATCGAAGTGCTCTTCCCCGAAGTGGAGTACGTGCCGTGTGCCATGCCTGAGTTGAAGGAAGGACCGTGCATCCAACTGATCACGAAGCCGGATAACTAATTTTTTGAGAAGCCATTCAAGGTACCGTTTAAGTCGGTGAGGGCTAAGTGAAATAGGAAGAAACATGAAAGAGCTCGTGCCAAGAAAAACTCTCTTTATGCTGTGAGCACCGAGGATGTTGCTCGAATGAGTGGGGGAGAATGTTACAGATCTGAGGTTTCCGTGATCAATGAAGCGTTCATGATCAAGGAAAATCGACCAAAATGCCCCTGAGAGGATCTAAGTACTTTGGGAATATTCTCAAAGACGGGCAATACCGTAATTGTGCGGTGGTTTAGAATTTTCTTAGCATAAATGCTAGTAGGTAGTAGGTGGGGCGGTATGATCTCGTCTGCCGATCGAAACTCAATCAATTGTTGTAATTCGATAGCCTCAGATATAAGAAAGGGTTCCCTCCCCCACATTTGGAACCATTCAACCATTTTGCAATCTAAGTTTCATTTTCTTTTTTAGAGCTTCTCTCTTTAGACTTTCTCTTTCTACGATCAGGGTGAGTTGTGTTGAAAATATGTCTCGAGTTTGAACTCAAAGCAAAATTTTGATTTGTTTCCTAATCCTAGTATGTGTGGGTTTCTTAATTTTATATCTTTATGTATTCTTTCCTACTTCAAGTAGAAGTGACTTTTAAGAATTAGAAAGTCTTCAAGTCCACTATATATATACGACAATGCGTGGAGAAGAAATGGGCCGTTGTTAAGCCCCGATTCGTTATCGAGTGCTTGGGAAGAGTTTTCTCCATTAATTTTTGTTTGTGCAATTACGCCAAGATTCAATTAAGCCCCGATTCAAGTGTTTGTAGCCGATTAAATTCTTGTGGTAAGAATTCATTTATAATTCCTTTGTGAAATTGAGAGATTATTTCGCGAGGAATTGTGGGGTTAAACACTACGTGAGTTATTGGGTGTAACTGGGCCTTGAGAAACACTGAGAGTGCTTGAGTGACTCGAGTGTGTAATCTTCGTTGTATCGCTTGTTCTACAGTGGAATTCATCGCTGCTCTCCCCATGGATGTAGGTCTCTATGACCGAACCACGTAAATCTGGTGTCCGATTTATTTTCTTTATTCTGTCTATTTTATTATTCGATCACTTGCCCTTTTCGCAACAATTGGTATCAAAGCCAGGCTTGGCTAAGCTGAAGCGAATCGATGGTGACAGAAGAAGTAAAAGTGAGAATCGACAGATTTGATGGGAATGATTTTGATTTCTGGAAGATGCAGATTAAAGATTATCTCTAACAGATGAAACTGCACGCACCCATATCAGGCGAGAAGCCAGATTTAATTCTAAGTGAGGATATTCATAGAAGATAATTTGGTGAACTCGTATCTATAGCTTTAGTAGGTGAAAACAGAGGAAGAACTAGTACACATGGTAGTAAGAACATGAATAGACATAGCCAGTCTAGGACTGGTGGTGCTATCTGTTGGAATTATGGCAAGAGGGGGCATCTTCGAAGAAATTGTCTTAAGCTGAAGAACGAGAATGGTAAGGAAATTTTAGTTGATATTGTAGATGATGTTACAGCTATAGTTGTTGGTAATTTAGATAGTGCCAATTATGTCTTGTTTGTGACTGATTATTCATCATTTGATGGATGGATTATGGATTCCGGTTGTTCTTTTCATGCTACACCAAATAGAAACTGGTTTACTACTTATCAGTGCACGGATGGTAGTAAGGTGCAGTTGGGAAACAACGTTAAATGCAATGTTTAGGTGTTGGCGATATTAAAATCAAAATGCATGATGGTATTGTAAGGACGTTGACTAGAGTGAGGTACGTTCTAGAATTGAAGAAAAACTTAATTTCCTTGAATGTCCTGGATTTAACTGGGTGTTGGTATATTTCATAATGTGGAGTTTTGAAAATTGTTCGAGGTGCTTTAGTGATAATGAAAGGAATCAAGCACAATGGCATGTATGAGCTTCAAGGTGAGACAATGATAGATTTCGTTGCGGAGACGTCAGATGCATCTATTCGAGAGTCCGAATTGTGGCATATGCGTTTGGGGCACATTGACGAGAGAAGCCTGAAGGTTTTAAGTGAAAGAAATTTGCTATGTGGTTATGTTGTTAACAAACTGAATGTATGCAGGTGCTATGATTTAGATCAATGGCGGAAAGTGCAGTTCAGTACGATAGTCAAAGAAATCACGAAAATTGCAAATTTACTTCACTTGAATGTTCACAGGTTGTCACGGTTTCCTTTTAGGAAGAGTGCCATATATATATTAACAGTTGTTGATGACTACTCGATGAAGACATGGGTGTTTGTGCTTAGGTGCAAATTTGATGTTATTGTTAGGATCATGCAATTGAGAGCTTTGATCGAAAAGGAGACTAGTAAGACGATCAAGCAGGTGCAAACTGACAGTAGTATGGAGTTTTGCTTGAACATGAAGGAAGGCATAGTGAAACATCAAACTATTGCCAATGAACCACAACATGTCGTGGAATTGTTGAGTAAAACATTATTAGAGATGGCCCACAAAATGATTTCTAGTGCTGGTATGGCTAGGAAATTCCTAGCGGATGCGCTTAATATGACTAGCTACATAATGAATAGATCCCCATCGACTGCAATTAAATGTCGGACTCCCAAAGAAGTGTGGTTAGATAACGTTATCGATTATTCTATTATTAGAATATTTGGCTGCCCGTGTTATGTTCGAACGAGTGATGGTAAGCTCGATGGAAGGGCAAGAAAGTGCATATTCCTAGGCTATGCACAAGGTGAGTAGGGTTATCGGTTGTGGTGCTCGAAATTAAATTCACCTATTATTAGGAGAGAAGTTACGTTTGACGAGTCTTAAGTACTTTTGATTAGGAGTGGTAATTGTAGTGCTTATACGGATTTGGACGGTGTTCAGCTTGAGGTGGAGTTGCAACCAGAAACTCTTAAGGTAGTAGGTATTAATGTGGTAATCAACACAGACGGTTGTTGTAACGAAGTGGAGTTTGTAAAGCTAACAGTTGCTGTAACTGCTGATATTGACAAGGTATATATTCGATCTCCTGACAGATATGGATGCAACACTGGTTTTGTTTTATCTGTGGTTAAGGAGATTATGTCGAGAAATCCTTGCGTAGCAGTTAAATGTGCATGTGGAGTTGGTGTTCTTATGAGATTCTCGATTACAGCGAAGTTCAAGTGGGACTTGGACTTGAAAGATATTTATGGTGGTTGAGCTCATCGGGGGCTATGGGAGAGAAGCGGCAGAGTTCGAATTTTGAAGTGATTGTCACTTGGCTCAAACATCGAGCCAAGGTGGAGATTGTTGAAAATATGTCTCAAATTTGAGCCCAAAACAAAAGTTTGATTTGTTTCTTAATCCTAGTAGGTGTTGGTTTCTTAATTTTATATGTTTATGTATTCTTTCCTACTCCAAGTAGGAGTGACTTTCAAGAATTAGAAAGTCCTAAAATCCACTATATATATACGGCCATACGTGGAGAAAAAAGGGGCCGTTGTTGATGTAAGAGGTCTTGAAGTGCCGATTCGTCATCGAGTGCTTGGGAGGAGTTTTCTCCATTAATTTTTGTTTGTGCAATTATGCCAATAAGATTCAAGTGTTTGTAACCGATTAAATTCTTGTGGTAAGAATTTGTGTATAATTCCTTTGTGAAATTGAATATTATTTCGCAAGAAATTGTAGGGCTAAACACCGTGTGAGTTATTGGGTGTAATTGGGGCTTGGGAAACACTGAGAGTGCTTGAGTGACTCGAGTGTGTAATCTCCGTTGTATTGCTTGTTCTGTAGTTGAATTCGTCGCTGCTCTCCCCGTGGACATAGGTCTCTATGACCCAACCACGTAAATTTGGTGTATGATTTATTTTATTTATTTTGTCTATTTTATTATTTGATCACTTGCCCTTTCCGCAACAAGTTGAGTGATTGATCGACTCGAAGAAGGTTTGGCTTAGGCGCCCAATGATCCTGAGCAATTCAAAATTGCCTAAGTTGCCACACGGTCACGATTCCAAATCATCGGCCTATGACACTATCGTCAGACCATGAAAATAGGAAATGCCAAATATGAAAAATTCAGACCAAGATGCTATTTTACGACATTCTTCTTCTCTTCCACCTGAAATCCTCTCTCATATGGATCTTCCAGTTTACAGACTCTCTCTCCAGCTCTCATCCATGGCTTCTATTCCTTTATGCTTTCTTGTACTTTGTTCGATTACCCTATCAATCACATTCCCTATCACTTCACAAGCCTCGTTCGGGCCCAAGGCACTAGTCCTTCCGGTCACCATGGACTCCGCGACTCTCCACTACCTCACCACCCTACACCAAAGAACCCCTTAGTCCCTGTCAAACTGACCCTTGACCTCGGTGGCAAGTTCCTCTGGGTCGACTGCAACCAAGGCTAGTCGTCATCCTCTTACAGCCCAGCTCGATGCCGCTCAGTCCAGAGCTCCCTTGCAGGGTCCAAGACCTGCATCAGCTGCTTTGCCGGGCCCTTGACCAGTTGTAACAACACATGCTGCCTCTCCCCAGACAACACTATGACTCAAACCTCCACGGACGGTGAGGTCACCCAGGATGTTGTGGCAGTGCGGTCCACTGATGGGTCGAGCCTCGCCTAGTGGGGCACAGGGAATGGGTAGGGAGGACTAGTATTTCGCTCCCCGTCAATGCTTTGCTTCCTTCAGCTTTGATAGGAAGTCTGCCATTTGCTTGAGCTCATCCTCAAGCTCCAGAGGAGAAGCCTTCTTTGGCAGTGGGCCCTACATGATGCTTCCTGGGATTGATGTCTCAAAGTCTCTCATCTACACTCCACTGATCATCAACCCAGTGAGCACTGCATTGTCTTACTTTGCGGGTGAGCCCTCACTCGAGTACTTCATTGGGGTCAAGTCCATAAACGTCAACGGGAAACATGTCCCCTTAAATGCATCCCTCTTGAGCATCGACCAAGAAGGCAACGACGGCACCAAGTTCAGCACTGTGAACCGTACACCGTGATGCAGACCTCGATCTACAAGGCTGTGGTCAGGGCTTTCGTGAAGGAGCTCTCGCAAGTCCGGAGGGTCATGCCGGTGAAGCCCTTCAGGGCCTGCTTTGACTCAACAACCATCACGAGCACGGGGGTTGGGCCGGGCGTGCCGCAGATTGACCTGGTGCTGCAAAGTAGCAGTGTGTATTGGAGGATTTTTGGGGCTAATTCAATGGTGAAAGTGATGGAGGGCGTGTTGTGCTTGGGATTTGTGGATGGAGGGTTGACTCCAATGACTTCAATAGTGATTGGAGGGCATCAACTGGAGGACAACTTGTTGCAGTTTGTCTGGCCACATCAAGGCTTGGGTTCAGCTCCTCTCCTGTTCAGGCAAATCACCTGCTCAAACTTCAACTTCACAATTAAAGCTTAGTGGGGGGGGTGGGTGTTGGTCACCATGAAGGTTCCTGTTTCCTTTTCTCTTTCTTTAATTAATAAAGGGCCTGATATATTGGCCTGACTTGGGGGTGAAATACATATAAACAATTTTTTTTTTTCAAATTGGGAATTTGTAACTTGTATAATCATTTTGATCGATCGATGAGACAGAGACTAAAACATGACTATTGATTGAGGAAAGATCTGGCATGGTGCTGCCTCTGATATGCTGAGGGCATATGCCGCGATTCGTTTAATCCTGTCTTTATAATGATAGTTGCATTTCATGACATTTCTTCCACTAGTCCATCAATTTTGTGAATCATAGACTAATCATTCAAGCTCGAACCAGGATGCGCTTTTAGTGCTCTATTCATATTCTTACTTTTGCTTAAAATAAAGTCTTACCCAAAATGACTTAAATCACAAAACCGCAATCTCGCGAGAACATTATGCTCGATCAAAGGAGCATAAAATAATCATACACTAACTTGGACTTATTCAATGACCTAGAAGTCCACTTAAAATGAGTATAAAACATTCGTCATATCTTGTATTATAAGAGCGAAGATGCTCTAACGTTTGGACCGACCTCCGCAAAAGGCAACATACAATGCATTATTTATATGACGAATATGTGAAACGTGTCATTATTTTTGTCCTATTATATAACCTCGTTTGGAAAGGAATCCACGTATCAATCTTTATCTGGACATGGGTATCAATTGAAGAATTTCAGTCAACTTGAATTGGTTACGATATTAATCATTTAATTAAAGACTTTTTTTTTTCAAAATAATTAAGTAGCCCTTCCATGCCCCTTAGGGCGAAGAATTGTGCTATCTATTGCGATTCTGACAGATATTTCCAATGAACGACCGTAATACATACCTGGCACTCTCAGAAGAGACAAAACTACGTGAGTGGGTCAGAAGTCATGAGGAGATTAAGGACAAATTCCATGTGTACTTTTGATTTAGACAATTGACATGATTTGTCACAATTTAGAGTAAAATAACCTCGGCAGATATTTGACGCGTGGGATGACATCATATTTCAATGTGGCATGGTTGATGATACATAAATTAATTATAATAACTACTCGTGATGTTGTTGATGTGTAAAAAGTCCATAATATCTTGCTTCTATATCAACTTAAAATTTTGAATATAGATATGTTCAACTGAATATGTTGATAAGTTTAAATTTAACTTCTTTTTTAGCAATCATCTGGAATGAAGGTATTGGATTTCGTGTACTCCCAACATATATGGCGTAGTAGCAATTGCAAATGTCCCAATGGAGCATAGTTGACAAAATTTGTTTGACATTTGGCGCCTATGGCCATCACCGGGATAATTCGTGCTATACGTTTGAACTATAGCGGTGATTATGGTGGACTTGATCAACAATTTTTACAATCAGAACAAGAAGTTCTAGCGACGCAGCCTATAGTAGCGATTGTGTAATCTCTGGTAAATCTCTTACTGGCTATTTCGACGGCTGCCAAAATACTGAATAATTATCATAAAAGTCAAACTTCTTGTAGTACAATTGTAAAATGAAACGTGGCCAATCGTGGTGCAAGGTCGGGTCTTTTTCTCTTGCTACATTGCATTAATATTTTTAAAAATGTTGAGGGTCGTCCACTAGGCTGGAGTTAACTTGCAAATTTAGAGAAACCCATGTAAATTTGGATGTCATGTTTACGCTGCATATGTTATAAACAGCTTTTGCGTTAAGCTAAAGCAAGGACCATTTTTAATCACATTGCACAACCACAGATAATCCACATTTTTTTTAAATTTTGATAATCAAAGACAATCCACTTTAGGATTAAAAGGATGAGAAACCAAGTATGAGGATACCAGTAAACGGGGAAACACGAGCACGACGACGGAATGGTAGTGAAGTCTCCACTTCTTTAGACAGAAGAAGTGAAGTCGAAGTTGGCACAGGTCGTCTGCATGAACAAGAACGAGGAGGTAATCCAACCTCCGTTTCACGAGATCGAATTGCAAGAGATTGTCCTCCAACTGGTGCCCTCCGATGACTACAAAAATTCTTGGGTTCAAGCCGCAGTCAACAAACCCCAAGCATAGACCACTTCGATGAAACACTGTTCATCCTTTGTCTCTCTACGATGAGACCACGAAATACTGTAGCGCCGGCTCTGTCCCTGGCTCTGGGAGGTCATTTCTAGTGCCGATTGAAGCCCGATCTGCACAGAGGAGCAACCCTTGGGCAGACCACCAAAACCCCCTTCATCTCTTGCTCTGGTAAGAGCTGTTCCTTCTAATTTTGTTATGCAGGTTAGGGTTACCCTGTTCGCTTAGCTGGTAGCTCGACCTCCCTTGCTCCAACGATGGAGAATGAACCAACAGCCCCTAAGGCCAAGTTTGACCTGGGTGGGGGTCGACACCAGAGCCAGAGTAGGGCTCCGGCAGGGCGCAACTCCTCACGCGACCAAGCTCGCAATGGAAATGCTGCTGCAATTGGTTCTGTAGTTGAGGGGCAGTTGGCTGAGCATAGCCGAATCAGTAATGCTGATGTAGTTAGGCCTAGTCCTACTGGTAGAATGCAAAATTCTGATTGCTTAGGGATAGCTTCTGCAATAGCTGGTGTTGAGGGAATTTCCAGAAGCCAACCGGCTATTGCAAATGGATCTAATCCCCCTCTGTTGGCAGCAACAATCTGAGAAGCAGACGACAACAACCCGTTCTTGTGCAAATGTGGCTAGAGCAGTGATGCAAGGGTACTCCCTTTCCTTTTATCCTCCGAATTCAGGTGTAAGTAATGCTGTGAACTGCTATGATGAGGACTTACAAGCTGCTGATCCAATCTGGAAACAATGTTTGGTGGGGTATTTCGTTGGGAAAAAACTCCCATTCAAGCTAGTGGAGACAGCCTCTAAACACTTATGGGGGCATCGACTAATGGAGGTGAAACCCAATGAGCAAGGGTTCCTTTTCTTCCATATTCCGGATGCGGAGTTTAGAAGGAAAGTCATAGAAGGGGACCCGTTGACGGTGGCAGGGGTCCCTCTCATTCTTCAGCAATGACAACCTATGCTAGAGCTGAAAAAAGATGAGCACACCTCGGTTCCTATTTGGATTCGGCTGAAGAACCTACCATATGGATTGTGGTTAGCCCGGGGAATTAGTAAAGTTGCTAGTATCTTGGGTACTCCCCTTTTATGTTGATCAGCGCATGGAACAACTAAAAATGATTTCCTTTGCGCGAGTTTGTATTGAGCATGAGGCCTCCAAAGCCTGCCATGATACCATAAATGTATTCATAAATGGGGATGTTCGTGTGGTAGAAGTTCGTAGTAGAGCTGGCAAAGAGAATGAACCTATGCTAGCACGCCCAATCCCAAGTAGACCTTCGGCTTCATGCGAGGCTAGATTTCAACAGGAACCTACTCTCAACCAGCTGACCTCTCCGGCAACTCCTACTATGCAGATGTCCTCTTCAGCAACCTCAGACCTTCTCGCTTCTGATGTAGTCCGAGAAGATGATCCAGCTCCTGCTCACCTGCTGGACCGCTCGCTGCTGTGTTCCGGGAGCCAAGACCAGGTGGTGCTGGAGGTAGATTTGACTGCAAGCTCGAGTTATGAGCTAGTGCAAATAGAAAGAATAGAGCAAGAATAGAGAAGTGCTGCCCTTACTAACCTCTCCCGGCAGCTGGTTGTTCCGCTGAAGTTTGTTACGTCTGCAACTATAGAAGAGCAACTGGAAGCAGCTCCCCCCCTGCAGCTTGCTGCACCACTGGATCCTGACCCTGCGGTGCAGAAGCTGAAGAAGAAGATGGCCTACACTGACTCACCCATTCAGATGGATGCTGAGTAAAGTCTCAAGCTAGCCAACGTGCAGGAGGCCACTCCCGGCTCCCCCCATTCTAAACTTAAGCCTTCAACCAGCAAATGGCGCTAAAAAAGAAGGTAATTCTTGGCCTTCTTATTATACTATCTTATGTTTTTTGGATGCTGGAACATAAGGGGTCTCATGAACCCCATTAAACAAGCGGAAGTTAGACTTTTTGTTCGCCACAACAGTATATGTTGTGTTGGTATTCTGGAAACTAAAGTCCCTGTTGACAATTTTGATATTATCTTGTTTGGGTTACTGCCTGGATGGCTGTGGTTGGCCAATTATGAACACTCCCCTCGGGGGCACATATGGGTAGGATGGAACCCGCTTCTAGTGGACTTCAAGCTCATTCTTGGTACTAGCTAGCTTATCCATGGAGAGATAAAAATATTGAGTTCAGACACAGTCATCGCCTTTTCTGTGGTGTATGGAGAACACACTTTTGTTTCCTGTAGACCCCTCTGGCAAGACATTATTAGTTTGAGCCAAGGCCTTAAAGATAGCCCCTGGATTGTTGCTGAAGACTTCAATGCCATTCGGGACCCTTCGGATCATATAGGGAGTTCAGATGTTTGGATCCCCGCCTTTGATGACTTCAAGGAATGTATGGACGAAGCTGAACTAATAAACCTACGATATGTGGGATTCCGCTTCACTTGATCTACTTCCTCGGGCGCTTCTAGAAAACAAAGGAAGATTGATCGCGTACTGGTTAATAACTGCTAGTGTTTGTCTTATTCCTTTCAGAAGCTTCCTTTTTGGCTCCAGGCATATCGGATCATACACCGATGGTTGTGAAAGTCCTATCGCTTGTTCACCGCCGGGTTCCATTCAAGTTTTATAACTTATGGATAAGCCATCCAAACTTCTCCATGCTTGTTACGCAGGCTTGGGATACTCAAGTCCCAGGCTCTTCTATGTTTAAGCTATACGGCCGCCTCAAATGTCTAAACGGAGAAGCTTTCTCGGACATTTCCATGAGAGTTTCTACAGCTAAAATGTTGTTATCAGCCACCTAAGAAGCACTCCTCCATGATCCTCAAGATACCCACCTGGCGGATGTTGAACATACCCAAATCAAAGAGTACTATGAGCTCCGGTCCCTGGAGGAGTCTTTCTTTAGACAGAAGTCGAGGATTCGCTAGCTAAAAGAAGGTGACCACAATACCAAGTTCTTCCACCATTCGATGAATCATCGCCACCTCCGTAACAGAATCCTTTTAGTCAAGGATAGCTTCGGTCAAATGGATTCTGAACATGTAGAACTTCAGAGAGTTTTTGTCTCTTATTTCCAAGACTTACTAGCCCCGGCTGCTGTGTCTCTAAGACCAAATATCCAGGAGATCATTGACGTCATACACACTCCCCTCACAAATGACCAGGTCAATTTTCTTTCTCTCCCTTTCCTTCCTTCTGAAGTCCGTGATGCTATGTTCTCTATTGCCGAGAATAAAGCCCCGAGTCCAGATGGCTACAATGCAGATTTCTTCAAGAAGAACTGGGAGAAGGTGGGTTCCTCCGTCATTGAAGCTATTATGGACTTTCTTGAGTCAGGCTGTCTACTTAAAGAAGTCAATAATACCATAATTGCCTTGGTGCCCAAAGTTCCTAATGCTTCATCGGTCTCAGACTACAGACCTATTGCATGCTACGATACAATATACAAGTGCATTACGAAGATTCTCTCCTTTAGAATTGCTGCAGTTCTCCCTAAACTCATCAGCCCGATTCAAACTGCATTTGTGAAGGGAAGGCGAATAAGTGACAATATTCTCCTGGCCCAAGAATTATTCAGTGGTTTTCATAACAAGCCCCACATTCCAAAATGTGCAATCAAGGTAGATTTCAGGGAAGCTTATGACACACTGGACTGAGACTTCCTCGAGACCACCCTCTCGGCATTTGGTTTTCCTAATCATTTTATAAGGCTGATCATGGTATGTGTTTGCACCCCTAAATTTTCCATTTCTATCAATGGCGAAGTCCATGGCTTCTTTTCCAGTGGAAGAGGCATACGTCAAGGAGACCCCATGTCTCCATACTTATTCACATTGGCAATGGAGGTTTTCACAGGTATCATTTATGCTCACACCTGGCTCACGGGGTACCGATACTATTGGCGATGTAAGGCCTCGTGACTATCTCACCTATTCTTTGCAGATGATGTCCTTATTTTTAGTTAAGCGAGCCTTGCTTCTATATCCTATATCAAGGACGGGCTCATGCTGTTTTCTTCATGGAGTAGCTTGAATCCAAATGCTAGCAAGAGTGAGATATTCATTTCTGGAGGCTCAGTTACATTCAGGGACCAGCTTATACAAGCACTAGGCTTCACGCTGGGTTCTTTTCCAATTTGTTACCTGGGTGTGCCTATCATTACTTCCCGGCTGAACAAAGTAGATTGCAATACCCTGGTAAGTCTTCTTACTGCCAAAGTCCAATCCTGGACACATCGGTTTCTCTCGTTTGCGGGCCGCTTACAACTTATTAAGTCGATACTGCATGCAATACAAGCCTATTGGGCATCCATCTTTTGGCTTCCTACTTCGGTTGTGGACAAAATAGAGCAAGTTTGTAGGCAGTTCCTTTGGAGAGGTCCTACCATGGGACCGGGAGGTGCAAAAGTGTCTTGGGCCGATGTTTGTCTTCCCACTCCTGAAGGTGGCCTTAGTTTGAGGAAAATTAGAGACAGTAACAAGGCAGCCATGGCCAAACATATATGGTTGCTATTCATTGACAAAGAATCATTATGGTGCAAATAGATTCATGCCACATATCTCAAAAGACAATACTTTTCGATCTCTTCTACTCTAATGCACTGCTCTTGGGCTTGGCAAAAAATTCTTGCATTAAGAGAAGCCTTCCGACCGCACTTTAGATGGAAGGTAGGAGATGGCGAACACACTTCACTGTGGTTTGATCCTTTGCTAAAGTGTGGCCCACTATATTTGTTTTTCTCTAATAATTATATCTACCAATCAGACCTTCTCCGGGAAGCTAAGGTTAAGGACATATACACTTCGGATGGGCTCCAACTTATCCAAGACTTGTCACTATGGCAAATCACGGTTCCCCCACGCTCTCAAGGCCAGGACATCTTTAGGTGGGTGGAGGATTCCTCTGGGATATTCACGATGGCTTTGCGTGGGCTATTATTCGCTGTAAAGTCAATCCGGTACATTGGTCTTCCTTCGTTTGGGATAAGGCCCTCGCCCCTAGACACCAATTCCTTATGTGGCTTATCTCCAAAAACTGTCTCCCAACACAGGTATTTCTCATGCTCTATGAGAGAATACCTTTCACGGTGTGTGCTTTCTGCAAGTCCAGGCCTGACTCAATCAATCACTTATTTTTTGAATGCTGCGTTCCAAACTCCCTCGCCAATTATTGGGTTGCTAAATGCAATATTCCTTGGATCAATTCAAATTGGCCGGACAACCTCCTCTAAGCTAATAATATCCTTTCTGGCAAGGGGTTCTACCAAGAGCTAGCTCGATTCTCTTTTGGAGCATTATGCTATATTATTTGGAAAACTGGGAATGATATTATCTTCCGCGGCCGTAATCTCTACACTCGATCCTTGAAGCTACAACTTGCTAAGGCGGTAAAGAATAAGGCTCTAACCTTTTAAAGAGTCGAAGACAACCCAAGGAATAGGAGGATGCAACGGTGTTGGGGTTTAGATGCCCGAATTTTTTATGTGGAACAATCTTAGGCTTAATCCTAGGAATATCTAGGTCCCATTAGTCCTTTTCTGTTCCTCTGCTGTACATGATTTGTATTCACTTGTGACCGAGGTACCCTGTCACTCCAATGACTAACTGTCTAGCTGAGTGTCTGCTGGTGCCTCGCCTCACGTTTGTTGTAAATGTTGGTCGTTAATATAATATATTATCTTACCTTACCAAAAAAAAAAAAAACAAACCCCAAGCACAGGACGTCATTTTTCACTTTCACCATCGAAATTCGCTCCGAAGATCCTCCAAGGCACACTCTCATCATGCAAAACCAGATCGACGGTGGGCACGGGCGGTCTGACACTTGTACTCCTCAGGTTCTTGGAGCTTATGCAGTACTTGAAAGGCTTAGCACTAGGAACCCCAGTCATGCCCTCGGTTTCTTCCATAAACACTTTGAGGACTGCCTCGAAGATCGACCTCTCCATCACGGTGTATGGATTAATGGTGCCGACCTTCGTTCCTCCGTTGCCTTCCTCGACAATGTTAAGCAGTGAAGCATTGAGCTGGACCGCTTTTCCATTGATCTTAATGGAGGTGAGACTGATGAAGTAGTCCGTTGAAGGTTCGTCCTCGGAGTACTCTCCCGCGTGCCTTTTGGGTTGAGTATTAGGGGAGTGTACATGAGAGACCTAGAGACCTCTTTCTTAAATTGGAATTCGTATAGTCCGTCGCCAAAGATGATGACTCCATTTGATTGGGAGGAGTCAAGCACATGGCGAAGATCCGATGGAATTTAAAAGCCGAAGCAAACAGTGAGGGGAGAGAAACTAGCGATCTTCCGAGCGCGGCAATCCCTTGAGCAAAATATATTTAAGTCCGTGTTAACATATACCTTAGCTATGATATTAATAAACATAGACTAATAATGTACTTCGTTTATAGGATAAAACAACTAATTTCTTTCGATGATTTATATGAATAATGAGGTTTTCGAATAAAATGTGTTGTGTCATGTTTCACTTATGGACCCAATTTATTAATCAACCATTACAACCTTAGGGATCATGTGCGGTCCACATGTGGCCTATCGCCATCCTAACATGTGATCGAGATGGTCCAAGTTAGACCACATAAAGGCAAGTACTTCAAATGCTATGTGGGCTCTTATATAGTGGGCAATACCTTTGCCCCAATAGAGAGGCCTTTGAGAAGCGAATGAGAGCTGCAACCGAAGACCAGCCCCGGGATGGAAACCACGGGCCCAGAGCTCCTCCCGTTGGTGGACTGAATCAACACAGCATCAGCTGCCATCAGTGGTGTCGACGAACGGGTTGTAAGTTAAGTGGCTGCAAGTGTCATTGTTGCATCCCGGTTTGGGCGGAGAGGGACATATAAGGACACAAGCCTGCGATCGCGAGATCTTACAGGTTTTGGAGTGGCAAGGTTTGTGCCTATAAAAGAGGAGACATAACCCTTCTCACAATCCTCCCACATGAATCGGCCTCCAACATCAATGGTCATCTTAATGGGCACAAGAAGAGTTCTTTGCTTGGTTTGGGTGGTGTACTGGAGTGACGAGGAGTCCTTAGTCACAGGAAGGAGGAGCGCATTGGGTAGAAAAGTTTTGGCCTGTGTTTGTGAAATTGTAAGGATGAGGATAAAGGAAAGGAAAAACAAATTACTTGAAGCAGCCATGGATGTCAAGTGGAATGTAGATGGATTTGATGTTTTGAATTGTTGGGTTCTCTTTTATAGGCGCTTGAATATTGTTGGGCCATGTGCTTTTGATTCTCATGAATGAGGTCAACTGTGTAGGGGTGGATGAGTGAGATGTATTGGGACTAAAGACCTTACCTTCGACTTGAAGGGATTGGGAGGACAGATTGAGTGCAACTTGTTTAACTTTGACTCTCGAATCCTAGCAATTGGGAGTCAAAAAAACAAAGATGTCGACAACCGGCATTGTTTATGAGATAATTAATTTTATGACCGGTTTCCGCTATTTAACCTCCACGGTGCTGAGAACATCCTCTACATAATGGAGATTGTCTTGAACCAATCTGCTATTTTTTGATTGCCATGTAATGCATCCTCTTGCTGTTTTTTTCAGCGGGCAAATGCAATTTGGCTTGGCCGGGAGGCTCATGGAGTAATACCCTGGATTGGGCCAGTAATAATTTATATGGTAAAGGCTTCCAGAAGGAGATATTCAGGTTCTCTTTTGCTGCTCTTTGTTATGTTATATGGAAGTCTCGTAATGATGTTTTATTTTAGGGTAAAGTGGCCTTCCTTCCTTCACTGAAGCACCATATCTTCAAGGTTGTCAAGGACAATGTATTGTCTGGGCCATTGGTTCAAGACAATATGGTGAATAGACGTCTTCAAATATTGTGGGGATTAAATGCCTCTATTTTTGCTGTTTAAGTTTTTGTGTGATATTCTTCGTGAATGTTGTCTTGATTATGTTACCTTTAGTTATTCTTGGATTTCGGCATCTTTCCACTTAGTAGGCTAGCCTAAGCTGAGTGTAAATAGGTGCCGCTATCCTTTAGTTTGTACAGTTGATGGTTGGAATTTATACACGTTTACCTTACCAAAAAAAAAAAAAAAAAAAAAAAACAATACAAGCTAGAGAGGGTGAATAGGTTGAGTGAAGATAATTATAAACTTTCGTGGAATACTAAATCATCGCGTGTTGCTAATAAAAAATAAAAGTGATTGGGTGTGCTAATAACAAAGAGATAGAAGACAGCACACTGAGTTTTATAGTGGTTCGGTTTTATCCCCATTAGGTTGGAGTCCACTAGCAATCAGCATCACAAGTTACAACTGATTAGTGCCGTACTCATTACAAGATAAATGATAACTACTTGCACTCACACTTGTACACTTGACTCTCTGCTATTACAACTTAGTAGCATCGACACATAGCCAATCAGCATCACCACTGATTACATGATAAATCACACTATTAGAACATAACTACTTGCACTCATGCTTATATACTTGACTCTCTGCTATTACAACTTAGTAGCACCAACACATAGACATAATTAGCATCGTCACTACTAACAAGAGCAAAGCAAATAAGAACACTCAAGAGCTAAGACTTGGCTTGTTCATTTCCACCCCGACCTCCCTACTTTTCTTGGATTGCATATATATAGCAAACAAACCTTAGATGACCATTTGTAGCTCAACTCCATGAAGTAACTATTGGTGTATCATTGCTAGTATCAGATCAGTTGTCTAACAGCTTTATTTGATAGTGGCAGGCTTTCCAGACCAGTTTGACTACTCTTGTCAATGTTAGTCTTATGTTAGAGTTGCCATAAATGCTTTGATACATCTCTAGTGCTCTTGATGCAAACTCCAAGCCTTTGTAACAAGTATATTCTATACCATCAATGGTCTTCTTCTAATGTGTATCTCACTATCATTAGACCTAATACATTACTATCTCAATCTAATGCACACTATATCTAGTGTAGATTGTAAGTGCTAGGATGACACTATTTAGTGATGATACCAACTAAAGACACGTGATGTTAGGATCAATGATCTTTCCATCTTCATCAGTACCAAGGACTTCCACGATCACTAGCTTGACTGGTCCTTCCAAGCCATCATGGTATATCCTCATAGGTACTTGTCCTCCCAAATGTCAACCACTAGTATCTCATCCTTGCTGAAGTGTAGGATCATTGATGATGATTAACCAATTTCACCTCTGAACTTGTCATGGTAAACATTAAAATTAAAGATAGTTCAGTGATATCAAAATGTCATAGAGATATTCTACAATTGGTCCTATCGATATCATGACTTATGTCTAAGATCAATTTCTTTAAGGATTATAAGATACATGATCACTAAATGTATATCAACAAATTTGTTTCCTTTGCAACTGCGTAATTTACATTCCAATTGTTGAGTTTGTGGTTGAAGTTCTTGCCAAATCGGAATTTGGATTGAAGCTAGGTCAAGGTTGTGGTTAGACACTACAATGAACTCACCTTCTAGTGGCACGACCATCAACCTGCTAATGCCCCATATAATGCCGCTTAAACATTTAGCCGCGTGGAATTTGAATACCGCATTGCGCTGCAAAAAGCCGTGTCGTGAATTGAAATCCTAAGGCCAAACTTTATTCTGCTGAATGTTTTAATTTTAGCAGCATAAGTAGTGCCCGAGAAAACCACCTAATAGATTTTTAAGTTGACAATATTTTCCTTGGTTTATCTTGAATGAGACAAATTGCATAGAAGTATCATCTTAGAGGAACAACTCATGAAGAGAAGTTTATTCAGATTCAGTTGATTGTTGTTTGAACATTGTGACTATGAAGAGAAGTCTATATCTTGATGTTATTCATACTCCATTTAATGTTGTTTCAAATATCATGGCCGAAGATAATTACGTCTTAAATAGCATCTCAAGGACAACATGGATATCTACAATTTGGATATCAGCAAAGCTAGTATATGGAGATCATCATAATCATGAAATATTTTCAGAGTCTACTAGAGTTGGACAACATCAAAATCTAAAATTTACATATATTCAAACGCAAGCCCCATTTGTTTATAACTATACAACTAGTGAACTAACTAGGATTTTCATTATAAAAAGTGATGGTTAATCTTCAATTTTAAGGATAGTCTTGCATCAAAATCTTCTACGCAAGACATCCATATTCATTGATAATCATTACAAAGACAAGTTACTTTCCCCAAACTAAAGAACTTTATTTATGAAAATTGGAGATTTACTTGTATAGGCAACCAAATCGATGGGGATTTAGATCTTATCACTCAACGGCTTCTCAATCTTCTTCTTGGCATATTTCATCCAACTAGTTGATTGAAGTATGATCCTCTAAAGATTGTCCAACAAATAGATTGGAAGTGGAGGAGTATAAAAGGAGACGAAGGAGCCGAAGAGTATAGAGGGATCCATAATAAAAATTTCCAAAGTTCAAGAGAATTTTAGACTTACTTGTCTTTTATGAGCTACAAACTATAATCCTTAAGAGCCTTGAAAGAATGATTGAGTGAGATAGTGAGATCTATCACAAACTTGAGTATTATCACTCACTTCCATATCCTCTTATTGATTTACTAGTGAAATCCAACCGGTAGGCAGCGTGGGAGAGTGGACATAGAATTACTTTAAGTTGAACCGTTATAAATTCTATGTGTAATTTTATTCTCTCTTATATTTTGTTTACTATTTTTAATAGACTTTTGCATACTGGTGAATAATATCTTATCGCTCTCAATATTCAGACAATGACTTTTATTCAAAAGAGGAAATCGAAATTTAGACTTGAACTTCACTTGAATCTGATTATACTCAATCTAACTGCTTTTACTTCTACATTAGATTGTTGAGTATTTTCAAAATCACCTAGTCACTCCCTCTCTATGTAATACTACTAGCTCCAACACTCATAAAACTAATAGGTGAACTTGTCATTGTAGCATGTCCAGAACATAGGGACAATTATAAAAAGAAATTCTTAAACCTATCATATTTGTGTCAATTCAATCATAAACCTTTCGATTTGGTTAATTTTATCATAAACTTTTTGACGTTTTGTCAATTTAGTCTTAAAATTTTTGATAATTTGTCAATTTAGTCAATTAGTCAAAATAGCTAACATGGCAGTCTACTGAGCATTCATCGTCCTACATGGCATAGATGGTGCTGACACGGATAATTTTTGTAATATTTAAATTTTTTCTAAATTTTTTTAATTTTTAAAATCTTTTCTTTTCTTTTTTGCAATTTTGCAAATTTTACAATTTTTGATCGTCCTACGGCCGGTCATCAAGCTAGAGTTTGGAAAGAAAAGAAAAGAAAAGAAAAATAAATTATAAAATTATAAAAATTATCCACGTCAATATTAATCACGTAAGATGTTCGACGTTGACAAAACTACCTCATCCACCTTAGTGTGGCCAAAGGTGATGAATGGGGATTGTCAAAGGCAAAGAAATTTGGTGGCCAGAGGCGAAGCATACCTTCAAAAAGAATTTCGCTGACTTAGACCGACCAAAGGTAACAAAAATTCATCGCTTTAGAGAAGCCAATTTTGTCTATGAAAAAAAATTGCCTGACAGAGGTGATGAAAAAAATTTCCCTGATCATAGGCCAACCATATTTATATAAGTGTTAAGTGTTCGCATTTCGAGGTTGAAACTTTCCTATAAGAGATGAATATGAATAAGCAATATTCTATTTTCTACATTGGATTTGGCAGTTAGTTGACTGGTTAAACTTAAAAATAGATAATTGTATGAAAGTCCTAAACCTATTCTAAGATAGCCAATTCGGCTTTAAACCCTTCAATTGTATCATTTTAATTCTAACATATTATAGAGGTCAATTCAGTCTTAAATCTTTTGATTGTGCCCATATAGTCATAGAAGTTTTGACGATTTCCCAATTTTGGTCCTAAATCTTTTAAGGATTTAGGTGTGTCCAGCCAAAATTACTTGGAAGAACTACATCAACAAATCATTAAAAAGGTTTTGACTAAATTATCAAATTATCAAAATATTCAAGACTGAATTGGTATGATGAAAGATTTTATGATTGAATTGGCCGTCGTACAATATGGAGCTAAATTGGCATAATTTAGACGTTTATAATTGAATTGGCAATCATATAATAAGTTTAGAACTTTTGAATAATTTTTCCACTAAAAAAGAATTTGAGGGAACGCAAAGGGGAGTTCAAAATCTGTGAATGGATTGAAGCTTATTTTCACTAAATTCGCAATTCAACGTTGGTTTACTTTATTGATCTCTTCAAAATCCAACACCCAATTTAGGTAGAAAGCATGAAAACAACCAGATTCCAAATCACGCGGTTGAAGTGAAGTTGAAGTTGGAACAGGTAGTTTGCTTGAATAGGAGAGAGGAGCTAAATCCAAGCCTTGCTTTCTCCAAGTCAATCTGCACAAGATTATCCTCCAATTGATATCCACCAATCACTATGGACGTTCTCGGGTCTGAACCGCCATCGACGAAACCCAAACATATGACATCTTCCTTCACTTGCACCATTGAATTCGCGCCAAAGATCCTCCAATAAACACTACTGCTGTGCATCACTAGATCAATGATCGGCACAGCCGGTCCCACTCTTGTGTACGGAGTGTTGTTGGTGCTAAAGCAGTACTTGAATGGCTTAACGGACGAGACTTTAGTCAAGTTCTTGGCTTCTTGTCTGAACACCTTCACGAAGGCCTTGAAGATTGACGTTTCCATCACTGTGTAAGGATTGACGGTGCTGATCTTCGTCCCTCCATTGCCTTCGATGATGTTCAGTAATGTCGCGTTCAGTGGGATTGCTTTTCCATTGATCTTGATGGAGGTGAGGTTTATGAAGTAGTCGGTTGACGGGTCACCCTCAAAGTAAGATCCTGCAGTGCTTACTGGGTTGAGGATTAATGGAGTGTACATGAGCGACTTAGAGACCTCGACGTTAGGGAGGAACTGATAAGGACCGTCGCCGAAGAATATGACACCATTGGAGTTTGATGAAGAGCTCAAGCACAGGGCAAATTTTTTTGGAATATTAAAAGCAGAAGCAAATTGGACAGGGAGTGAAACTTCAGATCGTCCGAGCCCAGCTATTCCCTGGAGTGCAAAGAGGTTTCAATTAGTTATGGCCTATCTATTTGTATATGGCAATCGTGTTGCGTTCCCTTGTCATGTCCAAACCATAATATCATACAAAACTCACCAGAGCACCAGCGGAGAGGCCCTCGAGCAGCCAAGTGGAACCGCACGTGAAGACTACCCCTGGCACTGTGAATGCCTTCCCGACCGTCTTCCCGTCAGTGGACTGGATGACGGTGGCGTCGGAGGCCATCTCGCCGCTGCCGCCAGAGTTGGTAAACGGGTTGTTAGGCATCTGGCTGCAGGTGTTGTTGTTGCACCCAGGTCCAGGAGGAGAGTAACATTCAGTCACACAAGCACCTGACCCCGAAGCCTTGCATATTTGAGAGTCACAAGAGACCGGCCTATAGGAAGATGACACATACCCACTTTCACAATCCACCCATAGGAAAATCCCACCCACATCGATGGCCAACTTAATGGGCACAAGTGGTGTTCTTTGCTTGATTTGGGTTGTGTATTGGAGATTTGAGGAGTCTTTGGTCACAGGAATCACTAGTGCCTTGGGCTGAGAACTTGTGGTGGCTAGGGTTTGGTAAGAGACCAAGCTCAGGAGCAAAGAACATAAAATGAACCTACAGGAAGTGGCCATTGTGACTAGGAGAAGATTAGTGGATATGATGATTTGTTTCTTGATTGGTGGAGATAGAAGAGATCCTGGCCCTCTTATAGGGGTTTGAACAAAGGTATATGCCATGAGGCCATGCGACCTTATCTATATCCTAAATTAATTAATCTGGCACCATCAAATAAAAATTCATACAGCCAGTGGCTGAGACAAGTGGGCACCATGTGATCTTATTATATATCTTATTCGTGGTGGATAATTTTGCTTGATAGTGAACAACTAAAGTTGCTTCGTCGTCTCCTTCATAAATAATTTAATTGTCATTAATTATTGGTGAGGCGACAAGTAGCCGTTGGCACTCTTTATAATATGCACCCTAATATAGGATAAAACCTACATCATTTGATAGATAAAATATGACAAACTATACATCAATAAAATTATATCAGTTGTTAGATTCAGTGGCAATCGATAGATACATTTATGGTTTCATGTTTTGCAGATTCACATCGATCATAATGTTTGTATCTCGAACTCTAATAAATCAATCATGAATTGTGAGATAGTAATGAGGGGAAGCTACTGCAAAAAACTCCTCTAAACTGTGGGGTAGTTTATATTAGCTCCCAAAATTTCCAATTTAGACCATGCCCTCTTGAAGTTTAATTTTATTACAGTTGTCAACTCTTCGTTATTGTTTTAGTTTGTATGCACAATACACATGACTTTTAAAGATTAAAAGTATATTGTCATATCATTTTTTGAAGGGGGTCTATCTTCCACTGTTAATTGTGGTAAACAATGACAAAAAGAAAAATAAAATTAAAGAATAATAAATTAAGTAAATAACACTACTTGAAAAAATAAATATCAATATTAATATAAAGAAAATTAGTTAAAATCTAATGAAGCCACTTCAATATAACTAAATAAAATATTTTGGGAAAAAGAACCAACACATATTAAATAAAAAAGGGAAAAGGCTTGAATGATAAAAAGGTCAAATGACAAAAATTGATCATTCATTATCTATATTTTAAGGTTTAATTGATGTATAAAAAATTATTATTAACAAAACTATATAAAAGACAATAATAGGAAATGAGGTCCTCCACTCATAAATCAAAGATTTCGATTAATTATTTAAATATAAAAAATCATCCTTTCCAAACAAAGAAATGATGTCCTAAAAAATGTAGGGTTGTTCTTCTTCTTTTTTCGATCCTATTCTACTACTAATCTAATTCTCATTTTCAAACTTTTGTCCTGTTTCATTGAAGGGTGTAAAAGTCGAAACCTATACCTGAAACTAAATTATTCTCATCTCAACTTTCTAAGAAAGTGGGGATTCGAATACCTCTCCTTCCCCTTTTCATATGAGAAGGGTGACTATTGGGACAAACTCCAATGATTGAAATCAAGGGTTCTTAAGCTATAGAACCAAGTATTGGTTCTGCGATCCTGTGATCAAAACCTCCTATTCATAGATAATTTGATTCATAAACCTGATTTGGGATTGATTTTGCACATGATTGATGATGAATTTGTACGGTAGAGTTAAGAGGAGAGGACGTCGCATCACTAGTCAAGCCTTTCCAAATTGATATCCAATTTCTCTCAATCTGAGACACTTTATTTATCGCATTGTATGTGAGTAATTCACTTAAACATATAAGAAGAATTTCAAAGTAGAGTGTAGTTTAATTAATACTAATTTACAGCCCTTTTTGGTTGATTTTTTTTCGAAGCAATATTTCACTCATTTCCATAGAAATACTACAAAGAAATAATGCAGTCTAATTTCAACCCAACATAACTTCCAAACAAGCTTTGGATAGCAAGATAAATCATCATAATAAGATTAGGGTTCCTATGCTCAAACAGCATATATGTGACCTTTTCAAATCAAAATTGGTGGCCAATCACTGAATCAGTCTTCAATAATGAGCATATATCAAGAACTTCATCTATTACAATAGCCTTACCTTTCGGCGGTGTGCGTCTAGGGATGGCATCCCCAACCTTGTCGCTGTTAACAATAAAAGATTAAACAAGCATAGATCTAATGCCTACAAGAGTAAAACCTTCATGAAGCTCCTCAAATCCTCTCTAAAACTAGACTTGTACACCAAAGAAAATTGAGGAAAATGAAACCCTGAAATCATACAAACAAAAAACATTAAATCTATAGAAGATTGGGATAGACACCTCCCTGAAATGGGAGGCAGAAGTTTCCAGATCTAGACTAAATAAGAAGAGTGAAACTGCTCAAATAGGAGGAAAGCAAGAAAAAGAAAATAGAAAATCAAAACAGCCAAAGAAAAACAGAGGAGAGGGAGAGATCTAGCTCAAACCCTACCCTCCATCGTTTTTTGGTTGATTGATTGTGCCAACCATATACAATTTTCTACTTTATTGCTTGTTCAGACGATGAGATTTGGTTTTCCTAGTGCACCTACGAACACTTGCCTTAGAAACATACTTTAAATTTATTAGCTCCTTTCTTGATAGTTTACATTTTCGGGATCTAGCAACAGTTTAAGTGTTCTTTTTAATAGTCGTAGTTTATTCAAACCCAATGAAAGCATTCTTTGCGCGGCCTTTCTCATTATACTATGCCAACGCCTACTTGTCGTGCACTAATCAATGAACATCATGAACAAGACGACGAGGCAACATTAGTTGTTTCTTATTTAAACGAAACTCTCCGACACGAATTTGACGAACTCGGGAGAGTCGAGTCGAGGAAATTGGACTCTGTTTCTATACTATAAAAACAAAGAGAGGTTCGATGGATGTCTCAGCCATGATTGCCTTTATTTTATCTACTCATCTGTCGGTACTTGAATAATTAATTCACGATATCGAATATAAGCACATGGCATAAAGCAGGGCATACATTAGCACAAATAAAAACTTCAGAGAAAAGTCGATAAAGGGCATTCATCATTAGCACAGTGGTGACGACGTAGAGCTGCCCCAGTGCCGAGTCCAGTCTTCACGTGCTGAGCTGCTCGATTGCCTCTAACCTCGAGCTCCCGTGAGTTTTATAATTTAGGATTCGCCGTACAATCATAAAAAAATAAAGTAAGAGCGAAAAAGAAAATTTCAAGTACAAGTTTTTATCCTGATTCACACTTAAACTAGGGCTATGTCCAATTAAGGATTCCATTATAATTAGCATCCCTCAATTACAAGAGAAACAATAATATATATGTATATCAAGTAACTATGCCTAAGCCCAAATTATTAACAAAATAAGAAAAAAAGTGAATATATACACAAACATAATATATATATATATATATATATATATATCCAGTAGGTATTCATGAGCACAAATCCAAACAACCAATAAAATTTTATGCATTAGGATTCACTGCACAATCATAAAAAAAAAAAAAATAGAGAGTAAGAGTGAAAAAGAAGATTTCAAACACAGGGTTTTATCTTATTCACACGTCCAATTAAGGATTCCATTATAATTAGCATCATGCACCTCTCTATTGCATCCATCAATTACAAGAGAAACAAAAAAAATTATATATATATAAAAATATAATCAAGTAATATTCATACTAACTTAAACGAAATAAGAAAAAAATGAATATATATACTAATAAAATTTAATCTTGCCTCTGCCCCTACATAGTTGATGGGGAGTATGAACCACATCCCACCATTATGCAATTGTACATATAATTGGAGGTGACATAAAATGTTCCATGATGTGAAATATCAAAATTGTGTCATAGTAAAAGATTATAAATTATACAAATCCTTCCCGTTTGAAGAAGGTGCTTTACTTATCTATTATTATCTAACCGAATGAGTGATGAAGCTTATAATAATTTTACAAGTAATGTGGAAGCATGAACAAATGAAACGATTTGAGTAAGAAATAAAATTGCAGAAATAAAAGTTGAACAAAATAGAGTTATGTTGGTGTTTGGTGGTAGAGATAGATGAGATGGTTTAAATATAATTTGCAAAATTAAAAATGTAATCGTTTAATTACACTCACTCATAAGTGTTCTCAATCCTAATTTAAACTCGAAACCACGAGAATCAATCATAAAAAATAAGTTTTTTTATACTCTCATGGATGACAGCTCATAATACTCTCTATTCTAAAGAAAAACTAATTCATATGTCTCTAGTAGGTTTTCATACATATTAAGCGTACTCACTATGCACAACAGACCAAACTTAGCAACAAATTACTTATGTGCCAAAAAATATGATCCCTCTCCGATGTCAACATAGACTTCAATCTCGAAATGGAAAAGAAGTCTTGTCGGGAATTAATTACCCTTTTCTGCATCACCTAGATGTTGGCAAGAGTTTAATTCGCACATTCCTAATACGGCCAGGTTCCCTTCCATTTTAATTGTTAGCTGGATTAAAATTAATTTGGATTAACCTCGACCGTAATCGACAATTTCCACCTTGGGAAGAAGTCCAATTTCATCCTCATCGATTGTCATCTCCAGAGCCCCTGTAGGCTCCTTTCCCGCTGCAAACGCTGACCAAGTCCAAAAAGTATCGGAACAAGGTCAATGGGATATGCATTGTTGATATGTTTGCCCAATTCATTGCCATTACTCAATGCAAAATCTTCTCCCTATTATTCTTTTAAGACAAGCATAAAACTGCTACAGCTCTATCAAGCAAAATCTTTGTACTCAATATCTTCTTTGTAGCACCTAAATCTTTTATTTCATACTCGACACTCTATTGCTGCTTCGGCTCATCAATATTAGACATAACTTTAGCTATTATCAATATGTTATCCATATGTTATAACAAATAAATCAGATAGCCATCTTTCCATCTCTTATAATAAAACACATCTATCCAACTAGTTTTCTAATAGACATGACAAGCTATAAAAGGAACAAACCACTACTACCACTGTTTCAGCCCATACAAAGATTTTTTTAATAGGCAAATATGGCTTTCCTTTCTTGGAATAGCAAATCCCTCTAGTTGTCTCATGTAAACCTGACTCATGGTAAGGAAATGTTGTTTACACATGTGGTTGCTCTAGCTTGAGTTCTTGTGCAGTAACTAAAGCAAGGATGACATAAATAATAATGTATTACCACAAGAGAGAACACCTCATTGTAGCCAATGCCCTTTTGTTATGTGTTCCACTTCGCAACAAGTCTTGCCTTGTTCCTCGTTGCCTCAATACTAGGAACTTCATTTGTGAACTGATATGTGCCTCACAATCTTTTGGCTCTTTCATACTTTTGACCAACTCTTATGTTTGATTCCTATGAAGTGATTGCATCTCTTCGCTAATAATTGCTAGCCATTGCCTTAGAGTTACAGAAGGCTCATTTGTGCGACATCCAAAATTTTCTACACTAATATTTTTATTTTCAAAGTTTAAATTAACTGAATTTAGATTTTCCTAACATCCGATTGCTTTTGTTGATAATTTTAGTGGGGTGAAAATTTTTTCTAACTTATAAGTATTTAGAACGGACACCGATTTTTTGTTTATTTACTGAAATACAACATATCATGGTAACTTATCAAATATCATTAATCACCCAAATCAAGCCATTCATCATCCTTTAACTTGAAAACCTGTCTTAATTTTTTTCACCATGTGTTTTAACCCCAATCTCATCATGATGTTTTTTTTTTTTTTTTTTTTTGGTAAGGTAAATATATATAAATCGACCAACAATGTACAGCAGACAAAGGCGAGGCACCAACCGGCACTCCTCTAGACAGTAAGTCATTGGAGTGACAAGGTACCTCGGTCACAAATGAGAGCTAAAGGTACAACAAGAGAATGGCCAGAATTTGGAAGGGGAGAGCTAAAAGACCTAGGCTCAATCCAGATCCACGTCAAAAATACGGGGGTCAATTCCCCAACCCTGCTGCATCCTCCTATTCCTTGGATTATCTTCCACTCTTTTGAAGGTCAAAGCCTTGTCTTTTACCGCCTTGGCCAGTTGCATCTTCAAGGATGGAGTGTAGAGGTTTCGGCCTCGGAATATAATTTCGTTCCTGGTATTCCAAATGATATAACAGAGTGCTCCAAAGGAAAACCGAGCTATCACTTGGTAGAACTCTTGGCCAGAAATGGCATTGCTAACCCAGAGGAGGTTTTCAGGCCAAGCATTATTGATCCAAGGGATATTACATTTAACGACCCAGAAATTGGCAAGAGAATTGGGGACGCAGCATTCAAAAAACAGGTGGTTGATAGAGTCAGGCCTAGAATGACAGAAGGCACATACCGTGGAAGGAATTCTGCCATATAGCATGAGAAGTACCTGCGTAGGAAGACGATTTTTGGATATAAGCCACATAAGAAATTGGTGTCTAGGGGCGAGAGCCTTATCCCAAACGAAGGAGGTCCAGGGGACCAGATTAGATTTCCGGCGTATGGAGGCCCAAGCTGAAGCCATCGAGAATACCCGGAGGAGTCCTCCAACCAACAGAATATGTCCTGGCCTTGAGATCTTGGAGGAACTAAGATTTGCCACAGCAACAGATCTTGGATTAAATGGCTCCCATCCGGAGAGTATATATCCCTAACCTTTGCTTGTCTGGGAAGGTCTGACTGGTGGATATACTCATTAGAAAAGAGCATGTTGAGGGGGCCACATTCTAGCCATGGGTCAAACCATAGAGACGTGTGTTCTCCATTACCTATCTTCCATCTAAAGTGTGGACGAAATAAGTCTCTGAGCGCAAGGATTTTCCGCCAGTTCCAAGAGCAGAGCGTTGGAGTAGGCGATATCCAAATTTTTGTCTTTTGAGGTATGTTGCGTGGATCCATTTGCACCATAGAGATTCTTTGTCGGTGAATAGCAGCCAGATATGTTTGGCCATGGCTGCTTTATTGCTGTCACGTATTCTCCTCAAGCCAAGTCCGCCTTCAGGAGTGGGGAGGCATACATCCGCCCAAGACACTTTCACGCCTCCCGGTCCCATGATTGGACCCCTCCAAAGGAATTGCCTACAAATTTGTTCTATCTTGTCCACTACCGAGGCTGGAAGCCAGAAGATGGAGGACCAATAAGCTTGAATAGCATATAGAACCGATTTAATGAGTTGGAGTCGGCCCGCAAACGAGAGAAAACGGTGGGTCCAGGATTGGACTCTAGCAGTGAGATGGCTGACTAAGGTGTTACAATCCACTTTGTTCAGCCGAGAGGTGATGATAGGCACACCCAAATAGCGGACTGGAAAGGAGCCCAAAGTGAAGCCCAAAGCTTGCAAAATGTAGTCCTTGTCAATATCCGAGCCACCAGAAATGAATACTTCGCTCTTGTTGGCATTTGGGATCAGGCCACTCCAAGAGGAAAATAAGGAGAGCCCGTCTTTGATACAAGATATGGAAGCAAGACTTACTTGGCTAAATATAAGCACATCATCTGCAAAGAATAGATGAGATAGCCTTGTGGCCTTGCATCGCCAATAGAATCGAAAATCCGGGAGTCGGGTGTGAGCTTAAATGATACCTGTAAAAACCTCCATTGCCAGGGTAAATAAGTATGGGGACAAAGGGTCTCCTTGTCGTAAACCTCTTCCGCTGGGAAAAAAACCATGTAGTTCACCATTAATGGAAATGGAGAACTTAGGGGTGCGGACACATACCATGATCAGTTTTGTAAAATGGTGTGGAAATCCAAATGCTACGAGGGTGTTTTCGAGGAAGTCCCAATCCAATGTGTCGTAGGCTTTCCTGAAATCTACCTTGATGGCACATTTTGGAATACGGGGCTTTTTATGAAACCCACTAAAGAGTTCTTGAGCCAAAAGGATATTGTCAGTAATCCACCTTCCTTTTACAAACACAGTTTGAGCCGGACTAATAATATCAGGGAGAACTGCTGCAATTCTAGAAGAAAGAGTCTTTGCAATACATTTGTAGATTGTATTGTAGCATGCAATAGGTCTGTAATCGGAGACCGATGATGCATTGGGGATTTTAGGCACCAAGGCAATGATGGTGTTGTTAACTTCTTTAAGCATGCAACCTGTCTGAAGAAAGTCCATGACAGCTTCGATGACCGCGGATCCAAATGCTACGAGGTCTGTAATCTCATCATGATGTTCAGCCTTTCTTAAACTAATATCTAATAGATTTTAACTCTGAGGAACTTGAGTCGCCTCTTCCATTTTAACGTCCCCATTTTATACGTATCTCATTCCAAAATTTCAATAATTTGTTGCGAAGAAGAACCTAACTCATTTTCATCTGCAACTTCACATTTCACAATTACACTTTCCAAATATATCAAACAAAAGCAAAAATTCCAACAAAATTTCTAACCAAGCTCCAATGTTTATCAACTTACGTTGTTTAAGCTAAATATTTTGGTGCAAAAAGCCAAAATTTGCCCTAGGGTTAACCAAAAAGTCAACTCGAAAGTCAACCATTTGACTTTTCAGATCTTTGTATGCAATGAATAGGAAATTGCTTTCTAAAGCTAAGGCAATAGACATAATTGAAAAATGACACTTTTTCTACTTTTATTGAGCGTCGACTAAAAATCAAGGGTCAACACCACTCATTAGATTACAAGGAAAATTTTACCTCTTTCAAGATCATCATAATGCCCCATAACAGTGAATTAGTAATATGCTTCCATGACTCTAGTAGAGAAACCAACAACATCATGCCCTATTTTAGTGATGACCTCATCGACGTTATTTAAATCCATCGTGAGTTTATTAAACTCATCTAAGTGGGCCTTCATAGAAGTACCTTCAATATAATGAAACTGAAACATCCCTTTCAACATATATATAGGTGATTATTTAAACCCTTGGTTACATACTACATAGAGGCCCTAAAGTTTGCAATGTTATAAAATCCTTTTCCTCAACTTTCTCCATTAGCACTTCATCCGATAAGTTCAATAGTCTTTGTTCTCTTCATTAAATTAACATTATTGGCATATATAATCTTTTCTAGCAACTTAGCTTTGTCATCCGACACTTTAGCCAAACCTTGGGTTACAAATAGCGCACCCATTTTAACATTCCACAACCCAAAGCTGTTGCTCCTATTAAAATCTTAAATTCTACTTTCACTTCAAACATAAATTCTATAATAGAATTTCCACCGTTAACAAGCGAAAGCCCCAAATCAAATCCAAAAAATCCTATCCTTGGCTTCGATATCAATTGTTGGAAAAATAATGTGGAGGCTAATGAATCTTACAATTAGATACCGCAAGAGAATAGAATCGCTAAAGAAGTAAATGGCAAATAATAAAGAACAAGAGATTTACATAATTTTGTTCGAGTGTTAGTAGCTATTCTACTAGGAGAGTTAGTAGTGAATAGTCCACTAAATAATTGGACAATCGTAGAATTACTATCACTCGCACACTCAAGTAGTTTCCAATCTTAATTTATATCCAAAACTCTCAATATTTAGTGTCACGCTACGCGCGCGCGCATGAACAACACTCCAAAATCATGAGTGAATTCTCTTCCGACGAGCAAAACCAATATCCCACAAGCTAAAAAATAATAATAAAGAAAGTGAGCCCAAATCAGCAAGTTCACCCGGGCATGAAGGAAACTTCCTTTTCTCTTTTTTTGTGCGGATTTGGTTTGACCGGCTGCATCTTCCGGAATATTATTTCTTCGTTTTTCAAGCACCAAAAAGATAACGCCAACTATCCAAAGTCTTCTAATTAACATCAGGTCGGATTTTGTTGAATGGTTTAAATTCGACATATAATTTAACAATTCTTTTCGGTGGCATGTGAACATGTATATGTAGGACCAGTGGCCAAAAATAAATCTTGTTTGACTGTACCAATAAAGTTGATGAAAAGAATTGCCTGTCCATAGGCCAACCATATGTTCATAGTGTAAGCTCTTCGCATTTTGATATTGAAACTTACCCGTAAGAGTATCATATGGATAAGCAAAATTTCTGTTTTCCACATTAGATCCAGCAGGTACTGCAGTTCACTGATTAAAATTTAAAAGGTATGAGGCAAATATTGTGAAAAAAAGAGAAAAAACTCTAGTCCTTTGACCATTTTGAACATAGCAAACTTTAAGGATGATTCTTGGAAACAAAGTGGAATAAACCATTTTCCTCAGGAAAATGATGTATTGATCTGCGAGAGAACAAACCATTTTCCTTAGCAATAAGTTCTACAATGGAAGCACAATGGGATAACTATGTCTAAGGCAATTCCATTATTGGCTGCCACAACCAACAGTTTGCAGCTTATATTCACTAAAATTCTCAATAATTAGGAATACAACATTCATTTAATTTATTCATCTCTTCAAAATCCATCACGCAATTTGCACAGAAAGCTTGAGAAACAAATAGATCCCCAATCACGCGCAGGAGGTGAAGTTGAAGTTGGAACAGGTAGTTTGCTTGAATAGAAGAGAGGAGCTAAATCCAAGCCTTGCTTTCTCCAAGTCAATCTGAACAAGATTATCCTCCAACTGATACCCACCAATCACAATGGATGTTCTCGGGTTTGAGCCGCCATTGATGAAACCTAAGCAGATGATATCTTTCATCACTTGCACCATCGAATTTGCTCCAAAGATCCTCCAATAAACACTGCTGCTGTGCATCACCAGATCAATAAGCGGTACAGCTGGCCCCACTCTTGTGCTCGGAGTGTTCTTGGAGCTAAAGCAGTACTTGAATGGCTTAACGGATGAAACCTTAGTCAAGTTCTTAGCTTCATGTCTGAACACCTTCACAAAGGCCTTGAAGATTGACGTTTCCATCACCGTGTAAGGATTGACGGTGCTGATCTTTGTCCCTCCATTGCCGTCAATGATGTTCAGTAATGTCGCATTCAGTGGCATTGCTTTTCCATTGATCTTGATGGAGGTGAGGTTTATGAAGTAGTCGGTTGATGGGTCACCCTCAAAGTAAGATCCTGCAGTGCTTACTGGGTTGAGGATTAATGGAGTGTACATGAGCGACTTAGAGACCTTGACGTTAGGGAGGAACTGACAAGGACCATCGCCGAAGAATATGACACCATTGGAGCTTGATGAAGAGCTCAAGCACAGGGCAAATTTTTTTGGAATATTAAAAGCAGAAGCAAATTGGACAGGGAGTGAAACTTCAGATCGTCCGAGCCCAGCTATTCCCTGGAGTGCAAAGAGGTTTCCAATAGTTATGGCCTATCTATTTGTACATGGCAATCGTGTTGCGTTCCCTTGTCATGTCCAAACCATAATATCATACAAAACTCACCAGAGCACCAGCGGAGAGGCCCTCGAGCAGCCAAGTGGAACCGCACGTGAAGACTACCCCTGGTACTGTGAATGCCTTCCCGACCGTCTTCCCGTCAGTGGACTGGATGACGGTGGCGTCGGAGGCCATCTCGCCGCTGCCGCCAGAGTTGGTAAATGGGTTGTTAGGCATCTGGTTGCAGGTGTTGTTGTTGCACCCAGGTCCAGGAGGAGAGTAACATTCAGTCACACAAGAACCTGACCCCAAAGCCTTGCATATTTGAGAGTCACAAGAGACCGGCCTATAGGAAGATGACACATACCCACTTTCACAATCCACCCATAGGAAAATCCCACCCACATCGATGGCCAGCTTAATGGGCACAAGTGGCGTTCTTTGCTTGATTTGGGTTGTGTATTGGAGCGTTGAGGAGTCTTTGGTCACAGGAATGACTAGTGCTTTGGGCTGAACACTTATGGTGGCTAGGGTTTGAGAAGAGACCCAGCACAGGAGCAGAGAACATAAAATGAACCTGGAGGAAGTGGCCATTGTGAATAGAAGAAGAAAGATCGGTGGATAATGATGATTTTTTGTTCACTGGTGGAGACACAAGGAAGAGATCTTGGCCTTTTATAGGGGGTTTGAACGGAGGTATTTGCCTTTAGGGCATGTGAGCTTGTCCTATATCACGAGTTAATTAATCAGGCGCCAGCAAACGGGCAATTAGTAAAGGCTATGGCCGAGACATCCATCGAACCCTTTCTTTGTCTCAAAATGGAGAAACGGAGTCGATTTCTTTGACTTGACCATCTAAAGTTGGTCAAATGCGTTGTGGACAATATTCAATTAGTAATGAGCAACTAACGTTGCTTCGTCGTCTTTTCCATGAATAATTCGTTGTCATTAATCGATAGTGAGGCGCCAGTAGACGTTGGCACTGCTCAGTGAGAACGAGATGATGGCGTTGGCAAAATACGAATTAAAAAAATCCACCAGAAATTGCATTGAAATTTCACCTCTTTATCGATCTTTGCGGACATAATAATATCACCGGCAATTCCTTTAAATTTAGTCCGGTGACGTAGACCTAAAAAGAATAAAACCTTTCTCAACATAAATTCATCGGTCGCTAGATTAGACAAAGTTTGACACGAAAACATGAGATTTCAAATTTTAACATAAATATGCGGTACATGTGCCATTTCATTTACAATTGGTATGAAATTGACAAATTTTATTTATTCTTGTTATGAAAATGTAACTATATAATATACACTGTGAAATAGAATAAAACTTGCTATACTTGATGGGTAAAATATGGCAAATTAGGAAGAAAAATTATTAGATGACCATTTTTAATCTACTATAAAATAATAATCTGTTCCGGATCATAAAAAATCAAATATAAATAATTATAAATGGTTATGGGGTCCACTCCTTTAAAAATTTATAGCTTACAATAAAATATTATTTTCATAGTAGCTGAAAACTATAATGCTAGTAAAGCTCAACTACTAGGAAATGATAAAATTGATAAATATGTATCGAGTCAGTAGATTCAATGATGAGTCAATAGATACATCTATGGTTCAATATTTTATAGATTCATATAGATATGCAACGTTTGGATCTCAAATCAAATACAAAATATATAAATCAACAATTGTTAGACATTAATAGTCAATCATGAGTATAATATCCCATACATACACATCAAGATATAACAATATATTATATATTATACAAATTTTCCTCATTGAAATTTCTAGAAGTTGTAGAACCAAGTCTTGATGATTATAGGATTCAATATACTAGGGAAAAGTGCTAAAAAGTTCTAAACCAATTCAATCAAAAACCTTTCAATTGGAACAATTTTATTCTAAACATGTTAATTTGTTATCAATTGAATTCATCCAGTCAATTTAAATCGGAAATTGCTAACGTGGATGCCAACCAACTTGTATGATATGGTTCGCACTGACATTGATATTTATAAATCTTTTCATTTATTTTCTTTTCTATTTTTTTTTTAACGATAGCTTGTGTAATTGGTTAGTGAGGGTGGGCTTGGTTGAGCAAGGGTCGGCCTTGCAAAGCCTCGCCTGGGTGAGGACCAATGCCAACAAGGCTACCCTTGCTAGATCTAATAGGGCCAACTCTCACCCAAGCTAGAGCAACATCGCCATGCTACTCCTAGGTGAGAGCGAGGCCTAGCAAGCCTCTCCCTAGCTTGGGCGAGGGTTAGCCTTGCTTGCACTAGCCTTTGCCTAGGGAATGCTAGCCCTTGTTAGCCATGGCCTATGCTAGTCACTTGCACAGGCCATCAAGGAACCAAAAAAAAAAGAAGAAGGAAAAACAAGAAAGAAAAAAAAATTATAAAATTATAAAAATATCTATATCAACAACATTCATGCCATGTAGGATACTTGGTGTCCACGACAACAATTTCTTACTTAAATTAGTTAAATGGACTCAATTAGCAAAATTGAGAATATTTAAGGTCAAATTAATCTAATTGAAAGGTTTATGACTTGATTGTTTCTAATGCAATAAGTATGAATTTTTTGGTACTTTTCCCTAATATACAACACTAATCCAAACTTTCCACATACATATTATGCCCCTTGGAGTTTCAAATTCAAAGACTCATCTCATAGCCATTGAATATGCAAATCTAAGTCTGTTTGAACTGATTTTCATGGATAATTATTGGAGATTGATAAAAGCATGTGACTAAAACTTGCTCTTCAAAGAAAATCATATTCACAATCCAGATTGGGGATTGGTTTTGCACGTAATTTAAAGGGTATTTGTCCAAGATCTTTTGGGCAGAGACAAATGGATATGACTGCAATACTCAAAAGCAGCATTACGATTCAGTATTAGTAATTGCCTTAGAGTAAGATGAAGGCTCATCCGTCTCCATCTCATCACCTACCATTAATGCATAAGTAATATCTATATTACTACACCATGTCAATGGTTTAATTTGTTTTCTTTATCTGCCTGTGGCTATAATGTGTTGCAACTCTATTAGTTTTATCACCAACTTCAAGAGCTATAGCCTCCTCTATAGTTTCAACCTCTAAGGTCTCTAGAGTCTTCATATGAAGCTCCACCTCACTACTTATACTATGATCCATTTGCTCTACTTGTTGTGTCTTGGGACTCTTCTTTCATTACGTAGTAGTCTTGTTGAAGATCAAATTTTTGTTGGTTAGAAAATTCATATGGAATTAGTGCACCATAATCAGTAGCCTTTCACCTCATGTGCGTAACCTGGAAATATTTAGTGAAAAAGTGTACATGAACAGAGATGTCAAGTTCGATGAAGAAGGCATGTGGGAAGATAATCCAAAAGATGAAGCAAATACTCATGGTGATTCCAACCATATGGAGTTGAAGGATCACTCTTCACCTTCTTCTTCAATATCTTCTTCAAGTTCATCATCGCCAACCTCTTCAAATGGTGTCGATGAACTACTAGTGCCAAGATCGAGGAGATTGTACTTGACCTAGGCTTTATGGCGAGACTTCATTTGTGGGTCTTATCCCGATTATGATATTTATGAGGAGCTTCACCTTGTATGCGTTCTTGGAAATTGCGAACCACTTGTCTATGATGATGCTACCAAAGAAGAAACATGGAGGAAAGCCATGAATGAAGAAATTGAAGCCATTGAGAAGAATCAAACATGGGAGCTTGTTGACCTTTGGAAGGACAAGAAATCGATTGGTGTCAAATGGGTGTACAAGGTCAAAAAGAATGACAAAGGAGAAGTAACAAGGTACAAGGCTAGATTAGTTGCAAAGGGGTATAAGCAAAAAATGAGAATCAACTATGATAAAATTTGCCTGGTCATTCATATGGAAACATTATTAGATTGATCATTTTTATTGCTGCTCAAAATGATTGGCAAATTTATCAAATGTATGTCAAATCAACATTTTTAAATGGCATCCTCGATGAAGAGATCTATTTTGATTTACTCGAGGGGTTTGTTGTGAAAGGCTTTGAAGACAAAGTGATAAGGTTGCAGAAAGCTCTATATGGACTTCAATAAGCACCGAGAGCATGGAATTCTAGAATTATGCATATTTCAAGGCAAATGGCTTCACTCAATAACCATATGAGCATGCACTTTATTTGAATCAAGAAAACAATGATGTCCTTTTGGCCTCACATATGTTGATGATATTGTTTTTACAAGATATGATTCGACAATGATTGATGCTTTTATGGCATTGATGGTGAAGGAATTTGAGATGACTAGTAATGGTCTCATGAATTATTTTCTTGGCATAAGAGTGAAGCAAAGTGTAGTTGGGATTTTTATTTCCCAAAAAGGATATACAGATAATATTCTCGAAAAATTCAACATGAAGAACTGTACATCAGTCAATACGCTAATGTAGTGCGAAAACAAGCTTTTGAAGTTTGATGATGGTGCCAATGTTGATTCAATGTATTATAGAAGCTTGATTGGGAGTTTGAGATATTTGATATGTACGAGATCAAATATCATATATAGTGTTGAAATTGTGAGTCGATATATGGAGAAATTGAAGTCAACTCGTCTTAAAGTGGCAAAGAGGATACTTCATTAAATCAAATGTACTACTTCTCTTGGCTTACACTATTATTGGTCTAAATCTTTCTAGCTTAGAACTTATTTGGATAATGATTATGGTGGAGGCATCGATGATTGTAAAAGTACCACAAGCTTTGTATTTTTCTTGTGTGACATTGCTTTCATGTGGTCATCAAAGAAGCAATCTAGCATTACTTTATCAACATGTGAAACTGAATATGTAGTTGCATCTCATGTGTTTGTCATTTAATATGTTTGAGAAAACTACTAAAAGATATTCATATGGAGCAAAAGAAAGCAATAGAGATTTTTGTTGATAACATTTTTGCAATTGCTGAGGCAAAAAATCCATTTTTCATGAACGAAGCAATCATATCAATGTTCGATATCACTTCATTTGAGAATAGATAAGAGAGAAAGAAATTGAAGTGTTGTTATGTGAAGATATGAGATTAAGTAATGGACATTTTCACTAAGCCTTTGGAGATTGATGCTTTTTGGAAGTTCAAGAGCCTATTTGGAATGATCGATGGAAGAGAATTTGGTTTAAAGGGGGAGTGTTAGAAATTAAACCAAATAATAAATGTCATCAATGTCAAGATTATCAATGAACTACTAAGTTACCGATGACAATTGAGAAGTTCCTGATATTAATTAGCTACCTCGTTGCCAATATTCCATAATTAACTGAAGACTATTTAGTACACATGTTGAAGAAGAGTCATCATTATAGCCTTTTTTTTTTTTTGAAAAATCTATTTGTAATTTTATGTGGTGACTATTCATTTTTCTAGGTGTAATCAACAGTGTGCAAGTTCCTAGGATTTTATCTCGTCGAAACACTAACTACATAAATGAATAATTTTATAGAAAGAGTAAAAGTCATGTAACAAGTTGAGTCTTGTAATCGTTTTGTGTTAAGGTTAATTAAACAAAAAGACTATTTCATCCTCTTCGTTATGTCGTCTGAGTTGCAAATGTTTCACCTTTAAATTATTTCCATCAAATTGATATCAAAGTTATGCCTTTGACATTCAATAGGCACCACGACAGCCTTACCGACCGTTCTCGAGTAGCTTCGTAGTTTTCTCCATGAATAATTCTGTCATTGATCATTGCCGAGGCCACCAGTAGGCGCGGGCACTCTCTAATGAGAACAAGACGACGGTGTGAATAACATTAGAATTATAAAAATTCACCGCAGTTGCATTGAAATATTAGCTCTTTATCGATCTTTCGTGGACATGATATCATCACCGACCATTTATCTGAAGCCAGATTGACTTTGACTAAAATGAATAAAATTCTTTCCAACATAGGTTCATGTTTCGCTGGATTAGACTAAGTTTACAAATAATAAGAGAGGGAACGTCATAAAGTAAAGCTCATCAAAACACCCAAAACCAATTCGGAGGGAATCGCAAGAGGTCTCAATTAATAATATACGGAACAGAAATTGTACAGTTTAGGAGACGGACAGATATATATTGTATTTTCCTTAAAACACGTGCTGAAAAGGTTCAGAATCCTAAACTAATGTTATCATGATTTTACATCAAATATATTACAGCAAGAAAAGCTAACAGATTGCAATTCATTTTTTCAGCAGTGCAACTTTCAATATTGTTTATCTGAAATGATTTGATTGCAATTTATTCAATAAAAATTAGGGTTTGACTATATCAATAAAAAAATTTAGGAATTAATTGCATCCGTACGTAAAGCGTAGAAATTAGGATGCATATGTTCAATTTAAAAAGTTAAAAAAGGTTACAAACGCGTAATCAGCACTCTACTTTACACAGAAGTAAAATTAAAACTCCTGTGGGCTTCCCCACATTTTATGAATACCTCGTTGACAGTCCATATCCCCCGTAATTTATGTACAAATCCACGAGATCTAATTGGAGCATTTAAAGGTGATTCATATTATTTAAGGCCTTTGCACGTGCTCTTTTATTTTATCTTTTCAGGCAGTGTAGTACTTTTGTTTCAGTTTATCCTTATTTCCCTTGACACATCTCAAAAGTCAATTAAATTCTTTTTTATATTGCCCTCCTCCTCTAGATCTTAGATCCCAATGAACACTCAATTCTCAACCGACCATTTCTCTTCCTCTAGTCCGGTTAGCGACATATTTTGGAACTATATTGACGGAGACTTCAAATGAGCAAAATCTTATTTTTAACATAAGCTCATCTTCGCATTAGCAGACAAAGTTTGACCAGGAAACATTGGATTTCGAATCTATATGATACCTTATACTATATTAGTTTATTGGACTACCCTAATAGTTGTCCAACTGTAGCATACGAAGTAAATAGCAAATTGGAAAATAACAAATTTTAGAAAATTAGGAAAAATACAAAAAAAAACTCTTAAATCTATTACACTTGTGCCAATTCACTCATGAACATTTTAATTATATCAATTAAGTATTAAAACTTTTAATGATTTGTCAATGTAGTTCATTTGATCATTTTGGCAAAAAGTCACTAACATGGACACAAGTCATCTTATATGACAAGATCGATGCAAATGCGGACAGATTTTATAATTATATATATATATATATAGATATATATTTCTGTTTTGTTTCTCTTCTCCTTCCTTTATTTCTTTTCTTTTTTATTCAACTCTTGCCGGCTGATCTAGGTGGGGGGATTGTGGCCCTTGCGGGGCACTTGATGTGGGAATAACTAGTGCTTTAGGCCTAATACTTGTGGTGGCTAGAGTTTGATAAGGGATCAAGCACAGGAGCAAAGACCATAAAAAGAAATTCGAGGTAGTGGCTATTGTGAAGACGAAATATTAGTGGATGAAGGTAGCTTTTCTTCTTGATTGGTGGAGATAGAAGGAAGAGATCTCGGCCTCTTGTGGTGGTTTGAATAGTGGCATATGCCTTTAGGCCATGTGATCTTATTCTATATCCTGAATTAATTAATCAGGCACCATCATCTAAGAAGTTAATTAATGTACAACTAACGTTGCTTCGTCGTCTTCTCCACGAATAATAATTCATTGTCATTGATTATTGCTGAGCGACCAGAAGACACAAGCACTCTCTAACGAGAGCCAGAAGACGGTGTGAATAACATAAAATTGAAAAAATCCACCGTAGTTGCGTTAAAATAAAAAATCTTTATTGATTTTTCGTGGACATGATACCATCACCGACCATTTGTCTACCTTTAGGCCGGTGACTCAAGGCACTCACTGATTTTATCATGATTTTACATCAAATGTACTATAGCAAGACAAGCTTACATATTGTAAGACAGTTTTGTTCGCAGCGTATTCTCCGTTTTTTTGGCAATACAACTTTCAATATTGTTCATCTGAAATGAATTAGGGTTTGATTATATTGATAAAAAAATTAGTATTTAATTGCTTTCGTACATAAAGCCGAGAAGAGAACTTAGGATGCACATGCCCCATTTATAAACTAAAAAGAGGGGTCATATTCGTGTAATCAGCACTCTACTTTACACAAGCAATCCGAAATTTCCCATGGGCTTTTTATATTTTAGGAAGACCTCATTGAAGGTCCATATCCCCCATAATTTATGTACAAATGCACAAGATCCAATCGGAGCATTTGGAGGTGACTGATGTTATTTAAGGACTTTACACGTGCTCTTTTCATATATCCTTTTGGGCAATGTAGTACTCTGTTACCCTTTATCCTTATATCCCCTTGACGCATCTCTAAAGCCAAAGCAAATTCTTTTCTATAATTTCTCCTCTCAACCTTCAAATCTCCTACATTCCAATCCTTATTTTCCTGTCTACCAAATGTAACCTAAATTTATTTGACTACCCAAATATTTGTCATATTGAGATACAATTCAATATTGATTTGATGCACAAATGTTACGCATCTATGTGAATCTACAAAATATTGAATCACAAGTGTATCTATCAAATCACCACATGAATCTATGAGCTTGAGACATATCTATTAGTAAATCATGACTTGATCATTAAAAAATGTGCATGTCAACACACAGTGTTTAGAATATTTAAATAACAAATCACACCTCCATCTAATAGTTTAAGTTTTTAGAACAATTGACATTGATCTCACAAAATCTTAGATGATATTAAAGTTGAATATCCTAAGTTTGAATCTTACTAGGCTCCATTTTTCTCTCAAATTAAAATATGTCCACATTTAATAATAGACAAAAAACCAAATTAAGCATGAGAGAGAGTGTTATAATATTTAAATAATAAATCACGCCTTCATTTAATAGCTCAAGCTTTTAAAACGGTCAATAGTGATCCTATCAAAATTCTTCATGGTATCAAAACTTGATATTGAGAACTAGTTTTGCCATATTTATTCTCATCATTTTCCTTGAGTTCATCTCTTCTTCATCTACACAATCATGGCAAAAACCCAAATCCGAGATATCCATACCCTATGCACATAAACCTCTTAAACTCATGACTATCAAACTTTCCGAAGGAGGTTTCCTTCTATGTCAAACACAATTTCTTCGTTTCATGATATGTTGGGTTTCATCAATGGTCAAATTCAACCTCCACCATTTAGAATCTCATGCATAGAAGGGGAAAGCATTGAAGATATCCTTAATCCAGTATCAGCAATGGTATCATATTGACCAAATTATGTCGTTGTGTATCATTGGACTCATGTCTTAAGATGTGTTGGGAACTCATAATTGGTCTTGAATTGGCTTCTAAGGTATATAATACATTGTGTAATCATTTTACTCAAAGATTTGTAGCCAAAGAATTCAAACTAAGGGGTAAGCTTCAATCTTGTCAAAAGCGTAATAGGCCCTTAACCAAGTATTTGCATGAGTGACTAGTTAAATGTGATTGGGAAACCAATCGATGAAATCACAAAGGTCTTCGATGTTGTCTTGGAAGTGACCATGAGATGTTTAAGTCAAATATGTATTGTCTCAAACCCAAGCCGAGCTATGAAGACATTATTGCTCAACTCAAAAGATATGAAGTGCGACATCAAAATTATTTGTCAAATCAAATAAACCATAATTTGGCATTTACTGGTGAAAAATTAATCAGCCTAAATGCAATGAGAATGATTCAAGTTCATTTGATTCAACATCTGTTTTTCACTAGCCAAAGAAATCTTAATAAAGGGAAGTAATGGTAGGTTTGACAATATAGGAAGAGCCTATGGTTTTCATGGAAGAAGGTTTAGAAATTATCCCAAATTCCAAAACTATGAACCCTCGAAAATTTTTGGTGATTCATCTAGTGGTTATCAATCTAATGATCATCAATCTGGTGGAAAATTACAAATCAAATTCAACTTCTCAGAATTAAAGGCTTCTTTCCCTATACAAACACTCTGACTAAGGTTGCTAATTGAATGGAGTATCTACATATGGGTGGTAATTATGCTTCGGACAAACAATTATATGTGGGCAATATGATACTTCAATGTCAAATATGCAAGAGGCCAGGACATGATGCTCTACATTGTTGGTATCACTTTGATAAGTCTTATCAAAGTGAGTTGATACCAAATGCCTTAGCTAGTATCCATTTAGAGGATGATCAAGGAAGAGATTAGTTCCCGGTTTCTAGGGTAACATCCCATGTCACATCATTGATTAGTAACCTCAATTCTTTATTTCCTTACTATAGTTCAAGTAATGGTGGGGAATGGGGTTTATTTGCCCATTACCCATATTGGCTCAACATCTTATCTACTAAACTACATTCATTTCCTTAAATAAGGTTTTAGTTGTCCTAGAGACTAAGAAAAACTTGATTTCGGTGTCTAAGTTGATGGACGATTACCCTTGCTCACTAATCTTTGATAAACTTGGTGTATCTATTAAAAACCATATAGTGAATTTAGGAATCAATCTGAGAAAGAAGTGTTGGGGTTTTACAAGGTTAATCAAGCACAAACAAAAGTGTAGTTCTCTCAAAGATAGTAGATTGCCAATAGTGGAGTTTGGCATCTTTGACTTGAGCATTCAAACTTTCACATAATAAATTTTCTGGAGAACAACAATACAATCAAATCTTAAAAAGTGACAAAGAGAATTTATGAAACTGCCAAGTTAGAAAAAACAACAAGCTACCCTTCAATATCTTAGAGTTCCTAGCTAGTAAACCACTTGAAAAATTTATTGTGATATGTGGGGGCTTACCCGATAGAATCTTTTCAATAGTTTAAATTCTATGTAGTCTTCATAAATAGATTTTCATGGTTTTCATGGGTGTATCCAATGAAGAGAAAGTCTAAGTTCTTTTCCATCTTTATCATGTTCCAAAATCTTCTTGAGAACCAATTTGAAAGTTGAATTAAATCTTTCCAATGTGATGGTAAAGGGAATTCAATAGCAGCCACTTTTTAATCATTTGAATGAGAAATGCATTAAAATGTTGGTCTGTGCCCATATACGCCAAAGAAGAATGGAAATGCCAAAAGGAAACATCAGTTGGGTTTTTCTATGCTCTACCATGCACGGTACTATTGATTTATTGGATTGATGTGTTTCTAACTGCTACATTTCTCATTAATCTAGTGCCATCACCAATGTTGGGAATGAGTACTCCACTTAGTAAACTCTTTGGTAAAGAGCTTAACTATGGGTTTCTTCAAGTCTTCAAGTGTGAGTGTTATTCACACTTTAGATCGTATGGTCCAACAAAGTTTGATCCATGCTCATTATCCTTTGTTTTTCTTGGGTACAATCAAAGGCATAAAGGTTATCGATGTCTTTATCCACCTATCGGAAGGGTGTATGTAAATAGTCACGTGACATTTAATGAGACAAGATTCCAATCTTATGATAAATTGGCAACTGTTTTTCCTTGGGTATTCATAGTTGTATCATACTTGATTACAAGGGGTGGACTTCTATATTAGACAATCCGAAACAATAGTGAGTGAAGGGCAAACATCACAAAGCATGAGCATGACATTTCTATTGGATGATAATAGCTCTGGAACAACAAATTATGAGCTGTCTAATGAGACAAATGTGCAATAAACCACACTAGGTTCATAAGAACCATGTACAAACTATGAACCACATGAAGAAGCAACAATCTCTCCCTTCAAGTGATTTACCAGTTCCATCCACTCAACAGCAATCTACTCATCCAATGCAAACAAGGTTGAAATTGGGAATAAGGAAGCCCAATTTGAAGTATGTTCTCTCTACAACCCGTGAGATCCCAAAGGAGCTAAAAATAGTTAAAGGAGCTCTAAGTCACCAAGGTTGGAGGGAAGCTATGATAGAAGAATTAGAAGCTCTCAATTTAAATCAAACATGGGAGCTAGCACCAAAATCTTCAAACATGAATAACATTGGATGTAAGTGGGTGTTCAAAGCCAAGTTGGATGCGGAAAGAAATCTTGGTAAATTGAAAGTAAGATTAGTGACAAAAGGGTATCATCAAGAGGAATGTGTTGATTTTGCCAAAACTTTCGGTCCAGTGGTTAAATAGGCAATCGTGAGAATTGTCCTCTCCATGGCAATTGTCAAAGGATGGTTTATCCATCAACTGGATGTGAAGAATGTGTTTTTCATAGGTCATTGAATGAGATGATGTTTATGGAACAACTATCGAGTTTTGTGAGTTCTACTATGCCTAACTCAGTTTGTTTACTCAAGAAGGCATTATATGGTTTAAAATAAGCTTCTTGAGTTTGGTTTGAAAAATTCAGCAACTTTTTGCTGGAATGGGGATTTCATTGCAGCTCTACTGATCCATTGTTATTTATTCTTCTCATGGGTCGGCACACCTTGGTATCATTATTATACATTGTTGATATAATTTTGATGGGTAGCTCATTATCTCTACTTGAGGAATTAATAAAAGCTTTAAGCAGAAATTCTTTCTATGAAAGATCTTGGACGACTTTATTATTTTCTTGGTATTTAAGCCAATTTTATGGGTTCGTGCCTATTTTTAACGCAATATAAATATGCTAGTGATTTGTTGCAAAAAGTAGAAATGCAAGACAATAATTGATTGAGACCCCATTGCCTATTAAAACTCATCCAATGGTACATACATGGAACATTTTCATGATCCTCACTTCTTTCGAGGTCTTGCGGGTGAATTACAATATCTAACTATCACAAGACCGGGCATCTCTTATTCAGTAAATCAATTTTGTCAGAAAATACCTTCTCCTACGAATGACGACTTCAAACTGTTAAAATAGGTGTTGCGGTATGTGAAAGAAACTCAGCAATTGGGGCTTTATTTTCACTCTAATAACGCACTGGATTTATATAGCTATGCGGACTTTGATTGGGCTAGCTTTTCTAAGACTTAAAGGTCAACAACCAGGTTTTGCACTTTCTCGGGATCAAATACCATTTCGTGGTCCGCAAAAAGGCAGGTGATAGTGTCAAGGTCATCAACGAAGGCTGAATATAGGCCTTAGCTTTTGCCACGGCTGATCTTACATGGGTTTCTTCTGTATTGAAGATTTGGCTATTCCACTTATAGGTTCGACTTTGCTTTACAATGATAACTACTTGGCCATTTCATTGACAGCAAATTTAGTCCTTCATGCAAGGACAAAGCACATGGAGATCAATTTTTATTTGGTTCGAGAAAAGGTCACTTGAAGTCTGCTATGTTCCTGCTACTCATCAAATTGTTGGATATTTACAAAAGCTTTACCGCACTTTGATCATTGCAGGTTACTATACAAACTGGAACTAAGTTATAACGACACTGTAACCACCTAAACATCCCGTTGAGAATGTTATGGGCCTTGGGAAATTTATTTCGTGATATCCTAGGTATATCGCTATCCCGTCAAAATTTTATCTTGAATTATTACGTACATTCGGAAGCATAATAACATATCTCCCAAACCAAATAAACAAGAAAGGATAGTAGATACATAACAATAACACAAGAACAAGATCATTGGTACAACCGTACTTAATATTAAACATTGAAGGTTCTTCCAAAATACAAGCTTGATACTATAAGGCCACAAGCTACAATACAAAAACAAAATAAGGGTACAAGCCCATCTATTCTGGGCCAAATTGCATGCCTAATCACAAGCCTTCTCCGCTTACAAGTTACATTTCAAGCCACATCCAAGCTTCATTCACATGGTAGGGTAGGTTTTAGGGTTTAAGGTTTAGAGCCAACAACCATGGCTCTCTTCCTCAAACCACCATAAGCGCTTATGGATCGAACACCGCATCAAGGGAAGGATCAATGGTTGGATCAAGTAAACTACAGTAAGGATCCACAAGGACTCCATTCTCCCAATGATACCATGCTTCAAAAATAATGAAAAAGACCGCTTTGGCTTCCTCATTGTCCGCCTACGTAGTGGACAAGCACTTCCAATAGGCTATTCTAATGGTGTTGTCGACAATGTCAATGGTGTTGTACTCAATCTTAGAGAAAACTCCGTACTAAACCAGGATAGAGCTCAACATCCTAAAACATTTAAACAAGGGAAGTGAGAAAATCTCAATGAGTAAATCCACTAAACCTCGCATAAGAAAATGCCTCACTGCCTTTCTAACGACCAAAATTCTTGCATTTTTGTCAATGGAAAATCAATAGCAAAGGGTTCAGTTCTACCTTTGCTATCTCTACAAGAAAGTTCAAGTGCAAAAAAGAAAATGGTTAGACAACAAAGCCGGTTTTATAAAAATTGCACTATAAACTCACACATACAAAATTGTACTTTCTTGGTAAGTAAAAATAACTTCAAAAATTCATACGTGACAAATCGTTTTGAATTTTTACAGGAAATTCACAAGGACACTTTCACATGACATACCCTTCATCACATAAAGATAGAAAATGCACACCCTTGAAAAGCCGCTTAAGAACGTCCCGTACCATCCTCTCGTGACAATCCACACACACATCTTTCATTTATTACTAGTCGAAATCTTTTAACTCTTCTAAGTTTTTACTCGTGCTTTGCCAACCCAAATACGTGGGTGATGATTCCTCTGGAATCCTCCGGGCATTTGAAACTAGGTCAAGCATTGCCACCACAATTACGGGGGTGACAGTTCCTCTGGTAATCCTACCAAGCATTTGAACATCATCGAGCATCGCCCCTCAAATACATTGGTGACGGTTCTTTTTAGTTATCTTAGGCATCGCCCCCAAAATCTACCGGTGACAAAACTCATCAGGTGACCATACAACAAAAACACTTTGAAAGCACCCGTTACTATCTTTGTGTTTAGTCAACCAAAATCTAGCCTGAGGGTAGGCACAAGTGCAAGTGATTTTGAGAAAATATTTTGAGAAGGTTATTTAGTCTTGAGAAGAGCTTTATGTTAGCACAAGTCAAAGTCCAAGACTCGAATCGTAGACGTAGCACCGACCTACTAAACTTAATATTGGAATGGTATGCCCCAATACCATCCAATATATAAGAAGGTCTGGATCGATGTGCCTCTGTCATATGTTCAATGCTAACGACACTTCTTTTCGATGTTCGACATAAGCTCGACTCTTAACAAAATACTTAAAGAAAATAGAAGTTCTCTTGAAAAGATGAAGAATAGAAAACAAAATCATAACCATGCACAAACACAAACAAGCAAGCATCTGGCATGTGTTCAAGCAACGCAACACGCCACCCTAAACAAGATTTAGGGAATCAACTCACTTGTCTCATGCACTAAAATAACTCATGCTAGGTGTGAATCAAAACCCGCAGCTTGGACAACTACGCTTAAACACAAACCTAGACTGCAAACTTGTCTAAGAATAATACATCAATATTGATCAAGAACAAGAGAGGCCCAGTTCCGACGTGCCTCCGCTTCACATCCAAGTCCCACAAAACTTCTATTACCATCACTGGGTCATGCATGACTATTAATAGTGCATCATGAGCAAACCATATAAAATCATGCACAAGCACCAAACAAACAAGACAAGCAAACTTTTGAACTGCATTATAGTACACAAAACATCTCCTAAACAAAGCTTAAAGAATTTACTCACTTGTAACAACAAGCACCTACGGCAATGGCGGCAACGGGTGAGCGAGTGAGAGTGGCGAGAGAGATGAGAGGGTGTAAGGTGAGGGAGAGGGGTGGACGAGAGAGAGAACTAGAGAGAGAGTGAGTGAGAGAGTGACAAGGGTTAAAATGGATGGCAACTCTCCCCTATTTACACTTCTCACCCGATTATTATCACCTATACAATAATCTCTTTCCAAGCTAACTAAATAAAGGGCCGATAGGAACTGAAGACAAGTGTAGTCTTTTTACACTTTCCTATCTACTAGAAATGACAAAAATAGCATTCCTTGTCCCTCTCCAATTATAAGCACCCAACATTACATCCAATGGCCTCTAATTATTGGTTCCTCTCTCTTGTCTTTTGCAAGAACTACTAACTCACCTAGTCTAGTCTAAAACTTGCTTAACAAGATTCAATCCTAGGCCATCATTACCAAATCTATAAAATGGTGATTCACCCTTGCGATAAATAGACCAATTAATATCCATGGTGATTCATGCACTTGCATTAATGGACTACAAGTCAATCTTCATTAATGCTACTTGGTCACCAAGCTTAAAATTGATCTGGAATCTTCTTTTGGGTGTGTAACTCATCTTGATCATCATTATGCTCATCTAAGAGCCTAGGTAGGTAATAACGGGCTTAAACAACAAGGTCGTGGTCTCTCATTCAAGTGGTGCATAAGCTTGGATTCTTGTACATAAATGCCAAGATTTTCAAGCAAATCAAGAAGATTCTTACTTGATTCTCAAGGCTCACTTGTAGGCAATCATGTCCTAGATTGTTTAGGAATACCTCAACCAATTAATGATTACTGCATTTATATCACTCAGCTTCTTGTTCATTAATGATCCAATCTAAAATTGCAAGAAGATATCATCTATTGCAAGAAAATTCTAGATCATCTATTCCCACTTTTAAAGCAATGATGATCCAAAAAGATTACCCCTAAACCATTCGTAAGTCATATGGTAACTAGACGTTTACGGAAAAGTCTAGAATTCTAATCAGGTGGAAATTTACCAAAATACCCCTACCTAATCTAAAAATTACCATTTTCGTACTAGAACATTTTTGTCTATTTTTTAGGATTAGCAGCCCTCGTATTGGCCCTATGGTCGATGTGGATCGGCTCATCCATTGGCTTGGTCGGTCCCTAGGTCAATTATGGTTGGGCGCTCGACCGAGCATGGTGCAAGGCTCATGGCTAGGCGTGGCCTGGTCACTCAAACCTAGACTAGGCATTGGGCTAAGCACAGGGCCTGTCCTATCTTACCTTGGTCAACCCTGAACTTGCCCATGATCCATCTCGTGCATTCCTTCATTGATTCTCAATTGTCATGTAATTGCGTACAACTCATTGATCCACGGCTGATGCTCAATCGAATGGGATCGATTCATGACCAATCACAACTGATACACAACCAAGCGATATCACCTGTGACCAGAATGTAATCGTGCAATATTGATCCATGATTATCCCTCAATTCTTGTAGACACATGACCGTTCTACAACCAATTATTATGGTCAAGCGACCATTTGAGGATGCGTCACAACATTGTTTGGTGCAAAGCAAAGCACAACACTTGCGGTCATAGGCATAGATCAAAGTACTAAGCCTTGTCTATAATTGGCCCTCGATCCATAGTCACTGATTCATGAACAATTTTCATTGTCAAATTTTGAGGGTGTTACATAGGTTTTCCACCTAATCCCAATTTGAGGGAGGCTGATAAGGTTAATAATATTGGTGAACCATTAGAAGGTGTAGAAGAAGAGCAGTCATCAGCAAGTGAAGAGCCAGTCACTTAGAAATTTTGAAAAGAAAATCTCCAATAGTTTTTGAAATGAAAATCTCCAATAAATCTCCAAATCCGATTGACTCTCAATATTTTGGAGATCCGATTGCTTCATATGGTTATCTTTTAATATAAATAGCAGTATGTACTATAGAAGCTCAATGTGGGGTATTATGGCTTTCAGTGAAGAACGTTCTTTCCTCAGACAGTGACATAGACTATTGGCAAACACTTCATTAATTTCCAGCCAAAATTAATGGAATAAACTCAATTAATAAAATATAAAAATATTTAGGTCTAAATTATTTTAATTGAAATGTTCAAAACTTAATTGTACAAATACAATAAATTTATAACTTTTTTAGTAATTTCCCTCGCGACATAAAGACACAAACACTTCTCTCAACAGCATCACACTAAGCGATGACGAACACTATCACCGGTCTCGATGCTCCTCTCACCTCGTATCGATGCCAATCGCCTCAAATGCAGGCTGGCTGTGATAAACCTGCATGCACCGCTTCGCGTTTGCGCATCTCCCTGTTAGGATTTGATTTATGCAAGTGAATACAAGTGGAAGTGTTCACGGCAATGGAACAAGGAAATAAAGCTTCTTTAGTTTATAAATAATAGGTTTTGCAAGTATAGGTAGAGCATTGCAAGAAATATTAGGTGCGTTTATTTTGTGGAAAATAAATAATTTGTAAATTATTTTCCTAAATATAATTATTTGTATTACTTATAAGAATCAACCATATCTTCATCTAGTATCTCGTGATGAAGACATGGTTGATTCTTCCATGAAAGACTAAATTTAACAAAAAAGAAAAAGAAAAAATGACCGTAGACTTGTTGTCACAAAATATCAAGGTAGGTTTTGTCTCCGCTCATTTGATGTCCTCTAATATTCTTCGAAAGCATGTTGCTTGACTATTGGTAACAACGGTTATGACGTACTTGGCTTTTGCAGTAGACTGTGCAACTGTCTTTTAGATTTATGAAATCGTATGATTGTTTTAGACTAAAAAACACTTTCAACCGATTCTTCATCTTGTTAGTAGGACAATTTTTCACATTATTTGTATAAAAGGATTTGATTGCACTTTTTTAAAAAAAAGAATTAAGATTGAATTACATCGATAAAAAAAAATTGAGCTTAATTGATTGCCTACGCAAAACTGGGAACTCAATGGTGCAAATGTCCCATTTATAAGCTTGGAAAAGTTCACATGTGTGTAATTAAGACTCTACACACAAGCACCCTGAAAAGTCATATGGGCTTCCCTAGATTGCAGTAATACCTCATTGAGGTTCCACATTGACCATAATTTATGTACAAAGTCATAATTTATAAGGCCTTCGCACGTGCTCTTTTGACGTATCTTTTGAGGCAATGAAGTACTTCATTTCGTTTATCATTCGAAAGTAATTCATTTCGTTTATCATTCGAAAGTTTCTGAGTTTCACATTATACCCCTTGACCCATCTCAAAAGTCAACCATATCCTTTTCTATATAGCCCTCCTCCTCTCAACCTTCAAATCTCGTATCATCCCAACATCCCTAAAGAGATGAAAAGGAACGCTCTTCTTCTTTTGTCAATTCTTACGCTAACATTGTCCACGGAAGATTTCGCTCCACCTTCTTATCACACTCTCGTTGCACCCATCCTCCAACATTATGGCACAAACACTACTCTCTACAGCATCACACTCAACGGCGGGGAACATCATATCATCGATCTCGATGCTCCTTTCACGTGGTACCGTTGCCGATCCCCTCGACATCCAGTTGCTTGTAACTCAGGCGCATGCGCCGTTGCTCGGAGCTACATCCCTCCCTCTTGTCCCGTCAATAACACGTTTACAGGTAGGCGATGTCACTGCAATGACGCGCCTGTGAACCCGATTACCAAGTCCTGTGCTCCGTCGCAATCGACCTACAAAGATCTCGTCATATATTGGACAAATGGGAGATTTCTCACGACAGGTATGCATTTCAATCGCTCGTATGTATCGTGTGCTCCGCCGTCTCTTCTACAGTCTCTCCCTGAAGAAGTGATTGGCGTCGGTGCCTTGTCGAGGTCTTCTCTCTCTCTACCATCTGTATTCACTGATCCTCTTGGCCAATTGGTCGCAAGGAAGTTCGCACTTTGCCTCCCGAGCTGGATGGAAGCTCGTGGGGCGATATTCTTTGGTGACGGTCCGTACTATCTACCGAACCATCTTGATCCTTCCACGGACGTTGATGCGGCAAAAGTACTCACCTACACTCCTTTGCAAGGTGATTCGAGGTCGCTAGGATATTTCATCAACGTGACTGGCATATCAATCAATGGATCTCACATGAAGGTTCCACAGAACGAATGCAATGTCAATCGGAGCGTGAAGCTTAGTACTAATGTACCATACACTACACTAAAGAGCAGCCTTTTCAAGACTTTTATTAGAGCTTTTAAGAAGGCTGCCAAAGGCATCTTTCATGTGACCAGTGTGGATCCGTTTCGTTTGTGCTTCATTGTATCATCGACCAACGATGGGAAACTCATTCCCCAGATCGATCTGATGCTAGGAAATGGAGAGAAATGGACCATCTATCCATCAAACTCGATAAGGCAAGTCGATGACAATGTTGCATGCTTGACATTCGTCGACGGAGGGGAAACTGCGGAGCACGCTGTTGTGATCGGGGCGTATCAAATGGCGAGTAACTTGCTTCAATTTGATTTGGATCAGTCAAGATTGGGTTTCAGCTCTTCCTTGTATCCTCACGGGGCTACATGCGGCGACTTCAATTTCACGGTTGCAGGCACTGTTTAAGCCACTTCTCTTTTTCTTGATGAATTTTACGACGTTCGCTTTGTTAAAATAAAGTTTCATGGACTTGTTTGTGTAAAATAAAGCATGTCCAAGAAAAACTCCTACGCCCTGGTTTAGACTTCGCTTATGATATTATGAATTGAGAGGACTCGATAGTTGCAATCGATTCATGCATTTCAGGTTATTAAATGCAGTGTGTGCCATTGCAAATATTTTATCACTCCTCATTAATTTCAATATTTCTCGGTACTCATGAATTTGAGATGACTAAGTTTGCAAACTGGAATAGCAGAAAATATATCTGCAAGTGGTTTTCTCCCCCATTGATAAGACTGCTTCTAGAGAATTTCTTCTGCATTGGCAATGCATATTGGGGAATGCAATGCATGAGTACTAGAAACTCCATATTGCACATGGCTAAGGCAAAAATCCAACAAGCTCCTTCTCGATATTGGGGATATCTACTCCAAGGTACTTGTCTCCCTTACATTACATACCAAATCACATGATCCAACCAATTCAAGTTGCACTTGTTATTTGATGTCTGAACTTTACTCAAATCTAGTAAATGCATATCTTTATCCTTAATTTACCTTCTAATTAAGCATTATGAAGCCCTTGTTGAAGCTGGAAAGACAATGCTTTTCTTCTATAAATCTCCCCTTCTCAATCGTCAATCTCATGTGTCATCGAAACGACATACCAAAGTTGATACAAAATGTGCTATCTTATACTTTGTTCATCTTCTTGTTGGGTCTTTCATCCCTGAAAGTCTCGTCTCAACCTTTTTACACTCCAGTTACGTCACTTCGCAAGACCCCAACACTTCCCTCAACACCATCACCCTCACACTGAACCCTTCCAAGCAATATCTCGCCGACCTTGACGCTCCTTTCGCATGGAGTGGATGAGATTCGCTGCAACCTATGATCTCTTGTGACCAGCCTGTGTGTTTGAGCGCTCACAGTTACACCTCGCCGCCATGCCCCAGGATGGATAACTCATATGATGGTGGCCAGTGCCATTTCTATGACACGCCTATGAACCCAATCACCGAGTCACGTGCCTTATCTTATTGGAGTCTCGATGTTCTTACAATATATTGGACCGCCGGTGGATCTCTCTCTCTCTCAATTTAGGATGCAGTACGATCTGTACGCATTGTGTGCTCCGTCGTCTCTCTTGCAATCTCTTCCAGCACAAGCAATCGGTCTCGCTTCACTGTCGTGGTCCAATCTCTCTCTACCATATCAAGTCACCCCTTCTTTCTTCTTTGACGTCGCAAAGAAATTCTCCCTTTGCCTCTCGAGCTCAAGTAATGATCGAGGGGTCATTGTCGTGGTCCAATCTCTCTCTACAATATCAAGTCACCTCCACATACTCCGATTGATCTTGTGCATTAAATCGCGAGGAACATGGACCTTCAATGAGGTCTTCCATAATATAAGGAAGCCCCTAGAAATTTTCAGACTGCTTGTGTGTAAAGTGCTGATTAGACGTACTCGACCCTCTTTTTAGTTTATAAATGGGGCATATGCATCCTAGATTCCTGACTATATGTACGAATGCAATTCAATCCTAATTTTTTTTCCGATATAATTAAACCCTAATTCATTTCAGATGAACAATATTGGAAGTTGTACTGCTAAAAAAAATGGAGAATATGCAGCGAGCAAAACTGTCATACAATAAGTAAGCTTTTCTTATAGTACATTTGATGCAAAATCATGATAACATTAGTGAGTGCCTTGAATCCCTGGACTAAAGGAAGACAAATGGTCGGTGATGGTATCATGTCCACGAAAGATCGATTAAGAGCTGATGTTTCGACGCAACTATGGTGTATTTTCTATTTTAGTTCTTATGTTAATCACACCGTCTTCTGGTTCTCATTAGAGAATGCCTTGCGTCTTCTGGTCGCATTAGCTAATGATAATGAATTATTCTTGCACATTAATTAATTTTTTTTTGCTGGCTGATTAATTAATTCACGAGCTAAAATAAAATCACATGGCCTAAAGGCTGTACCACTATTCAAATTCCCCATAAGAGGCCATGATCTCTTCCTCATGGGAAAAAGTTCAAAAAAAGTCTTAAACCTATTGCATTGTTATTAATTTAATCATAAAATTTTTAATTGAATCAATTTAGTCATAAATATTTTTATATTGGTATCAATTCAGTCTATTCAATCAATTTAGGCCTGAAATTCTTGACGTGGACACAACCTTCCTACTCTTACGTGGCACAGCTAGCGCTAACGTAAACAATTTTTTCAAAAAAAAGAATCTTTTTTTTTTCTTTTCTCTTCCTTTACTTTCCTCTGTCCTGTGGTTAATACTTGGCCATGGCCGGCAACCTAGTATAGGCGAGGACGTTGTTGACACCTAAATTTTGATTGATCATTCGTAATTTAATGCACAAAAATTTAGGGATTAATTTTAACCCCTAAACAAAAAATATTAGGATTAAATTGCATAGCATATAGTTTTAGGAGCATTTATTATTGCATTCGCATTGGACATGTGGCAAATGGGCTTCAATTGATGGTTCTAAGCTTTAATTTAACAAATTGGACTAAGCCCGCGGTGAAAGAGAATTTGGCCGGGCCCGTTAAGGGGTGATGAGTTGGAATATGAGAATATTCCCGGGAATATGATAATGTTCGAGAATATTCGCATTATTCTTTCAATATTCAAGGAAAGTGTCAGATGAAATATTCCCGTTAAGGGGTGACGAGTTGGAATATGAGAATATTCCCGGGAATATGAGAATGTTCCCGAGAATATTCTCATTATTCTTTCAATATTCAAGGAAAGCGTCGAATGAAATATTGGAAAAATATTGCACGTGGGATACAAGAGCTAAATAGACAACGTGCAGATTTATCATCTTTCCTTAAATAACATAGTCCTCTCACCTATAAAAAGGGGGCCACAAACACTGAAAAGACACACAAAAAAAATACAGAAGAAAGAGAGCCATCGGTGAAAAAAAATCGAGAGAAAAGTGACGAGAGAAGAGAGAAAAAAGGAAGGGTGTTCAGAGGAGATGAGGAATCCACAGATCGAGGATGACTTCTCTGGTGGGCGCTTGAGGAAGAATTTGCTGTGTGTGAGTGGCTTCTTGAGTGGGTGAAAAAGAATAAAAATATAGAGCCCATTGATCAGAAGAAGCTCACGGCCAAAAGACGTCCACGATACTGGACAACCGCAAAAGGAGATTGAAGGAGAATTCGGCAGCTACAACATATTATCTGGTCCCCCATCCAGCGAGGCCTTTTGGCACTCTCGCCGATATTCTCAGTTGGTTCCCGAACATCATCGTGGAAGCCATCGAGTGGAATCCTCACTGCGACGTCCTCTCCGAAACTGAGCTGCTGTCCCTGAAGTGAGCTGCTCCCGCGCTCCCGTGCTGTCCACAGAGCGCTGCTGCTGCCCCGACCAGTTTCGTTGATTGTGAGACCACAATCGAGTGTAACAAGCCACGCCACCGTGAATCGTCGATCGTAACCTTGCGATTCCCGCAATTCGTTTCCATCCGAATTTGGAAAAATAGACAAGGTAGGTAAAGTTCCTTTCTAAATTAATTCTTGAATATTTTGTTTCCTCGTTTGAAGTATTGCATACTTGATTGAATTTCGATTGGGGTCATCGTGTCGTGTTAAAAAAATCTCAATAATCAAAAATATTGAGCCGCGAGACGTCGGATCAAGTTTTTGATTGTTTTGATTTTCTACCTTGGGTCGGGGCTAAAATTGTATGCTTTATATGATTCAGTTGCATTATGTGTTGATATGCCTTTGCTCGAATTGATTTGGCTTATTAAAGAAAACCCAAAAAAAATATAGTTGAGTTAGGTGTGCTTCTTATCAGAATATTTTAGGATAGTTTTCATGTTTACATATAGGTTTTTTTTTATTTATTTCGAATTTTGATTATAAAAAAGAAAGCACAAAAATTGCCATGCTCATGTCATATTAGGTCATCTCCCGTGTGTCATCTAGTCATTGCATGTTTAGGGTCATTTGAATGCGTGACATGCTAGGGTAGTTGCATTAAATATTTTCTAGCATTAGATTAAGTTAAATAATTAATGTCGTGTGACATATAGTTTGCATATTAGGTTGCACGTTGCATGCTATTATAGTTAGACACTTTCGTATGTCATTACATGCATTGCACGTATTTTTAGGCTTCATTAAATAAGTGAAAACCTTAAAAAATATATTTAAATGAGTGCATGTTAATTAGAAATCATATCTAGGATCATTGATGTGATTTTTAAGCTAACATTGCAGATGCTTTCGTTGCTTCGAGGTAAGTATCTCTTCCCTGTGCTTGCAATTTATTTATCGCTTTGCTTTATTGAGTGTTAAATAATGATTGCGCACTCGCATGATCACATTGCATGTTAGGGAGTAAATTAAAATCAATCCAAACTGCCTGCAAAATCATTTTCTTTAAATAAAAGAGAAAAGGTACCGAAAGGGCGTTAGAGAAATCTAACGTAATCAAGTCCCCGATCCCATAGTCTCGGTTCGTAGGAGTGAAGTAACTCTCCCGTACTTTGCTTGGGTTTCTAATCGACCCACCAAAAATAGATTAGTGGCGACTCCTAAGTAAAAATCATTGGCATGTTAAAAAGCTTAAACCCTAAATCGCGAATTGGTATGGGCTTGGGAGAGCCCGAACTAAGTTTAGGCTTAGTAATCCATTAGCCAAACCCTAGGTGGTGCACCCGAGGTGAGGTCGCGATAGACGTCAAAGCCCATGCTGGAGTTGGCAAAGGCTCAATCCTTGCGACTTTTGGTGAAGCCTCCCCTCACCAAATCTAGCGAGGGTTGGACCCTGGTAGCTTGGGTAAAGGCCACCCTTACCTTATTTGGCAAGGGCTCAACTCTTGCAGCTCGAGCAAGGATCATGATGCCTTTGTGGCTCTTGCATGTGACTAGTCATTGGCCATGTCCAAGTAGCGGCCATAGGCCATAGGAAAAAGAAGCAAAAAAAAAGAAAAAAAAGGAAAATTTTAGAAAAACAATAAAATTTGAAAAAATTGAAAAAAAATTAATCCACATCAACGTCAGCTATGTCAAGTAAGGCGGTCAACAGCTGCATCAACAATTTATAGTGTAAATTGGCTGGATTGATTGAACCATTGTCAATATGAAATTATTTAGAACTAAATTTGTCCAATTGAAAAGCTTATGTATAAATTGATACTAATACAATAGATTTAGGACTTCTTTCGTACTTTTCCCTTTCCTTTTATCTCCAACAATCAAGAAAGAGAAAGCATCGTTGTAGGTGGGAATGGTCTCTTCCCAAACCATAGCCACCCCAAGTTTCCGGCGCAAAGAACTTGTCATTCCCGTGACCAAAGACTCCTCAAAGCTCCGACACACAACCCAAATCAGCAAAGGACGCCACTTGTGCCCATTAACTTGACCATTGATGTGGGTGGTATTTATTTTCCAATGGGTGGATTGTGAAAGTAGGTATGTGTCCTCTTCCTATGGGCCGCGCCCTATGACTCTCCAATGTGCAAGGCTTCAGGGTCCAGTGCTTGTGACCCGGGTGCTACAGCAAAACCTGCAGCCACATCCCTTACACCTGCATTGGAGGCAGTGAGATGGCCTCTGACACCGCCGTCGTCCACTCCACCAACCAGAAGATGGTCGGGAAGGCAGTCGTGGTGCCAAGGGTGGCCTTCACATGCGGTAAAACTTCACTGCTCAAGGTCTCCTTGCTAATCACTAGAGTCTATCCTAGTAGCCATCTTTCCTACATGGAAAGAGACAAGTGGGAAATTTGAATTTTTACCTTTTCAAAAGGTTGAAATGGAGACAATTTAGTTTCAGGTGTGGATTTCGACTCTCACACCGTACAAGGAGGTGAGACAAAAGTCTAAGAGTGAAAGTGAAAGTTAAAGTAAAATAAAAAGAAAAAAAAGGCCTCGCTGCTAGTTCTTTGGAGATTTTCGTATGATTATATAGTATGGACACGACGAGGGAATACAATATGGCAAAGCACATGATCTAAGGGCAGAAGGAAAGAAAGAGCTAGAGAGAGTTTTTCTAGAGAGAGAAAAAGGAGAAAAATTGAGTGAGATCTAGGATCGGTCCTAAGAGTCGGCAAGAGAGAGATCTATGTGTGAGAGAGAGTGTCATCCCTGCCTTAATGTCCTTCGTTCAGCGAGCTTCATCCGGCATCCCTAATTGAACTAGTAAGCATCGCCACCCCTTGACCCTAGTTTGTCACCCTGTTTTTAAGCGTCCCAAGCCAGGGTTCGCATCCGTTAGGCTCACACGAACTCCGCCCCCCCAATCATTGACCCCCTATTGAGTTGCTATGTGCATTGTGAGTCACATTTTGTGAATGCTGGTGTCGGCTTCGACCCCATTCAAGCTTGGAATTGCTCATTCCAGTCGGCGCACTCCAAGTATTCAACTGATTGCCTGAGAAAGTAGGCTCTTGATTCCCTCCATTCGGTGGCCGCAACCAAAGCTACGATGACAGGTGATGTTGGCTAGCAGTGGTGGATAAACGGGCAGAGTCCGAGCTCTTAGCTCGGGTGCATGAGGTGATGCCATTTGCCTCGATCCTCTTAGCCACAGCCGTGTGAGAGCACGAGTCTAGTCGGTAGTTGAGAGCTAGGTCGGGTGAAACATGAGTCGGGTAGGGATAATGACTGTACATTGGTTGGGCATATGGGTTTCATTCTAAACACACACGGGCCTATGGAGCCTAAAGCCCATATCGTTTATGTTCACCATGTAGGCTAGGCTCTTTTTCTTTTACCATTTCGCGATTGGGCCATTTTTTGGGGGAAGGAAAACCAAATCAAGCTTGCACATTAGGCCTAGCCCGGTTGAGGGTCTATCGACTTGGGTCATCTCTGACCTAAGCTGCTCCTGACCCAGTTGGATATGGAGGCCTAATCCAAGTCTAATTGTTTATAATAATATATTATCACTTTAATTTTTAATAAAAAAAATTATAATAAAAAATCCAAAAAATACTTTTTTTCAAAAAATAGAAAATCCATAAATAATTTATCTTTTCCAGAAAAAAGAGGACAAAAAATGTTTTTGTCCCCAAATGCATGGAAAATCCTTTTTGAAAAGGTCAAAAAATGTTTTTTTCTTCATAAATGCATGAAAAATTTTTGAAAATAAAAAAAATGAATTTAAACCTCGGTGTTTAAATAAGATTAGGTACCGAAAGAGCATTAGTTGATTAACTAATATAATCAAGTCCCTGATCCTAATTTCTTTAGTTGTGCAGGAGTAAAATATTTCTCCTAGTACTTTACTTGGGTTTCTAATCACCCCACCTCAAATTAATTAGTGGGGACTCTTATTTGAAATTTGACTTTACAGGTTAAAAAACTTGAACTATAAGTTGCGAATTGGTGAGCTTGGAAGAGCCCGAGCTAAGCCCTAAAAAAGCATTTAGCCAAACCATTAGCCTCCCAGGACACAAAAGGGAGGTCGAGACAACTTGGTGACTCCGCTAGGGACTTGTTTTTGTGAACTTAGGCCTTTTTGTCATGTTTAAATGTTTCCCTAACTTGGGTATTTTTTACAGATTAGCAGCCTAAAGGTAAGTGTTAATTTTGTTAATATAAATATTTTCATTGTTGTGCATGCTTTAAATATTTTAGCACTTCACTGTGACACACACAAGCTTGTCGTCAAACCTGGGCCGCCACAAGATATTTTAGGATGGTGTTAAGAAAGATATGACCTTCAATGTGAGACTGCAGTAGGCTGCCTTTCTTTTTCTTAAAATTTTAGGTAAAGCCAAGGTTAAGAGGAAATGATGCCAATGCGAGATTGCAATAGGCATTACCCTCTTAATTTCACTGTCTTTTTAGTTAGAAATTGAACCACACATATCATGTGCATATTTATGTGATCAATTTCCTCTGGTTAAGTAAGTTTTCTATCTTTATGATTTGCAATTTTATTTCCCTTGTGTCTCGGTGGGTCCATGGTTAGTTTAGATAATTGTGGTTTTAATGCCATGATTATCCCAATTTGAAAATAATTCTCATTAATTTTTTTAAAAAGGATTAAAAAAAATTTTTGCAAAAAGTATTCAATTCATGCCTTTATTTCCTCAAATCATGCCATGAATTTCTTGTTTGGAATTTCTCTCTCGAGAAATTTTTCATTCCTTTCAAAAAGAAAAAAATGGTGTAAAAAAAAATCTTTTTACAAATCAGGTGTTTCATCATAAAGGACTCATTTCCAAAGCATGAGTAAGATTTAACCTAGTTTTCCTTTTTAATTTACTTTCCTTATGTCTCAAAGCATCCTCCCCTCGACTTAGTATGACAAAAAGGGCCATTTGAAATTAAAGCATCAAATTCCAATGATTTGAACTTGTTGGATTTCGAAACACTCTCACAAAAATGCAGGGGCAAGCAAAAAGGTTACCTCATTTCAAAAACAACAAGAGGTATATCTCGCTCCCTAACATAATTTTGGGAATACCATTTTCTCCCTTTTTCCATTCACAAGGGATGAAAGGCAAGACGTAATAGGCATAGGAACACATTTTAAACTCTAAACATGCAGATCGTGGTAGCTTGGGGTGAGGCAGCCTGGCATCCTCCACACCACTCTTGACCTCCCCCATCTTTCAAAGGGTTGTCCTTGGAATTCTACATGCGACCTTACCAAAGCTTGAGCAATGTCTCCTCTACATGACATAATCCAAGATGTCAAGCATTGCAATTTCATAGGCAAGATGTTCAACTCTGAGCAAGCTGAAAAGCATAGAAAATGAACTCCTTCACTATTGGCTACTGCAATAGGGGGAAAATCCAAACAGTCGAGGCAATCTTTATCCACCTTTCACTTCCTGTTCCAGATACATGCTATGCCAAGAAGTGGTTGCTAGTAGAAAACTGGAGGTTTTGATTGTTCATCTCAAATTCCATAGAAGGCTAAAGAACATGACTTTGCCCAACACTGCTAATGTCTATGTAATTAACAACAAGAGAGGAAAAAGTTCCATAAAAGGAAGGCATTGAAGATAGATCGACAATCATCGGCCATTCGCCTAGGGCCACAAGTAAAAAGGGCCAACCAAAATGAAGTGCCAAATCATGGCAAGAAAAACGGCAATCAACAATGTTCAAGATGTTCGAGAAGTCATCAAACACAAACTTTGCATAAGGGTAATTTGGTATCATTTCCAATACCCCCTTTAACTTTATTTTTAATGTAATTTCCTTGTTTGGCAGGAGACATCGGCATTCAACGAACAAGCTCAATGGATTAATTTGAGCAAATCAACATCAAGCACATGGACATGACTCATGCAAATCCACCTAACTTGGTGTGAAAAGATGAAAAGGTACTTGACCTAACGAAATTAAAGTCCAAGGTTTCATTTAGGCATTTGCAAACCAACGAAGGGTAATATTTATCACTCCTAGTTTTTCAACTTCTAAGAATTCATACGTTGGCACACTCCTATCTTTAGTAGGATCCCCTCATTGCTAAAAATGCAGATGACAAAATAAGGAGGGATATGTCCAAACTCTAATGACAACAGTAGATCCACTCTCCCAAGTGAAATGGCATCCCAAGCATCACTAAAGTGACGGGAATCTTTTGGACCTCAACTTGCATTTGCTTTTGGCTCTACTCATTAATTAATTAATCAATTTTTTGCTTGTACAGGGGCAAAAGCAAACGCATTTGTCAAATCAAGAATCAGCCCTGACTAATTATTTGTCATTTCCTCTTTAAATAGGGGCAATCAATGGACATCCATTTTTTAATAATCCCCTTTGTGCTTAAGATTTAACATATTTGTGGGGATGATTTTGAAAAAAAAAAAAGCTTCTCAAAATTCACTGATTTTTGCATGATAATTTCATCTATTTAAGTCACTGATTCCACTAAGAATTATCAAAATAGGCATATGAACAAATAATGCGAGATTAATTGAACATGGTAAATGAGGTGCATCAGGATGGTGATAGGCATGCCATACCCTACACACAGTCTCCTATTTATACATTCGTGAGGTGAGTGTAGGAAATCCCATATGCCCGTAGGGTAAAGAGTTCTCTCACAAATGATACGATGACCCAAGTGATGAGGGGCATTTTGTTTCTCTACCTTAAACACTACAGATTGTCCATTGCTTAATCCATTCAAGCCCCATGCCCTTGTGAAGTTTCTTTCATATTATCCCTGTCAGGAACCACCCCACATTAGGGCAAATTGGAGAAGGGACAATATTACAAGGTGAAAAAATAGATAAGAATTTTCTTGCTTGCACTTGCATCAATCTTTAGGTGTCCTTACTCCATATGAACATTTGTAATAATTTAAGTACCCTAGAATGACGAAAAGCGATTTCTCTACATACTTGTATTCATTATATAGCTCCATTGAGTTTGTAATGAACCTAACTAATTGCCACCCCATATATTGGGGTAAGACAAAGGTCACTATCATTCAAGCAGCATGAGCTGAAGCACTAGTTGAAGATGAAGACCCAAGAGTCTAAGACAGTTCTTGAACAACAAACAAAATGAAAGTTAGGAGCATGAAAAAATAATGTGCCTAGTAAAGGTAAGGCCAATGCCCATAGACATGAAAATTGGGTTCAAAGCTAGGGATATGAAAAAGCTATGTGCATCGTAAAAGTAAGGCCAATGCCCTCAAGCAGAAAGTGATGCTCGAGCAAAGTTGATGAGGAAGAAGACTAGTAATAATGTTGAGATGACCACCAAATTCTATACACATTTTTGAGTCTATGAATCCCTTTGTTTCTCAACCTATGAGCCGAATCTATACTTCATCCCTTGGTAAAAGTCTCTTCCAACTAGGGCATTTGAATTAACGTAAGAATTCATCCATTCATAAGCATTGCTTGGAGAAGTACGAGCAAGATTATTTCTATCTCTTTTTGCAGGGTTTTTGACTTGTAAACCTGAAGATGATCATATGGCAATTCTTTCATGAGTCTTGACCTTGATAGTCCCCTTTGCTAAGCCTTTGACCAAGGCTACATGATGGTCCTAACAAAGACCTCTCAGATTGGTAAAGTCATACCACTTGCGAGAATACTCGGACCCCTATCGATGTGACATTTCTATGATCTCGCATTAATTGTGGGGATATAACAGCCTTTTCAATGAGAGAGAGTAAAAAGCCCTTTCAGATTGAAAGTCCCTTATTTGATATGTTCAAGACGTTCTGAGTATGGATTGTCTTTCTTAGAAGAATTTCCCCCAGTGGAACTTTGGTGATACAGATTGACAAAATTGTCATGCATGAACCCCATTTGAACTGAAAAATTTACAGAATGCACAAATCATGTGTACATTGTGACATCCTGAAATTCGAGCCCTTTAAGGGATGAATGAATGTGAATTTCGTCAATGCATTGTTGGTTGATTTCACTCGGAATTGATCACTCTTGAGTTATTGACCTTGAGGGGAAAGGCTAATGAGGATAGAACTTGTGCGACTAAAGAACTTGATCTAGGAAAATGACTTGACTGTGAGACTTACGGAAGGACGATCTTGTAGATATGTAGGTTAATTTCAGGGACGACCAGAAGTCGATTCGTAGACAAAGCATAATGGGACGACAAGTGATTCCATTTACTGTTATCGAGCTCGCAAATGACCCTATGTCAATTCTCGGTAATCGTGTATTTTGAAATAAGAATCTATCATTTACAATTTCATGTAGTCTAGGACGTCCATGTATCAAGATGTCTTGAACGTGATTTGGCACGAGTTAGTTACGCGTGAATCCTCGAAGCCATCTGTTAGTCTGAGATGTACCAAAATGGCATTCGGGCAAAATTGACATGGCATGAAAATCCAGTATTGGACTTTGAATTTTTGGGAACGTCCGAGATGAACTTTTGGACAATGCTTCTTCGACCATCGATAGTGTCAGTTAAGCCAAGTATTTAGAAAATGGATTTATAGATCGAGGAAACGAGCCTATGAGGACGTGGGCTAGGCAAGATCAACATGGGCCTCACACCCAAGATGGGATGGCCACCATGGTAGGCCCGAGGCAAGCAAGTGAGCTCATTGGACCCAACCAACCATTTTACCCTTTTTGAGCCCATTGTGTAACATTGAGCTGTTTCGAGCCTAATCGATTCCCAAGCCCGTTCCTATTCATTTCATAGCTCGTTTCTTAGGCTTGCTTTTCATTTAAGCCAAGGGAAGATTATGAATTGTGCTAAGGTGGAAATGACCATTTTGCCTTTAGATATTATTGAGGAAAAGACAAAAGAAGAGAGAGAGGATGATGTCACTTGCTTAGGGAGTTGGAGCAAGCATTGGTGAGCTTTAATGAGGCTTGTCAACCAGCCCTCACCTCACTCTCTCTCCTCCCCTTCAGCCCCAACCAACCTACCCCTCTCTCTCTCTCTCTCCCTTGTTCCTCTCATTTTCTTCTTCCTCTCTTCAACCCTCCTCCATAAACCAAAGTTGTTTATGGCTTTCTTGAGCTGATCACCGCCTGTGCCACCTACCACCGTGCCTAGGAGGCCCAATCGGTGTCCCCTATGATCACTGTTCGCCAAACGGAGCCGCCAACTAGCCCACTGGTCGGCCAGAAGTAACCGCCTCCTTGTCCGCCTATTTCAGCCCTGCACCGCCCAAACCAACTATTTTCCTCTTGTTCCAACTCAACTGCTACCCAGCCCAACCACCAGCCAATCCTTCTTGACCCCTTGGTACCGCCAATCGCCGGCCAGCCCCTCACCAAAGCTCCAGTCAATCCATTTAGCCTCCTCCTCCGCTAGGCAGTTCGATTTTTCCAAAAGTTCAATGAGAGACAGAGTTGGTTGATGTTGTTTTGACCCTGGGACCACCTTGGATCATCGTGGTTGAGGTTCCCAAGCATAGCCTTCTTCGTCGTCATCGCGCCCCCATATCTCTGGCCTACTTAACGGGTGAGTTTAGCCCTAATCCTTCATTTAGTGCCTAAACTTGGTTAAGATTAATTTAGGTTAATCTTGCTTAATGTTGATTGTTTGTAGTTTATGTTTAATTAAGCTTGTTTAGCTTTAATTAATTGATTGTTTGCTTTAATTAATGTTTTTAATGATTTTTGGATTTATTTTATTAATTATTGAATTTTAAAATTACACTATTCATATTGCACTGTTCGTAATTTACTGTTTATGTGCACTGTTCACGTAGTATTGTTCACATGCACTGTTCATACGGAAGTGAAAAATTGCCTAATTTCATGTGGTTTGATTCTATGATGTGAATTGGATGTGTAATTGCATGGACATTCGCGTGAATCATATGGTTTTCACAAAAAGGAGAAAATGGCTTGTTTGAAGGATACCAAAATGGACCACTTTTATGAGAAAGGATTTGAGATCATACATGCAAGCATGTGTACATTGACTAATGCTCAAAGATAAAAGTGGATTGTGGTGGTATGCTTACGTGATCACTAAGTTGAACTTGTCACCTCAGCTGTAATTCAAGGGGTGATAGTCCGACTTGTCGAAAACCCGGCGAGGGTAGAAGCCGGGCCCATACTCTTTCAAGAATACTGTCTTGAGATAGAACCCTCGACGCCACGCCTCACGGAGGAGGGCAATGCCAAGTTATGCCAGTAAACACCGACGGGGGTTCAATTTTAGCCTTGAGGAGCAGTAATAATCCGAACACGTGTGAATGCAAAAGCGTATGAGAAAAATAGTATCATTGGTTCCGATTATGCATGAAATGATCACATTGTTTATGGCACACATGAATTGATGACGTCAGGGCGTGGCAATGGCCAAGTGAGATCGCTTGTGACATGACTCACATGTGATTGATGAACTGCATCATCTGATGGCCATGTGCATTGCTTGTATTGTGTTGGAGTTTAATGTGCAGGGTATGGCATACCGGGTAATGCTACATGCGAATCGATTATTTGATTATTGGTTAACCCTGGCTGTTATATGGTTGATTGTGGTTGGTTTGCTTGAGGGATGGTTTTGGAGAGATACTCCAGGTTGAGTTGGAGTACTAACCAAGGCTCAGGGTGAGGACTCACTAAAATTTTATCTCACTGGTTATTGTATAACTATTTCTAGGCCCTTAGAATGGTGCACCCGCTGGTGTGATTCGGGATCCCAAAGAATTGGGAGACCATCGTGACGCACCACTACTTCCTGGGTCGGATGCATCTTTTTGAGAAGTATCTCTCCACCATTTAGGTGGACGAGGGACCAAGGTAATAAATCCCCCATCGATTCCTAGCGTGGTAAATCAGGGAGGGCGATCTGCTGATTAGTCCTCTACGTGATTTTGATGGGCCACCTAGTAAGGTCCTCGAGGACGCCAACTGGGATCCCATGGAGCTGGACCCTCTCGACAGTACAGTAGAGAATCATGCCCCCGCTCCATTGGTGATCAACCCGACGGAGCTTAAGTCCAATGGGTTTGAGTGATAATGGTGTTGAACCTAAGGTTCTTTTTGTATAGATGGATTAACCCAGCCTCATTTCTTTTTGGTCTAGCTTAGAGGATGGATCTGACCCCCTTTGTTGGGCTTGTAAATCAGAAATGATCCTCCATTGGTTAATCCAGTAAAAATGTATAAATAAGTACTAGTTGTTATTCTGTTGTTCATCTATCTATCCATGTTTGATTGTTTGATTGTCTATTTGATTGGAGGATAGTTCGTCTTCTGCTTATGCATAATAAAAGAATAAAATGAATGGTTGTCAATGAGTCTTGAGATATCACTTTCTATTGACCAAGGGAAAGGGTTTTTGCATGCTTAGAATTTGGAGTGTAACATACATATTGCATATTTGTACAACAAGAGACACTTTAAGAAAGTGGAGATATCATCAGGTAAGTATATCTCTTCACCTATTTCCAAGAAGCTTGTGGCAAACTAGGTATTTCCCTGAGTACCTACCACTATCTAGATACTCTCTTTCTCTTCGACGCTCAATTTATTTGAGTCATCCTCTGAGTACAGATACCTACAATGGTCCAAGTATACTATTATCTTGGAGTATTTGCCACTGTCCAAGCCCTCTCCCTCATTGACACTCAACCTGTTTGAGTCGTCCTCTACATACGGATTCCTGCAATTGTCCAGGGTATGGATACGAGCAACTGTCCAAGTATCCTATTATCCATGAGTGCTTGCCACTATTCAGGTACTCTCTCTTATTATCAAGACACTCAACCTGCCCGAGTTGTCCTTAAAATGAATTTTTGGATACTTATAGATGTATATGTATTCCACTGCTTTGTGTGCCTTTAGCTACCTAGGTATGCTCCCTTACTACTGACACTCAACTTGCTAGAGTTGTCCTCAAATTATATTTTTGAATAATTCTGTCCATTAGAGTATTCCATACTATTGTGTCTGCCCACGTCCACCTAGATATCCTCCAAAGTTAGTGCTTGTGAGTATCCAAGCTATTTTGATGACTACGATTGTCCAGGTATCATTCAATGTGTTTTTCCAAGAAATATCACAAGGAAATTGACTCAGCATGCTTCCATAACCTAGAGTCCCTCTCATCAACACAGCATGCTTTTGTAGCCTAGAGTCTCCTACATTGACATGGCATGCTTTTGTAGCTCGGAGTCCCTCTTATTGACACAATGTGCTTTCGTAACACGGAGTCTCCTACATGGACACAACGTGCTTCCGTAGCCCGAAGTCTCCTACATCAACACAATGTGCTTTCATGACCTGGAGTCCCTCTTATGGACATGGCATGCTTCCGTAGCCTGAAGTCCCTCTTATCAATGCAACGTACTTCCGTAGCCCAAAATCCCCCTATATCAACACGGTGTGCTTTAATAGCCTAGGGTCACCTCATCAACACAATGTGCTTCAATAGCCTAGAGTCACCTCATCAACACAGCGTGCTTCAATAGCCTGGAGTCCCCTCTTCATCCACACAATGCACTTTAGTAGCCCAGAGTCCCCACTTAATGAATACGGCATGCTTTCATAGCCCGAAGTCGCTCTTATTGACACGACGTGCTTTCATAGCCTAAAGTCTCCCACATGGACACAACATGCTTTCATAGCCTAGAGTCCCCCTACATTGACAAGCGTGCTTCAATAGCTTGGAGTCACCTCATTGACACGGCATGCTTCAATAGCTCAGAGTCCCCTTACATCGACACGACATGCCTTAGTAGCCTAGAATCCCTCTTTACTGACGCGGCTTACTACTATAGCCCGCGGTTGGGTAAATAAACTAGTACTTTTGAGAAAGATAAGATGATAGCTTGATACTTGCCAAAAACAACTTGGGGTTGACACCCCAACCACTCATTCTCAGTAATTAATACAAATATCTTCTTATCCGTCTTAGCACATATCATGCCATATTGTACTTTTTGCATGGGACACCTAGTCCCAAATAATATATTATCTATTGCATCTGCAAGAACAAAATTAAGGTATCAATTCATCTATGAAGGCAACCTCTATGAGCTTGCCTTCAAAGAGGAGGAGCTGTTGATACCTTAATTTTGACTAAGCATTTAAATTTAAATCACCTAGAAAATTGGGACTTATTTGGCCTCAACAAAAAAGATTATTTTAAAAAAAGAAAAAGAAAAAGAGAGAGAGGCCCATGCAGGCTGGGCCTTCATACCCAACCTCCCCTTTTCTTTAGTTTGGATTTGACCCATTTGGCCCATTCGCGACTTAGCCCCTCCTTCCTTCTTCTTCTTCCTCCTTCCTTCTCTCTTTCGCCTTTGCCTCGACATTGCACCCACGCACAGCAAGTGACGACGTGCGCAAGGACACCATAGCCTAGAGAAGCAAGGTGGGCCGGCCACAGATGGGACGTGCCTTCAATACCACTAATGTGACACCGGCTCAACCAAGCCAAAGGCTAATCGGCACATCGAGAAATGGCAGCCAAAACCTCCATCAACTAGACCCTCCCCACATATAAATAAAGGGGAGATCTGAGACCAAGGGGCAGAAGAGCAGCAACCTTAGAGATCTTGGCTTCCCAAGAGAGATATCCAGGGATGACAAATCTCCAAGCGATCGAACAAGTCTGGGAAGAGTGAGATCTAAGGGTGGAAGGAGAGAGAGAGCTAGAGAAAGAAAAAGGAGAAAAATTGAGTGAGTTCTGGGATCAGTTCTGAGAGTTGGCAAAAGAGAGATATGTCCGTACCTCGACGACCTTCATCTGGCAAGCTCTAACCAACATCCCTAGTCAAACCAATTAGCATCGCAATCCCCTGATCCTTGTTCATCACCCCATTTTTAAGCATACCGAGCCAAGGTTCACGACCATTAAGCCCACGCGAACTCCGCCCCCCCCACACCGCCAAGTTGCTACATGCATTGTGAGTCACATTTTGTGAATGCCTGTGTCAACTTCAACCCCATTTGAGCTCGGAATCACTCGTTCCAGTCGGTGCACTCCAATCATTTGATGGATTGCTTAAGAAAGTAGGCTCTTAATTCCCTCCAGTCAATGGTCATAGCCGGAGCTACAGTGATAGGTGACATTAGTTGGTGGGGGTGGATAGATGGGCGAAGCCCGAGCTCTTAGCCCAAGCATGTGAGGCAATACCATTCGCCTTGGTCCTCTTGGTTGTGGCCATGTGAGAGCGCGAGTCGAGTCGGCAGCCGGGAGCCAAGAACTGGGAGCCAAGAGTCGGGTTGGGTGAAATGTGAGTCGGGTAAGGATAATGACTTTATGTGTGCTGGGCGAATGGATCTACTTCTAGACATATGCGAGCCTGTGGAGCCTAAAGCCCAGATCGATTCTATTCGCCACGCCAACTTGGCTCTTTTTCTTTTCCCATTTTGCGGTTGGGCCATTTTGGGGTGGGGGAGGGGGAGGAAAACCAGACCGGGTTCACACGTTAGGCTCGACCCAATTGAGGGTCCACTGACTTAGGTCATCTCACCCGATCGAATATGGAGGCTCGACCCAGGTCTAATTGTTTATAATTTTTTTCGGTAAAGGTAAGTATTATATGCTTTTCAACCAGAAATATACAAGGGGGGTGAAATCCGACACCAGCACACACTCAACGGGACAACAGGTCACTGGAGTGGAGGGGTGCTAAGTTCACAAAGGAAACCAAAAGGCTACATCACAGAAGAACTACAAGGTAAATAAAGGGTAGATATATTCAGCCCTCTCACGTCTCAGAGGCAAAAATGCAAGGACATATCCCCTAGTTGCGCTGCAATCTCCTGTTCCTCGGGGAATCTACAACGGTTTGAAAGGGCAAAGCTTTGTCTTTAACCACCTTGATCAGGTGTTGCTTCATAGATGGCACAAATAAATTGGTAGCTCGAAAAGTAAGGTCATTCCTTATCTTCCAAATCACATAGCAAAGGGCACCAAAGGAAACCTAACAATGTCATAATAAAAGTCGTTGCCTAAACAAGAGCTGATTATCCACCGAAAGTTTTCCAACCAAGGGAGGCTTCTCTTTGCAACCCAAAAAGAGGCGAGGGAATTAGAGACGTGGCAATCAAAAAATAAATTATCAATAGAATTAGGCTTTAAGTTGCAAAAAGCACACAATACCAACAGTAATCTACCCAAAGACATTAAGAAAACCTAGGTGGGGAGCAAATTCCGAGAGATCAGCCACAAGAGGAATTAGTGTCTTGGGATAATGGCTTTGTTCCACACAAAGGATGCCCATGAGACCCGCGCAGCTTTCTTCTGGATTCTGACCATGCTGAAGCAATGGAGAATTCGTCTAAAGGATGTGGAACCCAAGCAAATGAATCCTCCACATTAGTTAAGGGGGGGGGGGGATTGTAACTTGCCAAGAAAGGAGCTCTTGGAGTATGGGCTACCCATCTGGGGTAAAGAGATCAGCAACCTTAGCATATCTTGGAAGACCTTATTCGTAGGCATAAGCGTCAGTGTAAACCGAACTGAGGGGGCCCATTTCCAACCATAGATCAAACCATAGAGAGATAGACTTACCATTTCCTATCCTCCACCTGAAACAACCTATGATTTCCTCCCTTAGTGAGAGTATTTTCCTCTAGGCCCACGAACAAAAGGTAGGTTTTGTGACTATCCAGAAATTCTTCCCTTTAAGGTGTGTGGCATGAATGCACTTATACCATAAGGATTCCTTTTTGGTAAAAAGGATCCAAATATGCTTTAACATAGCATCTTTATTATTATCCCGAATTCTACGGATTCCTAGATGGCCATCGGCTTTTTAGACTGAGAAGGCTGGGTTAGGGGGGCTGCCCAGATCTAGATTAGGGGAAAAATCTGATCAACAAGCTGTGATTGAATAACCACAGCGAGGGAGATGTTGGTGTTGGTGTTCACTGAGGAACTTGCCACATGTTCAGCATTTCCAGAAGCCAAAGATATATCAGGTCCATTAAGTTCTTCGTCAGAGCTGCTGGGACCATCTACTTCATCCTCCAAATCATCTGCCGAGGAGAAGGAGGGAGGAGAGTGTTATGGTTCCGCAGGACTTTTTCCTACTAGCTGCTTAATTGCATCATTAAACTGAAGAGATTCTTGCATTCTCTGGTCAGGTCTGATAGTCGAAGGAGCACCTAACTTAGACGTCTGAATGGTGTCCACAGCAGTTGATTTCCGATGCCGCGCATGCCTATTGGACGGTAGCACTTGCCACTATCCTGATTGAGGAGCATTGGTTGGTGCTGGTATCCCAAGTGTGCCAGCTTGGATTTGAGCTTGGACGTCACTCCCATCTACCATATGGGGATGAACCACTTCCTGGTTCTGAGGGACACAATTCTCTCTAGCAGTTGGAGCATCTTGAATAGCATTTGGTCGAGGAGATGGGGCATTCTCAGCACCTGGATGGCCAGAGGTCTCCTTTGTGCTGCACTTATGGCCAAATGAACCATAGCTACTATACAACATTGGTCTCCACTCATACTCAACCGACACAAATCGAGTTGCCCCGTTTAGAATCACCTTCACTCTATCACGTTTTTAATTAGTTGCTGAAATTTCCACACACACTCTAGCGTAAGATAGCATCTTCATCTGTTCAATACTTTGGTCTACATACAAAGGGATGCCAACAACACTTGCTATGCCACTAATCCCAAGCGCTGACCACAGTGCAAAAGGGATATTCCTGAGATGGATCCATACATGTATAGTGGTATGGTTGTCCTTTTTTGACTCCAAGAGTGGGTGCCATTGCTACAAAATCAGCGGAACTCGAGCAACCATAATAGGACCACTATCTAGAATCTTACGCCAGAAGTCAGCATCAGGTATCCTGAAAAAGAAGAATCCCTTGTCATCCGCCATGACCTCCACAAGTTTAATTCCCCAAGCGTGTTTAAGGGCCGTCTCAACTAATTTGAAGGGTAATTTCTTACTCATAAAGTACCCTACAGCATAATCATGCCACTGTGGGTCCACAGCTTCCAGGATTTCATTAGAAAATTCGACCACCAACTCGTCATCTAGAGACAAGCGTTGAACATACTTGAGGCCGTACCCTTTTACTGTTGTTCGGGCCACATTAGCCCATGAGCGTGCTGCAGGGTTATCCTTCCCATTCAATAGAGAAGATTGCTGTTGCCGGGCAGCTTGCGCCCCATTTCGGAGAGCCGCCGAGTGTTCACCAAGGGCAACATTCGAAACCAGTAGAGGTTTAGCTAGTGGAATGGCACCATCAGCAGCAGATGAACCCAGCTCTTGAGTTAAGTTCAAACTAGATTTCCCCTTCAGACCAAATAGAGCCCCTTGGCTATTCAAGGAAGCACAGCCTATAGATCTAAGGCGAAATACCGGAGGACAACTACAACTCCTTTGATGGCCATTCACCCTCTCAAGCAAATTATATGAAGTACCAGGTTTATTAACATCTATTTGGATAGCCACAGACGGCTCAATCCCAGCATTCATCTCCAAGAACGCAAAAAACTGCCTTTATCCTAGATCTGTCATATAGGGAGTTACGGACATACCTAGAAGAAATCCTTTAGTGAGATGGAAGAGCAGAGCCTGGAGAGCAATCCCTTCGAAAATGAGCTCAAAAGGAGCTCTACAACCACCGGAACAGCTCCTCAAAATCGGCGATGAACAATAACTCAAGAGACCTGCATGCAGGTTGTTCTGGTTGTCCTATTCTAATTGTTTATAATAATATATTATTATTTTAATATTGTAATAAAAAATTAGGATAAAAAACCCAATTTTTTGTCAAAAAATAGAAAATCCATAAATAATTTATCTTTACTTGAAAAATAAAAAGAAAAAAAGGGAAAAAATATTTGTGTCCACAAATACATGGAAAATCCTTTAAAAGGTCAAAAAAATGTTTTTTCTTCATAAATGCATGAAAAATCTTTGAAAATCAAAAAAATGAATTTGAACCTCAATGTTTAAACAAGATTAGGTATCGAAAAGGCATTAGTTGATTAACTAGTGTAATCAAGTCACCGATCCTAATTTCTTTGATTGCGCATGAGTAAAATATTTCTCTTAGTATTTTACTTGAATTTCTAATCGATCCACCCCAAATTGATTAGTGACGACTCTTATTTGAAATTTGACTTTACAAAAAAAATTAAACCATAAGTTGTGAATTGGTGGGCTTGGGAAAGCCTGGGCTAAGCCCTAAAAAAGCATTTAGCCGAGCCATTAGCCTCCTAGGTTGCGAAAGGGAGGTTGCGACATTGCCGGCCGACCCTTGCCAACCATAGGTGAGGGCTGCAAATCCCTCCCCCACAACCAATGAGGACTTTCCTGCCCTTGCTAGATCTGTGTGAAGAAAAAGAAAAAAGAAAAAAAAGACAAATATAAAATATAAAAAATTCAGAATTTTTTTAAAATGTTATAAAATTGCCCATGTCTGTGCTGGCCATTCTACAATGCCAAATGTTCGGTTACAGTAATGGTTATTACATTACATGAGACCAAAGAGTGAATAAATAATACATACATAAACCAAGCCATGTAATAGCTATTAAAGTTCTATTAAAAATAGGAGGTCTCTTCGCTTTATATAATAGAACCGATGATCATACAGGAAGGCTTTTATTACACGAGACTTTCCCAGACAGAGGATTAGTCTAGGACATGGACACTTTATTTTGGATAAAAGAAGAGGCACGTAACTCTTTCTTTGAGATCCAAAGTTCCTTGAGAAGCAAAGAAAACGTCAAGGCCGAACGGTGAAATCGAAGTTACCACATGAGCTCCCGAAGGAGGACAAGGAAGTACTGAATCCCAATCTCGACTGAGCCAAATCGAATTGCAGCATTATGTTCTCCATTTGGTACGTCCCGATCACCACGGCATGCTCTGCTGTGTTTCCGCCATTGACGAATGCCAAGCACGCTTCATCGGCATCCACTTGTTTCAGCAGATTAGATTTGTGAATAGTCCAGTACCCTCCATCTCCTAGCACTAGATCGATTTGAGGAATGGTCTGGACCTTCGTCGGTCTCGTGACGTTCATCTTGAAGCAATACTCGAGCGGACTCACCTTCTTCCCTCGAGGGAAGCCATCCAAAGCCTTCTTGAATTCGCTCATAAAGACACTATAGATGTCACTCCTTAGGGTAGTGTAGGGCACTGTAGTACTGAGCTTCACACCTCCACTTACGTCGAGCGCAAACGTGTTCGCTGGAACACTAATGGCCCGTTGCTCGATCGATATCCCCGTCACATTGATAAAATATCCCAGCGAGGTGGGATTCTTTATCAATGGAGTGTAGGAAAGTACACTTGAAGCATCAAAGTTCGCTGGAGGTTCAAGATAGTATGGACCGTCACCGAAGAAAATGACCCCTTGATCATCACTTGAGCTCGAGAGGCAAAGGGAGAATTTTTGTGTGACGTCGTCAATGATGAATTGAGATAGTAGAGAGAGAGTGGACCTCGACAATGAAGCGACACCGATTGCTTGTGCGGGAAGAGATTGCAAGAGAGACGAAGGAGCACACGAGACATACCGGTTGAAGTACTGTATCCTGTATGTAGATAGAGATCTACCGGCGGTCCAATATACTGTGAGAACATTGCGACTCGCATAAGTTAAGGCACATGACCCGGTGATCGGGTTCACAGGTGTGTCATAGCAAAGGCACTGATCGGAGCCACGTGTGTTATTCGTCTCAGGGCATAGGGAGACATGTAACTGCGAGCGGTCAAGCAATCGGACTCGTCACAAAAGACCGGGGATTGCAGCGAATCGCATCGGTTCCAGATGAAAGGGGCATCGAGGTCAACGAGATATTGCTCGGAAGGGTCCAGCGCGAGGGTGATGGTGTGGAGGGAAGTGTTGGGGTCCTTGTGAAGGGACGTGACTAGAGTGTGGAAAGGTTGAGCCGAGACTTCCAGGGACAAAAGACCCAACACGAAGATGAACAAGGTAAGTATAAGATTGCACATTTTTGTCAATTTTCGCTTGTCAATGAGATGACACCTGAGATTGATGCTTGTGAAGGAAAGGTTTTATAGAAGAATAGCATTGTCTTTTCAGCTTCGTCAGGGGCTTCATCATGCTTAATTAGGAGGTAAACGAAGGATAAAGATATGACTTTACTAAATTTGAGTAAAGTTCAGACATCAAATAACAAGTGCCACTTGAGTTGATTGGATCATGTGATTTAGTACATAATGTACGGGAGACACTGCACTATGGAGTAGATTTCCCTAAATCGAGAAAGTGCTCGTTGGATTTTTTCCCTAGCCATGTGCAATATGGAGTTCTTGGTACTCATGCATTACATAGACTCATTCTGGCTTTTTCTTCATCGCTCATGTGCAAGATGGTGTTCTTAGTACTCATGCATTGCGTTGACCACCCACGAAGGAGCACAAATTATAAATTAAAGGTCCAATTACCCGAAAAGACTAGTTCCAAGTTGAGACTTTTATTGTTTGTGACGCTCTAATCTAAATCTAGATGCATGGAGTCACGATACAGCTAGCCTAGACCAACAAACATTTCGGTAGATAACATTGATAATTTCGAATTTTTTTTATTACCAACTTCGATGATTTGGTGATTTAGAAGCTGCATATTGAGTCAAAATTGATGTGCATGACCGAATAAATATTGTAGCAAAAGCAAGTGACTGAACAATAAAATATACAGAATATAGAATATAGATCGGACACCAAATTTACGTTATTTAGTCGTACTGATCTACATCCACAAGGAGAGCAATAAGAAATTCCATTTTAGTCAAGCGATAAAATAGAGATTACAATCACGTTCGAGTCACTCTAACACTCTTAGTATTTTCCAAACTCCAATTATATCCAATAATTTACATAGTATCTAACCTCATAATTTCTCACAAAATAATCTCCCAATCTTATGAATAAATTATACACAAATTCTTATTACGAGAATTTATTTGGATTTAACACACTTGGATATCTTTAGGGTCCTCTTTGATCAACTTTAGAAAGAATGTCCAATTCTTATATATAGACAAGAATTGGATCCAAAATAGGAAACCTCATTTTAGGAAACCTTCTCCAACTAGATAAACTATTCAATTAGGGAACCTATTCAAAATATGAAATCTACTTAAATCATGAAACTTTTCTTTTTGGGCTCGATATTTGAGCCAAGCCACAATGGCTTCGATTAAAAAAAAAAATTTGAGCTCTTCTCCTACTCTCCCACAGCTCTCGATGGGCTTAACTACCACGGGCATGTTGCAAGTTCAAGTCTCGCTTGAACTTCGCCATAAATGTGGACTTCATCAAAGCACCCACTCCACAGTACCTTTAATTTCTCCACAAGGATTTTCCAGTACAATCTTCTCAATCACAAATAAAGCAAAACCATTATTGCATTCATATTTGTCAAAAAATCAAACATGTACCTTATCAATTTCAATAGATATAGCAATCGTTGGCTCTATAGGCTCCACCTCACTACAAGTATCTTTTGTGTCGGTTACTTCACTAATACCCATACCTCAGGAGTTTTTGGTTGTAACTCCACCTTAAGCTAAATATCATTTAAATCCATATAAACACGGCTATAATTACTTCTAGCTAAAGGTACTAGATATTCATCACATGTAACTTCCTTGCAAACAACCAATGAATTTAATTCCAAGCACAACAACCAATAACCATGCTCACCTAGTGCATAACCTAGGAACATGCACTTTCTTGCCCTCTCATCAAGCTTACCATCACTCACTTGAACATAATATGGACAATCAAGTATTTGAAAATAGAATAATCGGCAATGTTACCTAACCACATTTCTTCGAGAGTCCAACATCCAATCACAAGTAAATAGGGATCTACTCATTGGGTAGCTCATTGTTGTAAGTACATCCACTAGAAATCTTTTAGCCATACTAGCACTAAGAGCATTTTATGGGCTGTCTCTAGTAACATTTGTCGCAACCTCCCTTTCGAGTCCTGGAAGGCTAATGGCTTGGCTAATGCTTTTTAGGGCTTATTCAAGGCTCTCCTAAGCCCACTAATTCGCAATTTATGGTTCGAGTTTTTTACCTATAAAGTAAAATTTAAATAAATGAGTCACCACTAATCGATTTGGGTGAGTCGATTAGAAACCCAAGTACAATATCAAAGAAATATTTTACTCCTATGCAACCAAAGAAACTAGAATCAAGGACTTGATTACACTAGTTAATCACTAATGCCCTTCCAATACATAATCTTGTTTAAACCATAAGATTCCTTTTTCTTGGATCTTTTGAGGATTTTCCATACATTTGTGGAGAAAAGCATTTTTCTTGGCTTTTTTCTGATTTTTATAAAAATATAAAAATCACTTTTTTGATTTTTTAATTTTTGGAATAAAAAATATATTTCTTATTTTGTTATATTAAAATAATACTATTATATAATATTATACAACCGACCGGACCGAGGTTGGATATCCATGTCCGGTCCGGGTCGGGACTAGCTCAGGTCAAATGACCCAGGCTTCCAGCTGGGTTGATTTCCACGAGTGGGCTCGGCCTAGCCGTGCCTTTCTATTACAAAGGAAAAAAACAAAGCCCAACCCGTGATTTGGCTGAGACCCAAAATAAATAAAAACTCAAGCCCACATAACAAATAAGATCTAGGCTCGGCCCATCTCAGCCAACCCAACAACCAAGCCCTACTTGAATGCAACTCGAGCTCGATCTGGCTCACAATCCAAATCGCTGCCACCATCGCTCGCCTGGTCTCCTTCGCAGTTCCTTCAAGGCACTGAGGGGGCGGCCAATTGCGTCGCGGCCTAGTCGGAGCGGGCATCGCCAAACGTCGAGGGATAGCAGATGCAACGATGAGTCGGCTTGTAACAGCGAGGGCAACAACAAACTCAGCAGAGCTAGGCCGTGATTGGTGAGCGGCTGCATCGTCACGAGACAAAACGACGACAACTATGGGCACGATCGTTGGCAGGAGCAGCATGAATGGGCGGCGTCGAGGGTGGCAGAGTGGTGGTGGTGTTGAGCCTGGCAACCCACATTGCTCGACTGATGACAAGGCTTAGTCCTATGGCTCTCTCTCTAATCTCAAATTTGGTCACTCGTAATTTTTTTGAAGGTTTGCCGATTGAGTACATCCAACTAATCTTAATTGGAAATTGCTGTCATGGACGCCGATAAGTGTCACCTAAATGGCAAGCATTGACATGAACAATTATTTTATAATTTTTTTTCTTTTTTCTTTTTCTTTTACTTTTTTTTTTACCAAGTCTAGCAAGGGTCATCAACCACGGGCGACAACTGCGAAGCCGTCACCCGCTACAGACAAGGACTTCGCAACCCTTACTATATCTAGGTAAAGAAAAAGAAAAAGAAAGAAAAAAGAAGACAAAAATAAAAAATATATACAAAAAGAAATTAGAAAATTTTTTAAAAGCTATAAAATTATCCATATCAATGCTGATGATAATTTGACTACACCAAACATTGTGTTTCAGTAATGGCTATTCATCACATGGGACCAAACAGTGAATAAATAATACATACTTAAACCGAGCAGCATAATAGCTATCAAAGTTTTATTAAAAATAGGAGGTCTCTTCGTTTTTATAATAGAACAGATGATCATACTGGAAGGCCTCTATTACACGAGACTTTCCCAGACAGAGAGTTGATTCTAGGACATGAACACTTTATTTTGGACAAAAGAAAAGGCACGTAACTCTTTCTTTGAGATCGAACATTCCTTGAGAAGCAAAGAAAAGCTCAAGGCCGAACGGTGAAATCGAAGCTACCACATGAGCTCCCCAAGGAGGACAAGGAAGAGCTGAATCCCAATCTCGACTGGCCCAAATCGAATTGCAACATTATGTTCTCCATTTGGTACGTCCCGATCACCACGGCATGCTCTGCCGTGTTTCCACCGTCGACGAATGCCAAGCATGCTGCATCGACGTCGACTTGTTTGAGCAGATTAGATTTGTGAATAGTCCAGTACCCTCCGTCTCCTAGCACTAGATCGACTCGAGGAATGGTCTGGACCTTCGTCGGTCTCGTGACGTTCGTCTTGAAGCAATACTCGAGCGGACTCGTGACGTTCGTCTTGAAGCAATACTCGAGCGGACTCACCTTCTTCCCTCGAGGGAAGCCATTCAAAGCCTTCTTGAATTCGCTAATGAAGACACTATAGATGTCACTCCTTAGGGTAGTGTAGGGCACTGTAGTACTGAGCTTCACACCTCCATTTACGTCGAGCGCAAACGCGTTCGCTGGAACACTAATGGCCCGCTGCTCGATAGATATCCCCGTCACATTGATAAAATATCCCAGCGAAGTGGGATTATTTATCAATGGAGTGTAGGAAAGTACACTTGAAGCATCAAAGTTCGCCGGAGGTTCAAGATAGTATGGACCGTCACCGAAGAAAATGACCCCTTGATCATCACTCGAGCTCGAGAGGCAAAGGGAGAATTTTTGTGTGACGTCGTCGATGATGAATTGAGATAGTAGAGAGAGAGTGGACCTTGACAATGAAGCGACACCGATTGCTTGTGCTGGAAGAGATTGCAAGAGAGATGATGGAGCACACGAGATGTACCGATTGGCATACTCTATCCTGTATGTAGAGAGAGATCTACCGGCGGTCCAATATACTGCGAGCTCATTGAGACTCAAATAAGATGAGGCGCATGACCCGGTGATCGGGTTCACAGGTGTGTCATAGCAATAGCACCACTGGCCATTTGTGTTATTTGTCGTGGGGCACATCGGAGACATGTAAGTGCGAGCAGTCGAGCACTCGGGCTCGCCGCAGGAGACCATGGGTTGCGAAGAATTGCATCGGTTCCAGATGAAAGGCGCATCGAGGTCGACGAGATATTGCTCGGACGGGTCCAGTGTGAGGGTGATGGTGTGGAGGGAAGTGTTGGGGTCCTTGTGGAGGGACGTGACTAGAGTGTGGAAAGGTTGAGCCGAGACTTCCTGGGACGACAGACCCAGTACGAAGATGAAAAGGGCAAGTATAAGATTGCACATTTTGGTCGACTTTGGTATGTCAATTGGATGACACATGAGACTGACGATTGAGAAGGGGAGAGTTTATAGAAGAAAAGCATTGTCTTTTCAGCTTCATCAGGGGCTTTATAATGCTTAATTAGAAGGTTAATTAAGGATAAAGATATGAATTCACTAGATTTGAGTAAAGTTCAGGCCTCATTTAACAAGTGCATTAGATTTGGTTGGACCTTGTGCTTTAGTTGACAATGTATGAGAGACATTGTACTTTGGAGAAGATTTCCCTAAATCGAGAAAGAGCTCGTTGGATTTTGCCCTAGCCATGTGCCATATGGAGCTCTTGGTGCTCGTGCACTCAATCGACTCATTCTGGCTTTTCTTCATTGCTTACGTGCAAGATGGAGTTTTTAGTACTCGTGCATTGCATTGACCACCTACTAAAGTGCAGAAAGTAGGAATTAAACGTCCAATTGTCCCGAAAAGACTAATTCCAAGTTGAAACTACAATCAATTGTGACACTCTAGTCTAAATCTAAATGCATGGAATCACGACAGAGCTAGCCTAGGCCAGGATAAATACCATATCCCCCAAGGTTATCCAACACCAGCTGACTGGTTTAACGGCATGTGAGCCGGTTCAAACTTGGAAATATTGCCAAGGTCTAATCGAACGAGGCTTAATATTGATCATAACCTGCATACATTCATCAATGTTGCCATCAACTGCATTTGTTCTTTTTCTTTTACCTAATTACCTTTTTCGTATCCGGATATCCTACAACAATAAAGCACATTTTCTATCCGTGTCACTTGAGCCCTTCACTCCCATTGTGTGCCTCCAAAAGTTTTAGTTGATTATTCTAAAATTTTAAGCCATTAAATGAAGACGTGATTTATTATTTAAATTTGAACATTTCCTCTTATGCATAGGTTGGTATTTTTGCTTAATACTAAATTTAGAAATTTAATTGGGGATACAAATGGAACTTGGAAATGTTCAAATTCATGATTTCTAACTCTGATACCGTGTGAAAATTTGTGGGATCACAATCGATTATTCTAAAAGTTTAAGCTGTTAGATGAAGACGTCCTTAAGCTATTAGACGAAGATGTGATTTATTATTTAAATTCTAACAAATATGCATCTCGTAACATTTCATGAATCATTTAAGCTCACACAAGAAACTCAGAGCATATTAGCATACAGCTTCAAGTAATCTTGATACCCATTGATTTGGAAAGAGATTCGTCGTGAGATCCATTTAGATTTGTGTCACACACTCTCTTGTTAAGATGCCATAGATGTATCTTTTCTAGCCAATTCTTTTTTAGCAACCCTTACTTTTCCTAATCCTTTTCGCTCTTTTCTCTCCTTCCGATTGAGTTATAAATGTAGAACCTAGCGGCAAGTGGCCTCTGCCACAGCCGCGTCCACCCACCTCAATGACAACTGATCTCTCTCTCTCTCTCTCTCTCTCTCTCTCTCTCTCAAAACTGCGAGTTAGGTGGGTATCTACCTTTGTAAAGGTCGCAGGATACGAATTCCAACTGTAAATAAAGGGAAGTCATGTCATGGTCCCAACCTGAACTTTGGCAGCAAGCTTCACGCAGAGGCTGCAACATCAGGCGACACCAGCCATGGAGGTCTTAACCTCGTATAGAGAGAGAGGGTTAATGTGAGTTTCCACAAACAATGGACTCATTTTTGTCAAAACTACTCCTTACTGTACAGGCTCCTCATCCTATCTTCTGTACACAGTCAATGCAGAAGAAATTTCTCTTAAAGCATTCTTATCTATGAGCCACAACCGTCAGGTCAATGGGGAAATTAACCACTTGCAGAAATATTTTCTGCTATTCCGGTTTGCACACTTAGTCATCTAAACTTCATGAGTTATGAGAATATTGAAATTAATGGGTGAATAAAATATTTGCAATGAGACACACTGCATTTGATAACCTAAAATGCATGAATCGATTGCAGCTATCGAGTCCATTCAATTCGTCATATCATGAACAAAGTCTGATGCAAAAAACAAGAGTCTCATGACCAGTAGGTAAACCAGGGCATGAAAGTTTACATTGGACATGCTTTATTTTACATGAACAAGCCTATGAAACTTTATTTTAACGAAGAGAACAATGTCACATTCATCAAGAAAGAGAGAAGCGGCTCAAACAATGCCTCAATCCGTGAAATTGAAGCTGCCACATGTAGTCCCATTAGGCAACAAGGAAGAGCTGAAACCCAATCTTGACTGATCCAAATCAAATTGAAGCAAGTTATCCTCAATTTGATATGTCCCGATCACAACAGCTTGCTCTGCAGTTTCCCCTCCGTCGATGAAAGCCAAGCACCCAACGTTGTCATTGACTTGCTTTATCGAGTTTGATCCATAGATAGTCCATTTCTCTCCATTTCCTAGCATCAGATCGACCTGGGGAATGAGCAGCCTGTTGATGCTCGATCCCACAGTGCTAGTATTGAAGCACAAACGAAACGGATCCACATTGGCCACTTGAACGATGCCTTTGGCAGCCTTCTTAAAATCCCTAATAAAAGTCTTGTATATGTTGCTCTTTAGTTTAGTATATGGTACAATAGTACTAAGCTTCACGCTCTGATTGACATCAAAGCTGTTCCGTGGAACATTCATGGCCTTCCCATTGATCGATATGCCAGTAAGGTTGATAAAATATCCTAGCGACGTTGGATCACGTTGTAAAGGAGTGTAGGTGAGTACTTTTGCCGCATCAAAGTCTGTCGAAGGATCAAGATAGTACGGACCATCACCGAAGAATGTCACCCCACGAGCTTCACTCGAGCCCGGGAGGCAAAGTGCAAACTTCCTTGTGACCAATTGGCCAACAAGATCAGTGAATTCAGACAGTAGAGCAAGAGAAGACCACGACAAGGCACCAACGCCAATCACTTCTTCAGGGAGAGACTGTAGAAGAGACGGTGGAGCACACGATACGTACAAGCGATTGAAATCCACAGCTGCCACGATAGATCTGCCATCTGTCCAATACAGGACAATATCTTTGTAGGTCGATTGCGACGGAGCACAGGACTTGGTGACCGGGTTCACGGGCGCGTCGTTGCAGTAACACTGACTTTCTGTAAACGTGTTATTGACGGGACATGAGGGAGGGATGTAGCTCCGAGCAACGGCGCATGCGCCTGAGTTACAACCGACCACAGGTTGAGGGGATTGGCATTGGCACCAGGTGAAAGGAGCGTCAAGATCAATGATATAATGTTCCCCGCCGTTGAGCGTGATGCTGTAGAGAGTAGTGTTTGTGCCGATATGTTGGAGGATGGGTGCTACGAGAGTGTGAGGCTGAGCGAAAACTTGAGAGGATAATGTCCAAGCAAGAATTAACAAAAGAAGAAGAGTGCTCATTTTCATATCTTTTGGGATGTTGGAATGATACGAGATTTGAAGGTTAAGAAGGTGGAGGGCTTCATAGAAAAGAACATGGTTGACTTTTGAGATGGGCCAAGGGATTTCCTGTGAAAATCCGAAACTTTTGGGATGAAGGGAAACAAAGCACTCCAATGCCTGAAAAGATATATCAAAAGAACATGTGCACGGGCCTTATAATGTCAATGCCGTCCAAATGCTCCGATTGGATCTTGTGCAATTTGTACATGAATTGCGGCCAATGTGGACTCCCGATGAGGTATTCCTGAAATCTGGGGAATCCCATAGGACTTTTCAGAGTGCTTGTGTGTAAAGTAAAGTGTAAATTCCATGTATATGACCGTTTCTTAGTATATATATGGGACATGTGCACCCTAAGCTCTCGGTTTTCATGTAGGAAGCCATCTTAGGTAGAAAATCAATTGAGTCTATCAAAGTCTTTTTAAAAAAATCAAATCATTTTTAAATAAATAATGTGAATTATTGTGCTACTAACAAAATGAAGAATCGGTTGAAAGTGATTTTTAGGGAGAATAGTATAAAAAAAGTCCTAAACTTATTATATTATTACCAATTTAACATTGACATTTTTTTATTTTTTTTCCTTTTCTTTCTTGTATTTCTTTCTTTCTTTTTTTTTATTATTTTCCTTATTTTTGTCCACTAGTTGCTAACCACCTCCACTACCCCTAGCAGGGATGAGGGCAGGGACACCCTTGGTGCCCACAAGCAAGGCCCCTCGCCATCACTTAAGCCCCGCGAAGCCCCTTGTAATCTGGGTGAGCCAACGACCTCTGCCAACCATCAAGAAAGCTAGCTACTAGCAAAGGTAAATAAGGAAAAATAAAAAAGAAAAAGAGAAAAAAGAAAATTAATTAATATGTTAGCATCGGTTGTGCCATACGATGGTGTCCATATTACCAATTTTCAACATAAATTGATTGGATACACTTTATTAATATCAATATGAAAATGTTTAAGATTACATTTAGTTTAATTGAAATGTTCAAAACCGAATAGATTAATTGAAATATGCGTAAGATTATTTTGGTATTTTTTCCATTTTTGGCCGTCATTTAGGGGGTGCCAAACGATGGGTTGGGCATAAGAAAAGCATAACATGGATAAGGTTGATAATTTGACGTAGTGAATACTTTCGACTTACATAAAGGGAAATCCGGATTCTCTTCAAATTAGTATGACCGGAGTTGCATTTTCTTTATTTGGATGGAGGAGTTGACTACTCCTGTTGCCCAATTGTACCATTGATCATGATCATGTGCAAATCAATTCACTTGATATTCAAGCATATGTACAATTAGTGTCATAGTATCACGTGCTATCTTCTGCATTATCCGTAGCGAGATGGTTAGGTTAATTTCACATAAAAGAAAAGTTAATTAATTATATACGGTTTGATTCAACTTCGTGAATGGAGGGCCAAGGAATAAGTAGAATGCAGTGACGTCCAATATTTTTGTATGTGGTACATATCAATCTGCTCCTCTATATAGTAGAAGAATATGGATGATATGACATTTGTAATCATTGAGCATTTATTTGATATATAATGTCATCTTTAAATTTTAATGATTTGGAATGGCGTGAGATTTGAAGGGTGGGATGAGGATTATATAGTAATGAATTTGGTTGACTTTTGCCATGCGTCAAGGGGTAGGTTGCGGAAATGAGAGACTTCCGCAATGTTATTGCCCTTCAAGGGGAAATAAGGATAAGGGGAAGCAAAACACTACATAGTCTGAAAAGGCGTATCAAAAGAGCACGTGCAAAGGCCTTATATAATATCAATCACCTCCAAATGCTCCGATTGGATCTTGTGCATTTGTACATGGAGTATGTGCAATATGGACCTTGAATGGGGTATTCCTAAATCTAAGGAAGTCGATAGGAATTTCCAGTGTGCTTATGCTAAAGTAGAGTGCTAAGCGTGAGCTTTTTCAAGTTTATAAATGGGACATGCACCGTAAGCTCTCATTCTATGTATGAAAGCACTTGAGTCCTAGCCTTTCTATCGATATGTTGAGATCTAGTTTTTTTTTTAATCAAAAAGAGCAATCGCATACTTTCAAATGAATGATATAGAAAGTAGCACTACTGAAAACTGGAGAATACATGAACGAGTAAACTGTCCCTGAACGTCAAAAAGATCCACCCGTTATGATCACTAGCGCTAATACGTTGCCCTTTCATTTTCTATGCTTGTGATGTACCAAATATAATCCAGTCGGGACATCGATGCTTTCAACTTGTGCAATATAGAAAATATGGAAATTCTTTTAAAAAATGTCATTTACTTTTATCCGTGACAAGTGAAACCAAGGAAACATCTCAAAATTTTTCCAACAGATGTTAGCTAAACAGCTGGCTAAGTTGACCTTTTAAAGAAGCATGCCATGTTCAACCCTCAGTAATAAGAATGGGAATCATCACTTTGTATACGAATATTATAAACCAATATTTTCATATATAGCATCATTCTTATTTCGTCGGTAAATTCATGTAATAGTGGCTAGATTTAAGGTTTTATAAAATGACATACAAAGTTGATAAAATAAAATAAAAATCAAACTTTGGTAAATAGCTCCAATGAGAATAATACCAATGGCTATTAGTTAATTTAATTGAAAAAGTCGGACATCACTCAAATAAGGATTACTAAATTCATATAAGAATTGATAGATTTAAGGCTTTAGTAAGAAAGGCAAATAAAAGTCGGTTACAGATATAAAAAATTGGTAATTTGCAGACTATAAAAAATAGTAGGTAACATTGTAGTAATGTCGGTAAGTAACAAATATATTACGAAGAAATAAAGTAACCTATAGGTGCGCAACTATAGTTTCCTTTGGATGATGGAGAAGATCAGTAAATCTTTGTCATTTGAAATTGGGCTGCTTGATACCTTATTCACAGTTTGCTTGCACTATATTCATTCTTTACTTTTTGGATAGAACTGCAATACGGTTTTCTCTTTGTTCATCAGATAATAACGATGAACTTCTTATTTCTGGTAATTACAATCTCAGATGAAATCTTACCATACACAAGATAATCCAGGACATGGACTTTTAATTTCGAAATGCTTTATTTTATGCAGACAAGTCTACAATTCGAACTTTATTAGTTGTCCAGAGGAGTATACATTCATCACGAAATGGCAGTAAGAGCTCAAAAATAGCTTCCAACCGTGAAATTGAAGCCACCACATGAGGTCCCGTAAGGCAACAGGGAAGAGCTGAACCCTAATCTTGATTGATCCAAATCAAATAGCAAGAAATTATTCTCCATTTGATACGTCCCAATCACGACTGCTTGCTTTGTCATCTTCCCTCCATCGACAAATGCCAAGCATCCCACATCGTTATTGACTTGCTTTATTGAATTTGATCTGTCGACCGTCCATTGCTCTCCATTTCCTAGCATCAAATTGATCTGAGGAATGCGTAGCCTGTGCCCTCTCGATCTGATGGCGGTAGTATTGAAGCACAAGCTAAACGGAGCGACCTTCTTTGCTTGAGCAATGCCTCTGGCCGCCTTCTTAAAATTCTTAAGAAAGACGTTGTAAATGTCGCTCCTAAGAGTAGTGTAAGGTACTATGGAACTAAGCCTTGCGCTTGCATTGACGTGAAAATCAAAGGCATTCCGTGCAACATTTATGGCCTTTCCGTTGATCGATATCCCAGTGAGGTTGATAAAATATCCTAGCGATGTGGGATCTCCATACAAAGGAGTGTAGGACAATACCCCTGCAGCATCAAAGTTTGGCGGAGGAAGAAGATAGTATGGACCATCACCAAAGAGTATCACGCCATGAGCACGGCTCGAGCTAGGGAGGCAAAGAGCAAATTTCCTTGCAATGGGGCCAGAGGGATAGGTGAATTGATACAATAGAGAGATAGAAGACCATGAGAAGGCACCCACGCCAATTGCCTCTTTAGGAAGAGATTGTAGAAGAGATGGCGGAGCGGATGATGCATACCATTGACTGAAGCCCATACTTCCCGTGCGAAATCTCCCATTCGTCCAATATAAGCTGAAATCTTTATAGGTTAACTGAGACACGGCACAGGACATGGTGACTGGGTTCACGGGTGTAACGAGGCAGCGACACTGGTCATCCCGCCTATGTCATCGGTGATGGGACATAAGGGAGAACGGTAACTCCGAGCAACGGTGCATCCAGATATGTCACAACTGAGTGCACGGGGCGACAGTTCGCCCTGGAACCAGGTGAAAGGAGCATCGAGATCGATGATGTAATGTTCATAATTGTTGAGGGTATAGTTGTTGAGGGCGATGCTGTAGAGAGAAGTGTTTGCGTTTGTGTGTTTGAAGATGGGTGCTACAAGAGCGTGATAGGGTGGTGGAGCTAAAACTTCTAAAGATATTGTCAAAACAAGAATGAACGAAAGCAGAAGAGGATAGTGCATTTTTTTCCTCTCTGTAGGAATGGGGATTATAGGGTGATACGGTATTGAAGGTTGAGGGGGAGATTATATAGAGAAAAAAGAGTTGACCATTGACTCTTCAGCTGCATCGAGGACTTTACCGGTCATAATGCCCTTTCGGAGTGGGGAAAAGCCATTGCGAAATAAACAATTGGTAGAAGTTCGCAATGTAAGAGTGGAAAAACGAATTACTAGACTATCAATGTGTATATTATACATGGATGTACATGTCAAAAACCATGTGCAAAGGACCTTCAAGTTTCAATGTCGTCCAGTTGATCCAATTGGATCATGTGCATCCGTACAAAATGTACGTGGAGTACTAGATGAAGTCAAAGAATTCTTCGATAGTGAAACAAGGCAAGTGGACCGAATCCAAGTAGCCCTTATACAAGGTATAATATCCATGAGGATGGAGCTATTTCCGCCTTATATGATTAAATGTACCTCATTATCATTAAAGAAATAATATTGCCCTTGATCACCTAATTGAAATTTAAGGTGGTGAGCCCTAAATTTATTTTACTTTCCTTCTTTTTTCATTTTTTCATTTTTTATGTCATTTTAGATGCCATGACTTAGAAAATTAAAACGCTATATTCTTTTTATATTTAAATGGGTTGTACCATGCATTTTACAAACACTATACTTTCTTTTTGTAATTCTAGATTTTACATTTATTGTTGAAACCTAAATTTTAACAACTTATTTAGGCATTTATTATAGAGAAAATTAGGGTTTGATCACGACCCCTAAAATAAAAATATCAGTTAAATTGCATATAGGTGTTAGAATCTCTTTAACCAATCTCATATTATTGCATTGGAATGGAGCTATGGGACTAAAGCAAAGGGGGTTAAAGTAGACGGGTTATGAGTTTAGCTTAATTAATTGAACTAAGCCTATAAGGTAAAAATCAAATTGAGCCCATTGGGTCTTCATCATGGCCAAAATTCATTTGGATTACAATTTGGAAAAATTGATCTGGGAAGTAGTTAAGGATCATATTATCAGATTTTTGATCATATAAGGGGGCAGATGCTTAGTTTTAAAGAGATTCGTTGTTATAAAGGAGGCAATTGGACTCAGGACCTAAGAATAATCAAGCCAAATAAAGTATATGCACCTGCTCACAGGAGGAACGGTAGTTTTGTTTTCTTTCCTCGAGAGCGCAAATTTCCCACTTATTAAAGAGGGAGGCCCCTCCACTACTACTCTCACGTACAAAACACACAGTCAAGCTTAATATAAAAGGGATAATGACATGAATAGTCCTAAATTTTAACTCAATGTACAATTAGGTTCATAAACTTTTAATTTGTTCAATATGATCCCTAAACTTTAGCGTATTGTGCAATGTGATTCTTGAACTTTTAATTTGTTTAATGTAATCCCTGAACTTTTTATACATATTCAATATAATCCTTATATTGTATGAAAATATTCAATATAGCTTCTGGTCTTGAATTAATGGAAGGCCTACATTGAATATTTCCATACAGTTTGTAGACTATATTGAGCATGGATATTTCAATCCTTTAAAATGATTCATATGTTTACGCTAAAAAATAATTACTGTTTTAGTCTACAACTAGAATGTAACCTCCAGAAACTAGTCGATGAAGCCATCGACAGAGTTTTCGACAAGAAGCACTAAGAAATTGTCCAAATGTTTGAACAGAATGATTAATAAATGGAATGGAGATCTGCTAGCATGTCGACTCGAAGATGTAACTATCAATTAGTGGAGTTATTAATTTCGGAATTTGTAAATTCTTATAGATAAGAATTGCTAAATTATAGGAACCATGCACGGCATGTGAGACTCTTTAATAACTATTTGTAAGTAACACCCGATTGCAGGCCTCATAAACACATGTTATACTCGTTGTAAAGGTTCATCATAGAACACTTAAATTGCTCTTTTCACTTTCATGTCAATTACTTTCAGCATTATATACATTGCGGACAACAATCGTTGCTATTATTCATACATATAGTTCTTTGTCAAGTAATTTATTATTCAAGATCAATAAATGACTTCACAACCTTTGTCAATTGCATTACAGTTTGATCCCCCCTTTGTTCATCTCATATTGACGATGAACGTGAACTTCTTCTATTTTCTGGTAATCACAATCATAAACTAAGCCTTACCAAACAGACGATAATCCAGGATATGGACATGGAGGTTTATTTTCGAAATGCTTTATTTTATGAAAATAAGTCTACATATCGAACTTTATTAGTTGTTCAGGGGAGTAAACATTCGTCACGAAGTAGATCAAGATCTCAAACAATGCCTCCAACCGTGAAATTGAAGCCACCGCATGTGGTCCCGTAAGGCAACAAGGAAGAGCTGAACCCTAATCTTGATTGATCCAAATCAAACAGCAAGAAATTATTCTCCATTTGATACGTCCCGATCACGACTGCTTGCTTTGCTGTCTTCCCTGCATCGACAAATGCCAAGCATCCCACATCGTTATCGACTTGCTTTATTGAATTTGATCCATAGATCGTCCATTTCTCTCCATTTTCTAGCATCAAATTGATCTGTGGGACATGTAGTCCGTGCCTGCTCGATCCGATAGTGCTAGTATTGAAGCACAAACTAAACGGATTGACATTCGTCACTTGAGCGATGCCTCTGGCGGCCTTCTTAAACTCCTTAAGTAATGCATTGTAAATGTTGCTCCTAAGAGTAGTGTAAGGTACAATGGAACTAAGCCTTGCGCTTCCATTGACTTTAAAAACAAAGGCATCACGATGAACGTTTATGGCCTTTCCATTGATAGATATACCAGTGAGATTGATAAAATAACCGAGCGATGTATTATCTCCATGCAAAGGAGTGTAGGACAATACGCTTGCAGCATCAAAGTTCGTCAGATGAAGAAGATAGTATGGACCATCACCAAAGAATATCACACCACGAGCACGGCTCGAGCTAGGCAGGCAAAGAGCAAATTTCCTTGCAATTCCAATGCCATAGGGATAGGAGAATTGATACGACAGAGATAGAGAAGACCATGACAGGGCACCCACGCCGATTGCTTCTTTAGGGAGAGATTCTAGAAGAGACGGCGGTGCACATGATACAACCAAGCGATTGAAGTTTATACCTCCCGTTGGAAATCTTCCGTTCGTCCAATATATGATGAGATCGTTGTAGGTTAATTGAGACGGGACACAAGACCCGGTGACCGGGTTCACCGGTGTGTCGTTGCAGTAACACTGGTTGTATTTGTATGTGTTATTGGCAACGGGACATAAGGGAGAAAGGTAACTCCGAGCAACAGCACATGCCGGTTCGTTACAACCGACAGGAGGGTGACGAATTTGGCATGGGTACCAGGTGAAAGGAGCATCTACATCGATGATGTAATGCTCATGATCGTTGAGCGTGATGCTGTAGAGAGAAGTGTTTGCGTTGGTGTGTTTGAGGATTGGTGCTACAAGGGTGTGATAAGGAGGCGGAGCTAAGACCACGAAAGAGAATGTCAAAAAAAGAATAAACGGAAGGAGAAGACGATTGTGCATTTTTTTTTCTTGTGGGAATGGGAGTTGCAGGATGATACAACATTGAAGGTTGAGAGAGAGATTATATAGAGAAGAAAGAGTTGACTGTTGACTTTGCAGCAGCATCAAGGACTTCACACTCCCCAAATCACATTGCCTTTTTGAACGGGGAAACGATTAAAGAAACGATTAAAGAAACGAATTACGAGATTATCAATGTATAGACAGTTGTATATTGAAATACCATGTGCGAGGACCTTGAGTTTCAATCTCATCCAGTTGATCCACCCGGATCATGTGCATTTGTACAAAAAAGTACGTAGAGTACTAATTACCCTTTTTAGTTTAGACGAGTCAACAAAATTTTTTGATAGTCAAATGAGGCAAGTGGACCGAATACTAGTTGCCCTTCTATGGCATACAATATTCCTTGGAGTGGGGCTATTTCCATCCTACATCACGAAATTCACTTCATTTTTATTAAACTAAAAACACAAAATTGCCTTAATCATCTGAGATTGAAATGATCCTCAACTTTCCTACTATTTGCAATTCTTCTATTTTGATGTAGAATCTAGTTGCCATGACTAAAAAAATCAAATATTTATTCATCGATTTTAAATATTGTGATAAGTACATTGGAGTCCTAAAACTTATTGTAAAAATACAATTAAGTTCTAATTTTTTTTTAAAATTACAATCAATTGACAACTATTATCAACCAATGGTCATCAGTCATTCATCATATAATCATCACCACCTACTACTAGCAGTTTCACGATTGTCAATCATTGTGACAATTGTCAACATCATCTTCCCTAGTTACTAATTGCCACCGCATTGAAAGTGTTATCAGTGACTAGTCATTGCCACAACTAGTAGCTAGCCATGACTATTATTCGCAACGAATCATTTCCACTGCATTTGCTAATACATAGGTTTTGTTCGCAATTGGTTAGGGGTGAATAGTTTCATGGTCGGTTTAGATTTCACTTAGAATCTAAAACCTATCCATTGCAACCAGTTCCCAAATTTTTGGAACTTAGAACCTATCTTGTATATTATATAACTTGGAAGCCATAATTTCACAAGTTCCAAGGTTTACTCAAGTTTTGCTTATACTTTTGATTGAATGATTGCAATGAACCATCATTTTTAATAACTATCATTTGTTACTACAATCCACTTACCACAACTCTTATTTACACACACAAACAATATGGAATATTAATAAAGTAAAACTCTCAATCATAGTTACATCAAAAATGGAAGCTTAGATTAATGATTTTAGATTACACACTCATCATCGAACACCATACAATACCATAAGATCGCACAAAAACATAAAATATATATAAAGAAGTTCTAAGTTCCAAGTTCCTATCATTGGCTACCATTGAAAAACTAAAGGAACTTGGAACCTACCTATTGAAGCTGGTTTCTTAATTTTTAAAACCTGGAACTAGACTAATTCCTAGTTCTATTAGACAACTATGCTCACCCCTACTATCGATTACCATGATGGTCGCCTATCACAAATTTTAAATCTTGAGAAGTGAGGAGGAACTTTGAACCTGTCAATCAAAACCGATTCCCTAAGTTTTAAAACTTGGAATTGGACTAGTTTCCAATTCTACACTAGAATCATGCTCGCCTCTACTATCGATTACAATGGTGGCTACATGTCACAAATTATAAATCTTGAGAAGTGAGGACGAATTTGAAACCTACCCATTAAAATCAGTTTTCTAATTTTTAGAACAAGAAATTCCAAATTTTATCCCAAAATCATACTTACCTTTTTTATCAGTTACCATGGTGGTCATGTGTCACCGATTATAGATCTTAAGAAGTGAGGGTTAATTGTAGATTTTGAAATGGCATGGCAAAAGTGTCACTATCAATCACCATTGCTATCTTTTGACACGTTCATTTAATTATTTCATGAATAGGTTTCTTTTCTACACGTCAAATATTGAAAAACATTATCCAATAATTTTGCAAGTTAAAAAAACACTTATTAATGATTTTGCAATGGCAGCACCTTTTCCACCCCTATATAATTAAATTCACCCTTTACACTAGATAGAAAAAATCACTCACAATCATTCAATTGCAATTTAAAGTGATGATTCCATTCCTTCTTCTTTTTTTCCTTTTTTCCTATTTCAATTAAGGATTTAGTTGTCATAATTATACATTTCACATGTTTTATTTTTTTTAGTATGTTCTTAAATATTACTATAACGTTTTACATAGCCACTAGTAAGGAAAAAATAAAAATTCTTTGATTAAGAAAAAGTCTCTTTTTTATCTTTGCTCTTATCAAAATTTAGTTATTCTTTTTTCCTCTTATCTCAAAATCTCACTTTCTCAGTGAATTTTTTTTTTTTGAAGTTCATTAGTCTAAAATATATATTTATTGGATAAGTATCTCTAAGTGATTTTGATGATGTCCAAACTATCCTTAGAATAACCAGATATTCATATAAAAGGACTAAGCAACATCCATAGTGTGATCCAATTGAAAAAAGTATGCAATAAGTCCAAAAATAGATTTTCTGTAAATAGTACTAGTGGATCTAAAGATCAGCTAAATGATGATGTTTGTGTCGAAACTATAAATATTGAGTCTTTGGTGCTGTGGCAACCATATACATTTGATAATGTTTATTGGGTCAGCAAACTAACCATTGTGGCTCAGAATTCGCAAAATAGCAAATTCCAAATTAAACCAGTAATTGAGTAGATAGGTCGTCTGATAGATCTATTAGAGATTAGCAAAGGGAAAGTAGCAAATGTTATTTTTAGGCAAACTGCAAATGTTGGGAAAATGATTGTATAGGTAGTTTCATCTTTGGACCACAGCTTAATGGTAACTCTAATGGCCTTTTGCTTCTCTAATCCACCTCCAACCAATAGATTGAAGATATTTATAAAAGAGAAAACCTCAAAAGCCAAATGCTAAAGAGAACAACATAGCAAGATCTATAGATTTGCTACCAACGGTATTTGTAGTGATACGCTCCCTTTCTAGGGTTTTACTAAGTATTGTAATCATGATGTCTACATAATTGTGCTATTAATTAAGTGTACAAGAGTAAGAGCAACAATTGAGTTTTGATAGTGTGATCTATCTTGTGAAAGGATTAGTGCTAGCCAATCGTAACTTTCCAACAAATTACTAATGTAATCCAGCCTGACTTGCAGATGTTAGTCTAAAAAGTGGACATAGGCTTGTAGATAAAACCAAACCACTGTGAAATCCTGAATTAACTTATAGAGGTATTGTCCGCTTTGGCTTGCCCCATATCGAGCCTCACGGTTTTATATTTCAGTATACAGGCAGGCACTTTCTCAAAAAATCACCCATCCTAGTAATGCTTTAGCTTGGGCTCGCTTAACTTTAGAGTTTCAAAACAGAGTTTGCCGTTATGTCAAAAGGCACTTCCATGAGTTAAATCTAATTTTCACATAGTGCATAGTTCGATTCATTCCTACTCACTTCGCCATCCTAGAAGCTTGCCAAGAGCTACTCTTTATTTAGGCTCTCTAGCCTCGGTGACCACTCTCTGCCCTTGTTAGACTGGGCTGTTATAGGCCCACTAGCTTCCGCATGGTTCATCCTCAAACCATATACCTACTAGAGGAGGTCCAACTCTCATACCATATTGTGACATTCCTAAACCAACTCATAAATGTATTGTCCGTTTTGGCCTATCCCATACTATGCCTTACAATTTTATCCTTTAGTGTACATGCATGCACTTTCCCAAGAAGTCACCCATATTAGTAGTGCTCTTGTCTGAGCTTGCTTAACTTTGGAGTTCTAAAGTAAAGTTTGTCGTTACATCAAAAGGCACCTCCATGATTTAAATCCAATTTTCACATATATATCATATAATCGCTCTCCCCGTGTTCGGTGCATGGTTCGGCTCATCCTACCCTTTCGCCATCCTAGAGGCCTATTGGGAGCCGCTTCTTGTCCAAGCCCTTTAGCCCCCGTGACTAATCCCCCCCTCGTTGGATCGAGTTGTTTTAGGCCCACCAACTTCCGCCTAGTTCGTCCCCAAGCCATAAACCTACTAGAGGGAGTCCTACACTAATACCATATTGTGACATCTCTAGATTAACTCATAGATGTATTGTCCATTTTGGCCAATCCCATATCGAGCCCAACAATTTTATCGTTTAGTGTAAAGGCAAGCACTTTCTCAAAAGGTCACACATCCTTGTAGTGCCCTAGACTGGACTCACTTAATTTTGAAGTTCCAAAGCAAAACTTGCCATTACGTCAAAAAGTACATCCATGAGTTAATTCCAACATTTACATATACATCCCAAAATCGTTCTTCTCATGTTTGGTGCATAGTTTGGTTCATTCTTTCCCCCTTCACTATCCTAGAAACTTGCTAGGAACCACTCTTTATCTAGGCTCTCTAGCCTCAGCAACCACTCTTCACCCTTGTTAGACCGGGTCATTACAACCACTATACTTCTTTGTGTGTTGCTATTTTTATCTATTTACTCTTACTAACACACATATTTATCATTAGTTTTGAAACATCACATTGACTTGATCTTTAATTAGCATCAACTAATTTTGGCAAAAGGTCGCTATCACAACATACATTTTCTATCTAGAAGGGGAAAAACATAGGTTCAGGGTTATTATCTAAAGAACGGGTCTAGGACCCTCGATTATATGTAGGCTCTCCCAAGCCCATATTTTGTGCGACACTGGGGTGATCATAAAAAATTTTCAAATAAAAAGTTACCACTAGCCAATTAGGTCAGTTAGATATTGATGAGGCATTGTAATGTATCTCACTTCCTACATAACCAAAGAGTTTAAAGTTAGGAACTTGATTACATTAATTGATCAACTAGTGCTCTTTCACTACCTAATTTTGTTTGTTTTAGCAAAAGATTTTTTGTCAAACAGTTTGATATATCCACTAATGTATGAGATGATTATACTAGTGCGCAATCATTAAAATAAGTAACCATGGAAATTTTAAATAAATTACAAGGTAAAATAGGAATCTAGCACTAATGCCCATTTTAATTACGTTAAAGGGAAGCTATAACTATCATATTGAAAGTGTGCAATGAAGGACATTTATCTCTAAGGACAAACAAAACCCTAAAGTAGAGACCAAAGGGCTTGTTAAAATTCAAGCACAAGCTTAAATCAAAAGGTTTTCACTTTTTAAGAGAAAATTACCTAGAAATTTTTTAAAGCTTTTTGAGGAATTCTAATTATTTTGGAGTTTTTTTTACTTTTCTAAATTTTAAAATTCATATAAAAAATTAAAATTTTTAATAATTTAATGTTTTTATTAATTTATTTATTATATATTTGTTTAAAAATGATTCGGACCGGGTCAAGAGACCCGACCCTACTAAACCAACAGGTTGGGCTACCGACCGGGCCGGCCATAAGGTTTACAGGAATTTCCAATTAAAAAAAGCCCATAAAAATGTGAATCAACCCATTTTCCCCTTTTTTAAAACTCAGCCTAACCCGTCTTCCTTGAACTTAGCCCGGACCCATTCAACGATTTCTCAGCCCACAACTAAAAGCCCTAAGCCTATTTCTCTCTTTTTTTCTTCTTTTTTTCTTTTCGTTTTTACCCTTTTTTTCTTTTTTCTTTTTCTGGCTCATCTTCGACTTGGCGTCGTCCTCTTCTCTGAACGCCCTCATGTCTTGCAACTCCTCTTCACCGACCCGACCACTCAGCGCCATGACCATCCACCATTGTCGTCACAGAAGCACCACCACCTGCCAGCTACTTATTCCAACGATCGCTAAACCATTTTCCGGTTCGAAGAAAACTCCCACCGACTCGACAATGAATGACTATTCTGCACAACCCATACGAAAACACGATGAAAACGAGAAAGGATAACATGATTCAAACGGATAAAGGCGTAAACACGACTAGATCTCGAGCTAAACGTGAGCAGGCTTCGGTCTTCTCTAGGGCATTTTATCAAACGTGTAGTGTGCGTCAGCTAAAAGGAGAACATTGGATCATTCGAGGTTCGGATTTGGGTAGAGGTCAACACACAAGGCACAAAAACGTTCCAGACTAACATAGGGACGAATCTTTACCGTTTAGCACGGGAGAGAATAAAGGCAACGAATCTCAGCCAAGAAGAACCACATGAACTCAAATTTCCTTCAAGCATTTAACGAACAGTCAGCGTGCATTATTGAGGAGCGGTTCCCGGTCCAAGCTGGGGCTCAAGCCTACGTCGGCAACCTCGCCGCACGACGTGGGGGACTATGGGGGCAAGATATAAGGGCGAAGGGACCGGAGCTCGTGCTACCGGATGGCTGCGAGCTCCGGTCCGACGTGCCCGAAACAGGGGAATCAGAGGTGCAGTGGGGACTTGCCTGGTGTGGGCGTGGCGTTGCGGCGGACGACGACTTGCAGGCTGGCCTCCTGCGATGATTCGTCCCTCTCTCCCTCCTCGAGCTCTCTCTTCCTCAAACTCCCTGCTCTCTCCGAAGAAGCTTTTCTCAGCCGCTCCCTGTCCCTCAAAACCAGGAAAACAGGAAACGGGAAGGCGGTTCTCTTCGTGTCTCGGCCCTCTAGAAAACAGCTCCGAAGAAGAAGAAAACCCCAGCCAAACAAAGAAACAAACAAAGGAAAACTCTCCTCCCGCTCTCGGTTTTTCTCACTGTCTCTCTCTCTCTCTCTCTGTCTCTCTGTTACTCCCTACAATCGAGTCGTCCCCCCTCTCTCTGCCCGCTGCGTTTTTGTTTTTTTTTTCCCCTTTTTGGCTCACACACCCCTTGCCTGCTCTCTTCCTCCTCCCTCGCCACGACAGCACAGCATCGAAAATTCCCTCTGCTGGCATCACGGTCCGAGGAGGAGGCTCCTGCCTCACCGGAACGGCGTTGTCGGTCTCTGTAAGTGAGCGTCTCTGTGTGCGCGCGTGTTATGTGCGTGTATGTGAGCGTGTGTGCGTAATGGAAGAGAGAAAAGGAACGAAGGGGCATGGGCTCCTTTTCATTCTGATGGGCCATGAAATCAATAGGAAAATTAGCTGGAAAAGATATAACGAGGCGGGCTAAAGAAGTAATTAAAGAAAGGCACAAGGAAGAGGGATTTTGTGGGAGCCGCAAATTTGCTAAAAGAGTGGGCCGGACATGCCGGCCGCTCGATTTCATTTTGCCTTTTCTTTTCTTTTTATCATTTTTATAAATTTTCATATTTTGTAGAATAAAAAATTTCGGCAAAATTCGGATGTTAACAATCGTCAAGTCTTCGAAAATATCTTATTCACCCCTCTTAGGTTGTATTATTAGCCTCTATCAATATCAAGTCCTTTTATTTGCTATATTAAAGAACCTATGTTTTTCCTTACTATTGATAAGATGTTTCATATAAATGTAAGGCGCTATAGAATATCTAGAAATATATGAAAATATTATGCAAAATGAGGCACCTTGTTATTTATTTGTACACATTTCATGGATGATATTAATTTCTATTAATTGAAAATAATTTTATATATAGAAAAGAGAACCAATAAGAAGAGGTTTGATGGTGATATGCACAAAAAAAGTGAAATTTTTTTAATAAGTGATTGTGTAAAAAAAAAATTGCTATATCAAAACATTTTATAGATTCTACTTGACAATTTATCTTTAAATTCACTTTGCAACGTAGAAAAGAATTAGTTTTCTTGCAAATTTCTATTTTCAATAAATCTAATTTTTGTGGTAGTAAAATCTAACAAAGGAAAAGAAAAAAAAATGGTGCCTTTAATTAATATATGTGAGATCTACAATAAAGAAAAACTAAGCATGTGAAATCATTAATTATGGTAACTAAATCCTCCAAAGATATAAAAATTAAAAAAATAGAAAGTTAATAACTTTAGGTCACCACTAAAATTGCAATTGAACAATTAATGATATATATATATATATTTTTTGGGATGGAATTAGTGCCGGTCTTTTGCGATAAAAATAAAAAATAAAAATAAAAAATCAAAGAAACAAGACTCCTCGGTCAACTTGCGATTTGGACATCTTTTAGCATTTTACAGGCCGATCCTCTTCGATTCGCACTACGTAACGCTTTTTCCATTGCATCGTGCGTTGCTCCTCGGAGCAAAACCCGAGCTGCGCTCAAACTCTCTCGACCAAGACAACGACAGATCGTGAGCGAGAGAGAAAGAGAGAGGATGCACTCATTTGGGTACAGAGCGAACGCTCTGTTGACTCTCGGGGTGACGATCTTGGCGCTGATGTGCGCCATGGCTTCTTTCTCCGACAATTTCAACCTCCCCTCTCCTTCGGCCGATGTTCAGGTACCCACCGCTAACCCACTCTCGCCCTGATGTTCATCTTCCTTTTGCTTGAGTTTTGAAATTTGGGCGGTTCAAGATGGTGGGTCCTTTTTTCTTTTTTTCTTTTCTCTGTTGTAGGTGCTCAATGTCAATTGGTTTCAGAAGCAACGGAATGGGAACGATGAGGTAAATTTTCTATCTTTCACCCTTTTTTCGACCCCTTGGTTGATCTTTATTCTTGGGTTTGTCTTGTTTGAATTCGGGGTATCAGTTTTCGAGGTTGTTATGGATGGTTTTGGCCGATGTACCAAACCCTAATTGTGCGAATTTGGTAATTGTTAATTCCTCTCTAATCACATATAATGAAATGAAAGACGATTTTAATTGCCTGTTTATGTTGGTTTTTGGAATTTCGATGTGCGAGTGGATGTTCTGCTGCTTTTGCTACAGTTGGTCCTGACTTCGTCCAGTATAATCCTATGCAGTTTTTTGAAATGAACAATCGGAAAAGTTAATTTTTTTGAATCTGCTTGTGGAAATGCATCTCAGTTGCTATCTGTTTCGTATTATGAGATCTCTCTTTCTGAGTGAGCACATTTCTTTTGGATCTTGCAGGTTAGCTTGACATTGAATATCTCAGCTGACTTGCAGTCGGCATTTACCTGGAACACAAAACAGGTTAACCAACTGAAGCCTTCACTTGCTACATGTTTGTATTTTCATGGAAAAGAGGAAATATTTTGACCTCCTTTTGGAGCAGACTACTGTAGGATCTTTTGACAACTTTTAGGATTTGACCTTTTGTGTTTTGAAACTGCAATGCAGTTGAGTGGTCATTGTTATCTTCTTGTGGTGTGACAACGTTAGTGTGAGTCAGCTCCTGGTTGTAAGGTCTTTGCTGTGGCATAGACATCATTACAACATCGAACTTTTTGATGCTTTATATAAGAAGCATTATATAGAAGGGGTAGGGAATTATGACTAATTCAATATCGTGTATTTATTTTTTCTTTTGGGCATTCTCTTATTGAGTTGGGTTCACCCCTCTTTGGAAATTGGCTTCTTTCTTGTGCTATAAACTCCATTTTGTCAATGGGTTGACTTGCCTTGCTACCTCAAGGAAACTTTCATTTTGCTTATCTATGAGAAAAATGAGTTGAAGTGTAATGCTGGGATGCAAGTATACAGCCTCTGATCTCTTCCCAAATTTTTAGTATCCATGGAACTGAGCAAAACAACATTGAAGTTTCAAAATTTAGGCATTGATTTGATAAATTTGTGAGATGTTATGATGCTCGATCCGAATTTACAATCCAATCCTCAATGACCTCCCAATGATCCTCCCTAGGATCCCAATCCTGAAAACCTTTCTCTGTTGACAATTCTCAAATAATATGTCTGTATGATACTTGTTGATGATTGCTTGTTCCATCTAGTTGGGCCAAGAAATGGAAAACAGAGACACTCTTACTCTAGGTCATCAGGTCATTATTTACTATTGTTTAAATTATTTGTGGAAAAAATTGCAGGTATTTGTCTTCCTAGCAGCTGAGTACGAAACAACTAAAAATTCTCTAAATCAGGTAGGTGTGACATTATTCATTCATTCATTTTCTAGATATCCACATGTTGAATTCTTCATGTTGGCACTTGTGCTGCATATTGTATTCTTTAAGGTGGAAAAATACGGATCTTGGCCCTCATGCCTCTTTCATGGGATGAATGATATTTCCACTGAGCAAGATTATGGGTTTTAAAATGCTTCTACTAGACATGATTTTCCTGCCATGGCATCGGTGTGTGGTGGTGATTTTGTGTTCTCTTTCTATCCTCTTAAAGACAACTGGTAGTCATAAACTTTTGCATCATCTGGATATCATAGTGGCTGATAGGAGATAGAGTACATTACCACTTCATTATGGGTATTGTAATTTGAGTTTTTCCAATTTTTGTGGGACATGTGGTGGTACTCTGCAGATGTAGGATGAAACAATTTATTAAATGTTGAAGTTCAGTTTGACTAGCTACTTCAAAGTACTGGTCATGCTTACATCAGTCTCCTTCCTTACCTCTCATATGCTGTGCATCATTCTAAACTAGTCTGAAAAGGAGATCTAACGGAAGTTATTTCAACAGCCAAACATGATAGTGATCTTGATTGCAGGACTCAATGGGTTAATTCTCAGGCAATTGTCAGTGCATCAGATGGGTGCTATTTTTGTGGTTTTGTGCTTGTGACAGCTATTAAATAAACTGAGTGTACAGACTGTTAGGTGTTATAGTGTCGACGGTTCTGCAAACTGGTACTGAAACATGTTAGGAGGTTATGATGCCTTTTTCTGTCAAGAAATCCAACTTTCCTATGGATCACTCTCCATTGCTGATCTTAACCTGCAATGCAAGACTTTTCTGACTTTAGAAAGGTTATCTTTATCAGATATGATGCTTGTTAGGTTGAAAATATTGTATAATCTAGATGATTTATCGACGTTTTTGCCTCATTGAGTCTGCATCTTTGAGGAATCAAATTAATTACTGCTGCTTTTACTTCTTAACAGATCTCACTTTGGGATGCAATCATACCATCTAAAGAACATGCGAAGTTCTCTATTCACACAACCAACAAGTATCGACTGACAGATCAGGTGAACTCATCTCTCTTCTCTGCTTTCCTTCTCTTCCCTGCTAATGGCCATGGCCAAACAATACAGAGATACGGCTTCTGGGTTTTCATCATAACGCATAATTTCCTAATGAATGCTCTATAAAACTTGTGTTTGAAGCTCGTTTTTATTATGTGTCTGTGACACATATGGAGGAAGTAACTGCAAGAGGATACTGATCTGCATCTTGATCATCTATATACTTTTAAGACATTACTTATTGAAAATATCTCATGTTTTAGGAGCTTGCTTGTTTGTGGAAGGAAAGAAAGAAATGAAAAGGCATCCTATTTCTAAGTCATGCAACTCTCCTCCCTGTGATAATGGTTTCCTTTCCTCCACTTTCAGGGAACCAATTTACGGGGCAAGGAATTCAACTTGACATTACATTGGCATGTCATGCCCAAGACTGGCAAGATGTTTGCAGACAAGATAGTCATGACAGGATATCGCCTGCCTGAGGATTACAGATAATGCCTCCGAGCCTCTAATATTGTGTTTTAGTGTCACTGTATTCTCTTTTACTCAAGGGATACATAAAGGATGTCTTGGTCTTTGGTTCTTGGTGATGAGTCAAGACGTGCAATTGATTGGATTTCTGTGGACTGACTTTTTTTCCTATTTGACAATTCAATCGAGAGATCAAAGAGTCATACAATTTTTGAAGCTGCGTCAGTCAATGTAGCAACAAATTTTATGACAATGTTTCACTTGGGTAGACAAAGTTGATGAAATTTTGTCTGAGGAAAAATAGCTTTTCTTTGGTTCGTACTGCCTGTTTATCCAATTCCCTCCACCAACTGAAGCACATTCGTTGCCCTGGATCAGTTGTAACATGGTAGTTCATTTGAGGGAGGAAAAAAGCCTTAACGTAACCTGGCTAGCTACTTATCAGGATGACTATATCTGAACAGAATTTTGAAAGTCATACCATTAGTTTGAGGGGAAAAAAAAATTCAAGAACCACATTGAATATTGAAGAAAAGGTTAGAAACCACCTGTATCGATGTTCCAACTCATTATTCAAAACCACAAGGAAAACTTACAGGAACTGAAAAGAGGGAGTACCGTCAGATGGACGCCTAACATGACATCAACTTCACAGACCAATTCAACACTACGCTTTCCCATCGGAAGCATGGTGTCAAAGTTTCACAACAATAACGAATGCAGAATCTCATACCAATTCCACAGTGAAGAGCACATCAACATATCGAGACAATCCCGTGCATACAGACATCACGGAGTATTGTGCATCCATGCTGCCAGATTGGTTATTCAAGCCATTGGATATGATAAACACGGATCCCTGGAAAGATGAATTGGATAGAGGAAATGCATCTGAGAATTTTATCTCCCTTCCACCATAGTAATGGTGATGATGTTCCTGGACAGCATGTTTTCTTCTTGCGATTGAATTTGAACTTCGTGAGTTGTTGAGCTATGAAATGTAATTGTGGGTTGCTTCGGCTGTGGAAGATCAGACTGCCCGCTTAGCATTAGAACCACAGCCGACATGTTGGGTCTATCTGCGGCATGATCCTGCGCACAGAGAAGCCCTAATTGAATGCATCTCATCACTTCCGATGGCGAAAATGTGTCAGCAATGGCTTCATCCAATAGATCGAATCCTCTGCCTTCGCACCATAAGTGCCAAGCCTGTAACATCATGTCGTTTGTTAGATCGTCCCAAGGACCACCGATGGTTGAAATGTGAAACGGAGATTTATTAGTTCGAAGATTGATTTGTCACTTACATAAGTGAGGAGATTGAGATGCTGTCCAAGATAATCTAAACTTGTGTTCTTCTTGCCGCTGATAATCTCCAACATCAGTACTCCGAAGCTATAAACGTCAGATTTTTCAGAAAATATCCCACCCATGGCATACTCAGGAGACATGTAGCCGCTGAATAACTTCGACATGTTAAGATCTCATACATAGGATACCATAATCATAATAAAGTCATACAAAATCATATAAGTGGACAGTTCATGAGATGTGGTTCAAACAAAAACTCATCAACTCAAGGAGGTTGGCATGAGAAGTAAGAAAATTTGAGTGTGATATAGGCTTCCAACTCTGCAAACACTGTTTTTCTCATACCTTTCACCATTTGAGTTACAACGCATTATACTACTAATCTGCTGCCAAGGGGGAAAAATTGCCTTATGAGTAAGTACTCTAAAGAGTGATGATAGAAAGCTTACAGTGTTCCCACAACTTTGCAAGTATTTACTAAAACTTGAGTGCTTTCAAAAATCCGTGCCAGCCCAAAATCTGATATCTTGGGATTCATCTTTTCATCTAAGAGAATGTTGCTCACTTTCAAATCTCGATGTATGACCCTGAGGCAGGAATCGCGGTGGAGGTAGAGCAGCCCTCTTGCGACCCCTTGGACAATGCCAAAGCGTATGCCCCAGCTAAGTTTTGCCTTCTCTTTTGAATCTAAACAAGAAAACAGCAACAATATCTAGTTTCAGTACCGGGTTTGGTTAAAAGCAGAAACAGATTCTTCAGAGAGTGAGACAAACCAAAAAGAAAGGTGTCCAAGCTCTTGTTTGGCAAGTACTCGTATACTAGTATCTTTTCATCCCCTTCAGTGCAGCAACCGAAGAGTCTCACCAGATTTCGGTGTTGAAGTTTGGATATTAGAAGGATCTCATTCTTGAACTCTGCTATGCCTTGGCCTGAGTTGCTTGAAAGTCTCTTCGCAGCTATCTCCTTACCATCATTCAGCTTTCCCTGTTTCCAAACGAAGAGAACTATCAGATCTTGGATGATCTGTGTATTTCCCTTGGAGAAGGCTTTTCTTTTACCTTATAAACAGGGCCAAACCCTCCCTGCCCGAGTTTGTTTTTTGCGTCGAAGTTGTCTGTTGCAAGGATTATGCTATCAAGATCATAAACCACCAATTTGGGTGCATCATCTTGCTTCATTTGCTCTTTCCGTACTGCTATCAATTCTTTTGATCTGTTGGCTGTGTCCCCTGACCTAAGGGGCCTTCGGATTTTCATTGTCCTGAACTTCCCTGCGTTTAACAAACAGAACAAAAATAACTGAAGATAAGCTCGAGAACAGGAGAAGCAAAGCAGTGTTTTTAGTAGTAACCGCCTAGCTTCTGAAGGTTATACCAATCATACAAAATTCATTTGCCGCGGTTAATGCAAAATCACCCTTAAGACGGCAATAAACCACAAATCTTTTATTACCTCTCCACCTGGAGGGACCACAGACTGAAATGACAGCTCCAAAAAACATGATGAGAGAAAGAGTACTTAGGCTGACAATCAGTATTGTCCGCGTAGGTGCACCTGAAATAGGAAAATATATTACAGGAAACACAGGCGATGCAAAATGAAGTGCATATGAATTCAACCTATGCAACCTGTGTCCGCAGCTGTAAGTCGAATAAATAGATCTTCGCCTTCCATGGAGAATTGCTGAATATCTAGGAGACCCCTACTCCAAACCATACATCCTATACCATCCACAAAGGAAAAGGCCAAGCACGAGCAGTTTCCTAGGCACCAACTTTGACATCCTTCTTCATCGGCTACACTCAACATATAATCAGCGGAATCAGGCAATTTCATCTGTTTCATTTGCCAGAACACATCTTTTCGCATGGTTGTTGAAGCTGCTGCCCTTTGGGATTTCTGACAATTCAATTCCGTTTCCCTGAGGCAACCTCCACTCCAGTTTCCTCTGTTCCATTCTTCATCTGACCTTGGTTTGAAACCTTTTAAGCATCTGCACATAGTTGAACTAAATGGGTCACAAACGCCAAAAGGGCCACATGTTCCATAAAGATCACAGTGGTTGGTTGGTGCTGGTGCCTCCCAGTATGTTGACCATCCATCGCTCCATATATCAAGCTTCGTAGATCCTTCTGACGAGATGAAAAAATATCCAAAGAAGGAGTTGTTGTAATTATTAAAGTTAAAATAAGATGTTCCCTGGTCAATATTTTGTGGAAGATCATAGTCGTTCAGGTATGTGCTGCTCATGTTCGGTATTCCGATGAACTTGGATTTATCCCACGGTCCACTTCTCCAGTAAGGACTTGATCCATTCCAAACAAAACCCTGAGGCGGGGTCTCCGATGTAATTCCAAGGACAAAGCTTCCAAACGAGGGATCATCTTTGCCTTTCCAGGAAACCAAGTTTAGTTTCTTTCCTGTTTTCGCGTTTACTCCAATCTTCATGTTTGGCAGGAGAGTGTCAGTTGGCTCATCGAAGCTTTGCCACATTTCATGCGCACTCCCGTCTTGAAGAACAAGGTTCCCGAAGTCCGAAAGCACTGCTGCAGAATAATTCGACTTTGCCATGACATTAGTAGACCAGACGGTGTTCTGTTGCTTATCAAGAAGCTTCAGATTTCCATCTCCGCCAATTACTAAACTTGCAGATCGATCTGTGTCCCCAAGGGGCTTGTCCCTGTTGGCCACCCAGACAACTTTGGAGGGAGTCATGTTCTTGTACCATATCCCTACGTACTGCTTTCCTGATCCATTAGGCGTGAAGAATCCGAGCTTGAAAATTTGACTAGGAGAGACAAGGGTTTGGTTCTGGTCGAGTGGCCTTGATGCAGTTATATTGTAAACTATGTTGCTTTGAACTGCTTGAAACAGGGAGAAGACGAGCGAAAAACACAAGTGCACTGACATTGCGAGCAATGATGGACAGATAAAAGAAGCATTTGCCAAAAAATGCCCTGCAGAACTTCTTTTTCTACAGGCAAATCAAGAAGGATAAACACGGGTCACTGCAAATCAAGGCCAGCGAACAGACCTTATAGCGTTTAGATTCTTTTAGAGTCTGCTTCAAATACGTCCATTTTGTAGAAATATTTATTTTTTCAGTTGGACCAAGATATATAGTGGCTTCCCCAGTTGAAGTGTATCCCAGAATGCCAACATTCCATTGGGATTAAGACATTTTATGACCAGAAGTGTTTGATTCGGCAGCAGTAAGATGGTTTGAATCAGACGTGGCTTTCATCAGCAATCATTTTCCAAAGAATTTTAGCATGACCCGCTAAGGAAGGGCTTTTCTCCTCCACCGTTCAAAGTTTGACATTTGGATCCTCTATTTGCCGCTCCTTTTCCCTTTTCCTTATAAATGACGACGATATTCAGACATTTAGCAGTTGGGAGATTGAAGTCAACGGCTAAACTTTAATGTATGTGTAAAATGCTCGGACTTTTACTTAGTCAAAGTCCAAGATAAAGGAAAATTTCGACTGGTCAACGAAGAAGGAAAAGGCTCAGCTTTTTACATGGATACAGAGCCCACGCGAAAGGGAAAGAAAAGAGAGAGAAGAAAGAGGAGGAGGAAGAAAAAGAAGGGAAAAGGGAAGGAAAATAGGGTTTTGTGCCTGCATTTCATGGGAACATTGTCAAGCTAAATTTACTTATTTTTGTAACACCTAGTAAAAATTTAAGCCATTTATCCGTCTAATTGAAACAGTTGCCGAAATTAAGGCAAAAATTCAAAATTATGTTAAATTTTAATTGCGGTGTTCGATTTAGGAGTTGTTAAGCCATGAGATTACATGAAAATCATGTATTAGAGCATTGTGGAGCTATATGGTTTGACGGAATTGATTTGAAATAATGATTCAGTCGATGCAAAATTCTAGAATTTCATATGCGAGCTCTGTGTTGTTGATAGCTTTGAATTTTTGCTTTGGGCGAGCGGTTTGTTGACATGCGTGAGTCATGTTGTTGATAATTAAGCTTAGCTTAGCCAACGCATAATTGAGGTAATGTTTTATTTGGTTTTGACATCAATTCTCTTTTCATTGATAGGATCACGAAATTATTAACCTGTATAGCTACATTGTTTCGTTTAGGATTGCGAAATTATTAACCCGTATAGCTACATTGTTTCGTTTTAGGCATTTTTAAGTGGGTGGTGCTATATCTTTTTCGTGTTTATAAACTCATATTTTGAATAATAGTTTCAAGAAATGACAAGGTTCTCGAGACATTCAGAAGTTGGGAGATTGAAGTCAACAGCTGAAATTTAATGTATGTGTAAAATGCTCGGACTTTTACTTAGTCAAAGTCCGAGATAAAAGGAAAATTTCCACTGGTCAACGAAGAAGGAAAAGGCTCAGCTTGTTACATGGACAGAGCCCCCGCGCAAAGGGATAGAAAAGAGAGAAGAAGAAAGAGAAGGAGGAAGCAGAAAAAAGAAAGGAAAAGGGAAGGAAAAGAGGGTTTTGCATCTGCATGCCTCGGAGACATTGTCAAGCTAAATTAACTTAGTTTCGTAACACCCAGTAAAAATTTCAGGCCATTTATCCATCTAATCGATATAGTTGCCGAAATTAAGGCAAAAATTTAAAATTATGTTAAATTTGATTTGTAGTGTTCGATTTAGGACTTGTTAAGCTATGGGATTACATGGATCATGGATTAGGGCATTGTGGAGCTATAGGGTATGATAGAGTTGATTTGAAATAATGGTTTAGTCGATATGAAATTCTAGAATTTCGCATGTGAGCTTTGTGTTGCTGCTAGCTTTGAATACTTGCTTTGGGTGAGCACTTACTGACATGCATGGGAAGTATTAATGGGTGACATGGGCCAAAATTGACAAGTACATATGTTCTTAAAGTGGGAGAGTTTGGTAATATTCCACAAAAAAGGAAATTTTTGCAAGATCAAATAAAGAAAATGAAATGACTGTATTGGACATATACCACAGGCCAGTACTTTAAATTATGAGCCATGTGGCACTAAAGATGCATTTGGTTGGGCATTTAGAAAGCCCTTTAGGGCACCAAAACCCATTAGGGACAATTTAGGATGTTTGGCAACCCATTTCCAAGGAGCTTTCAAGTGAAAGTCAGCATTTTCGGAATGCTAAAGGCCCAAACTAATGAAAAATTATCATTTGCCTATTTTTCCCTTAAAATGTTATTGAAAATCCACTTTTACCCTTTTTTAAAAAGTGAAATCCTAGATATTTATCTCACACGTTCCTTTCCAATACCACGTTCTCTCTCTCATGACATCAGATTGCTGCTCCTCTTTCGACACAGTGCTCTCTCCCACCCGACAACTGCTACTACTCTACCAACGCTATGTCGTGAGAGCTTCTCTTCTGATGCTACGCTCTACTACTCCTCGATTGACTGCACTGGCAACAACCTCGGCAAGCTCTACCTCTTTCGACGCTGCGCTCTCTCCCATGCAACAACTATTGCTTCTCGCTTGACTACTCCGGCAACAACCGCAGCAAGCTCTGAGGTAAATCGATTTTAGGTGTTTTGGCAAAAAGTTCCGATTTTTTATTTTGCTTATTTCAATTCTGGCTTTTGTTTGTAAAGGGAGGAATTCCTCGATTATGGATTTTGCTTGCTCCGATTCTGGGTTTTGATTGTAACGAGAGGAATTCCTCCAATTGGGTTAGAGGGAGGTGGTGGTTTGCACTGGTTTAATTGTGTTGCCTATGGCAAGTTTTGCCTATAATCCTTTGTAACCTCTGTTTTTTTGTATTGCATGGATTCAAATGTCATGTTCACGAGATGAGACCCATCGTCAAACCCCACATATTCCCCAATCATATTTATATCTAGATAGGAAAGGTTAGAGAAGTGGAATCCTGGTTTGGATTGTGTTTGTCTCCTTTCAAGTTCCTTTTCTGAATCTAGGAAGCATGTATTTGTTCTCATAGGAGGTATAGAGAATGATTAGTAGTTTATGAATAGTAATTAGAGCATTGCAAAGTAAATATGACGAGTTACTTTGGGTTTGTGGCACTTGAAAAGGAAAAGCTATTGCTAGTGAAGTCTTTAAGATAGCTTGGTGTGTTGCCATTTATCATATTTTGCTTGTAAGGATAAGAAACTCCATGGGGAGAATATCATTGTTTCTACAAATTCTATTTTTCTGCAAACCTATGGTTCCATTGCTTAGGATCAATATAGAGAAATCTATAGAAGGGGGAGAGTGGTAGGATAAGTGTGATGTTCAGTTGTCATTTGGTTTGTTGTTTGTAGCAATTGTTCTACTAGGTTTTTAGAACTGATTCCATCGACTTGTTTTATAAGAGAGGTTTGTTGGGGAAAATAAATAAACTAAAAAGCAAGAATAAAGGATAAATATAAGGAAAACATGGCTAATAACTTAAGTTGATCGGAAAGCAAATACTTGAATTTACGTGTTGCATAGATTTTGATCACATGTATCCCTATTTTGATGCATTTGATGCTATTCCCTTTTTTTCTTACTTGATTGAGATTAGAAACACTTATAATGAAAATGGATTCAAGTGCCTATGTTTTCTTTTTTCTATGTATACAATATAGTGGAAAATCTCATGAACCATCATCGTTAATATTTTGCGCCAAGTAAAAATTGAAGTTGTAACCTCCCATATCATGATTTTCAATGTCCTAGATTTTACTCAATGCTAGGGATATCACAACTTTCAAGATTATTATATGATTTACTTTCTATTGGTTTGGAATTCTACAATTTTGAGTAACTTTATTTTCTATCAATTGTTACCCAAATGGCTTTGGGGATTTTGTTTATACTTTTGAATAGTTTTCTAATTATCTTTATTAGGATATAACTAAGAGATGTCTAGGAAATATTGTCTCATGTGAACATTTAAGTCTATTGTCTTTAAACTCAAATTACATTTGTTTATGTTGATTTATCAGTAGATGGCAAGTTTATCAAATGAAAATGCATTTTGGAACCTTGAAGATGTAAAAACCTTTTATAAGTTGTGCGTTGAACAAATTGATAATGGTAATCATTCTGCAAACAACAAAAGGGATGGATAGACAGTTATAATTAAAAAGTTTGAGGACATAAGGAGAAAAAAGTACGATAAAGGTCAAATGAAAAATAAGTGAGACGATCTTTAAAAAGATTGGAAAAGATGGACGACATTAATCCTAAAGGAAACATTATTAGGATGGGATCAAAAAAAGAACACTATCGATGCAAGTGATGAATGGTGGCAGAGGAAAATTCAGGTTTTTTCCCATTCTTTTGTTATATTTTTTACGTTCATCTTCTTTTATATAACTTATGAAAATATTTATTATAATAGGAAAATCCTAAAATTAGAGTTTTTAGAACAAATAGCATACATCCGGATCTTCAAATTTTGTTGGATAGAATGTTTGGAGATACTACTGTTACTAAAAACATCACATGAAATCATGTGCAAGGTTTATGTGTTGATGAAGATGTTGTATCAACATAATTTGATATTAGTGATTGTGCAGGATTTACTAATGATAATATAGAGTATGATGTGGGTGAAAAGATTGGTGAACAACCTCGAAGCGATAAAAGAACTCGCAAAGTTCAGTGAGTCAATCTTAAGGAAAGAAACAAAAGAAATTGACTATGTTTGCTAAACTAGCAAAGCAAATGGAGAAAATTTGTTTAGCTATTGAAAGTAAGAGCCATGCTAGAGAGTTCAATCCTTACAAGAAAATCACAAAAACGTTAAAAGCTATACCTAAGATTAAAAAAGATCAAGAACTATACTTTTTTGCACTAGATTATTTTGCTGAAAAGAAAGGCAATAGATAAATCTTCATGAACATGGATGGTGAACAAAAAAAGTCACATAGATCAAGTATAAGTTTGCACAGCGTAATCACGACTAGGATGTTAATTATTTATTTGAATTTTTTTTATATACAACGTTGTTGTAATGCAAGACTTATTTGCACTACTTATTTGTACTAGTCAACAAAATGTGATTATGTTATATTGTGAAACATGTTTCTAATTAATGTTCTCTTTATTTAGTGAAATTTGCATATATATGATATTGATAAGTGTTCTTGTTGATGGTTGGTCTAGATATTTTTTGTCATATCTTTTATTCTAATTATATTTTGTTACTTTAACCAATTATGGATAATACTCCTGAAAAAGAAAATTATGAAAAAGATAAAGATGAATATTGACACTTTGTGCTGCTATGCATACCTACGATGTTTATCAAGCAACAATTGATAGAAAATACTATGCATTACCTCATCAAATACAGGGAATGCGTGGTTTAGAGAATTGATGAGCATAGATGCTAATCCCAAAAAGTTATTTTGAATGTTTAGAATGTATAGAACCGTGTTTAAGATTTTAATGCATGACTTAGTGACACAATATGGATTGCGAGATTTTAGAAATATTGATGTTGCAGAAATACTAGGATTATTTCTTTAGGACATAATATAAGTAACGGGTTAGCACAAGAGCGCTTTCAACATTTTGGGGAAACCATATGCATGCTATTTAGCTTAGTTTTGGATAAAATATGTGAAATGGGAATAGATTTGATCCAACCATCCGATCAACAATTTAAGGAAGTTCAAAAAAAGATCAGGAATAATACAATACTTTTTCCATATTTTAAGATAAGTTATGATTATACAATGGAAAAGATGAACTAAATATAAATTAAGTATTATTTGTGTTATTATTTTAGGATTTCATTTGGGCTATATATGGTATACATATTCCAGTGGTGGTACTTACAAGTGACCAACTTCATTTTATCAGTCGAAAAGGAACACCAACATAAAATGTAATAGTCGTGTACAATTTCAACATTGAATTTATTTATGTTTAGGCCGATTGGGAGGGAACAACTCATGATATGCATATCTTTTATGAAGCCAATAGGAGACATGATTTACAATTTTTTATCCTCCGAAAGTTACGTTAATCAATGATTTTTATGTATTAATATGTGTAGTATTATGTTAATTAAATTTACAACATCTTTTTGCAGGTAAATATTATTTGGTATATGCTGGATATCCAAATCCAACTGGTTATTTGTGGCCATATAAAAAAGTTAGATATCATTTGCCTAAGTTTCAACAAGGTCCTCACCTGATAGGTTATAAAGATGTGTTCAATCATACCCACTCCTCACTACGATAAAAAATCAAGTGAGCTTTTGGCGTATTGAAGAAGAAGTGAAAAATTCTAAAGAGTATACCAAGTTATCTATACACAAAGCAAGTGAAAATTGTGGATACACGAACCCTAGGAGTGCCAAAAGTTGGCACGGAGGGATACTTAAGTGCCAAAATCGGAGCAAAAGGGATCACTTAAGTGCCAAATCCGGCCAAATTGCCACATGTCCATTTTCCGGCGACTTCATTTGCTGACGGAGCATTTTTTTCAAAATAAAAAATTCCACGTGGCAATCTTAATAAAAAAAATTGTCCACGTCAGATTTTTAAAAAATTAAAATCGATTTTAAAAAAAAGGGAGGGAGGCGAAATCGGTGAGGGCTGTGGAGCCCTCGCCGATTTCCCCCCCCCTTTTTTTCTTAAATTAATCAATTTTAAAATATTTTATTTTTTTAATTATTTAATATTATTTAATTAATAATTTTAAAAATCCACATCAGCGTAAAAATGTCGTCGTTTTGCACTGATTTTTTGTCGTTTCAATTTCCGGCGAGCCACGTAGGCAAAAAAATTAATAAAAAAAATGCCACGTAGGATTTCCGGCAGAGTTCTGGCGACCTAGTACTTAAGTGGTCCATTTTTTTTTTAAAGTGGCACTTAAGTGTATCGTTTGTAAGTTTTGCCACTTAAGTGTCCCTTCGTGCCAACTTTTGGCACTCCCGCTGTACTTTCCTCGAAAATTGTGATAACGGCAATAACTTTGTAAAATTTTATACGAAGAAATGCCGTGAATAATAAACATTTTGATAGAGTGGATTTGGATCCCAATTTATATACATTGGACGCCGATGATGTAAATGAGGAAAGTAATTCTTCAAATGATGCTCTAGCGTCTAATATGGCACGTTTACGTGATCAAATAGTTGTGAATTTAATAAATAGTTATGGATGCTTGTAATTTTTTAGGATAATGAGTTTCTTTCCTCGAAGTATGTGCTACTATATATATTATAATGAAAGTATTCTTCTTGTAATTAAAAAAAGGGTACGTGAATTTTTTTCATTTGATATTTTTTAGCGAAAAAAAACTATTTCTTTTTAATAAAATTGTTTATATGATATCTTTAACATTGTTTTCAAATATAAATTAAAAAAGTTGTAAACATTTTTTTAAATTTTAAGCATATAAAAATTTAAAAACTTAGATTAATCGTCAAAGGAGTTTTTCAAATGTGTTTTCTACCAAACAATATTCTTCTCAAAGTTGATTTTGAAAATAGAATCTACCAAACAGTCTTTGCATTTTCCTAAAGCCCTTTAGGCTAAACTGCTTTGGGACCATTTGGTTCAGCTTTCCTAAGGGGCTTTCAGTCCCCAAAGCCCCTTGGGAAAATGCCGGGATGTTTGGTTCAATATTTTGGAGGGCTTTTGGGAGTTACAATTGCATCTCTAAAGCTTGCGAAGGGCCTTTGGCTGAATGCAAGGTCAAAGGTGCATTGGAAACTTGTATTTTCAAGATGCAACTTCATCGATTTAATGAAAATGTCAAAACTTCCAATTTTGCCCTATTTACAAAGTATTCTTCCAAATTTACCCATGTTTAAAAACAAACCCTAAACTCCTCTCTCTTACTTCTCTTGTTCTCTTGCCCATCGCCCCCAACTCGCTGTCTCTCTCAAAAATCACTCAACCTCACTTTTTCTGCTCTCGATTGTGGACACCACTCGCAATTTGGACACCACTCGGGCTCTCGACGCCGCCACTTGCGCTTGCGATTTGGACGCCACTTAGACTCTCGACGCCACTGCTCGAGTTGGTATTTTACACATACACGCCGCTCTTGTTTTCTCTTTTTGTTGCATGACATCCATTCACTTTTCAAGCTCCGTTGGGAAATCTCTCGAATTGCGCTGACCACTAATTGATCTGTTCGCTCCCAGACCCAATTTGATTAATCGAATTCGTTATTTGTCTTATATTGAATCTCCGTGTGGCATTTGCTACTTGAGAATCGACATTTCAATCTGGCGATGGCTAATTGTGTATTTTGGTCGGGGGTTTAGCGTCACTTGTGATGGGTATCAAACTGATGGGTGAATGGACGGATAGCTCAATGGCCTTGTGGTGCACTATTGCTTCTTCGATTCGATTATGGACTTGAGCTATAAAGAGGATGATGAGTTTCAGAGAAACCTCTATTGACTGAGCTTTCTGCTTAAGGTGTTACACCTAGTGGAGAAGCATAAAAAACCGTATTTTTTAACGTCTGGCTTTGGTTGCTTCGTAGTGCTTTTCGAGGTCTCTATATGTTAGTGTTTCGTGGTTCATGCTTTGGCTTTAATTTGAAGATCTCAGCGTTCTTTGGCCCAATGTCTTTAATTGAGTGGCCTTTATATCTAGCATGATGGAATTTGCGATACATATTTCATTAATAATTCCACAAGCATAATGCTAGGACACGATGATCTTATGAATTTTGGGTCTTTATAGCTGAGAGTACTTTATTTTGGAAACCAAAATTGCTTATGCCTTATTTTGCCAGTGATTGTCAAAATTGTATACCTTCTAGAGGATCAACTCTTTCAAGTCCAACTTCCAATTTTGATAGTGTAGAACAAGAACATCTTCTTAGAGGTCTTGTTTCCTCAAGTGGAAAATTGAAGATGGTTGCTTGTTCTTTTTCTTATTGAAGAAGAATAGCATTAATTCTTATTTGGGTACTCTTTGTTTTCACAGGAATCTGATTTTATTACAGTCATGAAGGCTGGAAAACTAAGATTCTCGAAACCAAATAAATATTGGGTGGAAAGCTCTCAAAATAAGGTGAGTATTTCATCTAGTTTGCTTTTGACAAAATTTTGCTGGGATAAAGAGCAACTGTCACATTCTGCTTTAATGATGAGGAGGTATCCTGTCTGTCTTTCACTGAGCAACAATTCAACAACCACCAGAAAAAGATGATGGATTGTTTTTTGTTGACCGGACTTTGTTTAGTCTTTTGGTTTATCTTCATTAGCATAAGAAGGTTTTCTTGAACGTATCTTGAAAGTACCATAGAATTACTAGTGGCTACCTACCCAACAGATCACATAGCACCAAGTTTTATGTACTTGCTTATTTTTCTCCATGGAAGAATAATTTGAAAACTCCTGTTGCTCCATGATTGGTTGGGTGGACAGTCACTTGTGCTCCTATATCACTTGAAAGTTCTCCTCACGAGGACCTATAGATGTTAACACCAAGAGAGAGATTTTAACATAACTTGACTTGGATTTAATATATGGATTGGAGCTCATCTAGAAAGGGACTAAAATATGGACAGTTCATTTGATATGTGAAAATTGAAGCATATTTGGAGAACAATATAAAAGGGACTAGCTTATTGTGTTGATGGATTTTCTTAATATTCTTCCAAAATAATTGGGTTTGTGGTTAATGATATGTTGGAATTGGGCTGCCACTAGCTACTGTTTTGTCTCTTCCATGCTTCCTTGTACCATGCTCATGTTTTATTTGTTCCACAGCCTTCTCCCTCTTTTGATTCTAATTTTATTTTCCTATCTAAAATGAAATCTTATAAATATGTAAAAAATTATATATGTCCTAGTCATTAAAGATAATTCAAAATGCTTTTACATGCATTTACAAAATATTTTCAATCTTTTCAGTTGCTTTATGCTTGTACCCGTGTCTATGCTTGTGGCTATTATTATGTTTAATGAAAATGCTCTTTGCTCTTTGCTTGTGCCCATTATTATGTATACATATCTTGTTCTATTTGTTGTTTGCTATTTGCTTTGTGCTTGTGCTCATTTCTTGTTCTGTTTCATAATTATTTTTTACTTTATGCTTGTACCTATGTCTTGTTCTATTTTGTAAATTTCGTTTGCTCTATCTTTGTGCCCATGTTTCATTGTTTCATCCATGTTGTTTGATTTGTTGGTCAATTGGAAATTGTTGGTCCAATTTTTTATTGTTTATTTTCATACTATTTGAAGATGGTAAGTTCCTCAAAGGAAAATGCATATTGGTCCACCGAAGATGTGGATGTATTTTGTAAATTATGCGTTGAACAAATTGAAAAAGGCAACCGTCCTGCAACCAACAAGAGAGATGGATGGACAGTTATAATTAATAAGTTTGAGCAATTGAGAGGCAAAAAATATGATAAAACTTAAATGAAGAGTAAATGGGACAATCTTAAGGAAGAATGGAAAAGATGGAGGACATTGGTTTTAAGTGAAACTAGATTATGATAGGATCCAAGGAAGAAAACCATCGATGCGAGTGATGAATGGTGAGAGAGTAAAATTCAGGTTTTTATATCTTTTGCTTTTACTTCTATGTTAAATTCATTTTCAATTATACAACTTACTAAATTGTTTTATTATAACAGACCAATTCTAAGGTAAATATTTTTAGGATAAGAGACATATCTCCAGATCTTAAGGTGTTGTTAAATAAAATGTTCCGGAATACCGTTGCAACTGGAGGTGTAACATGGAATCCTATACAAGGTTTATATGTCGATGAGAATGTTGAGGCCACACAACCTGATACCATTGATGGTGTAGGTTCTACTGATGAGAATACAAATGTTTTTGTGGGTGAAAATACTAATAAACCAATTCAAACTCAAACCCATAAAAGAGCGGCACAAACTTCAATGAGACAAGCTCGAGGAAAGAAAGAAAAGAAAATGACCCCATTACAACTGCTTGAAACACAAATCAATAGGCTTTGCTCTGCTGTCGAAAATATGAGTGTTACTACTGTTGTATCTCAAGCAAATGAAGGATTTGGTCCTTACAATGACATCATACATATGTTGGATACCATACTTGAGATTGCACAAGATAAAAAGTTATACTTTTTTGCAATTAAATATTTTAAGGAAAAAATAGACAATAGATAAGTTTTTATGAGCTTGCATAATGATGCATTAAGAGTCAAGTATCTCAAACTTAATATGAAATAGCTTAGCCATAGTTAGGATGTTATAATACTTTATTTAAATTTTTTGTTATGTTACTTTATTTTCATGTGGGATTCCTATTTGCATTATGTGTGAACCTTATTTTTATTAATATTTTAATGTAATGACTTTCCATTTGGTATTATGTATATGTGATGGAGTTATGTGACGGTTAATATTATTATTTTTCTTGATGGATGATCAAGATTGTTCATGGTTTCTTCTCTTGATGGATGATTGATTATTCATGATTTCCCTTTCTCTAACTCTATATTTTGTTACGTTAGGTAGTTATGGATGACCATGAACAGGAGGAAAATGAATTATAGGATATTCTTGCAGTCACTCAAGCTTCAATTGCTTATCAAGCAACGTACATTTGCAAATAACCTTCCATGACTTCATCATATACAAGTTATGCATGGCTAAGAGAATTGATAGATGAAGATGTTAATCCGATAAAGTGTTATAATGTGTTTAGAATGCATAGAGTTGTATTTAATAACTTAACACATGACTTAGTAACACAATATGGTCTTAAAGGATCTAGGAACACTGATATTGCAGAAATAGATGATATGTTTTTTTATATGTTAGATATGGTATATGAAATATGTTAGCATAAGAATGTTTTCAGCGCTCCGAGGAAACCATGAGTAGGCACTTTAGCTTAGTTTTAGATAAAGTATGTGAGATGGGACAAGATTTGATCCAATCAACCGATCGACAATATGTTGAAGTTCCAAACAAAATCAAGAAAGACCGATGATTCTATCCATATTTTAAGGTATGTTACGATTTTACAAAAAAAACCTAAAAATTATATATAATTCAAGTAATATTTGTGTATTTGTTTTAGGATTGCATTGGTGCTATGGATGATACACATGTTATAGTAGTGGTACCTATGTACGATAAAATTCATTTCATTGGTCGAAAAGGAATGCCTACTCAAAACGTGCTAACTATATGTAATTTTAATATGTAATTTGTCTATGTGTGTGCCGGTTGGGAGGAACAAGCTCATGATACTCGTATTTTTTACGATGCTATAGGAAGATGTGGTACGCCAATTTCCCCATCTTCCTCTAGGTTCGTCTTTATATATGTATATAATACTTAATTGTAGTTAGATAACATTGTCGCTAATTAGAGAATTAACACAATTGATGCTTAATTAAATGTGAGTGTTATGTGACATTTAATTAGCACTCAATAGATATGTCCAGTTACTTTGGACATGCTTTATTTTCTTTTGACATATGTTAATTAAATTAACATTATATTTGTCTAGGTAAATATTATCTATACTGGATATCCAAATCTTATGGGTTATTTAGGGCCATATAGAGAAGTTAAGTATCATTTACCAGAATTTTGATAAGGCCCTCCACTTATGGGATATCGAGAAGTGTTCAATCGTGCCCACTCCTCACTACGCTCAGAATTTGAGCGAGCATTTGGCGTATTAAAAAAGAAATGGAAGATTCTAATTGACATGCCAAGTTATCCATATGAAAAATAAGTGCAAATTGTCATAGCGATGATGACATTGCACAATTATATACGAAGAAATGTTGTGACTGATACAGATTTTGAAGAAGCGGATTTGGATCTTGAGTATGGATATTTAATTGATAATGATGCTATAAATAAGGGGGCAAGTACTTCAAATGAAAATCCATCTCCTGACATGGCAAGTTTACATGATGAAATAGCTATGAGCTTAACAAATAGTTGAGTAAGTTTATAATATTTAAGGATAAATTATTTCTTTTATCAAGACATATGCAATCATGTTTATTTTAATGAAATTACTCTTTTTTTTATTGAGAAATTCCACTTTGATATGCTTTTTAATTTATAAATTTGTTGATGTCTCTTTTACATTGCTCTCAATGCAAAAATATCAATGTTAAAGTCATTATCTTTTTATAATTAAACAAATTAAGAAAAGCTAACAAAAAAAACTTAAATTGGTCATACCAAAGGGCTTTTCCAAATATTATTGTTTGCCAAACAGCATTCCCCCAAAGTTGCTTTCCAAAGCATATTTCAATTACATTTTACCAAATAGTATTTGTATTTCTCTAAACATCCTTAGCCTAAAGGCATTTGCATTTGCCCAAAGGCTTTCTCCAAATGTTAAACCAAACGCATCCTTTGCATTTCCCCAAGAAGATTTCAAAATGCTGAACCAAACGCACTCTAAAACCTTAGATCACCTAGCTTGGCCTCCCTAACCATTTATTTACTATTGCTTTTAGTCTCACACTCGAAGATGTGAATTCTAGAGAGAGAAGCTGTTAAGAACCAAATAAAATAGATGATAGAAACGAGGAGAGCTGGTAAAGTTGTCCGAGTTGTGAAACATCGGGTCAATAGTTCAAACATCATCAATTCTACGTAGTAACAGATATTTTGTCGGTTTCTCAATGTAATATACATGATAAGCACTTTTTCCATTTCATCAAACAACAAGGTATCATAAATCCAGTTAGCTTGGGCAATTTCAAGATTCCATCTTGACTGGACACAATACATTTTCCGGATGGGTTCAATCTGGGCCGGTGATTGAGCCCATGACTTCAGAGCTATGAGCCCGTCGACAGCCCAATCCTATCTCCGCCTCCGGTGGACCCCCACCATCATCCGTTTCTGCAATCTTCCCATCCTCCTGATGGTGACCCTTGGATGATGGGAGCGGAAGATCGATCCAACGCTCACGACAGCCTAGCCCAGATGCTGAAAAAGCAGTTGAGGAAATGACCATCAGGTCCTCCACAAGCAACTTTCCTCGATCTTAATTTTTTGTAGGTTCAAAATTGACATCCGAACGCGGAAAAGCTCCACATCGCCCGTGGCTTTTGCACATTGGAAGCTCGCTAGGCTTGATAAGAAAGAGATAAAAAAGACAAAAGGAAAAAGAAAAAAGAAAAAAAATCTCATTCTGAAGTGAAATGGGTGGTTGAAGAGTTTTGAGTTGATCAAAAGGTTATGGCTTCAATTCATGACTTGGACATTCACTGGATTTAAATGGACCACCCATGGCAAATAGAAAACTTGCTAAAGTTGCTTTCGTGCTCCAATGTTAATGTCAAATCTGATTAAAAATTATAAAAAAGGATAAAAAATCATGTCGATACACGCTTTTCATCCTATTGATTTTTGACACCACAAGTTCTCCCAATTGAATCTATGCAGCACAAATAAAGTTTTGCATTAGGAATACCCTCATATGCATTTTTAAAGATTTAGAGTAACGAGTGAAGAAAGTAATGGAAAATCATCATCACTTTTTACATCTTTTCTGTTTTTAACTATGTCTTCGCATTCTTTTACCAAATTCCAACGCATACCCCTACTTGAAAGATAACTCATCTCTCAATTTCCCAAACCCTAATGCATCTGCTCAATAATAGACCCCAATCTCACCACCATCCATCGCCTCACTTTCGTCGGCCTACTCTAAGCTTCCTTCGACCATCGTTCTCCTCCTCTACGGTTGTCCCGTCCCACTCCGAGCTCACCCTCCAAGAGTAGGACAATGAGTATCCCGTGGCAACAGGAGTGGTGGCTAGTGGATTATTGTTTGGGAAACGTGTGTTTAGGTGGATGGATGTACATAAATTATGCATTAGGAAACTATATTATGGTAAATATGTATTTGTTGGGAGATGGAGAGTGATACCTAAGGAGAAAAGTGAGGATGCAACCAAGTAAATTTTAATATAGAGGATGCAAAGAGATTTCTAGGTGAAAATTTTAAATTTTTGTCGGTACCTTCCCAAAAACCAAACTTACTAAGCCATACCTTTCCATGAATGCAAAAGATAACAGTAAGGCTACATTTAGCATTGTCACATCTGGGCGACACTGGATTCAGGGTTGCCTAAGGCTAGAGATGCTGGATCTAGGTTTGGGAGATGCTTGATCTAGGCTCGGTGACAATGAATATGACATCGTGGCTCAACGGTGGTTCTTGCTAGAGCACAAGCAGGCCAGCAACAACGAGGAGGACAGCCATAACTCAAGGAAGAAGCCGAGGCTATCCAAGGTCGAGGGGGTACCATAGGAACAATAAGATATTAGTGCGGGCAAGTCTGGAAGGGAAAAAAAAAGGCACATTAAACCTCTTAAAGTAGTATTTCGAAAATGCTAAAACCCAAAATTGATAGTATTGCCTTTTTGAGCATTTTCGGCCAAATGCTATTGAAAATTTTGTCACCGAATATCCACACTTGAGCCTTTAAAGATCACTGAACTAGACGTTTTGGTCCTCGATATAACTCATGAGCTTCTTGCTTGTTTCGACGGAAGTGCTATAGCCATTCACCTCTTTGCCACCCATAATCAAAATAATATTTACAATATTAAGTTGAAGGTTATCTCTCCAAAGATGCGTTTATTTCGACTTTGAGATAATGTTATTGGAAAAATGCAAAGACAATTCGTCTACTCCGGGGTAAGAAAGTCAAAGCAGAAAGGTTGCAGAGGGCCCCACGACACCCATTCAAATCAAACGCACAGGAATCACTCGCCATCTCCCACGGACCAGTTAATTGAAAATATTAAAAAAACCCACCAACCACTCTCGAAATTACGACAGTGCCATTCCATGATCCTGATAAACCACCAACCCTCCTCTGTCATTTGCCCATCCCATGAGACCCCATTGGGATGCACAAACAGTGCAAACATAAACATCCAATTTCATGCGTTTTCTCAATTTCATTTGCATATTCTAGAGAGAGAGAGAACAAAAATAGAGAGATGTTGGGCTTGTTCAGCAGCAACGTGATGTCTCCGCCGGAGGAGCTGGTGGCTGCAGGCCGCCGGACCCCATCACCGAAGACAACAGCCGCGGTGCTGGCGGAGCAGTTCGTCCAAGCCAACCCTTCGGCTGCATCGGCGCAGATCAGAGACCACGTCCGGCTGGCCTACACTCACCACCAAGAGTCCCCGTTGCTTCCCAGGTAAATAAAATCCATAAAAAGAAAATTGAATTTTGTGGGATTTTTTCTCCAAAATTTATTTCGCCTGTGCTCCCAAAATATAGCATAAAAATTAATGTTTCAGCATAAATAGTAATTACGTGATGAGTGAGAAACTCTTATATATGTGCATGATGGTGGAAAGACTGAAAATAGAAATTTGTACGCATTGTATTGGTTGGAAAGCTCATGATGGTTTCCATCTCCTTAATTTTTCTCCCAGATCTTCTTTTTCTTTTTTAATCCAAAAATAGTTTTATTATGACCTTAATTTGCTTAGAGTAGAATTGAAGAAAACAATTTTCTCGTGAGAAAGGCAATGGAAAGATGTGCTGACGTCATTTTTCAATTTCCCTCCTTTACTAGCTGCTAGAAATACTATGATGCTATCTTCCTTGAATTAATAGTTAACTTTCTTGATGGAGTTTATTCTCCCTTTCCTTTTAGGTGATTAAATTCCTTAGTCTATGAAATATATCATTAATTTGGTGAAGCAAATCTTATCTACCATATAGACCTAGGTGAAAAGCAAACACATTCTAAAGTCTCATTATTTTGGCTGACGAAATAAAACAAGTTAACTACTAATTGGGGGCGTTAGGGAATATACTTGTTTAAATGGGTCAAGGGTTAACACCACATCTTTGATTTAAAGGGAATATAATTGTTTAAATGGCATAAATTAAGTGCAAGCTGCTCTATGTTAACACCACATCTTCGATTTAAAGATCTGGATTTAACCAATTAATGAAACTTTTGTATATATTACTAATGAGAGAAATGTATATTGACTAGTGATTGTGAGGCCCCATTCTTAGGTTAAGAAAGAGTAGGTGAAGAAAAAAAAATTGGGTATTGGAAAGAGTAGAAGGTAGGATAAAAAGAAGTGAAGAAACAACTTTTGTATATATTACTAATGTATTTATGGTCAAGAATTTACAAAATTAGGATTGCATTTTCCATCATAATTTATTATGAAAAATGGAATTAGAAAGAGTAGGTGAAGAAAAAGGTTTTTGCTTGGCTTTGGAAAGAGTAAAAGGCAGGATATCCAAACGTGAAGAAATAACTTTTGGAACGCTTTAAAATTCAGAACTCTTGAAACTTTGCGACACTTAAAAGTTATAATTAGTATTATAATAATTTTTTTCACAATTTGAATAAATTTTGATAGGAAGAAAAGGAAGAAGGTCCAACCGATTTTTTTGGGGATAGAAAAGAGATGTAGGTGCGCTTCAGTCTTTTTGCATATTTATTGAAAATTTCTTGCAAATTTAGAAATTTTAATTTCTTCAAAAAAGAGATTTAAAATAAAGTAAACTTATTTATTTTATAATATGGTAACTACTGCCAAAAACCTCAAACTATATCCATTGGGACACAAATACTCCCAACCTTTTTTGGTGTCACGAAAAACCCAAACTTATACATGTATAACATAAATAACTTTTACTACAATTCCATCTAAGGTATATTTGTCATGCTGATATAATTCGAGGTTTTTTATAACAAAAATAAATTGGGATATTTGTATTACAATGCCAAATTTGGATTTTTAGTAACACAAAAAAAAATTATGATATTTGTGGCGTATTTGGGATTTTTTGTGTCTTAATTTTTTTTATAATATGAGAAAGGGCATTAGAGGATCACTTTTAATTTGACTTTCAGTTCTATTAAATACCCATTTTATTTTCTTGATTAGTAGGTGAAGTTTTGCTTGTAATGATGACAACCGTAGCCGGAGTTCTAACCTATAACTATATAAAATTGTTCAAATTGACCCCTCAACTTAGGATCGATCATTTAAATGTCTTAAAGAGCAAGTTTGTTTCTTCCATGACCACGAGTATAAATCAATTTAACTCCAGTAAATTCAAATTCATGTTCATGGCTATTGGATGTACCAATTTACTTGTAGACTGTTTAACAAGTCATTAACCGTTTGATATGTGTCCATACTACTCAATTCGGCAGTGAGTACATTGACAAAACCTTCAATTAAAAGCTATCCAGACAAAGGACTTAACGGTGAAACCATTAACCTAATTATCAAGTGTCCATCGACCTTGTGGACTTGTTGACCGCCACATGTTAAGATATATCGTACTTGTCATTATATATTGCCATTTGTTGTCACCAACTAACATGTGTCATAATTCAATCACCATGTATCGACGCCAATCCAAAACGTGGAGTAGAAAAACTTGTAAATAGCCACATGGAAATCAAGAGACGGGTTTGGAACTCTTGACTATGATCTAAACTTTTTCCATTTGCATAGTCCTCCAAGCTCTAAGCTAAAGCATCGATGAGCCGAACCAAGCAATAAATCCGGTCGCCCTAACTCGTAAACACGGTTGCAGGTTCAATCAGAGGTGAAAGTCTAGATTTTTAGATACTAAGTTGTGCATCAACAATATCTCAGTGTTTAATCGTCACATAATGATCATCCACTCGGCATTGGATTCGGATAAAAACTTCAATCTAATGAACGATCCGCGTAGCCGTATATGTGCAAGCACGCAATATACTCCACAACAAGACCGCAAATCTTGGGCATTTGGCCTGTCTCTCAAAATTTGAAGGCTTATGTAAGAAAAGAAGAGGTGCTGCAGATCATTCGCTGTTAAAGATGAAATCTTCTGCTTGTTCGAGGGAGCGCTCCACAACCTGGGGAGCTTAAGGCAACAGTATGGACTCGGGAAGTCGGCCGAAGAAGCAATGCTCGTGATCGAGGCTTACAAGGCTCTGCGCGACCGGGCACCGTACTCTCCCAACCATATGGTCGGGCACCTAGACGGCGATTTCTCCTTCATCGTGTTCGATGGGTCCACCTCCACCGTGTTTGTTGCCTCTGTAAGTGACCTCAAAACATATACAGTGGATTACTAAAATAAAAGGAAGGAAAAAGAAGATCAGATTTGAGTGAGTTGATGAAACATAGTTGACAAAATACCATTTTGCTTCTGCTTTTGTGTTTTTGACAGGATCAATTTGGGAAGGTCCCTCTCTACTGGGGAATAACTGCTGATGGGTTTGTGGCTTTTGCTAATGATGCTGAATTGCTCAAAGGGGCTTGTGGAAAATCACTTGCTTCCTTCCCACCAGGTAACATTTTTCTTATTGGCCCCATAAGAGAATCACATTGTAACTGTATGGATATAAACAACTCAATTACCGGGTTGTGCATCACATGCACCAGATTCAATTTTGCATTTGAATTTTAAAACCTCCACTTGTGGTTAGCTTGTTTCTTGTGCATTGTCTTGTGGCGCGTCTAATGGACAAAATACCCTCCTCACAAATTAGTATTGCACTTGCATTATGTTTGGGATAATTGTCCAAAAAGATCTAAATTTATTATAAGACAGCCAATTTAGTGTTAAACATTTCAATTGTACAATTTGGTCTTAAACCTTATCACGATTTGCCAGTTTAGTCATAAACTAATTATTTAGATTTTTGGATGGAATGATTATATTGACAAATCGTCAAAATATTTAAAACTAAATTAGTAAATCATCAAAGGTTTAGAACTAAATTGGCAAAATTAAAATGTTTAAGATTGAATTGTCATAATTAAAATATTTAGAATTAAATTGACCTCCGTATAATAAGTTTAGGAGGAAAAACGTATAATAAGTTTAGGATTTTTTGGATAATTTTTCCTCCTATGTTTGGTGGAGGGGAGGGGATGGAAAGAGAAGACAAGGACTTTAAAAGTGCAGAAAAGAGAGGAAAATGAAGAGAAGTGATCATGAAGGATTGATGTGGGTAATTTCATGTAGTGTTGAAACCCTCCAAATCCATCTGTTTTTATTATTGAGGGATGGATGCTTTTTCTCTAACTCTAATTCCTTGAATGTATTTATACCCATTCGTTTCAGCATCAAGACAATATTTTAACTCAATCTCTACATTTCATCTATCTTGTTTAGTCACCCCTACCACACAGCCTTGCAGACGTACCATAAACGTGATAACATGAATCAGAAGTCCTCATGTCTATACTCATTTCTGAATCAAGAAGTTCCATGAATTGGACTGTGGCTAATTAACTTTTTGCACCACGAGCACTGGCATAAGAGATTGATTCGGCTTTAAGTGAATAAATCATGGATATAAACATATAAGCGTTTGCGTTTCCAAAGAACAATTCGTCATATGCTAGTGCCCAGAATTCATCTTCTTTTGGCCATTTCGCATCTTGCAGGATGTTTCTTCTCCACAGCAGTTGGGGAGCTGAGAAGCTACGAGAATCCAAAGAACAAAATCACCGCCGTGCCCGCAAACGATGAAGAGATCTGGGGTGCAACATTTAAGGTACAACCATGGCTCTTGCTCATTCTCTGGTCGAACACGCACAGACAGAAAATGTAAAGAAAAAAAGTGCTGCGAGTTCGAAATTCAGAGGATGCTTATGCAGCACCGGCTTCGTTCAGTCTGAAAAGACCACACAGGCTGCTTTTACATTACTTTGAATTTCATAGAAATGATCTTTCGCAAATTTTCCGCATACCCAATCATGTGGATCAAACATTGAACAACTTACTGTGCTCTATTGAAGATTTCTACCCCGTTTCAATTCAGCTGACACTGTCTGCTCTCTTCTGGGTCTGGGTAACAGGTGGAAGGACCGGCTGTTCTTGCAGCCGCGGATAGAGGAGTTTGCAGCTAAACGATGCAAATTCTCATTTGGTCAGAGACAATTTCATGTGGCTGTGATCGTCAAGACCATGGAGATGACCCCAAATCGGGCTATCTCGATGGTTGTAGCCATGTGTAAGTTGCATTCTCAGTCAGTTAGGTCTCTGCTTTAACCTCAGCGTGTACTAAAACTATGTGTACAGCAGCAACTTTCTTTTGCAATAAAAAGCCAATGTAACACTTTGAATTGGATCCACAACATGAAAAGAAGCATCCATGAACAGTGAATTTTCTTCAAGTACAATCAGCAACCATTCTGGTTCCATCTCATAAAACCCTAACGTTGACATGAGAAAGCAATGACACCAAGGTTGATATCGAATTGAGTTTTGGCGAAATCGGAAACCTGTACCTTGACCCAAGTCTCCCATCCGTTAGCATTACAACATCCTGTTAAAAATACATACAAATGTGGAAAATCCATATATTGAGACGTATGCATTTTAAAATATTGTAGATTTAATTCTAGAGTATCAGTTTAGGAATTTTCATAAGACATGATTTAATTTGGAGAAAATGTGTCATAGAGGTACAAATTTGAGATTTTTAATGCCTTTGTTAATTGAATAAAGTTTGTTTAATAAAGTTGGTCTTTTGTCCTGGCTTTGACAACCAGAAGACAATCGCTTAGATTGTGAGTTTCCCCTTCAACTGTTTGTATTTGCTTCTTTGATTCTCTTCTTGGTATTGAATACCTTGTTAGGGGTTTTTTCCCTATATCACAACTGACAACCGATGACTGAGGGTGATTTGTGAGGAATCAACAGTCGACATGAAAGCCATGTGAACCAGACTTGAAAAGGCAATACTCAAGTGTTAACAACTACGAGTTGAAAAGCTATTTGAATTATAATGAACTCCCTCGACCTGAATTCCAAATTTGAGTCCCAGTCCAAACACCATCTGCTTAAACTGGGCATTCAATTGTTTTAAGAAGCAAGATGGTTCTTCAGCCAAATAGGGTGCACACACAAACTCATATAGATATTATTCTACTAAAAATGGATCATTCGAAAAGACACAGATACACCGCAAGAAGATGCAAAGAACATTACTTGGGTCAGCAGGCACTGGTTGTTTTTTATTTTGGAGGGGGGTGTTGTTGAGGAGAAGAACTCTAGGAAAATGAACAGAAAAGATACATACAAGGAACTGTACTCGTGAAAGCAGAGGCACCAGGTGGCGCAGTGAGAAATATTTGAGAAGGCCATCACCACTGCAACTTCGTTATGTCAAGATCAACATGCTGGTGAAATTTCCTCCAAACTGCAAGAATAGAAGTTTCTGCGTAAAAACTCAGTTTATTTTGCTACAGTTGAAAGCTCAAATTGAGGAGTTAGTCACTACCTTCTTCCCAATAGCTCAATGATATCGCTGGTAAGAGTGGACCTTCTCTTGCTTATGAAAGCCAGTAATGCAGCCTTCCTCAACAAAACAGATCCCGCCATGCACCCCATCACAGTTGGATTCATTTGGCTACAAGAGATGAGTATTCAAAGAGAAAAATGAGATCACAATAATCAGAAATGATATCTGCGGGTAAGATTGCTAAATACCTGGTTGAATCCACTCCAGTGGCTGAACTATGTTGACGAGCCCAAGATACGAATACTGCAACACTGACATTACAAGCATTTGGAAATTGTCAATCCACAATGAGAATTTACTCCTTACTCTTGGGGGGAAAGGTTAAGTCCAAATTAATAATTATTGTATCTATAGGTAACAGAAATAACTCGGGACCACAGTGTATTCTTCGAATAAGAAGTTACTGAAGTGGAAGAGATTATGAACCTTCCAGAGAGTATATCACCCTGGCCACCACAGCGTCGAGGTGACCCATACTGGCTCACTGATTTAACTGCAAAAACCAAGAAGGGATATTATAAACCTTGTCCAAATAAAATTAAAACACATGCTAGAGAAGAAACAAAAGTTACCACTTACTGCTTAGAATTTTAAAATTTCAAAAACTTAAGATTTACACTTCATTCTGTCATTGTGATAAGGAGCTCTAGGGGCGATAAGATCACACTCAATTTCAAAGCCTTCACAACAATAATGATATGTTTTCAAGTCTTTAAGTTAAAGGATCCAGGTGTAACAACACATCAAACTAGAAAAGGTATGTTCATATTTTAAATCCTCTAAAACAATCATATATTATTTAGTCAATCACATCAAGAACTTGCACTTCCTACAAAGAAAGAGGAAGCAAAAGGCACGACTGGTACCTAGCTTATCTGCTTACACAATATGCAGCATATTAGCAAGGATGCACCAGTCCCTTATGAACTTATGGACATGTAAAGTGCAGGTTTTCCAATCCTAGTAGGAAAGGGAGGGATACAGATACTCAATTTCAAGTGAGAAAACAGAATTTCTTGTTACTTGTTACTCCAGGGATGCTTCAACAAGTTCCACACACAAGGCTACCAAATAGCTTTTGTAGCACCCTTTATTTGTTGAGTTCCAGAAAAGGGCTAGATCATATCAAAACAAATTGAAATTTTGGATGGCTTTAATCAATTCAATGTGTAGATATGTTGCACCTGCTTGGAGGGTCCAGAAAGAATACCTAATGAATAAACAATCTAGCATTTTTTACTACATTCAAAGCACTAATAATAGAGGATCTATAAACACATCCAAAGACTGCAAAATATCACACCCAGAAGAATTATAGCATATGAATCATCCCTTACCTATGTCACCATCACTTATCAGATCAGATTTCCCCTTTCGCATGATAGTAACACCACCTATCCTGAAAGAATTAACACTAATATTAGTTCATTTTCCAAAACATAAGAAAATTTTGAAATATAATCATAAAATATTTGAAAATTCCATGATCTACAATGCTTGGCACAAACCCAGCAAAAACTTGACCTTTTCTCTTCCGTTTACTTAGTGCATTGCCAACAAACAATGAATATGAATGTGTAGAAGCATATAATACCAGAAAATTGAACAATATACTGAAGAAATTAGCAAAGCTTCCAGAAACTTCCAATAAAAGCAGACAAATTCTGCAAATAAGCTTACTGTTTGGCAAGCAATTGCAACTCCTGATGAGCATCTTGATCCTTTACTTCACAATTCAGTACTTTTTTGACCAGGCGCTTATATTCATTGATATTTGGTGTCAAGACAGCTAAGTGGTAACCATTAACAAGATCAGGATTCTCTGTAATAAGAAAGAGCCCATCCTGTCATAACAGCATAGGATCAGCACAGAAGGTCAATGGCCATATTAAGAAATTAGATAGTAGAAATAGATCCATGAAGAGCGATTCCAAAAGTTGGTGATACATAGCAATAGCTCATTACCCCATCTACAACAATTGGAACATTGCGCTGTCTTGCATGACTCATGATCTGACCCACACATCCCTGGACATGCAAAAAAGCATGGAATGCTTCAGGCAAAGCTTTAACAGGATCCAGTCTAGGAAAATAAGGAGAGCACTGATGTAAAAAGGAAGGTCTGCTTCCAGTGTTTCCACCTCCAGTCGTAATAAAACAGGAACAGCATTGATATCTGTGCTTTCGACATGGCATCAGTTGTGTATATCTTTTTATGCCCCAATAACATTGTTATAGAGAAAACAACATTGTTATAGAGAAAACAACATTTTCTCCAAGGTGTTCATTTCAATCCTCTATATCGCTTTAAAATGCCATAATTCACTGAAGAGTAATCATCTATGTACCCTTAATTTGTACTGTGTTGATGCCCAACAGTTCTGAAAGATATTAGATTAGATCTCTGGCTGTACTGCAGTTGTCTGTAGTTTGCACTCCAGTCACTGGGAACTCATGTCAACTGTCTCGGTGCTACTCTTGGTAATGTCTATTTGTGTACAAAAATGCTCTCATAGGAAATTGTAAAACCGCACACTGTACAGTTGCTCTTAATTTTCAATGAAAGTTTGGGAACCAAGAGTGACAGGATATAAAACAATGAGAGACCAATTAAGAATCATAGTAAACGGAAGAGAAAAGGTCAGGCTCTTATGAAAAAAAAAATTCTTGAGAAACAAATGACCAACCAGATGTGCTGCTGAGGTACAGAAAAAAGCCATTACAAATAAAAAGAAACACAGACATGGTAACTTAATACAGATTAAATAAGTAAATGAACTGAGATCAATAAGGCCAAAGAAGCATACCAGCAGGAATGGGTCTCTCCCAAGACCCGGACCAACTACTAGACAATCAAACCTTTCCAGCCATTTATCAATCTCTGCAAGAACCTTGACTGAGATTTGTTCTTTCTCCTCATCCCTGAAAGAAATCCTTAACAGGTAAAAACCTGCTCAAACATGGAATTTAGATCATAAAAACAGAAGTCCACAATTTGTTCACCTTATATTGTAAGATTCTTCCAAAATAGGATGCACAATCAATTCAGGGCTGTAGCCTTTTATAACCGGGGCAGCATCTTTTGTGCAGAAAACATGTGATAAATCTGCACCCTGTAAAACCAAGAAAGTTATACCATACCTAGCAAATACGAGCTAAGAAAGATGCAAAATTTGGTATTTTTTACCACATTACTCGTTGGGACATCATTACTGATGAAAACAGAACTATATAATTGAAAAAGTTGAACCAAATTGGGCAAGAGAACTAACAATTTTCAGGGCGGAAATAGCCGCAAAATAAGGAGCACCAGTGTACTCACGACATCCACCAACAACTGCCACCTTTCCTGATGAACACGTAATAAGAGAAAAATAGAACTCGTTTACTAAAATTCCTCACTTCAGCAAATGGTCACGAGTCATAGCTAAAGCAGCCAATTAAACATATCAGATGCATTTGAATGAAACAAGGGTAAAATGTGAACGAATTTGTCTTCCCATTATAAATCTGTCCACCAGAACATACCCCAATTCATGGTTAAGCAAGGTAACATAAAGAACCCATTGTAACAGACAGAAATATAACCATCAAGAATCATTGTAGAGAACAAATTACACAGTACCAAAACTACAGACGAACCTGCCTGGCCTTTATATTTACTTCGGTCAAGGGGCGGAATAATTGCCCTCAGAATGTTCTCAGCCTCAGCGTCATGAGCCATTGACCTTACGTCGTGCAATCTCTTGCGATTGCCGCAACCTCCCACACAGAGAGACCTCACCAAGAAATTCTGTCTTCGCAGAACGGACGAGGAAGAAGCCAACATACAACCTCCTGCATAACCACAGGTGAATAGCATTAGCAACGACCACTTCACAATCAGCTCAAACACGACCAAGACGAAAATGGGCCACTTCAAATGGACTCCATCGGGTCGTCGTCGCATTTGAGGGATACAGAAGCTCAAGAAAAGCAGAAATTTGAAGAAAGAAGAACAAGAAGACGAACAAACAGAGAACGGAACAGAGCAACTACCAAGAAACTCGAAACAATACGAACCCATCACCATAATTATTCCTCAAAAAGAAAACGAAAGTCAGCTTGCCTTCAGATGATTCTCCGGCCCACAACGTCGATCATCGGGAAGAGAAATCAGAGGGCGGAGTAGGAGAACCGCCGACCCGAGAATACCGAATGTGACGGACTGAAAATTCTTTATTTTGTGTAACTTGTTCCGAAAACCCCCTCAACTTTGGCACTATTCCATAAGTACCCCGAATTGTTTTGATATGTTGCAGATTGCCACCCTCAATTTGGGCACCGTAGCAAAATATCCAAACTTGGAAAAGTTACAGATTACCCAAGAGCATAAATTTTACCACGGCTGCCAGTTCTTCCTTTAGATTTTACTAATTTCGTCAACCATTCATCCTCTATATTTTTCTTTTTTAACTTCATTCATTTTTAATAAATGTTATTAGGTGAAAAATTGAATAAATCCATTTTCACACAACACTAAACTACAATGCAAATAGAAAAATTAGTGACTGCAATATCATTAAAGTTCAGAGGTTAGTCTGTAAATTTTTAAAATTTATGGGGGGCAATGTCCAATTGTGCCAAAATTCAGGGGTTATGAGCCATTATCTTTTTTCTTTTATTGGCGCAATAAAATTTCCCTTTTTAACATTAGGGCACGACTCTCACATATCTCTCTCTATACTTGAACATCCAAAGACACTCCACCTTTTACTCTTGTAATTTCCATCCATCCCACAATGCTTTGGTTTTGCAAAATGTCCCAATTGTCACCTGCTTCACTTTGATCCGTTTAGTTCGGCTTTGGACAAATGCCCTTAGGAAAATGCAAATATCTTTAGGCTAAAGGGGTTTTCCGAAATGCAAATACCGTTTGGTAAAATGAAAATTTTCATTGCAGTGTGAAGCAACTTTGGCTTAAATGCCGTTTGTTAAATACTACATTTTGTAAAGCACTTTGACTAAATTTCTTTTTTAATAAAAAAATTGTAATTTTTTTAAAAATCTATTCACCGGCAACCAAATCTAGCCGCTGGTCAATCTCCAGCGACCAGATCTAGCCGCTGGACAGGACCGCCTAAGGTCGGGCAACCTCAAGTGGTGGTTAGTTGTCACCATCACTTGGGTTGTGCGAACCCAAGTGACGGCACCTTTGTTGCCTAGGCACACGACCCAAGCAAACACCGCCGAGGCCACCCGAACCTAGCTAAACGCCATCGGGGCCGCGCAAACCCAGGCAATGGCGACGGCGCTTGGGGTCCCGCAGGCAACCACCACCTGAGTCGCACAACCTTGGGCGGTGATCACCAGCATCGGGGATGCCTTGGCCGACGGTCGTCGGCCTCGTCGGCTCATCGAAGAAGATGAATAGTAATTTCGTGAACAGTGCCATTTGCATTTGGAATATGCAACTTCCCAAATAACTCCAGACCTCCCTTGGGCTAAATGCTTTTAGAGCCCTGATGCAATTGTATTTGGCTAAAGTCCTCCAAAAACAAACCAAACAAGTTTGCATTTGGCCAATGGGCTTTCAGGGCTAAAAGCCCCTTGGCAAAGCTGAACCAAACAAGCCCAAAGGGAGGTCCAGAGTGTTGCAAAAATGTTCCTCAACACTCGATCTCCAACTGAAGTCGCATCGATACAAGACGATTTCGGCTGCCCAATTTTTACACTTGCCATATTTTGAAGGCAAGAAATTGTCCTTTTCAAAATATATTACATTTTGTAGTCATAATAAAATTTATCTTTATCCTATGTCTAGTGTGTGCTCACGAAGGATTAAGTAGGATATAAATAGGATATAAGTCGGATAAAATAATTACACAGGAAATATGGGATAAAAATGGATAGAATTTTTAATATTCATAATAAAAAAATGTATTTTTCTCAAATAACAAATTTCTGAAATTAACCAAATTAAAATTATATTTCAATATAAATAATATTTGAATTCTAATATAAGAAATTCAAAATGACAAAAAGTAATAATTTATTTTTTTGTTTAATCTTATTTTTATTTATATAGTCGAATTCGATTCTATCTTATTTTATAAATTCATTATATAAATATAAATATATATTTATATTTATTAAATATTGTAGGTATTTTAGTATTTAAAAAAATTTATTAGAGAATGATGGAAGGGGGAAGAAAGAAATTTAAAAAAATAAATTAATTAAAAAAGAGAGGAAAATAAAATATAAAAAATAAAATAAAAAGGAAGTAAGCAAGTGTGCCGCGAGAGATTTTTATCATCTTTGTTTGTAAATTTTTTTGTTCATTTATATCAATATATCGTTTATACCTAACAATATACATAATGTGATATAATATATCCAATTTTATTATTACGATCATTAAATAATTGATAGAGTATAGTAAAATTCATGGATTTCATATTATATCATATACAATCCTATTTCAATTAGAAATCTAAACAACCAAACATAGTCAAAGGGGTTTGAAGTTTTATAAGCTAATTACTTCCGGTTTTCACTTTGTTTTTGTGCAATAGAAGTTGGGGATTCTTTGAGTGGTGGGACCCTGGAATGGGTCTTAGTCAAAAAAATGCAAATAGGGTCCGACAAAGTTTGGGCTTTTTCCAACTTTCTACACAATCTAGGGACAAATGCCAGCTTGATCCATATAAGTCCTTCTCTTTATATCGATCCCTTGCACTGAAAATTTCGCATATGTTCTCCAAAGCTCTACTTTTAACCTGTTGCCTCTGCTCTTTCTGTCTCCGAGTTTCAACCTTTCTTCCCTTCTCTTAACTCTAGAGGGGAGGGATGTAATCTAGATTTCTCCCTCATCTCCTTCTTTGATTGATTTTTTTCTTCTATTTTATTTCGTTTCTTGCTTTATTCTCATTATCTAAATCTAAATTTGAGAACTTTTCTTCCCCTGATTTAATTTTAAATCAAGGAGTTTTAATGAATAATTACTTGACCTCCCATTTCAATTGTGTTTACAATAGCTCTGATGTCAGACTTATACTCATTTAACATATTTTTGTTAGAAGTCATGGTGTCTTACACTAGTTAAATGGCTCACTTTTGCAAGATTTGAGCTTGTCACTAGTATTTTATTGTGTCTGTAAGGTGATGGTGTTGAAAATGCCAAATCTAGGTGCATATAGTCAAAAGGCAAAATCATAAATATAAATGGAGATTTCAACATGAGCTCATCATTGATTATGATATGTGATTTGGTGATTGACCACCAATCTTTGGTTGGAATGTAATCACATATCTATTTTTTAAGGACAAGCAAATGTTTAACTTTACCGACTATGCTTTGATGATTTACCTTTATTTATCAATATTTGTTTGTTTTGCAGTTTTACAGTTTTGCTTTGTTGTGGTGATTTTGGGAATTTTTAATAAATCATTTCATGTATTATTCAGTAATGATTAGAAATTTCATTTGATAAAAAAAAAATTTTTAAAAAAATTGCCTCTATATCCCATATCTCTGAAATCGGCGTACGAGTGGAGCTCATATCCTGTGAATTGTGATCAACACCAGGAATTTTTTGCTCCACAGCTAGAACTTGTCCCTGACAGTGCTTTTAAAACCCAGTACCACGAACAGGATGCAATTTTTTTTTTTCATAAAAAGTCTCTTTTAATCTAAACATCATGGAAAAGATTTGCGTAAAAGTGGGTGAATTGGAAGAAAAGAAATTGACGTTGTCCTTAAAATAGACATTGCCCTTACACATCCATTGCTTAAATAATTATTTTTATGATAAATTAAATCACACTTTTTAATCACTCTTCCTCAACTTCGACGTCAAAGCTTCTTCATCGTATAAACCTATGCACAAAGGCGAATACGATCTTCCCTTCCTATGCACAAAGGCGAATACGATCTTCCCTTTCTTTTTAAGGAAAATCAACACGTCAATCTTATACATCTACAACGTTTTTTTTTTTTTTCTGTCCTCTACAACAGATTTGAGGTGATTGTCAATGTCAATAGTGAAAAACGCCTTGCAATTTTGATTCTACTATAAGTATAGAATTTGTCAAATACATCAGTGACTTTTCTTAATAACGGTAGTATAGTACCCACCGAATTTATCATCTGAATAACCTTTGCCTTCAACCTAGTTAAAAGATAAGTTTTACTAAAAATCATATAATATTTAAAATCATACTATGGATGCATATATGCTTAATTTGAATAACTAATGATATAAAGAACTTCCATATTATTATGGCAAATTATTCAACCATTCCCATTATTATAATCAATATGATTTCTAAATTTTTGAAAGTTCAAACTTTAGCTTTATAAGTTAATCGTAGTCTCATTTTTGCATAACATTTAATGTTAGTATGTAACTTATTGATCTTAATGGAATCACATTAGTAGAAATGAAATGTTTTTAATCATTTCGATTTTGAATTGGAAAAATGTATTTTCCTTATAATACTCATAGTTAATTTTTCTTTTCATTTCTTATATTTTTTATTGGTTAATTATTTTTCATTTTATTTCACTATATTTTTCTTTTTTAAATTATTTTCATTTCAAATCTTGACATTTAGGCCCTTTTCTCCTATTTTTTTATTTATTTTTGTCCATATTAATGTAATGTTACGTGAATTTTGATTGCTCAATAATTTACACTAGCCCTCAAAAGAAATTGTCAAATGGGCAAAAACTAATGCAAATCTCTCATGTGGCTGAAATTTGAAAGTCCTTGTCACGGACAATGCTATTGAGCCAGGAAATTCGAATGGCTGGTTTGGGCTCACTGAATGGGCCAGTATTGAATTGAAGAAACACAAACAACGGAAATGATCTTTAAGGGTACGTTTGGTAATATTTCTACTCTTGGAAACAATTTCTTTTGAGGAATAGTTTTTTTCTATTTCTACTCCCCGGAACAATTTATAAGTAAAATAGGGTGTTTGATAACTACAAAAATTTCTTATTTTCAAAATAGAAAAAGAATAGAAATGCATTTGGTACAAACAATTTTTATTTTTATTTTTTTCCCTTCCTTAGAGACAGCGAGGGTGGAGTGCATAGCGGGTGGGGTGGCGGCCGGCAACCTTGATCATCGTTCACATCGCCACCCTCGTCGCCACCGCCGCCAATCGCCATCCCTACTATAGGGTGAGGATGCGGCGAGGCCAATGCTATAGGGCGAAGGATGGCGGTGAGAGGCTAGTGGCAAGCGGGTGGGGGCGGCCGGCGATCGATGGTAGCTACTAGCAACCAATGGGTGGTGATGGATGGTGGGCAACTGACAGTGGCGGTAGTAGGTGGCGGGTGGCATGATGGGTGAGTGGCGATGTACTATAGGCGGTAAATAGTCCCCAAGAAATAGTTTCTAAAAATTATTCCTAGGAATAAAAAGCTACTTTTTTCTATTTCTCATTTCTACTCCAAATCTATTCCCATGAATAACTTTCTATTCCCTAGAATAAAAAAATCAATTGGCGTTACCAAATGGATTTCTGTTCTTTTTTTTATTTCTGGAAACAAAAGAACAAAAAACAAAGAAATTGGAGCATTGTCAAACAAAGCCTAAAAGTCTAGTGAGAATGGGCATGAAACAAAAACGTATGAGCTTTTGAGCTTTTGTTTTGTTTGTGAGTGGTTATTTAGGATAGGAGTTTCATGGAGAGAGAAGAGAGTTGTTAGAGAATTTATAAAGCCCAACATGCCAGCTGCGATCTCGCAACATTGTTACTTGCGCATTGGCTAACTCCCACATCAAAGATAGTCCAATTTCTCTTCATATGCGACGTGTGGCGTGTGCCTTTGAACTACGCAAGTGTTGCGAATTCTTCTTGTGATTTCATAATATTCTCAATTTGACCATATTAATGATCACATGCTCTCGCCGAGTCAGTTTTACACTTTTCATTAACCTAAATTAGTTTCAGCTATAGGAAAAGATTTCTGGAAATGAATATCACCGTGTCATTGGTCGAAAGGGTATCGTGTGCCTATTCGATGCCCTAGTCCTTTTTTTAATAACTAGTAAAACCATGGGTTGGTTGTGAAAAGGACCATTAAGTGGGTTCAATGCATCAGGTGACCATTCAAATCTCAGGGCAATCTTTGTACGTGAACCGTTGAACATTTTGAATTACATTTATTTCTTCCGAAATGTCAACATGGAGTCCCATAATAAGTGCATCTCAAGGAAGATTAGAAATTCGCGTTCCTTCGGTAACGTTGCACTGGCGTTTTTCAAAAGCTCAATCCCCAATCTCCAATCTGAGAAGATCCCATAATTACTTCACAGAATCCACTTTAATGTCAAATGCCACTATGATCAGGTGACTCTAATAATGTAAAATTCGATGTGACTTTGCATAGTGTCTAATAACTCAGGGGCACTAGGTTAATATGTCAGTTATTAGATATTGTGTGAAGCATTAATCAATCTAATGGGGCTCTTTCGAGTCCCATCTTATCACCCTAGGTGTAGACAGCAATTATACTAACCTACCTGGCGGTAGCCTTTTCCTAAAAAGAGATGCACAATCTACCTTCCCCACCCAAAGTCCCCCAAGGTCCCCACAATCTTGATGTATATTTTTCTTCCCCACTCAATAAGAAAAAATCTTACTCTTTAAATTATGATTTTGCCTTTACATATCTTAACAAAAGACTGGAATTTAATATGTCGTTAAACTACTTTATTAGAGATCTCGCGTAGATCTCGGCATCCCTCTGATATTAAACACCGAGAAGGTATTCCTCCTTTTGAGGAAGACAAAAATATAGAGGGAAATCAGGTGCTTAAGTCTTGCAATCACTAATACGTTAAAATAAGAAATATAGTTCTATTAGCCTATCAATAATATATCTATTGGAAATGCATGGCAGCTCGAGCCAGTGTCGAAAGACACCTATTGTGTTGTATTTGACATTTCTCAATAGAAGACAAGGACCACCCTCGAACAATCCCATCCCCTAGTCGCTTTTATTTTCCAAACGTGAACGTCATCATCATAGATACGAGATAGATGTGAGATTTTCTCGCGACACCATTAACCCTTTATCCCCACGCTGCCTCTCTCTCGGACACACAAAGAAGGCCATTCATGTTTCGACGAAAGCATAAAAATCTTCGCGGAATTTTGAAATATAATTCGAATCTCAACAATTTATGAAAATACCACACGTGAATTTTCGGAGGGATTTTATGTATTGCGAAACTTAAGATATTCCGCGTTTAAAAAAATCAAATTACATAAGTTGAGTTATCTAAATTAAACAAAAACTAGGAAATAGTCGTCAATCGAAACACCTAACAATATATCCAACAAAAAAAAAACACTAATAATATCCGAAGTGATTATATTTTTTGAGCACACACATTACACGTATCTGTAAACATTATTTCCGTATTTTGGCTTTTTCTTACGGTCCCTTGAGGATCAATATCTTCCTCATACCCCCATCATAATCAAGATTTATTTTGCTATAACTCTTACACAAACGATCGTGACACTCAAATACTTACATACACCTAACTTTGAAGATTAATACTTCTGTTTTTTGGGTTTTTACTAATTAAAGCATAAAAATAATCCAGTAGCGGCATTGCTAGGTGATTTTTTTTTTAACGCAAATAATGATTTGACAAGAAATAATACGCGTAGTTGATTAGTCAAAATTAATTTACAGAAATTCTCGATGTGGGTCATAATTTCTTGTGCAAGTTGAACCAACAATCTACATGTAACTCAAGAATACACTTGAAAATAGACACCGAATTCAGTGCAAACGACAACTTGAAGCTGAAGAGCTTTAATAATTAGTTTAACAAGTACATGAAGGTAAAATGGAAAACTGCTTTCATGTTAGGTTTGTTAAGATATGAAATCTTTTATGATATTATTTTTTGAATATGAAATCTTTTTGATATCTTTTTTGAATTTAAGATCAACATACCAACTATAGATGAGTTGGCATTCCATGATTCTTGCTCTGTCAAAGATTGTATTTTTCCTTCTCTTTATAAGCGTGTACGATCTGTAAATTAATATATATGAAATATCATTCATGATTTTGAGCTTTCATATGGTATCGAGCAATTCTACTCCTAAGAGCATTTTGATCAGGCTATTCTGCATTTTTTTTTGGCAATCTTCTGCACCCTATAGCCATGGAAGTCACTTCAGAATCAACTTGCATCACCTCAAATTCTAGTTCCGTTTCCATCAAAACAGTTGCACTTAATGGTCTGATTTCGATCTCAGCTGCCGTCAAATTGCCATTCAAGCTCTCTACTGCCAATTATCCCTCTTGGCGTGCTCAATTTCAGGTGCTACTCATTGGTTATGATTTAATGGGATTTGTTGATGGAACTTCTGTCCGTCCGCCTCTCACCATTTCAACTAGAAATCAAACGGTGCCAAATCCAGCCGTAACAACTTGGATTCGCCAAGATTAGCTCTTGCTTCATGCAATTTTTGCATCTGTATCCGAAGCCGTGATTCCTCTCATTGCCTCTTGCAATTCATCACACGATGCCTAGACAAAACTCATGAATTTATATGCCAAAAAATCACGCTCAAGAGTTATGCATCTCAAGGATCAACTCTCTACCGCTCGCCGAAACTCACGTTCTGTTTCAGAATTTTTGTAGGAACTTAAAGCCCTTGCCGATGAATTAGCAATCATTGACACTCCTATCTCCGATGATGATTTAGTCATTCATGCACTTCGAGGACTTGGAACTGAATACAAAGAAATCGCAGCAGCAATTAGGGCTCGTGAAAACACAATTAGCTTTGAAGAAATGCATGACAAATTGGTGGCCTATGAAACCCAACTAAAACTGGAAGAAATTAGACTTGAAGCAGCACCAATCACAGCCAACTATAGCAATAGAAGCAGTGGCACAAGAAGCAACTCCCGATGGCCTAACAGTCGTAGCCGTCATCAAAATTATTCCAGATCTAACCAGCATCATGGACCTTCTCATAGGAGGTATTCTGATCGGGACAATAGAGAGTCTCGTCCGACATGTCAGTTTTGCGATCAATATGGACACTTGGCCAAGTCTTGTTTTCGCATTCGAAATAGTCTCCGCGAACCTACTGCTCACATTGCAACAACTCAACGTCAAGAAAATGGTTGGCTACTAGACTCAGGAGCATCACACCACGTCACAAGCAATCTTAACAACCTCACCACTCACTCAGAGTACGAGGGCCCCGACGAGATCGTCATTGGTGATGGCACATGTTTGCATATTAGTCACGTTGGTTCTACTAATTTATAATATCCAAACCAAGCATTTAAATTAACCAATGTTTTATGTGCACTTGATAGTACGAAAGACCTGATTTCCGTCTCACAATTTTGTTGCAATAACCACTCATCTATCGAATTTTTTGCCAATTATTTTTTGGTGAAGGATCTTCGCACGGGGGTGACGTTGCTTCGAGGAGGGCTTAACAATGGTGTGTATCGGATGCCTCTCACAAACACTCATTCAAAATTCACAACATTTGTTAGTGAGCGGACAAAACCGATGGTTTGGCACAATAGACTAGGTCACCCTTCAATTCGTATTCTAAGTTATGTTCTTAATAATTTTCCAACTCGTTTGTCTTCTGAGTCAATCATAGGCTTTAAGTTATCCTGTGATGTGTGTCAGTGCAATAAGAGTCACAAACTTCCATTTGGGGTATCAACTCTTGTGAGTCATTTTCCGCTTGATATTATTTTTTCCGATGTTTGGGGTCCTGTGTCAACTATTTCAATTGATGGTTTCCATTACTATCTTATATTTGTTGATCACTATACGAAATACACTTGGCTTTATCCTATAAGAAAAAAAATCAGATGTTACCCAAATTTTTGAACAATTCAAAAGCTTGGTTGAACAACAATTTTCTGTTTCTATTCGAAATTTATATTCGGATGGTGGTGGAGAATTTCAAAACTTGAAATATTTTCTTGCAAAACATGGAATTTCCTATCTAACTACACCACCACACACCCTGGAACACAATAGCACTGCAGAAAGAAAACACCGACACATAGTTGAAACTGGACTCGCCCTATTACACAAAGCAAATTTACCACATTCCTTTTAGTCATATGCGTTTCAAACTGCTACATATCTCATTAATCGTTTGCCAACACCCGTTTTAAATATGCATTCACCATTTCAAACATTATTCCAAATGGCTCCCAATTATAAAAAACTTCGCATATTTGGTTGTCTTTGTTATCCATGGTTACATCCATATAACACAAATAAACTTATGTCCCGCTCTCGACAATGTATATTTTTAGGGTATTCATTGTCACAAAGTGCATATAAATGTTTTGATCCACAAAATAATCGTCTTTATATCTCACGTCATGTTGTGTTCGAAGAAAACACATTTCCGTACCAAACACTTCTCAATATTAACAGTGTCTTGTCAACCCCTCAAAGTTCATCTCCTCCACTTACTGTTTCACTTCCAGTTTTAGTGCCAAACATTGGACCATCTGCACAAGTGCCATCTCGAAGCAACATTCCATCCCGTGCTACATCCTCATCAACTTCCCAACCCTCCAATCAATCCCAACAAATGCCACCTCTTGAAACCCCAATTGCCACTATCAATAATGACCAAACATCAACACCCAAAAATCCACCTACAAGAACTCGCAAAATGACCACTAGATCCCAAAATAATATTTTCAAGCCCAAACAAATCAACAACATCATCACCAAACATCCACTTCCACCGACTATGGAACCAACGGGAATTACACAAGCTATGTGCGATCCTCAATGGCGTGAAGCAATGTCAGCCGAGATCAATGCCCTTATTTGTAATGGGACTTGGGAACTAATACCTTTTGATCCATCTTTGAATGTTATAGGTTGCAAATGGGTTTATCGGATTAAAAGACGTGCAGACGGTAGTATTGAGAGGTACAAGGCACGTCTTGTGGCCAAAGGTTTTCACCAACGACCGGGTTTTGATTACACTGATACCTTTAGCCCGGTCATCAAACCAAATATTATTCGGGTGGTTTTATCATTGGCTTTAATGCGTGGATGGACATTGAGACAACTGGACGTCAACAATGCCTTCCTCCAAGGAACTCTTTAGGATGAAGTTTACATGTCGCAACCGCCTAGTTTTAAAGACCCAGAAAAACCAACACACATTTGCAAACTTCACAAAGCCAAATATGGGTTAAAGCAGGCTCCGCGGGCTTGGTATAATGAGCTAAGTTCATTCCTTCTCGCAAATTCATTTGTCAATTCGAAGAATGATAGTTCTCTATTCATTTACTCTCATGGTGGTGTTCAAGCCTATTTTTTAGTGTACGTGGATGATCTCATTATCACAGGAAGTGATCAGAAGTTTGTTTCGGACTTCATCACTGTTCTCTCTAATCGGTTCTCAATTAAAGACTTGGGGCCACTAAATTTCTCTTTGGGAATTGAAGTCATTCCTACAAAAACCGGCTTACTTCTTTCTCAACATAAATACATAAGAGAGCTACTTGAACGCTTCAAAATGGGAGATGCAAAAGAGGTTGTGACACTATTAGCCATGGGTCAATCTCTTTCGGTTCATGACAAACAATCACCGGCCAATGCTACAAAATTTCGAAGCCTCATTGGTGCACTTCAATACCTCAACATTACTCATCTGGATCTTGATTTTGCAGTAAACAAGCTATCTCAATTCATGCATAAGCCGACCACAACCCATTGGACAGCTGCAAAACGGCTTTTACGCTATCTTAAGGGAACATTATTCCATGGGTTGCACTTGAGACGCAACACACAACCTGTGCTTCATGCCTACACCGATGCAGATTGGGCAAGTAACATTGATGATCACACATCTACTTCGGGTTTTGTGATTTATATAGGGGCCAATCCTATCTCTTGGAGTTCTTGAAAGCAACGATCAGTTGCACGGTCGTCTACTGAAGCAGAATATCGAGCCATTGCCACGGCCTCGGCGGAACTCATTTGGGTAAAATCTTTGCTTCAAGAACTTGGCATTCACGACAAGGCACCAAGCTTGTATTGCAACAACATAGGTGCGACTTATGTTTGTGCAAATCCCGTCTTCCATTCCCGAATGAAACAAATTGAGATAGATTACCATTTCGTTCGGGAACTTGTTAAAGCCGGCAAGATGCGAGTCTCTCATATTTCCACCCATGATCAACTTGCCGACATTCTCACAAAACCGTTATCAAGGTGGCAGACAATACAATTACGAGACAAGATGGGCGTTTCCGATGGAACGTCCATCTTGCGGGGGGCGTGTTAAGATATGAAATCTTTTATGATATTATTTTTTGAATATGAAATCTTTTTGATATCTTTTTTGAATTTTAGATCAACATACTAACTGTAGATGAGTTGGCATTCCATGATTCTTGCTCCGTCAAAGACCGTATTTTTCCTTCTCTTTATAAGTGTGTACGATCTGTAAATTAATATATGAAATATCATTCATGATTCTGAGCTTTCATAAGGTCGAGGGCATGCAATGGCAAACCACAGTGAAATTTATATGGTAAAAAAACAGTTATTTCACATCCTTGGTGTGTTTATCTATATATTTAATTTACTTCTTCATATATATATTTTCGAAAAATATTTGCATAAAATGTAGTCGGTGTCCTAAATTGTTTTCAGAGTGGTTTTTAAGAAAAAAAAAAAGTTAAAAAAGAAAGAGAACAAAGGAATATCGAGGAACTGTCTGAGAATCAAATGCCACTTGTCTGCGGTGGTTCAGGGCAGGCAAAGACAAGGCACTGAAACTGAACAGCGTATTGGCCATGCCAGGATTAAAAGCATCAAAAAAGAACTCCCCAAAAAAAAAAAATGCCTCCGTATTTGCTCTAAAAATTAGCCAGGCCTTCCATATTAATAAGCACCTGACTAGAGTTCAAATTATTATCAAACATGTGATTTATTGTTGACGAATATAAGGATTATTATTGATATTAAGGTACATCAATAATGACCACTTATCAATTTTAGATATATGATGACGTATAATTAGCTATAATCAGGAGGGTATCAATTAGAAGGGGCGATAGATTACCGATTGAGGTATAAACAAAAGTTGGAATTACTTAGGAGATGGGGCATAATGAACTTCGATTACAACGAGGTACGATGAGGATCAGTCCCTCGAGACAGAACATCTAAAATATTAAGACATTAGGAGTGTTTTATGTGAGTTGGATTCAACAATGAAATATTTTTCACAAAAAAATTGTTATTCGACTTTTAATAGAAGAAACAGATTTTTATGATAGCTCCAAATGGGATATATCACAAGCATACAAGGTAATTGATAACTTTAATTCAAACATAACAATACACATGCAAATTGTGTCAAAATTTAATCGATGATAAAGTTTGGAAATATAGCCACTTTTGAGAATGCAAGGATAAAAATACACATCGGAATTTAATTGATGGCAAAATTTGAGAATGCAAAAATGTAATGCAGAAATTTAATTGACAATGCAACATCAAGGATAAAGATACATGTCATAATTTAATCAATGACTTAAATTTAGAAACTACAAATTAGAAAAAAGTCAGAATTTAATCAAGATGAGAATCTAGAAATTAAAAATGCTGTGCTAGAAAGTAAAGGGAATTGGAAAACTATATGTTGTTTGTTTATGCAACGACGAGCCTCTAGCAGGCGAATGTTGGTATTTACAAGGATTATGCCATAACCATTTTCAAGCAATTCTCTTGCGATTTTAGCCATGTTCTCTCATCTCCAAAAATCTTGTGTCCATATTCTCATGATATCATGATCTTGTCTTCCAGCAATTGCTCCTTTATATTGCCTTTTGGTTACCCCATTCTCACCAGTAATTTCAAATTTGAAAACTCATAGCTGCATCCAATGTCTTCTAGACATCCAACTTTTCTTGATACCTCAATCGGTAAACCATCACTCCTTCTAGTAACAACCTTTGTCGACTATCACTAATCATTAATCGCCTTATATCAACAATTGATAAATTGTCATTGATGTATATTAATATCAACAAGTCCTCATGTTGGTCGAAAATGGATCACATGTTTAATAACAATCTGCACTTTAATCACGTGCCTATCCAAGTCGACGACCTGATCGATTTTTAGTGCAAACAGGGAGACATTTTATTCTTTTTGGTCTTTTTTACGTTTTTATTCCTAGCATGGTGGATAAGCTTTTCAGATTGAGCGCCTTGTCTATGCTTGGCCTAAACCTCCCCAGACAAGTGGCACGTGATTCTCAGACACGTCCTTGATATTCCTTTTTATCTTTCTCTTTTTACTAAAACGATTTTCCTTCTTCTTTTTTTTGGCATTATCGAAAATCACTCTCACGTGTCAACAGTGTATTATTAACCTAGGACACCGAGTACATTTTATGCAAATATTTTTCGAATATATATATGAAAAAGTAAATTAAATGTATCGATATAGACACGAAGAGTGTGAAATAACTATTCTTTTACTATATAAATTCATAGTAGTTTAACATTGCATGCACTCGACCTAAAATGAAATCAGTTTCCATTTTACCCACATATAATTTGTTAATTAAATATTAAGCTCTTTAGCTTTAAGTTGTTATTTGCGTTGAATTTGGTTTCTAGTTTCAAGGGCATTCTTGAGTTACATGTTGATTCTTGGTTCAACTTGCGCAAGAAATGATAAACCCACATTGAGAATTTCTGTTCATTAATTTTGACTAATCAACAACTCATTATATGCCTTAAAAAATAATCACCATGCAACGCTGTTACAGAAATATTTTTGTGCTTTAAATAGTAAAAACTCAAAAAACAATAGTATTAATTTAATGTTACACAATAATTAAAAACCGTAGCACAATTAGGAGACGATTAAATAACAAGTAATGAGCAAAATATAATCAAAATAACTAAGATGGGCGGGCCTCGGAAAGTCCTCGTTCTTGCGCCATGCTCTTCCTCACGACAAGCCGGGCAAGGCCATTCGGGTGGGGCAACGTGATTCGGGTCTTCACGGGGCAGTGCAATATTGTCATCCCCTCTCTCTCTCTATATATATTTGGCCTTCCAATCCTTTCATAATTGTTTTAGTATCTATTCTTAATAATAAGGCGAATTTGTTCACGCTTCAACGAAACTAAAAAGAGTCTAGACAAAATTTGATATACAATTCGAATCTCAACAAATTATGAAAATATCACATGTAAAGTTATGTACCAACTTTTACACATTATGAAAGTTTAGATGTTCCGGATTTGAAACATCGAAGAATGTAAGTTTTCTTTGTTAAAAGAAAATTGTATTCATTGATTAAAATATATAAGAAATACATAATTTTCAGACAAAGTATATTGAAATGGAATAAAAATACTGGAAAGCAAAACCAAATCCAAAATTTGGAGGGTCGACAAAGCACCAACAAGGTTAGGCACACACTTGTTCCACAAGAAATGATTGGTTAAGAAAAATATGTATTTATTGCACAAAAGGATATGTAAGAAGTACAAAATTTTCATGACAAAGTAAATCAAAAAAGAGTAAAATATTGAAAAGCAAAGCCAAATTTAGAAGATAATGAGGATCAACAAAGCATCGGTAATGTCAAGCACACACTCATTCCACAAGAACGGATTTATCTAGCAAAATAATCGATGGCTAATCATTGAATCTTGTATCTTTGTTAGTAATAAGCACATGCTGAAAATTCATTCTCCAATAATTATAGCGTTTCCAATTGTGATAGGCACCTAGGTTTGGCTTTTTCTACACCATCATCATATGGAGAAAACAAAAAATAGGTTGAAGAAATGCAAATATAACATGTGGAGGAGCAAATCTTGTGATTCAACGAGATGTCAAAATTCTTGTAATCATTATTGAAACTAAAGGTAAAGAACTTGTTCACGAACATAATAGAGGGGTATGGAATCCCCAAAATCATATTTTTTAAACTCATAGATCTAAAACTAGATCGGGTGAATTGAAAATCTCAAATTGAGAACTAGACCGGGAGAAAAAAGATTTCAAATCTAAATTAAGAGAGAAGAAAAGACAAGAAAGAGCAATAGCGTAAACAATATCAATGAAAGGGAGAGGAGGATGAGACTAGCTCAAACAAAAGTATGTAAGCTGAAAGATCTAAGTTAAACACAAAGTGAAAATTAAAAGTCAATCTAAATACATTAATTGCGGCACTTATATCTTCTTGGGCACATGCATTACGATGTCCAAACGTTATTTTTTTATTTGGTCCTTTTTATGGTCTCTTGATGATCAATATATTCTTTATACATACCCAATCATGGGCAGCCGTGTTAGTATTCATTCTCTTCCTCACTGCAGAGGTTGAGAGTTCGACTCCCCGCATTGCTAACATAACTTAAGTGGAGGGTCATGAGTGTTGGGAGTCTTGTGCTAGTCTTTCCGAGGTTTTACATCTAAAAAGCGACTTGAGGCGAGGCCCGACGGTGCCACCGGGTACCGGCGGGTTGTGTGAACCCGAATAGTGTAAGTGAAAATGGCTCCTACGATTCCTGGTATCAATATATATATCCTTTATACCTCATCGTAATCATGGTTCATTTCATTGTAACTCTCGTACAGAAGATCGTAACCCTAAAATACTTAGTAACGCTTATCTTTGAAAATGACAAATACCTTGCGTAAGAATCGTGGCAAAATGAACTTTTATGGCAACGTGGCACGATGGGGATCGGTCCCTCGAGACTAAGCATCTGAACATTAAGACATCGGGAGATTCTTTCTTTCCCTTTTCCTGATTACGTTTTTAATGCTGGGATGCCGGATACGCTATTCACTACAATGGTCTTGTCTTGGCTTTGCCCTAAACCACCCCAGACAAATGGCATGTGATACACAGACCTGTCCTTGATATTCTTCTCATCGAAAACCACTCTCACACGTTAACGAGGCTATTATTTGAGGACACCGACTAAATTCTATACTATATATTATGAAAATATATATTTAAAGAAGTAAATTACATGTGTTAATAGACACACCAAGAATGTGAAATGACCGTTCTTTTGTTATATAAATTCATAGTAATAATGAAAGCAGTTTCCCTAAGTCTCATCTTTGATTTTGCATTGCGCACTTTCTGTTTACTACTTGATTGTTCTCATGTGTTGACACATGAATTTTGACTATTATATTTATTCTTTTATCGCATAAAAATATTATGGGTGACCCTAATCCCAAAACAAAAATATCATTAACATTCTTCACATTTCCATTATGGGCACTAGGTGTTGGGAAAACATCCCTTTGAAATTTTATGATTCCAAAACATCTTCAGTACTAATGCTTACAATGACAAGTGCAGATTATTGAATTGGTTGATGAATTATTAATGAATTATCAAGGATTCCTTATATCAACAAAGGTGAGAAATTAGGCTTTGACAATTAGGAAAATAAGTGCCAACATGAGTGGAACCTCACGGTAGCTTGGAAGGACCAGTTGAGTTAGTGTGCTTGGAAGTCTTTCAATTCTGATGAAAGTGGAAATATCATTAGTTCTTGTCGTCACGAGTTATTTGGTGGTATCGTTATCAAAGATCGTCAATCAGATCACTCACAATTTGCACTGGTGATAGTGGGCATCGGATCTTGATGGTGATGTATGGCTGTAATGATGGCATCGGATCTTGAAGATGATCGTTGATAGTCCAAAAATAGACATTGCAGGATTGAGACTCCATAGTTGGAAATCGGGAAAAAACATGGGAAAAGCAGGCGAAAGTTTTTCTACGTCAAGATTGTGGCAGTGCACTCAATTTTACGAAACCTACGATAATTAGAGGAATACTTCTAATAATAAAGCCCGAATACTGTGACATGAGATAGAATCAACCATGGATTAATTCTATTATACAAAGTATCTGAGTGGCTATCTTTTTTTTTATATTTTTTTTCTTTATAAATTAGGAAATTAAATCCTAGGACACTAAACATAAGGAAAAAATAAGGATTTATACTAGTTCACTAATGCATATTAGACTAGAATGAATATACTTATAGCATTTAAATTAAGTCATATCCATGTTAAGTTTATTTTAAACAAGAAAACCCAAAAAAATTAACTGGTATTACGTTTATGTATTAATCTAAGTTATCTCATATAGCTTAAATAATACGTCGATCATGTTTAGATAGGTATTTAATTTGCCAACATCATCATCGGGAAGTAAAGATAAAACAAATCAAAAACATTAGGTTCACATGCAATTTACGCCTGCATCATAGTAATTTGTTTTCATTGCATAATTGCATTTAGTCATATTTAGGACATACATATGTCACATCATTGTTTGCTTTCTAGTCGAAATTTTGCAGAATTCCTGTTTCATTGGGCAATCGTGAAGCCTTGTTTTTGCTTGCTTAGCGCATTCATGTTTCTAAATATTTTCAAATAATCTATTTACTACTTTAAATATTGAGTGTTACAACATTATTTGTGTACTCGTATGATCATATCTCACGTGTTAATGGTTTAAGATTTAAAACCCAACAAAGATTGCTTGCAAAATATTTTTGAAGTAAAAAGAAAATGTACCGGAAAGGCATTAAATTAATATAACATAATTAAGTTCCTGTATTCATGAATCTTGAGTTTGCAGAAGTAAAATATAGTTCGCATTTTACTTGGGGTGTCTATTGACTCGTAACTGATTAGTGATGACTCTAGAGTAAGTTTAAACACATGTTCAAATTGAAATCCAAAGTTGCGATTGGAATAAGCTTGGGAGAGTTTTTGCAGTGACAATACTATCTCTTCACTAAGTAATTGTCTATGCCAGCCTGGTAGTTCATTAACTTTCTCTTAGTGGTTTAATTCGAAAAAGATTGCAACATCATGTGATTTTAGTTGATCATCCAACATGTGAGTAAGGAGGATAGTTAATGTATAAGACAAAATAAAAGTGTACCACAATAATTTTGGAAGCTTTTTAAGGAGGAAGTTGTACAATTAGTCCTAAACTTAGCATATAGATTTCAATTCAATTCTAAACTTTTGAACTATATCATTAGTTTCAAACCTTTATGTAATATTATGATATAGTTAATCTGATCAATTAACATGGAAATTCACTAACGTGGTGGTGTGCCATATAGGACAATTGATAGTGATTAGACTACTATGTCAGTGATTTCTAGCAAAAAATTGACCAATACATTAAAACCGCGTGTAGAAATTTAGGGCTAAATTGACTAAATTTAAAAACTAAAGATTGAATTGACATCCTTGTAATAAGTTTATGATTGATTGGATAATTTTCCATAATTCTTAAGTTTTCAATATTAGCACCGCTCTGTGTAACAAGCTTGACATTTTTCTTTAGAGGAAGAAAAAAAAATTCTTCTATATCTTCTTTATATCTAAGCCAAAACACCCTTTTTTTTAACTTTTTTTTTTTTTTTTTTTTTTTATGTTTCCCATTTACCGTTATATATATTAGCTAATGGTTGAGCTCATTAGCTTTAAGCTCTTATTTACTTTAAAGTTGGTGCTTAACTTCGAGGGCATCCTTGAGTTACATTATGATAATTGGTTCAACATAATTACCCGCAAGAAATGATGACCCACATTGGAAGTTTGCACTCATTAGTTTTGACTAATTCACAATTCAAATTACGTATTGCAACGGTCATGTATTTGGATGATAATGCCAAGCACTTAACGCAAATTATCACAATTATCTCAACTATTCATCCACTTGATAAACTATTTTTCTCACATATCTTATTTTTAATTTCTATTTACTATCCACACTAGGCCAAATACACAATGTGGCCTCTACATTGAGCGAGCCGTTAGATTTTACCAGGGTTACTTCCTAGAATCAACTTTTGATAAACAAGTATTGAGATTTTTTTTTTTATGAATAGAAAGATAATTATTGAGACCTCTTTAAGCATCCCTGTGGGAAAAAATAAAAATAAAAGATAATTTATGGAAGTTAATGACGAAATTTGATGAACAAAAAATCATTGACAAATTTTTTTATTCCATCAATAGAAAGATGATGAGTAATCAAAACGTCTTGGAATGCCGGATTGATTTTCCATTGGCCCCAAATTACTTTTTCATCCAACGTGCAATAGGTCTATACTAAAACGAAATCATATATTCACTTCCCTTTTTTTAACCTCTATCTATGTGCATTTAATTTTCCAACAAAAAAGAATGTGAATGGATGTCTAGACACGACAACCATTTAATTGTTATTATAAAAGCTTGGTTTTATTACGGTCATTTGATTTGAATTACAATAATTATAAATGGAATCAAATCAATATAGGCTAAGAATTCAAGTTCGAGAAAAGCAAGGTTGTCATTGCAATAGTACAATGGAAATCCAATCGAGTGAGCTAGGCCTTCAAAAGAAGACAATTTTAGGCATGATGAATCCTTTGGCCAACCATGAGGTTGCTCCTTTTTCATGCTTCCCTCGCCCATGCCCCCGAAAATTGAAATTAGCATCGGCTAGATTACTGCTGTCGGGACCGCGAACGACAGAGATCCCCACGCGCTCATCACGCGCGTGGTCCGCACGCCCAATCAGCACGCGGCATTCTCAGTACTACGTGGCACCTCCTGTCGTGGAGAGGGCCGTTTGAGTTTTTCCATAGCCGTTAACCTATTAGAATTTTTAGAAAAAAAAAATTTAAAAAAAAAAAAAAAAAGGAGGAAAGGGAAAGAGAGAGGAAGAGAGGAATGCGCTTTACAGCAAGAAGCGCTCGCGCAATCCCCCACTTTCCCACGAACGCATTTCTTGCCCCTCCATTTTCATCATCAATCCCCATCATCCCCTCCTCCTCAAATCTTTCTCTGCAAATTCTTCCATTTCTTTAAGTGGATCTCTCTCTTTCTCTCTCTTGTGTGGAAGGAAAAGTGGGTTTGGTTTGGTTCGGTTTGATTCAGTTCAGTCATGGAAGCTTCTTTGCTTCCCTGACGAGCTTCCCTGACGCCCCCTTGCTTTCTCTTTCCTGATTTCTTTGCCTTTCCTTTCACATTCCCCCTTCAAGAACTCGGAACCCAAGTGTGTGTAACCGACCCACCAAGCAAAGAAGCGAGGCCAGAGTAACTGAACCGCCAAAGTCAGGGACAGGGTGAGGGAGAGCGAGAGAGAGAGAGAGAGAGAGAGGAATCACACGGACCCACATGCCATGAACATGCCAAGCGCCGAACTCTACCACAAGTTCAAGCGCCTGAGGCTGTTCGAGCCGTCGGTGGGGGTGCTGGGCTTCGTCTTCGTGGCCTTCTGCGTGGTCTGCGGCTTCTTTTACTTGGACTACAGGAGAGGAGGGTACGGGAAGTTCTCCGGGAGATCAGAGAGGTTCGTGTGGTTGCAGGTGGACGGCAGTAACGGCGATCGCGAAGTGAAAAAGTTCGACTTTTTGGAGAGGAATGGCGATGGTGGGTGCGATTTGTTCGAAGGGGATTGGGTTTGGGACGATAGTTATCCCTTGTACGAGTCCAGGGAATGCAGGTTTTTGGACGAAGGCTTCAGGTGTACCGAGAATGGACGGCCTGATTCGTTCTACACCAAGTGGAGATGGCAACCCAGGAATTGCAATTTGCCCAGGTTCTTGAAAATTTAATTTAATTTTTTTTTGTACTTTCTGGTTGAAGTTCTTGCTTGAGAAATTTTGGTTTTGGTCTGTCCTGTGGGAAGAATTTTCTGTGGAGTCAAACAGTGGTGGGTTTTGGATCATGTTAGGTTATGATTATCAGGGATTACTTGTATGCCTTGTTTCTCTTTTGTATAGTAATTTATCCGTGGGGCCTTTTCCCGAGGGGTCTTGAATAAGATGTGGTTGAAATTGAATTGAATTAAATCCTCTTACACGAAATTGACGACCCTGTTAGATTTTTTAGGTATGTGAATCAAAACGTGCAATGGAATTTAATTCTTTGTGTCTGAATTTATTGTGCTGCCATTGGCCGTAGGAGTTGCTGAATTTTCGGCGGTTCTTAAGTACGTTAATCAAAACATGCAATGGAATTTAATTCTTTCTGTCAGAATCTTTTGTGCTAGCATTGGCCGGAAAAGTAGCTGAACTTTTGGTGGATATAGCAAGCGTACCGTTCAAGTGTTGTCACGGTATTTCCAACATGCATTTGTTTGTTTCCTTCACGCTGATCTTGTTTGGAGAGTAGTTCCACATTACCAAGCCCCTCCCGTGACTTTTTTTTAAACTGACGTGAAGCTTTCAACTGATGAAGACAAACCCTCTTTCTCTCTCTCTCTCCCCCGACCTTCAATTGGTCCACTTTTTTTACCATGTTAGTTAGTTTACAGATTGACAGATTGGATCTTATCTTGAAGCCATCTGGCTGCATGGTAGTTTTCCTGAATAATTAATATGTTTAGTTTCTTTCTTCTTTTTTTCCTTTAATTGTTCTTGTTTTAATCTAATGAAACATGGATGTGATGAAAACTACCGAAGTTGAGTTACTCTGAACTTTAAAATATTTGATCATAATGTGATCAGTCCATGGTATCAGAGAATATCCACTTAGATTTTGAATGTGATGTAGAAGCATGAGATGTTCTGTGCAGTTGGTGATGCAGTTCATGAATCATTCACATGACATGCTCTTGGTTTGATGTTGTCGTTGCAAAACTTTGGCTTACAAACATTGATGATGTCTTCTAACACCAGATTCAATATTGAAACTTTGGTTTGATATCATTCGATGTAATGTTGGTTGGTGATGCAGTTCATGAATCATTTACATGGCACACTCTTGGTTTGATATTGTCGTTGCAAAACTTTGGCTTACAAACATTGATGATGTCTTCTAACATCAGATTCAATATCAAAACTTTGGTTTGATATCATTCAATGTAATGTTGGTTGGTGATGCAGTTCATGAATCATTCACATGACTTGCTCTTGGTTTGATATTGTCGTTGCAAAACATTGGCTTATGATGTCTTTTAACTCCAGATTCAATGCAAAATTGATGCTGGAGAAACTACGGAACAAGCGGCTCGTTTTTGTGGGGGATTCTATCGGGAGAAACCAATGGGAGTCTCTCATGTGCATGCTCTCCTCTGCAGTTTCTGATCAGGACTCAATCTACGAAGTGAATGGCAGTCCGATCACAAAGCACAAAGGCTACTTGGTGTTCAAATTTAGGGAGTTCAACTGTACTCTGGAGTACTATAGAGCTCCGTTTCTGGTGCTGCAAAGCCGGCCTCCGCCGGGATCACCTGATAAGATCAAAACAACCCTGAAATTAGATAAGATGGACTGGACCTGTTCCAAGTGGAGAGATGCAGATTTGCTGATCTTTAACACTGGGCACTGGTGGAACTTTGAGAAAACCACACGAGGGTAAATTTGATCTTCTCATACAAGTTCTTCCTTAGGATCATCTATCTCTAATTTCAATAAGATGAATAATGTACGCATGGATACATGCATTGTTCGTGTCAGTATATTCATAAAAATTATGTTGCTAATTTTCTATAGGGAGCTTTTAGTTGGCCTTGATGAGACCTTATGTAATACCTGCTTGGTAGTCGATCTTTTACAGATATAAGCCGGTTGGAAATAACATGGGTTCTTTCTTAGAGACAAATGTGAGCATAAGGGTGGTCATAAGTGACAAGTATATTGTGCAAGTCGGGAACTTTTTCGAAATTTGCTATGGTCGATGAGGTTTATGGTTTGCTACAGACTTAGCAACACCTGACTATGATGGAGGAAGGGTCCTTGTGGGTTGGTTTCTAAACATCTATTTTGCTGGGTTTGTGTAATATAGGTGGCCTTTATATTATCTATCTCTTTCTTGGTCAGCGAGGTCTCAATGTTTTAGGCAGTGCTGCATAGCTTTTCGATTAGCTTGTTGATGCATTCTCCAACTTGCTGTTGCAAACTCTGAACCAGTCTGGCCATCTAGTGAATCTTTAAATAGTTTGATTGACATGAACATAATTAATTGGGTTGTACGGTATCTGTTATTTTCTTGGTCTTGGCAAGCAAGTTCTTTGAGTCAGGGAAGAGCTAGTTGTTAGATAAAGCCTGCAGTAGATCATTTGATATTTCATGCCCTAGCAACTGTCATATTAAATTGCACTACTATTTGTCAGTGGTTGTTATTTCCAAGAAGGGTCGGAGGTGAAGCTGGAAATGGCAATAGAAGATGCGCATAAGCGAGCCATCGAGACTGTCCTGCAGTGGATACACAACGAGGTCAATACAAAAAAGACACAGGTTGTTTTTCGCACATTCGCACCGGTGCATTTCAGGTAGGCATGTGCTTCCTTGATGAGTTATGATGCAAAGCTTATTCAGTTGCTCAAACTATGTGATCAGATCAAACATAAAGCATTGTTATAATGAATATGAACAAATTGACCATTGTTATTTGCATTCAATTAAATACCTTTAGTTGACTCTCTACTTGGTGCAGTTGACGAGTTCTGACAAGTCATTGTACTTTTTGGTCCTTTGCCACACCGGTTCTATAATCCTATTGGGATGATATCATGTCTGTTATTTTAATTGACCACTGTTTAACGTGTAAGAGCAAAAGATATTCCTATGGTACTTTCTTGTCCACCTGTTCAATGTTTAGCATTCATTTCCACACCCGAGTTTGACTTGTGATGCCGTAGTCGGGGGACTGTCCCCAGGTTGCATTGGATCACTCTCTCTAAATTCTTATAGATGTGGGCATTCAATAATACATGGCTCTGTCATATTAGAATTGGCTACTGCAATAAAAGTGCCTTGACATTTGACGGTTCAAATACCGAATCTCTCTGAGAAATGACCAATTGATAACAAATTTTACAGAGGGGGGGACTGGAGGAATGGCGGAAGCTGTCACTTGGAGACCCTGCCGGAGTTGGGCCCCTCGTCAGCTGCACCAGAAATGTGGTCTCAATTCAAAGTTGTCTCTGACGTATTATCGGCTCATTTGAGTGCACCGAAGCAAATCAAATTTGACGTGCTGAACATAACTCACATGACTTCCCGGAGGAAAGATGGCCATGCCTCTCTCTATTATCTGGGCTCTGATACTGGTCCAGCACCTGTTCATAGACAGGACTGTAGCCATTGGTGTCTGCCCGGAATCCCGGATTCGTGGAACGTGCTACTCTACACGATGTTTCTTAAACACGAGGCTAATAAGGATCAAGGATCAATGAAGTGAAGCAACAATTTATGCACAGAACTTGACGTCAGTCAACCACAGGTTCACTGCGATATAACAGATGAATTCGCAGTGTCCGGCGAAGGCAATCCATATATGGGATTGACATACCAAAGTTGCATATGAAGTCAACAGCGACCCGGATGATCTCTGTACATGATGCACATGCTGAATGATGGCCAGCAGAATCCCAAAAACGTTTTGGGATATTTGAGGAATAACCGAGTATGTAGCTGTCGAAGCATTTTATTGATTGGGCAGATTTGCGATTGGATTAGGCGGAATTGATCACTTTCTCTTTCAGAATGTGTAATCAGCGAAGCGGGTTTTGATGTATTCCGGTTTCGGCTTTATGGAAACCGAACTCTTTTAGTTTCATTGTCGCTGGAGAAGAGCCAATACACATACCGATACCGCAGACGAGCATTTTACTCGTCTTTCTTGAATTCAATGCGTATCCTGTCAAGACAGCTTACTTGGATTCATCCTCATGAATCAGCCGCACCCATTTCCGACAGTTTAGGTGGCTTTGGAAAAGAACACCTGAACTTTTTTAGGAATTATAACCACCTTAACAAATTATAGTTACGAGGTAAAGTCAGTAACTTCACAAAAGATTGGAAAATCATTGTAATTCCTCCGACCACCAACTGTCGCATTGCTGGTTACTGCAGCAAACCCCCCCCCCTCCCCTCCGCTTTTGGCACTGTTTTGTTCGGCTTTGAGAAATGACTTTGAGAAAATGTAAATAGCTTTGAGTTTTAAAAAGGTTTTCCAAAATGCTATGGTATTTGGTAAATTGAAACTTTAAAAGTCCATTGAAAAATAACTTTAGTTGAAATGCTGTTTAGTAAAACTTAACATTTGCAAATGGCTTTTATTAATATTATTTTTTAAGAGTCAAAATTAAATCTGGTGGAACTCAAACGTTGGCCAACATCAGGCAACACCTTGGGTTGCACGACACGACCCCAAGCGGCGGTCATTGGGGACGCGAACACTCAAGCAATGATCGTTGGCTTCTAGCAGCCCCTTGATGCAAATCAGGAAGATGAACAGTAAACATGAAGACAATGGTGAATGTGGACTTATATTCCTTAATGTTGAAATGCCAAAATAGTTCCTCATCTGCTTTATGCTTTTAGCTTTCCCAATGCTGGCATTTGGCCAATGGGGTTCCAAAAACACTTGCCAAACACCTTATATTTTCCCAGCCCCTTAAGAAAACCGAACCATATGGGCTGTCTCGTGGTCTTCCAAAGCTTGAGCAATGCATAGGCTGCTAGCTCATGGCAATGGTGAGTACTGATCAGCGCTTTGCACGCGAGGTCGCAGCCATGGCTAGCTCTACTCGGAGCTCACCGTCACAGTGAGGTCGAGTTCCTTGCCCAAATCGAGGTTGGGGCAACCTCCATTTGGCCTGTCCTGGAGGTTGGCACCGTTGCCGACGTCAGGTCTGATGTGGATGTGTCACAAGCCGACACTTCAAATCCTAACTGTGCGGCACTTAAGCTTCTTTTTGGATGGTTCTCCCTCCTACGAATAGAGGAAAATGACATGATCATTCATTAAAAGAACATCAAAGATAACTATCATTAACCTGTTATCGGAATATAAATTTACATCTATATATCCGATGCAATAGTAATATGGTTACGGGGAGAGAGTTTCTAAAATTGATCAAAAATATATATATTCTCTCGAACTAAGAAATTAAGCCTCAACAAATATCATATCAGACATGCACATAGGTATCTCAATTTATACCCATTATCCAGCTCTCAAAATATATCATTCAAACTTTTCAAAGTGACGGCTATTTTTGTCAAGAAAGCACCAAATCCTTCATTTGCAATAAGAAAGATGCCAATTCTAGCAATTTTCAATCCTAAATGAGAAGCTAACAGGAAAGAGTTCGAGAAATGGTCATAATATATTTATGCACATATTGATAGGTATACCTAAAAAACTTAAATATGACGATCTGACTTGTTTCACACATGAATTGAACCACTAAAAATGGATAATTAAAGTAGTCACACAATGTGATAATTGTTGGATGAATGTTTATAGATGAATGACTTACATGATCTCATCAATTCGATGGACGAATTGGGGTATCACATCAAACTTAGGCGAAGTAATGATGCTAAGAATGTAATTCGAGAATCCTGATTGATGAACATCGTTTGGACCATCATTTAAGAAAACATAGGGCGATAATACCATAGAGGTGGTTATCCTTCGAGATGCAATTCCCTTTCACTACTTGGTCCTTTTATCCTTTGCTAGCGGGCCTCGGAAACTGTTAATTAAACCAATCTTCTGAAGAAATATCTCTGTCACTTCAACAACAGCATTTTCATTGCCTTTGCAAGCATGTTAGACGAACGAACACCGGAAGCACGAAATATCTTATACCATCAGACCTCAAAAATATCTTAGACAGACTAATCGCGGACATCGGACTCGACCACGGTGGGTCCCGTATGAATTATTGATTTAGGGTTGCGTGGATGATGAGTCCTATTGTCAACTACTCAAGTCGGTCGAAGAAGTTAAAATTTAGATTTGTCAGTATTTTGATTTGCTGGTCTTGATGTGTGTCAACGTAAACTTGTTATATGTGTTGTGAGAAGTCTCTAGCCTTGTAAGGACTGGACTGATATCTTCTTATCCATAGAAAGACAGAGAGAGAACAAAAATGGCGGAGGCTGTCATCGTCGGCATTGCTGGAGAGATCATTGCCAAGTTGGTTCCTCAAGCACTAGAAAATTTGGGAAAGTTATGGGGCATCAAGCATGAACTTGAGGTGCTCAAGGACACTGTCTCTACACTTCAGGCTGTACTGGACGATGCAGAAGAACAGTACTACCAAAGTCGCTAAATCCAAGTTTGACTTGAGAATCTGAAACACACTTTCTATGAGTGAGCTTGAGGAACTCAACATAGAAGATATGTTACGGGAACTAAGAGGCCATAATAAAATGATCAAAGAGGTAAGGACATTTTTCTCAAGTTCAAATCAGCTTGCTTTTGAACTTAACATGAGTTACAGAGTAAGAGCAATGAGCGGAAGAAGGGAAGCCATTAACACGGCTAGGAGATTCCATCTGGACGAGTATCCCGTGGACTCGTGAGGAGAGAGTGGAGGAAGAGAGAAGAGACGCATTTTATACACGAGGGAGATATTACAGGGAGAGATGATGATAAGAAGACGGTAATGGGATTTTTATTGGATTCAGACGTGAAAGTGAATGTTTCCATCTTCCAATAGTTGGTATTGGTGGGCTTGGAAAAATAGCTCTCGCTCAATGTGTATATAATGATGAGAGGGTTAGTAAACATTTTAACTTGAAAATGTGGTTATGTGTCTCTAATGACTTTGACATGAAAAAATTAGCAAAAAATATCATAGCATGTTCAAAGAAGAAAGAATCAACTGAGGTTGCAACGGAATGGTTGCAAAGTGAATTGAGGGAAAAATTGATGGCAAGAGATATCTCTTAGTTTTAGATATTTTGTGGAATATAGAAAAAAAAAACATGGCTGAAATTGAAAACTTTATTAGTGGAAGATGCTAGAGGAAGCAAGATCCTTATAACTACACGCATTCCATTGGTTGTGGAGATCACTGCTCCACCTCATCTTCTTGGGGGCTTGTTTGAAAGTGCGTCCGTTGAAATATTAATGCAAATGGCTTGTCGAAAAGAAGAGGAGATGCAAGAATCCTAACATGCTAGCTATTGGCAAAGAGATAATTAGAAAGTGCTCTGGAGTTCCATTGATTGTTCGAATTGTTGGGAGTTTATTGTTCTTTAAGAAAACTAAACCGGAATGGTTACATTTTAAAGATGATGAACTCCCAGAATTGTCTCAAAGGGAAAACAACATGATATTAGTTCTTAAACCAAGTTATGACTATCTTCCTTCACATTTTGTTCATTATTTCCAAAGATTATGAGATAGAGAAGCAAATCTTTGGAAAATCTTTGGGTGACAGAAAGATATATCCAATTATCAAATAGAGGTCAGCATTTAGAAGAAATTGCCCATGGATATTTCATGGATCTACTTTGGAGTAACTTTTTCTAGATTTTAAAAGAGATCCAATCACAAAGGCAAAGACTTGCAAGATGCATGATCTAGCTTGCTTAGTCACAGGGACCGACTATTGTGTGGCATGGGATGACAAACTTGTCATATATATCTATTGGTTTAGCTTTTAATTTGATGGATAAGCTTCCAATCTCACACTTGAAAGTAAGTGCGTTGAGAACGATTCTATGTGTCGTGCTAAAACCTACGACATATTGGGAAATGAAGCAAAGAGAACCACCAAGTGAAGCAGATTTACACTCACTCATTAAAAGTTTCAAGAGCTTAGGCGTCTTGGATCTACATGCAACAAATGTCAAGAAGGTCCCAAGGTCCATTTGTAAGTTGAAACATCTCACGTATCTTGATCTATCTCTCTCAATAATACACACTCAAAAGGCTTCCTAACTCCATTACGAGAGTGCAGTGTTTGCAAACACTTAATCTCTACCGTTGTTGTGCCCTTGAAGAATTGCCAAGGGGAATAAATAAGTTTGTCAATCTTAGAAATCTAGACATAGATTATTGTTGGAACTTAGATATATTCCGCGTGGAGTAGGGCAATAAAGATCTTTGCTTAGGCTAACTTGCTTCATTTTGCTTGAAGACAAAGCTCTTGCTAAGAATTATTGTGGACTTGAGGAGCTAAATGGGCTTAGTAACATCTGGGGAAGCCTTAGCAGTGAAAATTTGGGACACATAATTGATGTAGTAGCAGAATCTAGGGCCGCGAATTTGCTAAGGAAGCATTCTTTGAAATTTGTTGAACTTCGATGGGGCTATCTTGCTATTGATGATGCATCAATTGGGGATAGAGATGAAGCTCTATTAGATGGATCGAGGCCACATTCAAATCTGCAGAACTTAACAATTGATGGATATAAAGGTGAGAACTTTTCAAGGTGGACAATGGAGAGCCTCATTATTTTCTTGTCAAATTTAGTTGAGTTACACTTGCAAGAATGCGGAAGATGTAAACATGCCCTCAACTAAGCTAATCGCCTCACCTTAAGTCTTTAGAAATTTTGGGGCTAACTAAAGTGGAATACATCGAGTAAGACTATTCATCCACTTTGACAACATCATTTCCTAGTATATTAAGATTACGGATTGGTTATTGTGAAAACTTGAAAGCCATGCCATTAATTCCACATCTTGAGGAGTTAAAGCTGAGTAAGGTCAATTCAGAGTTGGTAAGTCGGATATCTGGCCTTAGCAAGTTGAAGAGTCTGATTATATCGAAGATGGAGTTTCTAGATGTTTGCACGAGGAGTGTTTGAAAAACTCCCTTCACTTGAAATTCTTAGCATCTACCACTGTCCTCGATTAACTTCCCTCTCACTCAATATGCAACATCAGTATGCAACATCTATTGAACCTATTGAATCTCTGTTTTTATTGCTGTGAGGAGCTCGATTTATCGCAAGACAAAAGCGACAACAAATTGGATTTGCAAGGACTTAAGAATCTCTGGTCCGTGGACATCCATGAAGTTCCCAAACTAGCATCTCTCCCAAAGTGGCTTTTACAGGCCAGCAATCTCGAGTGTCTTCATATTAAAAAGTGCTTACATTTGAAGGTTTTACCAGAGCAAATGGAGGCGCTTCAATCGCTTCAACAGCTTGACATCATCCAATGCCCCACGTTGACATCATTGCCTGAAGGAGTGCGAAAGCTTGCATCCCTTACCTAAAAATTGCAGCTTGCCCAGATTTGGAGAGAGGTGCAAAAAAATTACAGGCGAGGACCGGTACAAGATTGCTCATATCCTGCACTTAACTTACGAGCTCAAATATTACAATGAAGGCAACTTACGGCTAGAAATTCTCCACTTTTCTTTCCGAATGCATCTGGACCTCTTTTCCCAGGATTTACATGAACAATTACTTTCAAATTGTGTATCAAATACTTGACCGATGGGGGTACAAGAACAGATCGCTGGAAAGTCAGGACACACCTTCAATGTACCACGGATGCAGGTATTTACAGGATTTGTAATCATCGAGGTTGACTTGCTCCTTTTGGATGGCCCTCAATAGGACGTCTCTAAACTAATTGCATGCTTTATTACCAAAAGTGTGTAAAAAAAGAAGGAAAATTAATACTCCTCATCCAATTCCAAGCTCATTAAATCTGGCTCGTCACTCATGTTGTAGATATAGAGTGAAATCTCCTTAAATGATTTCACGAGTAGTAAAACTCTCATAGATGAAGTGGTGAAATGTTTCTTTGGAGATTGGCTTCTGTTTGCTTCCCTTACAATATAATTTTGTGTTCCAAAGAATCAATACTTCAGTCATCAGCTGCGTAATGAAAGTGAAGAATCACCCGTTCATGGCTTTAAGGAAGGATTTGCTTATTCGATTCTTTGGCCTGCTTGAAATTGGTATAACTTCGAAGAATGCATCTGTCTTCACGTTGGCTTGGCTATTCTGTGATTCTGTGTTTCCCTCCTTCTCACGCTTACACAATTCGCTAGTGAATAGTTACTATGTCAAGATATGCAGCATAAAAATATATTTTGTGTAGCATATCCACCCAAACAGGCATAACCGACAGCATGGGGCCTGCGCTGTCGCCTATATGCTTAGCATCAAAAGTTGGCAACTGCTTTGTGAAGGCCCTCCCTAGCTTGTTAGGGACGGCTAAGCTAGGGACGGCCAACCACGCCGTCCAGAAAGCATGCCATTAGTTTATAGCGTATTATGCTGTTGCATGCGTACCTTCTTCTTGACCGGAATGACAGCCCCTACAGCACAACAATAGCGACCTAGTTACCGACCCTAAAAGTGTGAATGAATTTTGGGGCAAGCTTTGGTCCATCTACAATTGATCTGCCATTATGATTGCACTATGTTGAGCTGGCTATGTTTTTCGTCCCATTCCAAATGTTGCCTAACAAATCAAAATTTTATTTATCATCCCGGCACAAAAAGAATAGTTTTAACTGGGATAACGTCATAAAGACAGATTTTCAAAATGAATCCATGTTATACAAACATCATTTACACAATTTATCTGCAGATATTAATTAAACATACTTGACGTGCCCTAGTAAAAGTTAAAAAAATTACACGTTGTTGAATCCTATGCTGATGTTTTACATGCCTTGTATTATCTTAAAAAAGAAGAAGAGATACAGAGACATTTCTTGAAGCGTAGATTGCCAAGAGACTAAAAGACTAAAGTTCGCACGAATTGCACTTCAAGTAATCCTTAAGGAAGTTATGTTCTTTAGGCCTGTCACTTCTAGTTTTAGCTGAACATCGTCATGTAAGTGCAGGCCACAACTTTACCACACAACTTTGCCATTAATCTATTTAGACCATAAACAGCAGTTCAGTCCACAAGGTACAGACATGTCAAAACATAGTTTACATCGATGGAGTACCTTTTTAATATTGCAAGTGCAAGAGCATAGAACTCGACTATCTAGAAACTCATGAAATATCCTAAAAATCTCATAAACTGATTAAATTAGGGCATTTACTAAATATTGTGGACTTAACCTAGAATATTGCATGCAGTTGGTAAGATTTGAACAAGTGATAGTTCCTAAGCTGAATTCCATTGATGCCGGCAAGTTTGCCTCACTTTCCTCTCACATGATTTCTAACAATTGTCTACCACTTATAGATGTGGCATGCCAAAGTTCGAGTGATGAAGAGAGTTCCTCTTGCTTGCATCTTATCATGTCTAAGAAAATAGAGGGCTTCGTGGCCGTTGCCTGGTGTTGGTGAGGATTGGCCAACCCTGCCAGATTTTGTAGGAAAAAAAGAAAGAAAAGAAAATTATAAAAAAATTTCAGAAATTAAAAAATAATTAAAAATGACCTAACTCACTTAAGCTTGTTTTGAAAATTTAAAACAACCCATTATGATCCACACAATTAAATATGAGTTAAAATATGGGTACTAGACCCGTTTTACCACCTCTAGTGATTAAGTTGTACTAGGTAAACTTAAAACTTTTTGCGGAATGCTTGCAAGAACTCTTTTGCAGAGGCAAAAGCAGCTTCTATGAAACAATAATTATATGAGTAAAACAGATACAAGATTTTGCAAGTAGATATATATAGTGGTTCAACCTATAACCAAGTCTACATCCACTCTCCTAAACTAATAGTCAAGAATTAGGACAAAATCCATTGATAATATTCAAGAGGTTATAGACAGCAGCGGGTGCTGCTTATGCACAAAGCTAGTAGATAACTTTACTAAAATGCAAGCACTTCTATTTCTCTTAATGCTCTCCGAAATTTGAAATCATCTTATTAAGATTCATTCCTGTTTAATAAGATTTCACAATGTTACCAAACTTGGCCCAATTTTAGGGTAGTAATTTATTAACCACTGTATAATCTAACAATTCATAACTTGTTTAGTCAAAATAGTAAGTTTATCGAGGTAGGCTAGCTTTCAGGGTGAAAAGTTGCCCGCAACGTAAGGATTTGTCAAATGCAAAATTCAATAGTAAGTTATCAACCATTTTGGTATTTGGCATGATACCAATATTGGTAACCTACAACGAGAATTAATGGTTTGTATTCACTTACCACCGTGCACTTCAATTTACTAAGGTTTGGCAAAGTAACCAACGTAGATTCGCTTTTAAGGCACTTTGTTGGCAACAAGGTAAGGAATATAAGAAAGTAAAGCTTAATTTTTTCTACAAAAAATGAATGATTTGAAAAATATTTTCTTAAAAATAATCATTTGCAAAAATGATTGAATGAAATATATTTCCATTATGTTCATGAACCATTTTCGATAATGAGAATATTTTTCATTAAATAATTATTTTAAATGATACCAACAAAAAGTTTTAGGGAAGTGTTTTCCAAATCATTTATTTTCAACAAAACAAACGAAACCTTAAACATTAAAGTAAATTATCAACTCACTTTTGCTGTTTTATTCAAATTTTACCGATGAAACTAACAAATTACAAAAGTACTAGTTATTTGAATTAAATATTTTGTAAATACTCTTTAATAAAAGGGAAATTTTGAAGGGAAAATCGTCCTCAAATTTTTGCACCCATATCCATTGGTTGACAAGCCCAAGTTTTGAAATCCACACTTTAGTCTCCAAACAACACCCTAAATTTTAAAATACCAATTTACCCTCTTCTAAAAACCCCTAGCCATGCTAGGTTGTGGCTATGCCCTGCTCTAAACAAAACTCGAGATCATGGCTAGCTCGAGGGCATCATAAAAGCTCAACCTTAGGGAGCTCCACATCTAGATCTAGATTGGGCCAACCTCAAGTTGAATTAGGAATAAGTTGTGTCAGGGCTAATACAATAACCTAGAGAATGGTGAATAATAGATCTATTAAATGGGTAGGTCGATTTGAACTTGAGTCCAATAAAAATAACCTGACCCAATTGACTCATCTAACCTATTTTGATCCATTTCTATTCAATATAAATTTAACAATCTTTACCCGACTCAACATATACACAATATATATTCGACTCGATCCATATTATTAAAATACTTTTATATTTACACAATCTAGGAAAACTCATTTCTTATTTTTTTTAAAAAAAAACTATATTACTTAAACACTTTCATGCAATACAAATTAGCGGACAATTTTTATAATTTAAAAAATTATTTTTCTTTTTTTTTTTTTTTTTTTTTTTTTTCTTTTTTTTTTTTCTAAGTCTAGCGAGGGTTGGCTGCGACACTCGTTGATCACAAACATCGATCATGGCCCTGCCCAATGTCGGCAAGGATTGACTGGTTGTCACTAAATTTCAAAAAAAAAAATAGAAAGAAAAAAGAAAAAATTATAAAAAATTATAAAAATTTTCAGAAAATTTTAAAAAAAATTAAAAATGACCTGACTCACTTAAACTGGTAAGCCTTTTAAAATTCCATTAGTGGTTAGGTAACCTATTTATGACTCACATAAGCTTGTTTTTAAAATTTAAGACAATCCATTTATTACCTACACCTTTAATTATTAGTTAAAATATGGGTTCTAGTGAATAAGTTGTATTAGATATATTAAAATTTTTTGTGGAATGCTTGCATGAACACTTTATTGGAGGTAGAAGCAATTTCCTTAAAACTATAATTAAATGAGTAAAAGAAATAGAAGATGTGCAATCATATATACATTGTTCAGCTTATAACCAAGTCTACGTCCACTCTCCTAAACTAATAGTCAAGAATTAGGCCGAAAGCCACTAGTACTGTATGCCGCTTATACACTAAGTCAATGGATAACTTTACTAAAATGCAATCACTTATATCACTCTTAATGCTCTCTGATTACGTTTTACAATACTCAAGAACTCTTTTAGAGGGAATAAACCAGAATACAAGCAGTTCATGCTTTTATGAGCATTAAACATTTCACGATGAATATAGAGTAGAAGCTTTCTCTATCCGGTCACTTTCCTCAGCAATCTTTGAAACCTTTCTATGGACTTTCAAACCTTGAATTACCCGTTGAAGAGTACTCTTCTTGGTCAAATATCCACTGGACACAAAAGCTCCTTTGTCGGCCTGCAGATTGCACACTCGGTATGCTATCGCTGGGCAAAAAAGAGTTCACCCTAATTGGAGACTTCTACTTTTGTCCAGTGTCTAACCCTTTGAATGCTCGCGAAAAGGGGAAATAGTACCTTGATTTTTCTCTGGGCTACTTTCTGTGCACTCCAAACTTTGAAACTGGTTATCCACCTCTGATCTGAATTTTACATCGAGCCAAAAGTGGTCCATGTCTTCACACATCTTCCACTTTATCGGCGGAAGGAGCTGCTTCCGCTAGCGGTCCTTCTAATCTTTTCTCACGCTTCTAGTTGAAATGTGACCATTCACCAACTAACATCCGGTCCTTTCAATCATATTGACAACTCCGATTTTACTCAGCTGTTCCCCTTTTCTTGATCCTTGCAAGTCCTCACAAACTTCTTGCTCTATGACTTATTTACCTTCTACTGAGGTCCATCCAAACTTTAGACACCATTTGCGCCCAATACTTGTTTACCCTTGATAGAGGCAGAGGATTCCTCATTTTCACAAACTTGTTGGCACGCAATTTGGATATTACACAGGCATTTGTCAATGGGTGCTACACCATCAATGTCAGTGCACGCAATATTAATATTTAATTATTTTGTCATCTCAAAACATGATAGAAGATATTTCTCCCGAGTTGAAGATGGGGATGATCACATCAACCTTAGAGTGAGGGACAATGAGTGCAGAGAGAGACAGAGAGAGAGAGAGAGAGAATGGTAGATAAGTAAACAATTGATATTATGTAAGATACCACTTGAAATTTATTTTCAAAGATTTCTGTGATGCTAAATTGGCCTTAAAAAACCGCTGTGATTCTAAAGATGCGGCTCCAACAACGGAGGAATGGAAGTGACTACAGAGCATGTCCTCGGATATTGCTGTACAGATTGTAAGAACAAATCGGATTAATATCTACACACACATATCTTCAAGGATCGAGATCAAGATGCTTTTTATCCATTTAATTTTCCCTTTTGCAATTGGGAGGACACATTCTGCAGCAAACTGTGGCTCAACTGGGCCCGACAAAGCTTGTACTACAAGTTGGTGATTTAACATTTAAAGGGTAGGTACATGCAACTGTGAACTTGCTGGAAACCTCCCCAAGAGGCCACAAGTCCACTAGCTCCAATGGGTTCTAATTCTTTGCAATTTTTTTTTATTTTAAGGTTAGTATAGCTCCGATACTGATTGATACAAAACAGATTTAACTATAATACCAATTAATGAGGGTCTGATACCAAAATTAGTGCGAGACGGATATGTGTCGAATTTGGAATTTCTAAAATTCCAATGTTTTTCTGGCCCTTCAGCTCCTGGAGGGCCGTACGTGTTCTGATTCAGGATTTAATAATTGCCACCGATAAATAAATGAATTAATAGATGGTCCTACATCAAAGTGAGGCTAGCGAAGGAACCACTGTCCAGCAGATGAGCTTTGACCGACTTTTAAAACGCTTTAAAACCCTGAATTTACATCGTATGAGCACCACTAGAATAGCCAGCCGGCAGGGTGCATCAGATAAGGAGACCTGGGACACAAGCTCTTTTCAGCCAAGCATGTGTTTGTGGACCATGCATCATTGGCAAGTACTTTCTTCTAGTGCTTCAAATGCAAATCTATAAAATAAAAAATGATTGAATAAACAGAAAGTGAACGCATTATATAGAAGGGATAATGTTATATGACTACCTTATTTGATATGTCATGGCAACTCTATCCAATGAAACCTTATGACTATATTTAAAGCTACAGTGACTTCAAAGCGAGTCAATATATGCCTTGAAACCATATTAACACTCATTTATGTCAAAGTCAATATCATAGTTAGACATCGCAAGCAACCTATCGATTGGATTGAATTGTGGAGACCTTGGCCTTGGCAATGTCCTAATATGATTGAACTGTGATGGGATTAAATGATATTCTCTTTGAAATTCATTGCATAATGGTATTTGTCATTCTAACAAAATGCACCTGTGGAACGAAAAAATTACTTTTTATTGTCACACAGTTGGGATCCACTCTTGATTATTATTTGCTTTAATGCTTTCCTCAAGCTCACTCCATGAGTAGGCCCGAGCATCGGGGTTTATGTATGCTTGTTGAGAGAGAGAAAGAGAGAAAGAGAGATGGTGGCTCTCTCATCTATTCATGGATGACCCAGGCAGCATGAGAATAAGAGATTTCAGTCTATCTTGGATGAGATATCTGGGAGTAGGTTGTTTTCTTCCCACCTCAATCTCTCATATCTCCTCCTTTTCACTCCAACTGGATAATATCATAACTTCACTCGGTGATTCTTGTGGGGCTGGGAATCTCGGGACAGATTGGCCCAACTGTCACCCATGACCCACCATCCCACATGCTCATGAACTCAACTTCCTCACCCATTCCTTCCCTTTCCACTACTTAAAAACACCCTTCGAATCCCGCTCCAATGGAGAGGGAAAGAAAAAGAATATAGCAGTAACACTTGTCCGGGTTTCTTTTATCCTCTTGGACAACATAAGATAGAGAAGGCAGCTATAGAGCCTAGAGAGTGGAGAAAGTGTGTCTGCATCACCAAGCTTAGAGTTTCTGGAAGAGAGATAAATATGGAAGTAGCAACTCTGGATGTGGAGGATGATGTGTATTTTGCAGACTTGAGCAAGCAGATTTCTCTTCTGATCATGGACGAAGATGAACACTTGCCTGTTACTCAATGGCCTTCTGCTCCAACCCAGGTATTTTTTTCAACTTCCCTACACTGCTATATTGATGCTATCTACCTCTTCATAGCTCAAAATAGCTATGTCAAATCACATTGAATTAGTTCAATAGGTCATCGCTTATCCGTTTCTCATGTATAGACTTCACATCAGTTCGATTTGCTATCTTCAGAAGAGTATTGCTGCAAAAAATTGCAAATTTTATCATGGAAGGAGGACTCATATGATTCGGCCAAATTGTTTTATGTTGCACAGTTTCTTTTATATTTTGGATAGAATGTTTAGACCAACTCTTATGTAATCAATTTTAATCCCCATCTGTGAGTTTTCCTTGAACATTGCTTCACTAAATTTGCAGATTTTCCTTTAGTTGCTAAAGCTTCAAAATTTGGGGAACCTTGTGACGTAGTAGTTGTATTGCTGATGAAGCAAGTAATCTATTACTTTTCAGTGAAGTAATTGCAGCACAATATATAAAGAAGATGGTATTTGAAATTGTCGAAAAATCTCAATTCTGATTGATAATACTATGTGAATACATGAATTTATTAGATACTTCCTCCGAGTGGTTTAGTGCGGTGCCATTTACATTTTTCTCCATATATCTCAGGGTTTCTCAAGATTAGAAATCAACTCATCATCCACGCCATCTCCGTCATTGTACGAGCAGGTTTGCGTGAGGGAAAGCAAAGGGACTGGTGTCTTCATTCCCAGGTGTTCTCAACCAAGAAGAAGAAGCAAACATGGAAGACATAGCTCTAGCTTCAACAACAGTACAAGATCCTACAGGCAAATTGACAGCACAAGAAGGCTCTCTCAAGCTCCTCAGACCGATTCTTTTAACCGCAAGACTTAATTCTAGGGCAATGGATTCAGAAAAATATGAAATCAAATGGTTGGTGCTTGGCAAGTGGGTCTAGTTATTAGGGAAGAAGATGCTGATGTCATCATTCGGGTATGCATGGTGTTATGTACATTGTGTGTTCTCAATTTTCAGGTATTAGTGAGGCCCACCAATCAAATGGTCTTGTAGGTCTCCTAAAAAGATAATGCCCTCGCCTTCTATAGCTAGTTTTATGCATTGTTAATAACCATATTGCATTTATTTATATATTTACTTAATTATTTATTCCACAAACCTATTATATAATTTATACTTCACAATCATGCATTAAAATGAATATGGTTTGAAAGTAGAAGAATTACCGAAAAGAATTTGGCTTAGATGGTAAGAGAGTTTGTTTTTATATTTGCGGTTTTTGGTTCAACTCTTTGTTGGGTGTACTTTGAGAGTAAAATATTGAATGTACCAAACCAATATAAGGAAGTGTGCCATTGCATAGAGAGCTGCAATATCTTACCGCCAAAATAAGAAAAACAAATAAACTACACAAACCTTTACTATTGTGAAAAATTTAACACGGCTTTTAAAACGTACCAAAATAATTGAACAAGAATTTACCATCATGACTAACTTAACACCGTCCAGATAAAAAGCGCATATCGTACAGCCCATGCAACAAAAATAGCATCAGCTATTATTTTGTCCATAATCGGAAGGTCTGATCCTTTCATTGGAAGGTCTTAGTCTCAAAAAAAATAATTCAGTGCTTATTTTAGGCTAATAAAAAGTTCGTTGGCGTTTGTTTGAAGAAAAGCAATGTGATTTCAGTATATGGGAGAAAGTAAGAAATGGATATAAAGATGGAAGTTGAGTGTAAAAGATTTCGATATTAACTTTATTTGTTCAAAAATTTCAGTACAAGTTGTAGTCACCTTACTATCATGATTATCTCCTTATGCAATTTTTGCACCCAAGAAAGTAGTAGCCAATGCAACAATTCCAGATAAGGACATCTTTCTAGCTAGCTGGCGGTAACTGATGAACATGTCACTAGAGTCACTTGGTGGGGAATCAATCACTTCATAACTCATATCACCCCCAGAAAAATCTTGCAATTTCAATTTGGTCTTGTCCCAACAAAGAGTTCAAAAAATTCAAAGTACGTTTGATTGGATGCAGGTCACATGGAGAGACAAAAGATTCCCCAACCTGCAAAGCCAGCCTAAAAAGAAAAGGACATTTTGATGATGTGAAAGATTGCTCTCCGCCGTTATCGTTCGGGTCCCTCATGCCGCCGATTAACAACCACAAATCCAAAATAATAATAATAACTTGTTGAGTTTAGATTATATTTATTTTATGAAAAATGAATAATTTAACAAATAATCACTTGAAATAATTATATAATGAAAAATACTTTTATTGTCAACAACAATTTATAGTTAAATATTTTTATAGATGATAATTATATTTTTTGTTCATTTAATTCTGTAAGTAATATAAGTAATCTTTTTTAAAAATATATATTTCAAATCATTCATTTTTCTTACAAAATAAAGAGTCTTAAGTAGGATAACTAATTGTTTTGAGATTTTTTTGAGGTCACCACTCAAGTTGTCCCTGTACATGAGATTTGGCAATATTATCAACAAGAAGAAAGTTCATCGTCATACATAGGCCGTTTCTTATCACAGTTGTAGGTCAAGTCCCCAGTGTCACTATCCGACACTTAAAAATGCTTGGAAGGGATGAGATGTCTTCGAAAGAGGACTCCCAATAAGACAAAGATCAAATGATTACGGATGTAAGCAAGCTAAGCAAGTTGCAAGGTACACTCCAATTTAACTAGTATCATTCGAAAGGTGAGTTTGAGGGGCTTCAACATCAAATTGAGCTGGGTTTTGAGCTAAGGATGATGAATAAAATTCAAATATTCCTGATGCCAGCAGCGCACAATCTCGAAAAATAGATTGATCTTTTCACTAAATAAGGTGAGTAGTAACTCACCCGTAGTTTTATCTTTGAGTTTGATAGGTTGGAGTCAAGTTCTAGAAGCAGAGAGTGTTCACAAGTAACACAAGGTTCTAAGCAAGATTATCATCAAAGGCAAAGCAAGAGAGAGAGAACCACTAAAAATAATCTCAAATGGTGAGGTGCCTTTTTCTTTGGAGGAAAGCTATAGCTAACTTCACGTGTGCGAATCTCATTGGTTGCCTTAATTTTCAGTTATCTTCAGCTTTCTTGCCCGTCAAGTACACACGTTCCATGAGGCCACTCTTCAGTTTTCGCTAAATTTATTATATTAATATTAATTCAATCGTAAATTTTTAAATTTGATTAATTTAATCTTAGGCATTTTGATTATTTTTCAATATAATTATTTCAATCGATTTTAACCAAAATCATTGGTGTGATTTCTTATTTATTTTTTACGCACAGACGATTGGTGTTAACATAAATAATTTTTTGCTTTTTATAAAAAATTTTCTATATTTCTTATAATATTTTTGATTTTTTATGGTCCACCTCGCAAGCCATTGGCAAGACTCAACCCTTGTTGGATTAGGTGAGGGTTGACCTCAAGGCAGAGACTGGGCAAGGCATAATCTCCATAAACCTATTGAGGTTGAGCCTCACCAATGGCTAGATGAGGCTTGACCTCGCCAAGTCGGGTGAGGTTGGCCCTCGCCTATGGTTGGTCGCTATCACTAAGGCCTGGTGATTGACGGAGGAAGAAGGAAAAAAAAACAAAGAAAGAAAATGAAAAATTATAAAATTTATAAAAAAAGTAAAAAAAGAAAAATGTTTAGTGTTGGCTATGCACGTAGGATGGATGACATTCATATCAATAATTTTCAAGCAAAATTGATTGAAATCACTATATTGTCAAATTGTCAAAAGATCTACAACTAAACTGGCTAAATAGAAAGGTTTAAAACTAAATTGGTATCTATATAATAGGTTTATGATTTTTTTTTATACTTATTGCCAAGTCAAGCGATGTCGACCATCACATGTGGTCAATCGCCCTCAATTTTCAATTACCTTCAGCTTTCTTGCACCATCAACTACACACATTCCTTGAGGCCACTCTTCAATTTTCGATGAGAAAAGTACCAAAAAATTCTTAACATTATTATATGAATGTCAATTCAATTATAAAACTTTCAATTTAATCAATTTAATCCTAGACATTTTGATGATTTTTCAATATGGTCATTTGGATCATTTTTGACCAAAATCGTTGGCATGAATGCCAGAGCCATCTTACATAGCATAGTTGGCATTGACACGGATAATTTTTTTTGCAATTTTTTTTAAAAAAATTTGAATTTCTTATAAAGCTTGTGAATTTTTTTTCTTTTCTTTTCCTTCTTCCTCTGTCAGTCACTAGGTCTTGGCGATAGTCGACCTCCCCAACCACTGGTGAGGCTCAACCCTTACTTGATCAAATGAGGGTTGACCTCAAGGTAGAGGCTAGGTGAGGCCTAACCTTCCCAAATTTATTAAGGTCAAGCCTTGCCAATGGTTGGACAAGTCTTGACCTTGTCGAGTTGGGTGAGGTAGGCCCTCACTTGTGGTTAGTCCTTAGCCATTGTCAAGGCCAGGTAACCAACAGAGGAAGAAGGGGGAAAATAACAGAAAAGAAAAAACTATAAAATTTATAAACAAATTAAAAAAATTATTCAACTCTAGCCATGTCACGTAGGTATCCACATCAACGACTTTTGAGTAAAGTTGGCTAGATTAACTATATTGGCCAATCGTCAAAAGGTTTAGAACTAAATTGGTCAAATTGAAAGGTTTAGAATTAAATTGGCATATGTATAATAGGTTTATGACTTTTTTAAAAATGATCTCGTGTTGACACCTAAATTTTGACCTAACGTGTGGCTATATTTGTAGGCTGGCTCACAAGAAGGGTACCTTTGGTTGATGCTTTTTATGGAAAATATGTTTAGCCTAATAAGCGACCACGAACCTTGCCCATAATATGAGGAAAGTGACATATAGATTGCACACGTGAGGATAGAAAATTTGGAAGGAAATCAATTGGATACTGGGGGGTTGCAATTTTCACAAAGAATCTTTGGAGGAATTCATGGGATAAGACGAACGAAATGAAAACATTTGTGGCAAATGTGGGTTGTGGAGACTTACAAAAGGAAGCTAATGAGCTGGAAAATAAGTGGGGATCAATCTAATTGGCTATGCAAGGAAGGTGGGAATCTTGGTCAGCCATTCTCATTCTGATGGATATTCAGATTTTGGTAAATGATGATCCAAATATCTGATTAAGAATCGAGAGCCAAAAAATCGGGTGAAAAGGAAGGCAGGAAATTTGACAAAGGAAGGAATCAAGACATTCGAGTCTGAATGGCTTACATGAAATAGGAAAGATTAAGCTGGCCACAAAATCGCGTACCAATTTGTAGACCATGAATTAAGGCAATGAGAAAAGGAAACTCAAAAAATTGCCTGTAGAAAGAGATGCTTGGGGCCATTATAAAATGAGGGGAGAAGAGCACAAAAGGAGAATCAATTTTCTCATCACCATATGAAGCTCTCTCGTGATTTCACAATGTTGTGGTGCCTTGCATACATCACAACGCAGTCCTTTTCTTGAGTCCTCAGTCTTCAAATGAGTCTCCAATAGTGTCTTCAAATGAGTCTCCAATAGCGGCTACAAAAGCTCTGCCCTCACTGAAGATCTCCATCGTTGATCATTACTGTTGTTCATTGCTGATTTGTTGCTATTGTTGCTGATTTGCTACTGGTCACTACTGTTTTGCCAATGTTCGTTGCTCCTCTTGTGCGTCATTGTTACTACATTGCTGCTACATCCCTTTAGTTGCTTTCTATAATATCGGGCTTCCGGTTTGTGCCAATTTCTCTTAGTTTACTCAAACTAAGAAATCTTGTGATAATGATAATATCATTTTTTTAAATATGTTCAGGTTCATATTTTTTTCATGATCATGATTGTTGGATGTTATTTGATTGTTTGCTCAATTGCTTGGTCATATTTTACATGTTAATGGTGTAGTATTACAAAATCCAGCAAAGGTTGTATGCAAAACATTTTTTTAAAATAAGGAGAAAAGGTACAAGTCCCCGAACTCATGATTTTTGGTTCGCAGAAGTAAAATGTACTTCCACATTTTACTTGGGTGGCTAATCGACCCAAAACTGATTAGTGGTGGCTCCAATAGGTATGATAAATATCATGGTTGAATCGATTACCAAGTTGCGATTGGTAGGACTTGCGAGAGTCCGTGCTAAGCACTGCGTTTAATAATCCATCAACTTCCTTCAGGAAGGTCACGACATCTCGTCATCAAGTTAGGTGAGGTTGGCCCTCACCTTTGGTCGATTTCCCTTAGTTTTCAGTTATCTTTAGCTTTCTTGCCTCATCAAATACACACATTCCATGAGGCCACTCTTCAGTTTTCGATGAGAAAAGTATCGAAAAATTCTTAAACTTATTATATGAATATTAACTAGTGATAAACCTTTTAATTCAACCAATTTAATATTAAAATCTGGACAAATTTTCAATGTAGTCATTTCGATCAATTTTGATCAAAATTGTTAGCGTAAACACCAACCATCTTACATGGCATTATTGGTGGTGACATAGAAAATTTTTTGCATTTTATTGAAAATTTTCTGAATTTATGATAAATTTTTGAATTTTTTTCTTTTTTTTCCTTTTTCCTTCATTAGTCACTAGGCCTTGGCAATGGTCAACTTCTCCAGCCTTAACCCTTGCTGGATTGGGTGAGGGTTGACCTTAAGGCAAAGGCTGGGCAAGGCCTAACCTCTCTAGATATACTAAGGTCAAGCCTCACTAATGGCTAGATGAGGCTTGACCTCACCAAGTTGGAGGAGGTCAACCCTCACCTTTGGTCGGTTGCTGGCTATCAACAAAGCCTAGGAGCCACCACCAAAGCCTGACAATCAACAAAGGAAGAAGGAAAATAAAAAGGGAAAGAAAATAAAAATTACAAAAAAATAATTACAAACTTGTTTGGCGTTGACTATATAACACAAAATGGATGACATTTACATCGGTGATTTTCTAGTAAGATTGGCTAGAACGATTATATTGGTAAATCATCAAAATATTTAGAACTAAATTAACTAAATTGAAAGGCTTACGACTTTTTTGTAATTGTCCCATCATTGAGTCAAGCAAGGTTGGCCCTCACTTGTGGTGGGCAACCCTTAGTTTTTATTCATCTTTAGCTTTCTTGCCCAGTCAAATACATGCATTCCACAAGGCTACTCTTTAGTTTTCGTTGAGAAAAGTACTAGATAATTCCAAAACTTATTATATGAATGTTAATTCAATCATAAACCTTTCATTTTGATCAATTTAATTATGGATATTTTGACGATTTTTCAATGTAGTCATTCTAACTAATTTTAACAAAAATCATTGGCATTGACATAGACACATTTTTACATTTTTATTTTTTTTTTGAATTTTTATAGATATTTTGAATTTTTTTCCTTTTTATTTCCTCGATCACCAAGCCTTGCAATGGTCAACCTCCCCAGCCACTACCAAGGCTTGACCTTTGCTAGATTGGATGAGTGTTGACCTCGAGGTGGAGGTTGGGCGAGGCCTAACCTCCTTAGATCTGCTAAGGTCAAGCCTCATCCAAGCTTCACCAATGGTTGGATGATGCTTGACCTCACCAAGTTGGGCAAGGTTGGCCCTAACTCGTGTTCGATCGCCGACCATCGTCAAGGCTTGATGATTGGTAGAAGAATAAGGAAAAAAAAAAAAAAGAAAGAAAGAAAAAAGAAAGGAAAATTTAATATTTATATAAAAATTGTTCAACGTTGCCATGCCATTAGACGTCCACATCAGCAATTTTCGAGTAAAATTGGCTAGAATGACTATATTGGCAAATTGTCAAAAGTTTTAAACTAAATTGGCAAAATTAAAAGTTTTCAAATTAAATTAACATATGTATAATAGATATACGACTTTTTGGGTAATTATCCCATCGTCGAGTTGGGCATGGTTGGCCCTCACCTATGGTTGGTCACCAACCTTATCGAAGGAAGAAGACGAAAATAAAAAAGAGAAAGAAAAAAAAAATTATAAAATTTATAGAAAAGTGAAAAAAAATTATTTAACGTCAATCGTGCCACATAGAACAAATGACATTCATATCAATAATTTTTGGGTAAAATTGATTGGAATGATTATATTGACAAATCATTAAAAGATTTAGACTTAAATTTGTCAAATTAAAATGTCTAGAACTAAATTAGTATTTATACAATAGATTTGTGACTTTTTGATGTCGTACCTTTTCAATTCCACAATTGAGGCACCCCTTGATTCAGATTTTTACACAAGACACTCTATTAGTAGTTAGGACCATGTGTGAGAAGGGCCATCCATTGATAGAACGTACTTTCTCTAACTTTGAATAGATACAAGTCTTTATCACTCGTTGCATTGCTAAAACCGCGTCAACATAGAATGGTTGGCCCTCACCTATGGTTAAGGTTTCCATCTGCTTTTATGCTGATAGTATTCCCTTCTCTTTATTATTATCTTATCGACTGTAACGGGTAGATAGAACTAGAAGTGGCAACAAGGATCATGAGCCCAAATGGGAATTCGACTATCATGTAAAACAAATTGAAATGGGTCCTCAAAAGATAGAATCCGACAGAATGGGCCTTTAATGGTTTTCTACTATAACCCAATTTCAACTCACTGAGTAAAATTTATGGCAGATCTTTCTAAAATTGGAGAAACTGTCATAAACCGATCGCCACTCCCTGCTCATCCTCGATCTCCGCTGTCTCGTGGAGGTTGCGTTCGCGATGAATTATGGCTCTGGAAAGCTGTCTCGTGGGGGTTGCGTTCACGATGAATTATGGCTCTGGAAAGTCGAACACGATCGAGTGAGCTATGTGCAAAGGCAGAGAGTAGCTGCAGTGACCCGCGGTGCTGTATTGGCCCATGCTAAATGCCCTGTCCATCCCCTGCCGTGCCCCGCAGGGCGTGGAAACAGGACGTGATCCCTAACCCCGGCCCGGCCCATGCCCATCCCCAGTTAACCAGGTCAATTTAGTCTAATCCAAGTATGACCCAATCGACATCCCGGGTCGAGCCACCCGTGCACCACCTCCATTTGGGACACCTACATCTAAACGATCACATAAACAGCAGATTTAAGAAGTTCATCCGCAGTAGGTCAAACAAGTTTCAATGGTGAATAGCCAATGCAAATCCACAAGCCACTGGGACCAACCATGTTGGCGAATAGTTGATCACAGCATTGCTCAAAACATGGCCAACAGAAAACAATGAGTAGAAAGTCTGGCCATTTATCTCCATTTAGGCGCATGGCAAAAACAATTTAAAGCATCTCTACCGGCCCCAAAAGAGCATAAATTCATCTGTGAAGTAAACCCAAAAATGTTCGTTGGTTATATAATGTTCTTTATGCACATTGTGCAGCTAAAGCAGTTCGACAGAAGACCCACAGACCGAATCCTATGGCTCGACTGTTGAAACCTGGATCCACTCGCCATCGACAGCTTCGTTCCACAGAGTGACATTGTTATTCCCATCTGCTACTGCCAAAATGTTACCGGTCAGGGACCATGAGACCCTCCAAACCGGAGTCCTGAAATCGTACAAAACCTTGCCCTGCCATTGATCCCCTTCCTTGGCCACAGTCCATATGATGACCCTCCCGTCCTGCGATGCACTCGCGATAGTTGATTTTGGAAGGCCCAAGTTGGGCGCCCAGGCAACGTCCCTCACCCAATCAGTGTGCATCTGAAGCGCCGGAAAGCAGTCCAACTTCCAGACCCCATTGTAGAGCTTCCACACCTTCACAGTGTTATCACAACCGCCCGAGCATAGCTTCTGAACAGGTTCCATCACGCCAGAACCAACAAGTGCACCGGGGGCGGTCGACGGGGCCCATGACACAGAGGTGACCCCAACCGGATGAGCCTGATCAATCCTCGAAGTATCCCAACCTCCATCCTGTCTAGCAGTGAACACCGAAATGTTCCCATCGGATGAACCACAAGCCAGACAAAGGCCGAGCTCATGAGGAGCCCAAGTGACGGAATTGACCGATGATTTGTGCTCTTCAAACACATGAGCCTGGGTCCACTCATTTTGATTACCTTCTCTCCATATGATGACCCGTCCATCATACGAGCATGAAGCTAGCAAAGACCCGAATTTCGGATGAGCCCAAGATATCTGCCAAACGGGTCCTTGATGGCCGGTCAGGGTGGCGAGATGCTGAGATCCTGAGTTGTTGACTCCAACAATGTTAATGGTATGGTCCGATGATGCCGTGGCCAGTCTCTTACCATAGTAGTCCATCGCCAGATCATGGATCGTGTCCTTGTGCCCACTTTCAATCTTTTGCGGAGGCATCTTTCAAGTAATTCTGCAAAATTAAACAAAGAACACAACCAAATTATAGCTCCTGTTCACCTATCTCCAACTGAAAGGGTCCAAAAACATTAGCTAAAGACTATTGATCCGTCAACATTAGTTTAAGAGGATGATCAACAGAATTACACCAACATCTAGCCTTTGAATTCGCGTTTCATCAAACAATCGAGCACAGGATCTTTCCAGACCTGAAGAAACCATCAACTACCAGTTCATGCACCCTGAAACCAGTATAACCAAATCCCTACTCTTTGATGAATAATATAGGGATAACAGAAGAAATTCCAAAGGGAACGAGCGCATGACAAGATGGCGATCTGCAACGACTTATAATCCGTGATCTAACGATCGCTAGAACCTCCAACATAAACTTTCGCCAGAAAAAACCCAGAACCCATGAAAATCTGCAGCAGCAGAGATTGAACCCGGAAAGAAAAGAAAATTCCGAACAGAATGACCCTCCGGCTAAACGTGCGAATACCTTACGGAGGACGGAGATCGTGGGCGTCGTCTTGCCAGCCGCTCCCCTGGTTGCCGGTTTGCTCCGCCGGCGTCCGCCACCAGACCAGCCGTGCCCTGCTGCACACTCACAGAAAGACAGAGAGAGAGAGAGAGAGAGAGAAGACTTGGAAAACCTCGTCGTCGGCTTTGACTTTTTGGGGCTTTGGAGAGAACGAGGGAGGACGGGGACGGATTGCTTCACCACGAGGGTTTACCTTCTTTTTATCTGAACCTTGGGGGTTATTATAATGTTTGGACTTCTTTTAAAATAAAAGAAAATTGGATTGAGCACTTCTTTAAAAATTATGTTAATATCACAGAAAAACTCTACATTAATAAATATATAACAAATTTACCCCAAATGGCCACCAAAAATTCAAATTAGTACACTTATGATAAATTTATCCCAAACTAATTTTTTAACAATAAAAAAATAACAAATTAATACATTTGCAATAAATATACCATCCGTCAAATTGGATTAGTATCACCAAAAACCATAAAATTAGTACAATACTAGTTGATTACTTGTAGGTACTAAGAGTAAATTTTAACGGACGTATACCAGTTTTTGGTAAATTATCATAAATGTACCAATTTAGGATTTGTGTGGTATTAACACAAATAAAAAATATATTATTTAATTTAAAAAAATATTATCAAAATAGGTTTATTTAAATCTATTCTTTTTTTGGTCGGATATCTAAATCTAAATATGTGAAATCATTCATGTGTTTTGCAAGTTGAGGAGCCTAGACATCAAACGAAGTCACAGCATTCGTGCCACGTGATTTAAAAAAAGAAATTGAAAGTAAAAATCACAAAAAAAAAAAAAAAACTTTATGCATGACTAGTGTATTATCCCTCGGATAAGCCAAAACGACTAATAAAGCGGATCAATTACTGATTAAAGAGACATAAATTTTTTATATATGGCTATAAAATTTTGGAATAATCGGAAAAACCATCTCCAAGATTTGCACTCATATGAATTTGATTATTCACTTTCCAAAATAAACTATTTGCAACTCCAAACGAAACTTCAACCTAGAAAGACCAATTAATTCCTCTGCAGACACGGAACTAAAAATATCAACCAGCCTCTCGATGATCGAGTAGCGCCTGTGGTGGCACAAGATTAGGGTAGTGGCCTCAATCTAATGAGTTGGCATCGATTGTGTGATCTTCGGTTTCTCAATTGAAAATGTAATAACGCTCTAATCAAGTGCACTAAGATCAACTGATTATATCATTCAATATAAGAACATGTCATTTAAGAATATAATTAAGAATGTTGAAAATAAACTCTATTATTTAAAGATATTTTCATTTGTCCATTTTCTAAAATCTCGGGTAAATGATCAAAAAGAAGTTTAAATATGACAAACCAATAATCTAATGAAATGATAAATGTAGTAGAAGTTATAAAACTTGTTGTGAAAGGGCTATTATGTTCTATAACTTTTAAAAAGTGTAATTAAATCATCAAACTTATTAAATTTGTACAATTGAGTCTTTTTATTAGCACGATTAATTTGGCTAACAAAAAAATACTAACATGACATTTTTTAAATTATTTTTCTCTCATATGTGACATTTTTTATTATATTTTTCTTAAAATATTATTTAAATTAGATTAAAAATATATAAGGGTAAAATCTAAAAGGAAGAATTGAAAGAAAAGGAATAGTAGGGCTTAGGCAGAGGGGCAATGTTGCAGCCCATTGCCAAAGGCTGGTAGATATGAGTGCCCTCAACTTAGATCTAGGCGAGCCTTACTGACCCTTGTCTAGAGGTGTCAAAATGGGTCATAAACCCATATTATGACTTACTTTTTAGTTAAATTGGTCAAATATGGATCAAATGAAAATTAAATATGGGTTAAATATGGGTCAAGTGAAAGTTCAATATGAATCAAATATGGGTTGAGTGAGTTATTAGGTAGACTCATCATCTCTCTTCTTCCATCCCCTCCTCTATGCGTTCTTGACCTCCGTTATCGATCTCACCATCATGCTGCCGTCACCATCGCCAATCCCGAGCTTGCCGTTGCCGGTTGGAGCTCAACTTGGATCTGGGTAGGCGACCCTCGAACTCGCTGGCCGCAACAAAGCTCGTGGTTCGCCAAATCCGGGAGAGTTAAGTTCAACGACCTCGGCAGAGCCTCAAGTTTGTCGGCCTTGGTCGAGTTCGAGCTCGTTGGCCTATGTCTTGGCCAATCGTCGTTGGGTGGCACCAATAGAGGAAAAGAGGGAATAAGAAGGAAGAAGAAAGAAAAGAGAAAAGAGAAAAGAAAGGGAAAATAAAAGAAAAAGAAAAGGAAAGAAAAAGAAAAAACAAAATAAAATAATGATTTTTAAAAAAATTATTTTCCAAAAACTATTTCGATTTAGAGGTATCCACATTTTTTATTTACTAATTTTTTATTATTAATTTACTTTATTAATGTGATGTGAAATTTTTATTCAAATAATTTATATGTGAAAAGTTTAAAGTGGACTAAATAAGTGGGAGTAGATTTTCTGAAATTAAGTTAAAAATTAATGTGTGTTAATAATATGGGTCAAGTATGGGTTGGGTATGACCTTGCCATCACCGAGGGTTAGGAGTGCTAGCCACCCTCACTTAGGATCAGCAACCTTCATTGGCCATCTTTGGCAATGCACGGTAGCAAGGACCCTACCCTTTTTTTTTTCCAGCTTGGTATTTTTCAAATAAAATTTTAGCATTTTTCATTTTTTAATCATTTAGATAAGATTTGGAGAAGAATATAATAATAAAAAAAGGCCACATAGGAGAGAAAAAAAAAAATGTTACATCAATTTTTTGTAAACCAAATTAGCAATATTAACAAAGGACTTGATTATAGTAATTTGATAAATTTTAGGATTATTGTACTTTTTGAAAATCATAAAATTAATCGTACTTTCATGACAAATTGAATAACTTTTAGTGCATTTATCTTTTTTAATGATTATGGTCTAACATGAGCCAAGTGGCAAAATTGTGCCATGTGATAATTGAGTCAAACTAACATGTCACCTAATGAGTGACGACTATATAAGCAAATATTTTCTTAGCTCCAGCTTTAATAATATATAATTTATGTGCTTGACGTGTTTTGAAAGAAATCCTTAATAAGATGTCCTTGATTATTTAGTAAGAAATAAGTTATTTAAAATTTTAACAGTTAAAATTGCAAGTGCATGTTAAAAAGGATATATCCATCACTAATACTCTTGCACTAAATTTAAAATCCTCCCTACTTTTTTTTTTTTCTCAAAATGGTATCTGTGATTAGGTGCCTAATTTAATCTAACCTATTTACTAAGTTGTCCTAATGATGTGGTTTAGAGAAGTGTTTGGGGAAAAGGGTGGAGGGAAAAAAAACGAATGGAGGGAAGAAAAATGGAACAAGAGTGAATGGGAAGAAAACAAACAAAATGCTTAGTAGCTTTCTTAACAAAAAACTTTTATGGGGTTACAAGAATCGAGTAGGTCTTTAAAAACCTCAAAGGAGAAAAACAGGTGGGAGATCCGCCCTGAAGCGAGAGATCTTGCAATGTCACCTCCCAAATTCTTTGGTTAGTGAGGAAGAAAAATATTCAATTACCAATGAGAGGTGTGGGATATGCGTCGGGGGTCTGGCTGCATTTGTCGGTGAGGTGGTTCCTCCAAAGACCAAAAATTAAAAATAAAAAATATTCAACTACCAATGAGAGACTTGAGTTGTGGATCAAATTAAAATTAATATAGGCAATCCTCACAAGTGGGCAACCACCTAGGTCTAAGTGAAGTTAAGAAAGGATACATGAAATTGCAAAAGGGAAAATGATACAATTTGGCCATATATTTTGGTCAATGTGCATTGTGGTTCTTGAACTTTTATAACAATATCCAAAATAGTCCTTGAATTTTCAAATTATTCGATGTGATATCTGAACTTTTGGTATATATTTTATTTAATTCATGAATTATAAGAATATGTTCAATGATGTCTCTAAACTTGAATTAATGGAAGAAAAATATTGAACATTTTCATATGGCTTAAGGACTAAATTAAATATCTACCAAAAGTTTATAGATCATATTCAACATGTTCAAAATTTAGAGACAACATTGTATATTGGGCTAAAGTTTAAAGGTTATATTGAACAACTTAAAAGTTCATGAACCATGTTACACATTAGGCCAAAGATTATATATCATTTGGGTCATTATCCCATTGCAAAACATTTATTAATATTCGTTAAGCTAAAACTTGCCGATAACTTAATAGGAGATATGTTATTAAATCACTCAAATTAAGGTTGGCAATCTTGTATATTAATCGATAACTTTAATATAAAAAGTTAAAAGGGCAAAAGTCACAACAAAAAAAAACTAAAATTTGCTCACTGTAACACATTTACCCTAAACTATGGTCATTTTTTTGGTGTAAACAGCTTCAAAATCAGTAAGAAAGCTAAACTCATGAACTATTATTCCCAAACTTGAATACTCCCCCCCTCCCCCCGGGAAAAAAAAAGATTATAGCTTTGATCTCATGCATATAGACTTTCTCCATAAGCGCGGCACATCTATGATAAATATCACCATAAAACTTATCCCACAAATCATAATGCAAATATTAATTCAAGGTACCAAAAACAAAGGTTTTCTCAAGCTTTGGATTTGAACAAAGAAACTCTACTCTGGTAAGTTGCAAGCGAAGAAGCAACGAGAGTGACTAGTCCAAAAACACAGAACAAAGACGTGCGCAAGACCGTGTCATGAATTTGCTTTGGTCGAACATCGTGATGCTGTGCTCCTTCCATTTGCCTTTCCGTGGCGCTCCATTTCTGCTCGAAATCACGAAATTTAATCCATCACAACCTAACCAAAGTGAAGAAAAGCATATTAGAGAAAAAGTCATAAATTTATTATATTTGTACCAATATAATAATAAATATTTTGATAATTTATCAAATAGTTCTTATAATCAATTTGATTGAAAAATGGTAATATAGTGATATAGCCAGCATTGCTATGTGGCATACCAATGCTAATGTGGACATTTTACTTTTAACTTTTGTGATTTTTTAAATTATTTTCAGAATTTTCTTTCTTTTTCCCTTTTCGTTGGTGTCTGGCCTCATACAATAGTCGGCTACCAACAACGCTTGGAGAGATCTAGGCAAGGGTAGCCCTTATACAATCTAGCAAGGGCTACCCTCATTGGCCATGTATGAGGGCCGCCCTCACCCTAGCAAAGGCCACATTCGCCCGGCTCTCTCTGGGCATCATTAGTGGCCGATCATTACTCGAGGCCGGCCATTGTAAAAGAACAAAAAAAATACAGAGAAAGGTAAAAAAAAAGAAGAGAAAAATGGGAAAACTTTTAAAAAATTTAAAAAAAAAGTTTTACAATTTGCCCACATAAGATTCGGCACGTTACCTGAGACGGAAAACGATGGAGGTCATACCATGAATTTTCTTGACAACGATCTCGAAACACTGATTAATTATATTTGATAATATACACCAAATTCCTCCACATCCCATGCCTCGATTTACCCTCCCAAATTGATCCCTTTGTAGAAACTCGTTCCGCAAAATGATCAGAATCGGTTGACTTCCAGAGTGAACGCCCTCGATCTCATCCAACGGTTAGCAAAGCCCGATCGATCCCCCACGGTTCCAAAACACATCACCACCGTCCGTTCCCCCACATCGCCTCTGCCCCCACCACCACCACCACCACCACCACCATCGCTCGAGCTCGAGCTCCGAAGCCCCCTTCCTCCGGCCATGGCGGCGCTCTCTTTCCTCTCTCTCCTGCTCATCCTCCTCCTCCTCCCTGTCTGCCTCCTCCTCCTCCTCTCCCTCATCGTCCGCCCCCGCCCCGTCAAGATCCCCCTCAAGAACCGCCACGTCTTCATCACCGGCGGCTCCAGCGGCATCGGCCTCGCCCTCGCCCACCGCGCCGCCGCCGAGGGCGCCCGCGTCTCCATCCTCGCCCGGTCCCCCGACAAGCTGGAGGAGGCCAAGCGGGCGATCCGGCTCGCCACGGGGATCGACGTGGCCACTTTCTCCGCGGACGTCCGCGACTTCGACGCCCTGAGGCGCGCCGCGGAGGAGGCCGGGCCAGTCGACCTGCTGGTGGTGAACCAGGGGGTGGTCGTCGCCGAGGAGCTGGCCAAGCAGGGGCTGGACGAGGTCAGGTTCGTGATAGACGTCAACCTGATCGGCGGCTTCAACATGATCAAGGCGTTCTTGCCGGCGATGAAAGCGAGGACCGACCGGAGGCCGGCTTCCATTGCCCTCGTGTCCTCTCAGGCCGGTCAGGTAATTCCTGTTATAGCTCAACGTGGGAGCAATCTAGTTTCGCATTGTCTCCATGCCTTGAATGGAATTGCTGATTGCTGTAGGTGGGGATCTACGGTTACACTGCTTACTCTGCGAGCAAATTCGGGCTCCGAGGACTAGCGGAGGCTCTGCAACAAGAGATTATTGCCGACGACATTCATGTTTCGCTTGTTTTCCCACCGGATACCGATACTCCCGGATTAGCGGAAGGTATAGCGTCTTAAAATTCACCTCTTGCGGATTGCCTGTGTGAAATCTATTGGGTTGGATCAAATGGGTTTACCACATATTGCTTGTTGAATCTGTGTAGTTATCCAACTGTAGTAGAACAAGATAATCTGAATTGGGTAAAATTTAGATATGTGAATGAAGCTTGATTTGCTCAGGAACTTCCATAAATGATCGAAGGAGAAGCAGATTGCTTGCTTTCCAGACCTTAGAGCTCTTTAATTTCTTCACAGTAGTTGCTGCTCTGCCATCCCCAGTCTTTCCGCTGGTTTCATCTCATCGTGATTGGATGATAAGAAGCATGTAGTTGTTTCCACCGCACAATAGTGTGAAATAATGAAGTTAGCATGCATGATTCCAGCATACTTTGATTGAGCTGCTTCTACTTTGTTCCCAGCTCGTGAACTCTTACCTGTTCTTCATAGATGCTCTGCAACTTAACTGTGGGAACGCAATTTCATTTATTGTTTTATTGGGCATTTCGAATCGACATTATCTCTTGCTATTAATAGCAACAGCTCTGGCCCATAAATTAGTACCCTACGATGCATATGTGTTTGTATGACTGGCCTTATGTCCATATCTCCTGTGCTCTGAGTTCTTTCGAGAGTTGAATGCTGAGGGCACGCCAGAAAATTTTGTTTTATTTTTCTTGCGTATGCTCTTACTCCATCCTTTTTCTTTTCTATGGGCAAGTATTTATACATCACTTCCTGACTGCAGAAAATAAGAGAAGACCTCCGCTGACAAGGGTCATAGCTGGTTCTTCTGGTGCAATGAAAGTGGATGAAGTTGCAGAGAAGGCGTTAAATGGAATTAAATCTGGCAGTTTTATGGTACCTTGCAACTTTGAGGGCTACTTGCTGGCAATTGGGACTGCTGGTTTGTCTCCTCAAAGGTCGTATGTCATGGCATTTGTGGAGGTGGTTGGTGCTAGTATTCTCCGTCTTACCGCTCTGTTCTTCCAGTGGAACTGGCATAGCCGTATAGAAAAGTGGCATGCGCAAAGCAAGCAGTGACCGTAAGTTTTCTGCAGTGATTCTCCTCAATGCCGGGTTGTTTTGCCATCTGTTCCTGCTGTCATTTCTTTGATTTTTGTTATATGACACGATGACTTCATATGTTAAGCTTTTATTTGATCTCTGTATTGCCCGAGATACCCTTGTAGTTTTGGAATATGATGAAAATTTTCAAAAAGAAGATGATTTCAGATGCTCGAATGTCTCGATTTGTATGTCTTAGATTGCTAGAAAGCTGCTATTTCTGTAGCAGGATGACCATATGATATGCTTGCTCATCCCAAAATAGATTGTCGTAGATGTTTTCTGAAGTTTTTTGGCTGCCATTTGCTTTAGTCATGAAGCAAACCAGCCAGAAAATTTGTCTCAATCTCATCCAGTCTGGTCCTCTAGAATTAAGTTCTCTTGCACGTTAGATGTCTCACTTGAGAGTTGAGACTTCTTGATGTGCTTGAAAAGCCTAAATCCTTGGAGCCCTATCGTGTGCTTTCATCTAGAATTACTCATATTTCTCTCGAAAATTAGTTTGGTGATATTCCATGGCACTCAGATGGAGATCCTGCCGGAGAAAGGAGTAATGTTTTTATAGATCTTTATTGGTCAAAATGTTCAAAAATATCATGTTCGACTGTTAGTCATTCAAATTTCAACTTGTAATGTTCGGCATATGCAAATTGGGAAGTGAACAATGTGCAGACATGTTCTTCCCCTGCCAAAATGGAGGCAAGACTAAGTATCATTTTGAGTGACTGGTTATTAACATGACAGCATCCTTGCATTTGGGGGTAAGTTTGCCGGTTGGATATGTATTTGGGACTACAGCAAACATGAAAACCGGTGAATATGCTATCACCTCATTTGCCATTTTCTCGAGCATAAGCCATTATGATTGGCATCAGGGATCTGGGCCTAGCATCGAGCATCTTGGGCCCGCCCGCGAGGGTCCTTGGCCCGGTCTTGGTACCCAAGTCCAAATGTCCCATCCTAGGTCTAAGCATTGGGGTCCAGCCATATAGTTTCTGATTTTAAGAAGAGAAAGTCATCAAATATAAGTATAGATTTTATGTCGATTATGAAAAGACTTTCCACCAATTAACTTTTTTAAGTAATTTGATCGCTGAAAAAATGAGATAAATATTTTTCTAAGAAAAATTTCCCGAAAAACAAAGGGACCACGAATCATTTGCCAATGTTGCATACTGGACTTCATCCTCATGAGATAGGATCACCAAACTGATGATGAAATTACTGAGGGATACAGAAAAATATAAACGAGAAACCTTTAGAATCATGACTAAAGGAATGCTAACTAGCCTAAATAGTTAAGAGACACTCCTAGAAAATCAAGGTTACATAAATAAACATAAATAAACATAAATGAACCTTTTATTTTGTAATCATAACTAAAGGGAAGCTAACTGGTTTAGTAGTAAATAGACACTTAATTAAAATCAATAAAAAGGTGAACTTGAATGTAGCGGTACAGTTAGTGATTGAAATTTGATTTGAATGGATCTAATATGTAACCCCTATTTGAGCTCCATTAGATAAAAATGTTTATACTTGACTTGGGTTTGACTCGGTTACCGTCAATTTGTGAAGGAACTCGAGCTTGAGCTCAATACAAAAAATAGCCAGTAAATATGGTTGTATAATGTAAATTTGAAGACCGTTTTTCTTTGTCTATTTTTGTAAGTTATTAATGTATCAACAAAAAAAAATATAGAAATTGGATTAACCTTGTCAGTTTGCCGAGCTGAATAATGGTAACCTCACACTCAACTCCACAAATTATTAAGAAATTCGAGCTCAAACTTGATTCAAAACTAGAAGAGTATTTATTGAGTAATCATCAAGTCTATTCTTCCCTAGCTCCACAAAGTTTAGTGTTGCAAGAAAGCGAATTTCAACCATCAATTTACTCGCGAATTCTCTTATTTCTTATTATATTTCAAGGTGCATGGCAAACTTAAAATTTGGAAACATTTTACGAAAAAATAATCGTTTGTATCATTTACAAAAATGAATAAATGAAAAATATTTTCGACACCCACTAAAAATAATTAGTACCAACATTTCCACCAACAAGGATAGTCTCAACATTTCCACCAAAAATGATTAATTGTATCTTAATGGTTGCACCATATCCCTCACGAAATCAATATACCAACACTTCCACCAACATATTTCCACACATCACTACCAAATACCAATAACAAATTCCCCACCATAGCAAACAGTGATGAATGCAGTAATGTCTTCCATGCTAACATTGAACTCAAGAGAAAATATATATACATAATTCATTTTTGGGACCACTATGCAAAAAGAACGATAACTTCATATGGGGTCTCTACAATCACACCAAATCGAATAAATAATGAATCAGTGGTTGTCGTTTAGTGGATAGAAGACACAATGCATTTCACCAAACAAAATAAATCACTCACCTTTGATCCGTTGCGAGATTCCTCCTCTAACACCAATGTCCTCACAATTGCACCGATAACCAAGCCCTAATTTTTCAGCAAATCAAGCGAGTGAGGGAGGATGACAAACCTCGAGTGAGTGAGTGAATGAGAGCAAGCGAGATGGCACGCGAGCGAGCGAATGTTGGCGACCAAGCAACGTCGACTGGTGACTTTGAACCGTTAGCGATAATGAGAGAGAGAGAGAGGACAAAACGCAAGCATTCAACGAAGCTTCACAAATCTGTCTCTTTCGAGAAAGGCTACATGCCACATCATTTAGGCAAGCCATCTCAGGAGTCCATGTTGGACTCGTTTTTAATATAAAAACGCCATATTAATCGGACATTGGTGTTTTTTCTTCAATTTGATGCTTAAGTGAGCTCGTGAATTGGTACAAACCTTTTGTACTAAAATAAGCATCGTCATATGCAACTTTTGGCCATTTTAGAGTCATATGGTCATCATCTTGAACAAACTTAAATAATATTTTTTTAAAGTGTTCCACCAGAATTTGTATCCACGGCAAAATACTTTTCACCAAAAGTAATTATTTGGTCTTTTACGAGAAGAGACAAGTTTTGCAATGACTCTGGATATAAAATATTTCGGGTACACAAGGAGACCAATAATTTAACTTCAAACGAAATTGAAAGTACAAATATTTTGTTGAAATTTAATTTACAACTAAGTCAAAGGATATAAAGATGCAATGTTGAAATTTAATTGATAGCGAGGATCTGAAAACTACAACTATGACTACAATACCATAATTGAAAGATAATTTGTTTGTGCGAGGGGTTTCCGAAGAGTACAATGTGGTTATTTAAAGCCTACGATTGACATTTATCAATAGAGGTTATGAACGTAGGATACAAGAGTTTACCAAAAATAAATAACTTCATGATGGCTATGGGAAGTTATAATAATCCTAAAATTGTGACTAAATAACCAACCGGTGGTTATCCTCTTGTTGATGGCAATGACTTCATCGATCAATTTCAAGGTTCTCGTTGATAACTTCATTAACGATCTGCTGATTCTCTTCAAATTATTGGTATTTCTACTCGTTCATGACGAGACTCTACTCTCATCACCTAAGTCCATCACATGCCGACAATAATCAAAAGTTGATCTTTTTTTGTGTAATTCCTTGCCGAATTTCATTTTGGTCAAATTCATTGTCTGACTCATTATTTTCCACAAAAGGCATGTTTTGTGTGAAGTCCTCATGTGGCTCTCTATCTTTGTCCTTAAGTAGTTGCTTAGACACTTTCATTGCCAATTGGACTAAATTGACAAAATTTTGGTTTTCAATTTTTTTTTCTAGGATTGAATTTCAATCCGCCAAAAGGAAAATTTGTGAATTCTTTCTCCAAGAAAGAAGTAAGGCATCTATTTCTAACCCTATTGAATCAAGCAACAAATTGATTGAATGACTCATCATCGTATTGATATGCTCTAGCTAAGTTAGTAATTGATACCTCAGGTATCATTCTCAAAATGGAATTGTCTTTCCATTTCAACCCAATTATGGATTGAGTTAGGAGATAAATTTATATATCAATTAAAGGTAGTTTTTTACAAAGGCAAAGGGAAAAACCTAAGTCTTAGGAATTCATTTGATCCTACCTCTCCTCACTGGACAATAAGTCAACCAACATGTTCAACGGTCGATTGATCATCTTTCACCAATGAAAAAAATGAAGTCAGGATTTTTGAATTCTCTTGAATAAGGTATAGTGTCAACCCAATCACAATGTTGTTTCCTATATATTGGCTTGATCATTTCTTTGTCAGCACCTAATTCTTGTAATACGAGCCTAGCCACTTAATCAAGATTCACAAGTGGAGAAACTTGCCCTTCCTACCCCCTAAGTTTAGGGTAGATAGATTGATAGACTTGACATTCCTACCCTCTAGGCACAAGGTAGATGAGATCTTGAGGACTTTGTAAAATCCTCTGGTTGTGGGATTACATGACCTAAATTATTTCCATCATTCAATTCACTAAGAGTTGAAGGAACATATACGGAAATTGCCGTATTGGGTAATATTAGTATGGATTAATTTGATGTCTCGAGCCTGATTATATCATAGATATGTCTTGCTATGTGATTTGCCATCTTATTATGTTGTTTCTCAAATTGCTCTTCATGGTAGCCTCCAAAGTAGGATTTGGTGCTAACACCCTCGCTTGCTCCTCTGTTTTTAGAGGGGTTTTGACATTTCCTCCTTGGCTTGTCTCTATTATTGTAGAGGTTGAGGTCTTAGACTAGATAGACATATCATCGAGGTTGTTACCACAAAATTGATTAGGCTTTGGATGATCCTTTCTTCTCATATCGTACTTCCTCAAATTCATCACACTCATCCCATTGGACATGCCAAAAAGATATTTCATTAGAATTTGTGTCCACGATGAAATACCTTTCACCAAGTCATTCTTCAATTTTTTATGAGAGGAGATAGGTTCTACGCTGACTCAAGACAAGAAAAATCACAGGTACACAAGGGAACCGATATTTTCACTATAAAAGAAACTTAAAGTAAACAAATTTTATTGAAATTTATTCGACAACAAAGGCAGTGGACATAAAAGATGCAACACTAGAAGTTAGTCGATGGCGATGATTTGAAAACTACAAGCATGACTACGATATAGAATTCAAAAGATAATTGAAAGATAACAATATCGTTTGTTTGTGCAGGGCTTCCCAAAGAGTACAATGTGTTATTTAAAGCCTACAATCAAAGGTTGCCAATGGAGGTTGCAACCATAGGTTAGAAAAAGGTTACTAAAAATGAAATGACTTCCTAGTGGTTACGAGAAGTTACAACAATACTAAAATAACGGCAAAATAACCAAACAATAGTTATCCTCTTGTCGATTGCTTGCTATCGATATCAATAATTTTGTCAATCAACTTCAAGGTTCTTGTCTATATCTTTACGTCATGTGTCATTAATAACTTCAATAATGAGATATTGATTCTCTTCAAGTTATTGATGATTTTATTCATAAATGATCAAACTCTACTATAGTTGACTAGGTCTTTCACATGTCAATGATAATCAAAAGTTTGTCATTTTTTGGTGTAAACATATATTTGAGCACTTGTTGTATTGAATATGTCGATATCCTTACTACTGTAATGGACAAGTGTTGAAGGAAAATTGACATGGTTGGTTGGTGCCTACAATTGCTTTTGTGAGTATGTGGAATCTTGATATGCTGGTGAATCTACATCGTGATGCATGCTTACAATAGGTGTCTACTACAAGCACTTAAATTATGTATAATATTTTTTTTCCTTTTTTCCCTTTTTAAGGGCTGGTGAGGGGTCACCAGTTGCCGTAAAAAAGAAGGAAAGAAAAACAAAAAAAAATTCAAAAAATTATTCTCCCTCTTGATGCCATATTATCTGTTTTTCTTGTGTAACGTGTAATTTGGGTATTGAAAAAAAGGGCATTTCCTTACCAACTATAGTTAATTAGTGTCATCTCCCATCCCACGAACTTGTTTTACAAATAATTCCGAATTGGTTTACGCCTCGGTCAACGCTCTCGATGGCGGCACTCTCTCTGCTCTCTCTCCTGCTCATCCTCCTCCTCCCTCTCTGCCTCCTCCTCCTCCTCTCCCTCATCGTCCGCCCCCGCCCCGTTAAGATCCCCATCAAGGACCGCCACGTCTTCATCACTGGCGGCTCCAGCGGCATTGGCCTCGCAATCGCCCACCGTGCCGCCTCGGAGGGCGCCCGCGTCTCCATCCTCGCCCGGTCTCAAGCCAAGCTGGATGAGGCCAACCAGGCAATCCTGCTCGCCACGGGGGTCAACGTCGCCACTTTCTCTGCAGACGTCCGAGACTCTGACGCCCTGAGGCGCGCCACGGAGGAGGCTGGACCAGTCGACGTGCTGGTGGTGAACCACGGGGTGTACATCCCTGGGGAGCTGGCCACCCAGGAGCTGGACGAGGTCAGATTCATGATAGACGTAAACCTCATCGGCAGCTTCAACATGATCAAGGCATTTTTGCCGGCAATGAAAGCTAGGACTGATCGGAGGCCGGCTTCGGTTGTCCTCATGTCCTCTCAGGCCGGCCAGGTAATTACTGTTTCAGTTTCATTGTGAGAGCATTCTTGGTTTTGCACTGTGGTGATTGGTGATTACTGAAGGTGGGGATCCACGGTTACACTGCTTACTGCGCAAGCAAATTCGGGCTCCGAGGATTAGCGGAGGCTCTGCAACAAGAGATTATCGCCGACGACATTCATGTTTCGCTTATTTTCCCATCGGATACCGATACTCCCGGATTAGTGGAAGGTATAGCGTCTTAAAATTCACCTCTTGCAGATTGCCTGTGTGTAATCTATCTAGTTGGATCAAATGGGTTTATCACAAATTGCTTGTTGAATCTGTGTAGTTATCCGACTGTAGCAGAACAAGATAATCTGAATTGGGTAAAATTTAGATATGTGAAGGAAACCTGATTTGCTCAGGAACTTCCATAAATGATCGATGGAGAAGCAGATCGCTTGCTTTCCAGACCTTAGAGCTCTTTAATTTCTTCACAGTAGTTGCTGCTCTGCCATCAATGGGCTTTCCGCTGGTTTCATCTCATCATGATTGGATGATGAGAAGCATGTAGTTGTTTTCACCACAAAATAGTGTGAAATAATGACGTTAGTATGCATGATTCCAGCATACTTCGATTGAGCTGCTTCTTCTTTGCTCCTAGCTCATGAGCTCTTACCTGTTCTTCATAGATGCTCTCCAACTTAAATGCAGGAACGCATTTTCATCTGTTGTTTTATTGGGCATTTTGAATCGACATTATCTCTTTGCAATTAATAGCAACGGCTCTGGCCCATAAATTAGTACCCTACAATGCACATGTGTTTGTATGACTGACCTTATGTCCATATCTCCTGTGCTCTGAGCACTTTCGAGAATTGAATGCTGAGGGCACGCCAGCAAATTTTGTTTTATTTTTCTTGCCTATGCTCTTACTCCATCCTTTTTCTTTTCTATGGGCAAGTATTTATACATCACTTCCTGACTGCAGAAAATAAGAGAAGACCTCCGCTGACATGGGTCATAACTGGTTCTTCTGCTGCAATGAAAGCGGATGAAGTTGCAGAGAAGGCGTTAAATGGAATTAAATCTGGCAGTTTTATCGTACCTTGCAACTTTCAGGGCTGCTTGCTAGCAATTGTGACTGCTGGTTTGTCTCCTCAAAGGTCGTATGTCATGGCATTTGCGGAGGTGGTTGGTGCTAGTATTCTCCGTCTCACTGCTCTGTTCTTCCAGTGGAACTGGTATAGCAGTATAGAAAAGTGGCATGCGCAAAGCAAGCAGTGACCGTAAGAATTCTGCAGTGATTCTCATCAATGCCGGGTTGTTTTGCCATCTGTTGCTGCTGTCATTGCTTTGAGTTTTGTTATATGACAAGATGACTTCAAATGTTATGCTTTTATTTGATCTCTGTATTGCCCGAGATACCCTTGTAGTTTTGGAATATGATGAAATTTTCAAAAAGAAGATGATTTCAGATGCTCATTGTCTCAATTTGTATGTCTTGGATTGCTAGATAAAGAGAAAGCTGTCATTTCTGTAGCAGGATGACCATATGATATGCTTGCTCATCCCAAAATAGATTGTCGTTGTTTTCTGAAGTTTTTTGGCTGCCATTTGCTTTAATCTCATCCACTCTTGACCTCTAGAATTAAGTACTCTTGAACGTTAGATGTCTTACTTGAGAGTTGAGACTCCTTGTCGATATTCCATGCTGCTCTGATGGAGATCTCGCCGGAGAAAGGAGTAATGTTTTTATAGACCTGTATTGGTCAAAATGTTCAAAAATATCGTGTTCGATCGGTAGTCATTCAAATTTCAACTTGTAACATTCGGCATATGCAAATTGGGAAGTGAACAATGTGCAGACATGCTCTTCCCCTGCCAAAATGGGGTGAACTTGAACATAGCAATACATCGGCAAGCTCAGGCTTGATTCAACTTTTGTACTCGGTGCTCAAAATTTGATTTGAATGGATCTAATATGTAACCCCTACTTGAGCTCCATTAGATAAAAATCTTTATAATTGACTTGGCTTTTGACTTGGTTACAATCAATTTGTGAAGGAACTCGAGCTTGAGCTCAATACAAAAAATAGCCAGTAAATATGGATGTAGATTGTAAATTTGAAGACCGTTTTTTTGTCTATTTTTGTAAGTTACTAATGTATCTGCAAAAAAATAAATAGAAATTGGATTAACCATGTCAGTTTGCCGAGCTGAATAATGGCAACCTCAAGCTCAACTCCATAAATTATTAAGAAATTCGAGCTCCAACTTGATTCAAAACTAGAAGAGTATTTATTGAGTAATCATCAAGTCTATTCTTCCCTAGCTCCGCAAAGTTTACTATTGCAAGAAATCGAATTTCAACCATCAATTTACTCGCGAATCCTCTTATTTCTTATCATATTTCAGGGTGCATGAAAAACTTAAAATTTGGAAAACATTTTTCAAAAGAATAATCGTTTGTATCGCTTACAAAAATGGATGAATAAAAAATATTGTCAACACCTACCAAAAATAATTAGTACCAACATTTCCACCAAAAATGATTGATTTAATCTTAATTGTTGCACAATATCCCTCATGAAATCAATATATGACGATCTATATATATCAATAAGGATAGTACCAACATTTCCACCAACATATTTCCACTCATTGCTACCAGTAACAAATTCCCCAGGGGTGTGCAACTAGACCAGGTTTACCCGGGAATCGGACCGGACCACCTGAAAAACAAGGTCAGGAACCGGTTTCTAGTTAAATCAGTCTGGGAACCAAGTCCAAGCAAATACCCATTTAGAATCGGATCAATTTTGGAATTGATTTTTATCCTGTTAAGAAAATAAAATCATCTCTCTATGTAATGTCTTTCTAAGTCTCTTTGTCTTTAAAGAATTGTTAAAAAAAAGAAAGTCTTTCTCTAAATCAAGTTAAGAGAGCATTATTTTCGAACAATTGTTAAAAAGAATTGTTCTCATGCATTGTTTTTTTCTCTTTTAATGGTCATATCTTCAACTATAATGGTCCCACCTTCAACTATATTAATGGTCACAGGACAAGTGCTTCCATTTGTTGGGACACTAATTAAAGCATTCTTAGTTTGGCTCAGGAAAGATGTCCTCTTAATAACAGTTTTGTTGTATGCATATGAGCAGGCGTATTAGATCATATTGGTAGTATTTGTGAGAATGAGACTAATATTAAACCCATATTTGTTGTTGATGTGTATGCAATATCAGGATTTTTGCTTTGTCTTATAATATTTTGAGGATTAGGTTGTTTTTTTTGTAAATAAATGTAAAATTCAAAGCCATATAGGATATCAGACAGTTGCAAAATAGGTTCCAATAAAAACAGGGTAGACCTTGTTCTCTGACCGGAAAAACATAATCGAGTCCAAAACAGGATTCAGTGAAAACAAGGTAGAGTATAGGATCCAAAAAAATGGAAACCAGTTATAATAGAGTCAAGTATAGGGTCCAAGTTTGGACCCTACCCATCCTAGACTTGATCACCCCTAAAATTCCCTACCATAGCAAATAGTGATGAATGCAATAATGTCTCCCATGCCAACATTGAACTCAAGATAATATATATATATATATATATATATATATATATATATAGAGAGAGAGAGAGAGAGAGAGAGAGAGAGAGAGAGAGAGAGAGAGAGAGAGAGAGAGAGAGAGAGAGAGAATTTATTAATTTTTGGGATCACGATGCAAAAAGAATTACAACTTCATATGAGGTCCCTACAATCGCACCAAATTAAATAAATAATGACTCAACGGTTGTTATTTAGTGGACAAAAGACAATGCATTTCACCAAACAAAATAAATCACACACCTTTGATCTGTTGAGAGATTCCTCCTCCAGCACCAACGTCCTCACAATCGCATCGAGAACCAAGTCCTAATTTTTCAGCAAATTGAGCAAGAGAGGATGACAAACCTCGAGTGAGTGATTGAATGAGAGCAAGCGAGACGGCACACGAGCAAGCGAATGATGGCGACCAAGTAACGTCAACTGGTGACTTTGAACCGTCAGCAATAATGAGAGGGAGAGAGGACAAAACGAAAGCATTGAACGAAGCTTCACAAATCTGTTTCTTTCAAGAAAGGCTACGTGCCACGTCATTTAGGCAAGCCACCTCAGGAGTCCATGTTGGACTCGTTTTTAATATAAAAAGACCATACTAATCGGACATTGATAGTTTTTTCTACGATTTTGATGCTTAAGTGAGCTAGCAAGCCAATGCAAACTTTTTGCACTAAAGTAAACATTATATACAACTTTTGGCACTTTTAGAGTCATTATGGTCATTATCTTGAACAAACTTAAATAATATTTTTTGAAAGTGTTTCACCAGAATTTGCATCCACAATTTTCACCGAAAGTCATTATTTGGGTTTTTATGAAAAGATACAGGTTTTGCGGTGACTTTGAATATAAAATATTCCAGGTACACAAGGAGACCAATAATTTCACTTCAAACGAAATTGAAAGTACAAAAATTTTGTCGGAACTTAATTTACAACTAAGTCAAAGGATGTAAAGATGCAACATCGAAATTTAATCAATAGTGAGGATATGAAAACTACAATTATGATTACAATACAATAATCAAAAGATAATTTCTTTGTGCGAGGGGATTTCCAAAGAGTACAATGTGGTTAATTATAGCCTAAAATTGCGACTAAATAACCAACTAGTGGTTATCCTCTTGTCAATGTCAATGACTTCATCAATCAACTTCAAGGTTCTCGTCAATAACTTCACTAACAATTTGCCGATTCTCTTCAAATTATTGATATTTCTACTCATTCATGACGAGGCTCTATTCTCATCAACTAAGTCTATCACATGTTGACAATAATCAAAAGTTGATCGTTTTTTTTTGTAATTCCTTGTCGAATTTTATTTTGGTCAAATTCATTATCTAACTCATTTTTTCCACAAAAGGCATGTTTTGTGTGAAGTCCTACTGTGGCTCTCTATCTTTGCCCTTAAGTAGTTGCTTAGACACTCTCATTGCCAATTGGACTAAATCGACAAAATTTCGGCTTTCAATTTTTATTTTTTTTTATCTAGGATTGAATTTCAATCCACCGAAAGGAAAATTTGTGAATTCTTCCTCCAAGAAAGAAGTAAGGCGTCTATTTCTAACCCTTTTGAATTAAGCAACAAATTGATTGACTGACACATCATCGTATTGATATATTCTAGCTAAGTTAGTAATTTATACCTTAGGTATCGTTCTATAAAATTGAGAATGGAATTATCTTTCCATTTCACCCAAGTATGGATTGAGTTAGGAGATAAATTTATATATCAATTAAAGGTAGTTTTTGACAAAGTCAAAGGAAAAAACCTAAGTCTTAGGAATTCATTTGTTCCTAACTCTCCTCACTGGATAATAAGTCGACCAACATGTTCAACAGTCGATTGCTCATCTTTCACTAATGAAAACAATGAAGTTGAGATTTTTGAATTCTCTTGAGTAAGGTATAGTGTCAACCTAATCACAACTTTGCTTTCTATATGTTGGCTTGATCATTTCTTTGTCAACACCTAATTCTTGTAATACAGGCCCAGCCACTTAATTAGGATTCACAAGTGGAGAAACTTGCCCTTCCTACCCCCGGGTTTAGGGTAGATGGATTGATAAACTTGACATTCCTACCCTCTAGGTTCAAGGTACATGAGATCTTGAGGACTTTGTAAAATCCTCTAGTGGTGGGATTACTTGACCTAAATTATTTCCATTGTTCAACTGACTAAGAGTCAAAGGAACATACAAGAATTGTTGTATTGGGTAATATTAGTATGGACTAATTCAATGTATCAAGCATGATCATATCATAGATATTTCTTGCTATGTGATTTGCCATCTTATCATGTTTCTCGAATAGCTCTTCATGGTACCCTCTAAGGTGGGATTTGGTGCTAACACCCTCACTTGCTCCTCCATTTGTAGTGGGATTTTGACATTTCCTCCTTGGCTTGTCTCTATTATTGTAGAGGTTGAGGTCTCAAACTAGATAGCCATCATTGAGGTTGTTACCACAGAATTGATCAAGCTTTGGATGATCCTTTCTTCTTATATTGTACTTCCTCAAATCCATCACACATGTTCGATTGGACATGCCAAAAAGATGTTTCGTTAGAATTTGCATCCACGATGAAATACCTCTCACCAAGTCATTCTTCAATTTTTTTATGAGAGGAGATAGGGTCTACGCTAACTCCAAACAGGAAAAATCACAAGTACACAAGGAAGCAATTATTCTCACTATAAACAAAATTGAAAGTACACAAATTTTATAGAAATTTATTCAACAACAGAGTCAGTGGACATAAAGATGCAACACTAGAAGTTAATCGATGGCAATGATTTGAAAACTACAGTCATGACTATGATATAGAAATCGATAGATAATTGAAAGATAATAATATTGTTTGTTTGTGTTGGGCTTCCCAAAGAGTGCAATGTGGTTATTTAAAGCCTATGATCAAAGGTTGTCAATGGAGGTTACAAATATAGGTTACAAAAAGGTTGCTAAAAAAGAAATAACTTCTTAGTGGTTACAAAAAGTTACAACAATCCTAAAATAGCGGCAAAATAACCAAACAATGGTTATCCTCTTGTTGATTGCTTGCTATTGATGTCAATAATTTTGCCAATCAACTTCAAGGTTCTCATTGATATCTTTACATCATGTGTCATCAATGACTTCAGTAATGAGATAATGATTCTCTTCAAGTTACCAATTATTTTGTTCATAAATGATCAAACTCTACTATAATCGACTAAGTATTTCACTTGTCGATGATAACCAAAAGTTTGTCAATTTTTGGTGTAAACAGAAAGTGTATGTGAGCACTTGCTGTATTGAATATGTTGATCTCCTTACTATTGTAATGGACAAGTGTTGAAGGAAAATTGACATGGTTGGTTGGTGCCTACAATTGCTTTTGTGAGTATAAGGAATCTTGATATGCTGGTGAATCTACGTCATGATGCATGCTTACAATAGGTGAATTAGTTATCTACTACAAGCACTTAAATTATGTTTAATATGTGCTATGTTCCCCAAATTATTGAACTATTCTCTTATGAATATGTAAATAACTAAGAAATACCTTGAATAAATGAATGATTGGCAATTTCTGAATTATAGTGACTCAAAATGATATGTGATATTATTTGTTAATTGTTAGTATGATGTTGTGCCCTATGATTGAGTGGTAATAAATCTCCTACTTTAGACCTAAAGCTTTCATTTACCTAGACTAGACTTACCCAAAAAAATTTTAAATAAGAATTGCCATAATTTTTGTATAACACTTACTTTAGTGCTATAATTTTTTCATTTAGTTAAATGCCTCAAATTTGAAAAATCGATTAAAGCGATTTTCCTTTTAGAAAATCCAACGTGGACATTGATCATCTTACATGACTTCAATCACGTTAACGTGGATAATTTTTAAATAATTTTTTATTTTCCTTTTTCCCTTTTTTAAGGGCCGACGAGGAGTAATTGGTGACCCTTGCCAGCCATTTAAAAGAAGAAGGAAAAAAAATTCAAACAATTCATAATTTTTAATTATTTTTTAAAATTTTTATTTTTACGTTTTTGTGCATTTTTAAGGGCTGGCCAATGGTTGCTGGTCAACCTTGCCGGCCCTAAAAATAAGGAAAATAGAAATAAAAAATCCAAAATCCAAAATTTTTAATTATTTTTTATTTTCCTTTTTTTCCTTTTTAAGGGCTGGCGATCACCCTTGCCTGCCCTAAAAAAAAAGAAGGAAAAGGAAAAAAAAATATTCAAAAATTCAAAAAATTATTCTCCCTCTCAATGTCATATTGTCTGCTTTTCTTGTGTAACATGTAATTAGGGTATTGAAAATAAGGGCATTTCCTTATCAAATATAGTTAATTAGCGTCACAACATAAAATTTGCTATACAATTTTAACTAAAGAATAGTTTAATATCACTTTTTTGATGAATAACTGATTTATCCTTAATTGTACATATAATTTAACCTCAACTCATATACACCAAAGTCTTTGTATAAAAACACATCTCTATTTTAGCTGCACATTCTGATTCAATCCTTAAAAGAGTTCTAGTGCTAATCTAAATGCTTGCGTAATCTAATTCAATCCTTAAAAGGAGATCTTCAAATACGATAATCTAATAGTCCTTGGGTTCCGGACTCGACCAATCTAAATGTTTGCCTAATCTTATTCAATCCTCGATTTCCACTCCCGCATAGATCCTCTGCCACGAACTTGTTTTACAAATAATTCCGAATTGGTTTACACCTCGGTTAACGCTCTCGATGGCGGCACTCTCTCTGCTCTCTCTCCTGCTCATCCTCCTCCTCCCTCTCTGCCTCCTCCTCCTCCTCTCCCTCATCGTCCGCCCCCGCCCCGTTAAGATCCCCATCAAGGACCGCCACGTCTTCATCACTGGTGGCTCCAGCGGCATCGGCCTTGCAATCGCCCACCGTGCTGCCTCGGAGGGCGCCCGCGTCTCCATCCTCGCCCGGTCTCAAGCCAAGCTGGATGAGGCCAAGCAGGCAATCCTGCTGGCCACGGGGGTCGACGTCTCCACTTTCTCTGCAGACGTCAGAGACTTTGATGCCCTGAGGCGCGCCACGGAGGAGGCCGGACCGGTCGACGTGCTGGTGGTGAACCACGGGGTGTACCTCCCCGGGGAGCTGGCCAAGCAGGAGCTGGACGAGGTCAGATTCATGATAGACGTCAACCTGATCGGCAGCTTCAACATGATCAAGGCATTTTTGCCGGCGATGAAAGCTAGGACCGATCGGAGGCCGGCTTCGGTTGTCCTCATGTCCTCTCAGGCCGGCCAGGTAATTACTGTTTCAGTTTCATTGTGAGAGCATTCTTGGTTTTGCACTGTGGTGATTGGTGACTGGTGATTGCTGAAGGTGGGGATCTACGGTTACACTGCTTACTGCGCAAGCAAATTCGGGCTCCGAGGATTAGCGGAAGCACTGCAACAGGAGATTATTGCCGATGACATTCATGTTTCGCTTGTTGTTCCACCGGATACCGATACTCCTGGATTAGCGGAAGGTTTGTCTTTAAATCATATACAATGGACGGAGTTATTATATAAGGTAATTATATTTAGTAAATGAGTTATAAATTGATTCGAACATAATACAGGTATTAAATATGTCATAAATGGATTTATAACTTGACTCACCCACCTCTATCACTTTCTCTTATTTTTCTTGCGTTTATTTGATCTCGTGCTCACTCACTCCCAATGAATTTACATAGATTTGGATACATATGGAAATGTTTTAGCAACTTGGGTCGAGTTGGGTATGGATCACTAAATCTGCATTGCATGAAAATGTGTTTGTTTGAGTTGAATTATTTTCGATTCGACTTGACCATCAATTGGACAAGTCTAATTATATCCTTGTGAATTTGCCTCTTGTAGATTGTCCTTGCTTAATTTTTTAGTTGTGCTGCTTTGCAGTTGCGAGGATTCATTGCTCTACCATATATTCCTTGTGAAATCTATGCAGTTAGACAAATGCAAAGGAGCAAGATAATCTGAATTTGGTAGAATTTTGAATTTTGATGTGTAAGGCTCCATTTGTTTCGTGAAAAATAACTTTTAGAAAAACGTTTTCCGGAATTTCCAAAGTTGAGTTTACAAAAAATGCTTAGTCGGGAAAACATTTTCTATCAATGAAAAAATGTCTTCTAAAAAAGAAGAAAATGATTTCCGCTTTTCAAATAGTGAAAAACGTTGTCCATATCTTTTTCACCTCACTTTCTTTCACCAAACACCTTTTCCTTTTATTTTTTTTATTTTTATTTTCTTTTTCACTTTTTAAATCCAGTTTTTAATTATTTTTTTAATTTTCCTTTTTCTTTTCATTTTTTCCTTTTCTTTTTCTTCTTCCTTGGCCGATCGCCAACTACAGCCAAGCTTGAGCTCGCCAGCTTGTGACGAGGTAGGCGAGGCTCCCTTGCCAAATCCGGTGAACTAGGTGAGGCTCCTAGGTTACCAGAGCCTCAAGGGGAGGCTCAACCCCGCCCAGCTTGCCAAATTTGGCAAAGCTTGAGCTTGCTTGAGGCGGACCAGGTGAGCTTGAGCTTCACCATCAATTGAGGAAGAAGAAGAAAAAAAATTAAAAATTGATTTAAAAAAGTAAAATAAAAAAAATTATTGAAATGACTACATGTAGGAAAATATTATGCTTGCCAAATGACAACAAAAAATTTCTAGTTTATTTTCAGATTTTAGTCGTATAACAGAAAATATTATCATTTTCTTGAAAAATATTTTTTAGAAAAGGCATATTTTCCGCAAACCAAATAAAGTCTAAATGATAGTTCATTCTCTAGGAACTTCTATATGTGATGCAATAAGAAGCAAATCACTTTCTTTTCCAAACCATATGGTTCTTTTATTAGTTCTCAGTAATTGCTCCTCGGCAATCCCGGGGTTTTCTAAGGTAGTTTCCATCAATCATGAAGCACCCAATTGTTTATACGGCAGAAAAGTGTAGAATAATCCGGGTTAGCATGCATGATTCCTGCTAGTTTAGGTTCAGCTGCATCAAATTTGTTCCTAGCTTATGATTTCTTTCCGGCTCTTTCTAAGTTGGTCGCAGGAATGCATTTTTATCTGTTGTTTTCCTGGGCATCTTTAAATAGACATCATCTCTCACCATCGGAGTATGTTACTAGGTATCCACAGCTTCAAAGACAACATCTCTGGCCCATATATTAGTTCCCTGCAATGTATCCCTGTTATTATATAACTGGCCGTCCTATGTCCATATGCTTCCGTGCACTGAGTGCTTTCAAGAATCAAATGCCGAGGACATGCCAGCAAATTGTTCTTTTTCTTGCCTATGCTCTTTGAATTAGTCCATCATTTTTTTTCTTTTTAAAGGATACATCACTTCCTGACTGCAGAAAATAAGAGAAGACCTCCGCTATCAAGCATCATAGCTGCTACTTCCACTGCAATGAAAGCGGATCAAGTTGCAGAGAAGACATTGAACGGGATTAAATCTGGCAGTTTTATCGTGCCCTGCAACTCTGTGGGCTACTTGATAGCATTTGCGACTGCTGGTTTGTCTCCTCAAAGATCGTACATCATGGCATCCATGGAGGTGGTTTGTGCTGGAATTTCCCGTCTCGCTGGTCTCTTCATCCTGTGGAGCTGGTATAGCAGCATAGAAAAGTGGTATGCGCAAAGAAAGAAGTGACCAGGAAGTGTTCTGCAGTGGACTTCCTCAATGCCGGGTTGTTTCGTCATCTGATGCAGCTATCGTTGCTTTGTGTTTTGTTATATGACACGATGACTTTATATATAACAGCTTTTATTTGATCTCTGTATAGCCTGTGATACCATTGTCATTTTGGAATATGACGAGAATTTGTAAAAAGAAGATTTCAAATACTCGAATGTTTCAAGTCGGATGTCTTGGATTGCCCAGAAAAAGTGAGAGCTGCCATTCCTGTAAGAGGATGACCATCTTATATGCTTTTTTATCCCAAAATAAGGGCCGCTCTATTTCCACCCTCATTTTGACTAAAACACTATTTATTAGCAAGCAAACCAACAAAACGGCCTCATTTTTTATCGTTTCTTTTATTTTTTCAGTTTCACAATATAATTATCAAATTACACCCAACAAGATATTATCTTATCATGTATTATATTATCATTTTTCCTAAAATATATCGTTATTTATAGTTTTTGATTTCATATATTAATCACGAAAGTTACATAAAATGTTAAAAATTTATAGTTATAATGGCTTATGAATACACATTCAACTGTCTATTTTTTATCAATTAGTTTGAGCAAAACTTTATTTCAATATTGAAAATTAAATTAATCTAATTATCTAGCTGATTTTAACATGGCAAGTATTTTCTTCCTTGCCAAATTTTATCAGGAGTCATCATGTGCTCCCTTGTTTTCGGCAAATTTAATTTTTCCTTGCCAAATTTTATCTTGGTTAGATTCATTATCCGACTCATACTTTTCCACAAAAGACACGTTTTATGTGAAGTCATCATGTGGGCCTCTATTCTTGTTCTTAAGCAGTTGCTTATACTTAGACATTTTCATTGCCAATTAGACTAAATCAGCAAAATTTTGGCATTCAAACTTTTCTCTTTGATTAATTTCAATCCACCAAGAGGCAAATTTGCGAATTCATTCTCCAAAATTGAAGTAAGGTGCCTATTTCTCGCCCTCTTGAATCAAGCAACAAATTTATTGACTATGATATTATCATATTGATAAATTCTAGTAAAATCAACAATCGGTACCTCAAATATCGTTTTATAAAATTGAGAATGGAACTGTCTTTCCATCTCAACCTAAGTATGGATTGAGTAAGGAGATAAATTTGTTTATCAAGTAAAGGCAAAGGCAAAGGGAACAACCTAGGTCTTAGGATTTCATTTGTTCCCACTCTTCCACATTGGGCAATAAATCAACCAAAATGTTCAACAGTTGATTGATCATCTTCACTAATGAAAACAACGAAGTCATGGGTTTTAAAATCTATTGGGATAGGTATACTATCAATCTAATCCCAATATGGCTTCCTATATATTGGCTTGATCATTTCTCTATTGGCATCTAATTCTTGTAATACAAGCCTAGCAACTTAATCAGGATTCTCAAAAGGATAAACTTGCCCTTCCTGCCTCCTAGGTATAGGGCATAAAGATTGATAGACTTGACATTCCTACCCTCTGGGTTCAAGGTAGATGAGATTTTGAGGACTTTGTAAAATCCTCTAGTGGGATTACTTGGCCTAAATTACATCCACCATTCAATTGACTAAGAGTTGGAGGAATGTACCTGGAAACCGTCGTATTGGGTTGGATTAGTATGGACTAATTTGATGTCCTAGACCTGATCACATCATTCGCCATCGTATACTGTTGTTTCTCAAATAGCCTCTCCATGGTATTCTCCAAAGTGGGGCTTGGTGCCACCCTCGCCTACTCCGCTGTTGTTTCCGACGTTTCCTCCTTGGCTTGGCTCCACAGTAGAGGTTGAGGTCTCAGATTGGATAGCCATATCACCGAGGTTATTACCACAGCATTGATCAAGCTTTGGATGATTCTTGTTCTCAGCATCATACTTCCTCAAATTCACCACACTTGTTTGTGCCATCAAACGTGCCAAAAAGATGTCTTGTTAGAGTTTGAGTCCACAACGAAAACCCTTTCACCAAAAGGTGTTCTATGGCTTTTTATGAGAGAAGAAGGGTTCTGGACTAATTACGCACAGGAAAAATCACAGGTACACATATTTTCCACTTCAAACGGAACTGAAAGCATAAAAATTTTACCAAAATTGAATTGACGGCAAGGACCCAAAAACTATAGCTATAACTACAATACAAATATTGAAAGATTATTGAAAGATAACAACATTTGTTTCTTTTTGCGGGGTTTCCAAAGAGTGCAATATGATTATCTAAAGCCTACAATCAATAGTTACCAACGGAGGTTACAAATAGAGGTTAGCAACAAAGGTTACATATAGTTACTAAAAAAGGAAAAAAAACTTCCCACTAGTTACAAGAAGTAATAACAATCATAAAATAGCGGCAAAATAACCAATCGGCAATTAACCTCATGTTGATTGCTAGTTGTTGATGTCGATGATTTCATCAATCAACTTTAAGGTTCTTGTCGATATCTTCATGCTATGTGTCATCGATGACTTTAGTGACGAGATGTCGATTCTCTTCAAGTTACCAATGATTATATTAATAAATGATCAAATTCTACTATCTTCGATTGAGTCTTTCATATATAAATAATAACAAAAACTTTGTCATTTTTTTGTGTAAATAGAAGTATGTGAGAATTTGTGTTCTAAATATGTTGATCTCTTTACTATAGAAGAATGACCCAAAAAAATCATAAATCTATTGCAATTATGTTAATTCAATCCTAAAATTTTTTGATAAATTTAGTCATAAACCTTTACCAATTCAGTCCATCGAACCAAATTTTACCTACCAGCGTCGAAGGACGTCTATGTGGCAATTTTTAAATAATTTTTTTTCAAATTTTTTTGTTCTTTTTCCTTTTTCTCTTCTTCCTCCTTTGGCTTCTTTTCTCCGTGGTGGCCAACGAGGGCCACGATGCCTTGCCAACGACCTAAGGCAATGGCCTCGCCCAAATCTGGGTGAGGCTTGGGAATCATAAGCAAGGCGGCCATGACCTTGCTATGGGCGATGGTGGCCTTGCTCATAGTTGGTAAGGCTACCTTCACCCGTGGCAAGGCCATGGCAAGGCTAGCCTTGCCTAAATCTAGGCAAAGCCGCCTTGCCTACAGGTCCCAAGCCTTGCCCAAATCTAGACAAGGGTGCCAGCGAAGGCTTCGTGACCCTCACCCAATGGCCAATGAGCCTCGGTGAAGCCTCACCAGCCACTATGAAGAAAAGAAGCCAAAGGAGGAAGGAGAGAAAAAATAAAAGGAAAAGGAAAAAAATCAAAACAAATAATTCAAAAAAATGAAATATTATCTAAAAATTGCCACGTCAACATAGGTCGAACGATCGGTGCCTCCATTAGCACAAGCTAGCCAAATTTGGTCAAATGAACTAAATTGATACAATTGTAAAAGGATTAAGACTAAATTGGTCAAAAAAAAAGTTTATGATTAAATTGGCACAATTGCAATAAGTTTGTGATTTTTTGGTAATCCCCCCCTTACTACTATAGTGGGCAAGTGTTGAAGGAAAATTCACATGATTGGTTGGTGCATGCACTTGCCTTTGTGAGTCTGTGAATTCTTGATATGCTTGTGAATCTATGTCATGATGCATGCTTACAATAGGTTAATTAGTTAGCACATTAGATTGGGATTGGATTTCAAGCGCTAGAATTATGTAGAATATATGTTGTGTTCCTTGAGCGATTGAACTATTCTATTATGAATATTTAAATAATAAGAAATACCTTGAATAAATGAGTGAGTGGTAGTTTCTAAATTATAGTCACTCAAATGATTTGTGATGTTAATTATTAATATGATGTTGTGCTCTTGAGTGATGAGTAGGTCTCCTACATGAGACCTGAAGCTTTCATTTGCTAATATTAGACTTATCCCAAAATAACTTAGATCGGTCAAGTTCGGAGCTTGAGATCATTTAGATTAGCACTTCCAAAAATCTCTTTTAAGGAGTGAATCGGAGTGCGCAACAAAAATAGAAATGCATTTCTTTATAGAAGATTTTGGTGTATATGAGTTGCGGTTAAATTATCTATATAATTAAGGGTAAATTAATTATTCATAAAAAAAGTGAGATTTAATTATTTATTCAAATATAATTGTATAGAAAACTTCAGGTGGAGACACCGATTAACTGTATTTGATAAGGAAATGTTGCCATTTTCAATACCCTAATTACACGTTAAACAATAAAAACAGACAATATGGCATCAAGGAGTATAATTGGATAGAAACCAAATTGGTGGGTCCCCATTCCTCGATTTCCCCTCCCTGAATTCATCCTCTCCTACGGACTTGTTGCACGGAAGAACTCCGAATTGCGCTCCTCGGTCAACGCTCTCAATGGCTCCTCCTCCTCTCCCTCTCCCTCGTAGTCCGCCCCCGCCCTGTTAAGATCCCCATCGAGAACCGCCACATCTTCATCACCGGCGGCTCCAGTGGCATTGGCCACGATCGCCCACCATGCTGCCTCGGAGGGCGCCCACGTCTCAATCTTTGCTAGAGGCTTGCGCTTGTCGCTAGCTCACCATTCTAATGAGCACGAGGGCGAGCCAGCAGCGAGCTTGCTTGCCAAAGTTTTGTGAGCACAAGGGCACGCCTCTGGTGGGGCCCAAGGCTGGCAAACTCCAAGCTCCCCTGTGGCCGGTCATCAACTGCCATGGCCAGCAATTAGCAAAAAAAAAAGGTGTAAAAAAGTAAAAGGAAAAAAAAGAAAAATTATTAAGAATTCAACCTTTAAAAAAGAAAAAAAGGAAGAAGAGGGACTAGTAGGGTATGAGATAGTGACTGAGGAAAATATTTTCTCCTATTTTAAAAAACTTTTTTCTCTTGATGGAAAATGTTTTCCTCAACCTATTCATTTTATGGGAAACGAATGTTGAAAAATTCAGAAAATATTTTCTTGGAAATTGTTTTTCGTTAAACGAATAGAGCCAATTTTACACTGTCTCTATGCTTTGAATAGAATTGGTGATTGGTGATTGCCATAGGCAGGATGCATGATTACACAGCTTACTGCGCAAGCAAATTCGGGCTCCGAGCATTAGCGGAAGCACTACAACAAGAGATTATTGCCGATGACATTCATGTTTTGCTTGTTCTCCCACTCGATACTGATACTCTTGGATTAGTGGAAGGTATATTTAGACATTTATATCTAGACTTGTCGAAATGAGTCTATTCATATTCAATGGATTGAGTCATTATATGGGTTATTTATATTTAGTAAATGAGTTATAAATAAATTTAAACATAATGAGAAATGATTGGGCGATAATTTTTAATATACTATGAGAATAACAATTTATTCCGAATCACAAAAAATAAAAAAATAAATAATTATAAATTATTGTAAGGTCCATTCCTTTAAGAATTTGTGACTTACAATAAACTATTATTCTCATAGTAATCCAAAGACTATTATGCTAGTAAATGAGTTATAAATGGGTTTATAATTATTTATACACAACCTACTTTTATGACTTTCTCTTCATTCTCTCTCAGTCCGATTCAATCCCGTGCTCACTCACACTACACTCTCATATTAATTAGGGTAAGAGTTTTCATAGATTTGGATAAATATAGAAATGTTTTAGCAACATGGGTCAAATTGTATATGAATCCTTATATTTGCATGGCATAAAAATGAGTCTATTTGAGTTGGATCAATTTCGACTTGACCCAACCCACCCATTTGACGAGTCTAGGTATATCATTGTGAATTCACCTCTTGCATATTAACCCTGCATAATGTTTTTAGTTGTAGCGCTTTGTAGATAAGATGATTCAAGCCCGTTTGGTTTGGCTTTGCGAATGGGCTTTGGACCTCTAAAGGCCCTTGGCCAAATGCAAACGTGTTTAGTTGAATTTTTTGGACGACTTTGGCCAAATTCAATTGCATCTCCAAAGAGTTCTAAAGGCCTTTAGCCCAAGGCAGGTCTAAGCTACTTTGAAAAGTTGCACTTTCGAAATGCAAGTTATACTATTCATGCGAGTATGTTCATCTTCTCTAGAAAAGTGAACAAAAGCCGATGACCCCCGACCAAGGGGTCGTTAGCACCGGTGATTGTCGCCTAAGGGGTTGCCCAACCTTTGCAACTGCCACCCGAGGTTGCGTGACTATCGCCCGGGTCACGTAAACCTAGGCGATGGAGGCAACGGTTCCATCACCTGGGTTCACGCAACCCAAGCAACCACCACTTGAGGTTGTTGACCCTCAGGCAAGGCTATCTAGCTGGCAATGATTAGAAAAAAAATTAAAAAATTTATAAAAAAATTTAGTAAAAATCCTTTGCAAAATGTAATTTTTACCCAATGGTATTTAAGCCAAAGTTGTTTCACAATACAATTTTAAATTACAATTTATCAAATGCTATTTGCATTTCGGAAAACTCCTTTAGCCCAAAAGTATTTGTATTTTTCCAAAAATATTTGTCCAAAGCTAAACCAAATGGGCATCAATGCTCTACCATACATTGCTTGAGAAATATGTGTTAGACGACTGTAACGGAGCAAGACAATCTGAATTTGGTAGAATTTTGATACGCAAATGATAATTCATTCTCTAGGAACTTCCACATAAAATCAAAGCAGAAGCGGATCACTTTTTCCCCCCTCCAAACCACAGAGTTCTTTTATTTGATCACATTAATTGCGCCTCAACAATCCTGAGATTTTCTGCGAAAGAAGAACACTAAGAGTGCTACAACTTTTGTATTTGGCACTCACTTTGGTGCCAAAACTTTTTTCTTTGCTCACTTAAATGCTATAAATTTGAAAAAACATTCACTTGAGTGCCACTTCCGATTTGCCTGACGGAAAAGTTAACGTGGTCACCGAAAAGCTAACGTGGCCTCCAGTGAACAATATTTTTAATATTTTTATTGATTTTATTGATTTTTTTTTTGCTTTTTTAGGGCCAACAAGGGCCACCATTGACCCTCGCCGGCTACGGAACCCTTGCCCAAATTGGGTGAGGGCCCCCTCACCATCGGCCGTGAAGGCTTTGGGTGAGGCCATCACGGCCTCCTCAACGGCTAGCAAGGGCCATTGCCGCCTTGCCCGAGGCCTTTGCGGGCCTCGCCTAGATCTGGCAAAAAAGGCCCTGGGCAAGATTGCAACAACCTTGCCTAGGGCCTTTGTGGCCAATAGTGAGGGGGCTCTCGCCCAATATAGGCAAGGGTTCGACAGCCAGCGAGTGTCAACGGTGGTCCTTGCCGGCCCTAAAAAAAAAGCAAAAAAAATCCAAAAAATCAAAAAAAGTAATAAATATATTAAAATATTGTTCACTAGCGGTCACGTCGGCTTTTCCGATGAGTAAATCAAAAGGGATACTTAAGTAAACGTTTTTTCAAGTTTGTGGCACTTAAGTAAGCAAAAAAAGTTGTAGTACCAAAGTGAATGTCATACAAAAGTTGTGGCACTCCTAGTGTTCTTTTGCCGATTTTATGCTAGTGGTTTCCATCAATTATGAAGCACATACTTGTTTCTAAGGCACAAAAGTGCAAAATAATCTGAGTTAGCATGCATGATTTACGAAGCATGAACAATCTTTAAGAGCTTTTGTGTCGATGTCGAACAAGTGTCCAACATGCGGTCGAGGTGTCTAACGCATGGTCAACATGTGATGGACATCCGACACGAGGTTAACTCTCCCAACATGCTAGCAACATGCAAGTCCAAATTCTAATACGCACGGGATTAATTTTAAAAATTTTTAATAAATTAGGGCTCAAAATGTAAATATATAAAATAATAAAAATAAAGATAAAAAGAAGAAAAATCCACACCTTTTTTTCAATTTATTGTGAAAAGTTAAATTTAATAGTGAAATGTAGATTTCTTGTTTTATTTTTCTCCAAGCTTTATGGATTATTGAAATAGAATGTAATTGCATTTATCAAATTAAAACAAGAATGATATTAACAAATGGTGGATTAATGTTTTTAATGTAAATTCATTCTAAAGCTCTCTTTTTATTAATTATTTATTTGTGAATTTGAATCAATCAAAATAATAATTTATCATGTATATATTAAAATATATAATTAATATACAATGTGTCGAAATTCGCTATTTTTTGAGACATATCATGTCGGTATATCGTGTCGTATCTATTGCGTGTTGGTATTGGTGTATCGGTATCGGTATCGGTACTACTTTGGTGACTATGTATCCCACGGCTTCAACGAGAATAGGTCCGACCCATAGATTAGTTCCCTACGATGTATCTCTGTACTGGCCGCCTCATGTCCCTATGCTTCCGTGCAGAGTGCTTTAAAGAATCAAATGAGGACATGCCAGCAAATAGTTCTTTTTCTTGCCTATGCTCTTTGAATTAGTCCATCCTTTTTAAAGGATATATCACTTCCTGACTGCAGAAATTAAGAGAAGACCTCCGATATCAAGCATCTGGCTACTTCCAGTGCAATGAAAGCAGATGAGGTTGCAGAGAAGGCACTAAACGGGATTAAATCTGGCAGTTTTATTGCCTTGCAACTTTGTGGGCTACTTGCTAGCATTTGCGACTGCTGGTTTGTCTCCTCAAAGATCGTGCATCACGGTATTCATGGAGGTGGTTTGTGCTGGAATTTCCCATCTCGCCGGTCTCTTCTTCCTGTGGAACTGGTATAACAGTATAGAAAAGTGGTATGCGCGAAGAAAGCAGTGACCAGGTAAGTGTTCTGCAGGGGACCTCGTCAATGCCGGGTTGTTTTGTCATCTGTTGCTGCTATCTTTGCTCTGACTTTTATCATATGACAACATGACTTTATATATGATACATGATACTTTTATGTGATCTCTGTATAGCCCGAGATACCCTTGTCGTTTTGGAATATGATGAGAATTTGTAAAGGGAAGATGATTTCAGATGCTCGATTGTTTCAAGCCGTATGTCTTGGATTGCAAGCTAAAGAGAAAGCTGCCCTTTCTGTAGCACGATGACCACCTTATATGTTTTTTCATCCCAAAATAAGGGCGGCGCTATTTGCACATTCAATTTTGCTAAAACATTAATTTTTTTCTAGTAAACTTAACGAAATACCCTCCTGTCTCTCTCTCTTCAAATTATTATTACTTTTTCTATCAGACTAACTCACAAAATTGCCTCATTTTTTATCGTCTCTTTCATCTTATTAGTTTCGCAAACAAGAGATTATCTTATCATGTATCTATCATCATTTTGCCAATAAAATGTCATTAATTTTAATTTCTAATCTCATTTATTAATCACAAAAGTTACATAGAATGTTAGAAATTTGTAGTAATGATGGCTTATGAATACACAATTAATTATCTATTTTTAAATTTATTTCAAAGTTGAGAATTAAAATTAAATCTAATTATCTAGCTGATTTTAACATTAAGTGTCATTTCGGAATAAGTTTGTAGGTTTTTAAAGTTAAACAATGCTTATTTGTGTTTTCTTTTGAGCTTTTTACATTTTAATACAAATTGCAAATGGGAATTGAAAATTTGTTTCGCTTATACTATTTGATAAAAATAGGGAATTAACTATATGTTCATAAGTTGTCATAAATAGAAAATATAATATTATAAATTGAAATTGAAAACATTCTCTCGGCAAAATTATAATAAGATGCATGATAAAATGACAATTTGTTGGGTGTAATGGAGCATTTGTACTGTGAAACTAATGAGAGAGATTATAAAAATAAATGTAGTTTTGAGGGTTAGCCTAATAAAAAAGAAATAATAATTTGAAGAGAGAGATGAGGGTATTTCGGTAAGTTAATTAGGAAAGAAAAAGAATGTCTTAGCCAAAACAGGGGGAAAAGTGTAGAAAAGATTATAAAAATATATGTGACTTTTGTGACCCTTTTCCATATATATATTGCTCTTGTGCTAATTTAATTCTCAATCTTTTAATGGTGCCAACTTAATCATAAACATTTTAACCTAGAAACAATTTAGTCATTCTAACTAATTTTGGTCGAATGTTACTAACATGGATGTTAGTCGACCCACATAACACTGTCAGCGCTAACGTTAACATTTTTTAACAATATTTCAATAATTTTTTATTTTATCTTTTTTAATTTTCTCTCTTTTTCCTCCTCTTTCCTCCAGTGGCCAACATGGCTATGACCATCGAGGGTGGGCCTCACTAGATCCTCGCTGGCCACAAGAGGAAAGAGGAGAAATCGAAAATTATTAAAATATTATATAAAATGTCAACATCGACAAAAATATTCGATCAAAACTAGTCAAAAGAACTAAATTGACTCTAGAGGTAAGATTTAGAACTAAATTAGCACCGGTACAATAGGTTTGAAATTTTTCTGACATTTTTATCCCAATACGCGGGTGATAAGATGACAATTTGAGTGACCGGTTATTAGCACGACAGCATCCTTGCATTTGGGGGTAAGTTTACCGGTTGGACAGGTCTTTGGGACTACGGCAAACATGAAAACCGTTGAATATGCTATCACCTCTTTTGCCATTTTCTCAAGCATAAGCCATTATGTTTAGCGTCAAGAATCTGGGCCTAGCGTCGAGCGTCTTGGGCTAGGCTGCGAGGGTCTTTGGTCCGATCTTGGTACCTAAGTCCAAATGTCTCGTCGTAGGTCCGAGCATCAGGTTTCAGCTATATCATGAGAGATAGTTTCCGATTTTTAGAAGGGAAATACATTTCTCGAAATATGAGTATATATTTTTCGTCAATTATAAAAAGACTTTCAATCAGATAACTTTTTAAGCAATTTGATTGCTGAAAAAAAAAATGAAATGAATACTTTTCTAACACAAATTTTCCAAAAGACAAAGGGATCCGATGTTGCATACGGGACTTCATCCTCATCAGATGGGATCAGCAAACTTATAATGAAACTACTGAAGGATACAAAAATAAATAAATGAGAAACCTTTAAAATCATAACTAAAGGAATGCTAACTAGCCTATATAGTAAAGAGGGGGAAGAACACTAAGAGTGCCACAACTTTCGTACGGCACTCACTTTGGTATAAAAACTTTCTTTTCGCTCACTTAAGTGCCATAAGTTTGAAAAAAAATGTTCACTTAAGTGCCACTTCCAATTTGCCCGTCGGAAAAGCTGACATGGTGCCGGAAAGTTGATGTGGCCGCCAGTAAATAATATTTTAATATTTTAATTAATTTTTTTGATTTTATTTAGTTTGCTTTTTTTATTTTTTTTAGGGCTAGCGAGGGCCACTTTGTTGACCCTCGCTGGCTGCCAAACCCTCACCTAGATTGGGCGAGGGCCCTTCGCCGCCGGCCGCGAAGGCTTTAGGTGAGGCCAACGAGGCCATCATGGCCTTGCCCAAGGCCTTTGCGGCCAGATTTGGGCAAGGGCCACCTAGCCCTCGCCGTAGCCATCGCGGGTGAGGCCATCGGGTTCTCGCCGACCATTGGCAAGGCTGGGACGGCCCTCACCAACTTTGTGCGATGGGTCGCAAGGGCTGCCTAGAGCTAGCGAGAGCCGTTTTGGCCTTGCCAGCAGTCGATGAGGACCCGACGGCCTCACTCGCGACGGCTACGGCGAGGGCCAAGCAGCCCTTGCCCAGATCTAGCCCGCAGCAACCCTTGGCAACCACAGGGAGGCCACGACGGCCTCACCCAAGGCCTTCACGGCAGACAGCGAGGGTTCCATGGCTGGCTAGGGTCAATGGTGGCCCTTGCCAGCCCTAAAAAAAAAAGACAAAAAATCAAACAAATTAATAAAAATATTTTAAAATATTAAAATATTGTTCATCGACGGCCACGTCAACTTTTCCGACGGAGTGACACTCAAGTGAACATTTTTTTTAAATTTGTGGTACTTAAGTAAACAAAAAAAAAAAGTTTTGGCATCAAAATGAGCGCCGTACGAAAATTGTAGCACTCCTAGTGTTCTTCTGCCCAGTAAAGAGACACTCCTAGAAAATCAATTTTACATAAATAAACATAAATGAACCTTTTATTTTATAATCATAACTGAAGGGAAGCTAACTAGCTTAATAGTAAATAGACACTTAATGAACGTAGCGATACATCTCCAAGCTCGCACTTGATTCAACTTTTATACTCAGTGCTCGAAATTTGATTTGAATGGACCTAATATGTAACCCTAATTGAGCTCCATTAGATAGAAATCTTTATACTTGACTCGACTTCAACTCGGTTACAATTAGTTTGTGAAGTAACTCGAGCTTGAGCCCAATGAAAAAAAAATAGTCAGGAAATATGGATGTATAATGTAAATTTGAAGATCTTTTTTTTTGTCTATTTTTTAAGTTATTAATGTATCTGCAAAAAAAAAAAATTGGATAACCTTGTCAATTTGTCGAGCTGAATATTGGCAACCTCAAGCTCAACTCCACATATAATTAAGAAATTCGAGCTCAAACTTGATTCAAAGCTAGACGAGTCGATTTTGAGCAATCATCAAGTTTATTCTTCCTTAGCTCCACAAAGTTTAGTGTTGCAAGAAAGCGAAATTCAACCATTAATTTGGTCACAAATTCTCTTATTTCTTACTATATTTCAAGGTGCATGGAAAACTTACAATTTGAAGAATATTTTTCAAAAAAATAAGTATTTATATCGCTTACAAAAATGGATGAATTCACCCATCGAAAATAATTAGTACCAACATTTTTACCAATAATAATAATACCAATATGTCCACAAAAATGATCGATTGTATCTTGATTGTTGTACCATATCCCTCATGAAATCAATACGGTCTATTTATATCAACAAGGATAGTACTAACATTTCCACCAACATATTCCCACTCATTACTACCAAAAACAAATTCCCCACCATAGCAAACAGTGAATGAATGACATGCTGACATTGAATTCAATATAATAGATATATATATAGTTTTGGGACCACAACGCATAAAGAACGATAACTCCTTATAAGGTCCCTACAATCATACCAAATTATATAAATAATGACTTGGCGACCTTTTTTTTTTAAATATATGAATATCATTGATTAGATGAGACACAAAGCTTAGGGGAATCCCCTAGCATTTTAAACTAATTATATGAGAAGATGGAGGAAGCAAGCCTCCATATAGTAGCTAAGAAAACATAGCCTACACTTTTGGTAGGTGCTGTCCTATCTCTTACAACCTTTCGAATCTTAACCAATAAAAGATGAGGCTCAGTTGACTTGTTCTGAAATCGTCTTCAGTTACATTTCATCTAAATGCAATAGATTGTCTCTAAGAAAGACAGCTGGAGGAGTCTCGCTCCAAACTTTTGCCCTTGGTAGCCTTGATCATTCATTGAAGTTCTAAGTTCCAACCTCTTACATGACGCCAAATTCCATTATGTGTCAAAATACTACACCACACACTAATTATCCAAGTACACTCAAAGAATAAGTGATTTCTATCTTCTATACCAGTCATACAAAAGTTAGACTTAGTATCTACTAAAAACAACCACCGTGATATGGCTACTACAATCAATAGTCTATCTCTTCAAACAAGCCAGCTAATAAAATTATACTAGCTAATATCACTGGTCCAAATTAAATGATATCAGTCCACGATTGGTCCCTCTTGTCTAAGTTCCTTATATATCTGTTTGCAATAGTATGTTTGGCTAGAGATAATGGGTGTTAAAGCAAGTCTTAGCTCGAAAATACATTGCCAACTCCAAGCTATACTACAATTTATGTTGAGTTGCATAATGGGAGTATCTCTATATTTAATATGATGAACCCAAGTACTCCACAAGGATGAAGACGGCAGGTTGATGAGGCTCCAAAGCATTCGACCCATCAATACTTTATTCTTGAGTTTTAGATGGAGCAAGCCTAGTCCTCCCTCCTTTTTTGGTGAGTATACTACATTCCATACAACTTTGTGGGATCTATGAGTTTCAGTATTTCCTGCTCATAAGAATTGCCTAATCTTCTTTTCAATTTCGTGGGTAGTTTGCTTTGGGAGGAGAAACATTTGCATCCAATAAGTGCAAATAGAAAGAATTACCAATTTGACCAAATAAAGTCTTCTTGTGTAGCTAATATGATTCATAGAGCATCCATCTATTTTTTGGAATATTTTTTTCCATTAGGCCCTTACAATCTGCATGCGTGAGCCTTCATGTAACGAGTGAGGGAACAAGGTCTCTAATGAGGAGGGAGCCCATAGAGAAAGACGTGTGATCCAATATAAGGAGCTTTTCATCCTCAGACAAACCAAAGAAAAAGATATGGCATTTGTCTGGGTTAAACCTAAGTCCTGTAAGAGCCGCAAAATCACCAAGTGCATCAACAAGGTAAAGGACAAAGTTCACATCCCCATGAGCAATTATCTTGTCATTGAAAATATAATATCATAAATTAAATTGAAAACACTCTCTAGGCAAAGTTTTAATTAGATGCATGATAAAAGGATGGTTTGCTGGGCATGATGGAGCATTTGTATTGTGAAATTATTGAGAGAAATGATTAAAATAAAGGTAGTTTTGTAGGTTTGCTTGATAAAAGAAATAATAATTTGAAGAGAGAGATGAGGGTATTTCAGTAAGTTAACTAGAAAAAAAGGAGTGTCTTAGCCAAAATGGGGAGAAAAGTGTCAGGAAGGTCCTAAATTTATTGCATTAGTGCCAATTTAATCATAATCATTCTTTAAATGGTGTCAATTTAGTTCTAGACCTTTTAAACTAAAGTCAATTCATTCCTTCTAGCTAATTTTGGCCGCCGTCCATGTCAGCCGATTAATGAGACATGGTCAGCATTAACATTGATATTTTTAATAATATTTTAATAATATTTTCTTTTTTTATTTTTTTCTCACCTTTTTTCCTTTTCTTTCCTCTAGTGACCGACATGGTAATGACCAGCTAAGGTTAGCCTTGCTTGAGAAAGGGTGGCTAGGGTACTTGATCTCGCTAGATCCTCATTGGCCACAGGAGGAAAGAGGAAAGGAAAAAAAAAAATTGAAAATTATTAAAATATTATTAAAAAATGTCTGCGTTAACAATATCTTGTCAAAATTAGCCAAAATAATTGAATTGGTTCTAAGTCATAAGATTTAGGACTAAATCAACATAAGTGTAATTGGTTTATAATTTTATGAAACTTTTCCCCTAAAATGGGGGTGGAAATATGACAATTTAATTTCTGAAGTTTTTGGCTGCCATTTGCTTTTAGTCTTGTCTCAATCTCATCCAATGGTGTTCTCTTGTATTAAGTTCTCGTGAAAGTTAGATGTCTCGCTTGAGAGTTGAGACTACTTCTTGTGCTTGAAAAGCTAAATCCTTGGAACCCTACCATGTGCTCTCATCTAGAATTACTCATATTTCTCTTGGAATTTAGTAGGGGTAAGAACAGCACAAATATCATAACTTTTGTACAAACTCATTTGAGTGCCATAATTTTTTTTCACTTACTTAAATGTTACAAATTTATAAAAATCAATCACTTTAGTACAATCAACAATTTACCTTGCTGGAAAATCCAACGTCCACATTAGACGCCAATCGTCTTATGTAGCTTCGCTAGCTCTAACATAAATAATTTTTAATATATTTTTAAAATTTTCTTTTTTCTTTTTTTCTTTTCCGTATTTTCCCTTTTTTAGGGCTGGCTAGGGTCACCGATACCCTTGCCGATTGTGAAACCTTGAGCAGATTGGGTGATGGCCGCCTAGCCCTTGAGCATAAAGGCCTTAGGCGAGGGCATCACGGTCTTGCTGCTATAGATGAGGAGAGCTGGCAAGGGCCTTCACAATTGAAGGCTGGTCGGCCCTTGCCCAAGCTAAAAAAAGGGTAAGAAAAGGGAAATAAACATGTAGGAAGATTTGTTGTAAATTGTACTCAAATGATCAATTTTACTCTGACGTGACACTTAAATTAACGGAAAAAAAATTATGATACTTAAATAAGAGCTATACGAAAGATCTAACACTCATGATGTTCTTCTCCCGAATTTAGCTTGTCAATATTGCATGTTGCTCTTATGTGGACCTTACCGGAGAAAGGAGTAATGTTTTTATAAATCTCTATGGGTCAAAATGTATGAAAATCTCATTTTCGATTGTTAGTTATTCAAATTGCCACATGTACCATTCGGCATATGCAAAAGGGGAAGTGAACAATGCGCAGACATGCCCTTCCCCCGCCAAAATGGAGGCAAGTGTAAGTATCATTTGAGTGACCAGTTATTTACCCAACAGCACCCTCGAACGTGGAGGCAAGTGTAAGTTCACCGGTTGGATACGTCTTTGGGACTAATGGGAACGATGAAAACTGTCGAATATGCCTTCACCTCATTTGCCATTTTCTCGAGCATGAGCCGGTAGGGATGTACAAAAGAACAAGAGCCTTCTGGACTACTCATAGTTGAATCCAACCAGCCTAGAATTAGCAGTTCCCGATTTTAGGTGTAGACCACCAAACTACTCACTCAGGGACCAAATCAATACACATATTAAGTTTTAACTTTTCATATCGAACCCTAATTTTCTCTTAGTCTCTCTCCGTCTCTCATCTATTCATTCTATGGCCTCGCCTTTTTCTCTCGCTCTTGCTCTCAATGGCCTCTAGCCTAGTCAATCCCTCTCTCACTCTCACTCTAGATCACCTCTAGCCTCATCACTCCCTCTATCACTCTCACTCTTGGTCACCTCTGACCTCCGACCTCGTCGCTTGCTCTCTAGTCTCACGCGCTCTTCCGCAATGGGGACATTTTGATTGATTCGATAGACTCATCCAAGAATTGGTTCTCTGGTGAGTCTATAAATCCAAGGGGTGATTCCTAATTCTAATTTTTTGGAACCAGTTTTTAGTAGGCATTTCCGATTCCAAGGTGAGAACTATTCACTTTAAAACCGATCACCTCAATGATTTCTGATTTTCAGAAGAGAAAGTAGTTTTTCTGAAATTTTTTTGTCCAACATTTTCCTGAATTTGAGTGTAGATTTTATATCAATTGTGAAAAAGATTTCTATCAGCTTGTTTTTCTAAGCGATTCGATTGCTGAAAAAATGAGGAAATATTTTTTCGAGTATAATTTCCCACAAAACAATGGGACCTCCAAACGTCTTCCAATGTTGCAAACTTACCTTCACTCTCACAAGATTGGATCATCAAAAACTAATAATGAAATTACACTAGGATACAGAAAAGTATATAATGAAAAACCTTTAAAACCATAACTAAAGGAATGCTAACTAAGCCTAAGTAGTAAAGAGACACTTCTAGAAAATTAAGGATACATAAATTTCCATAAATAAACCTTTTTATAAGCATAACTAAGGGGAAGCTAACTAGCTTAAGTAGTAATAGGCACTTATTGAAAATCAATAAAAAGGTGAACTTGAACTGGGCGATATATCACCGACCTTGATCTTGATTCAACTTTAATACTAGTGCTCTAAATCTAATTCAAATAGATCTAACATTAAAACTCCTCCTTGAGCTCCATTAGTATAGAAAATCTGTATACTTGACTCAGCTTCAACTCAGTTACAATTGATTCGTGAAGATACTCGAGCTTGGACTCAATCTTAAAAATAGCTTGGATATATGGATGTATAATGTAATTTTGAAGGCATTTTTTTCTTTTCTGTCTATTTTCATAAGTAATTATTATCTCAACAAAAAAGAAGAAGAAGTTGGATTAACCTTGTGAGTTTGTCGAACCGAATATTGGCAAGCTCAAGCTTAACTCAACAAATAATAAGTAATTTGAGCTCAAGCTTGATTCAAAATTAGATGAGTCAATCTTGGACAATAATCGAGTCAATCTCGAGCCTGAGCTATTCGTACGTAGCTCCGCTCAAGGTAAGTGTCACAAGAAAACGAATTTCAACGATTACTTGCAAATTCTCAAATTTTTTGTTAGATTTTAAGATATATTTATTTCACAGAAAACTCAAGATTTAAAAACATGTTTCAAAAAATGATCATTTATAAAAATGGACGAATGAAATAAGTTTTCATCACCCACTGAAAGTAATTAGCCTCATCAACTAATTTTTCTAATTGATATAACCAATTGTCTTTTGTAAAATAAATTTTATATTTTCATTTTTAATGGGTGGAAAAACACTTCACTCCTTCCTCAAACCTTGGAGCAAGAGTGGTCGAGAAGGAACGAACCCCACCAATCCACATCACACGCGCGCACGCACCCACCCCCCATCGACGGAAGGCGAGTCCACTGCGAACCTCCGGCGATGGCGTCCCTGATCGCGAAGCGCTCGAGCTCCTCCCTCCTCGGCGGCCTGAGGGCGGCGGCGGCCAGGACCTACGCCTCGATCGCGGTCGGCAGCGACATAGTCTCCGCCGCGCCGGGCGTCTCCCTCCAGAAGGCTCGGAGCTGGGACGAGGGTGTGTCCTCCAAGTTCGCCACCACCCCTCTCAAGGATATCTTCAAGGTTGGTCTTCGATTTCTTGGGATTGCTTCATTCGCAGTGGAAGTTTAGTATCTGAATTTTACTAATTTGCTTTGCCTCTGGACTTCATTGGGACATGGGATTTCAGGGCAAGAAGGTTGTGATTTTCGGTCTCCCGGTGAGTGAATTCCTCCGCTCTTTCGTGTTTGTAAATTTCGTGCGAAATTGATTGAACCCTTCTGTTTTCTGGGCAGTTGATTCATGTGTGTCAGTTACAGCAAGCAATGTCTTCCTTATGTAGTGCTAACTTAGCTGCAAAGATTGCTTTTTATTTTTCCGACATCTGAAATGGTTGAATACAAAAGCGGAGATGCGTCTGAATTGTCTAATGGAAATCATTTCAATTGTTATTTCGATGGCTTACTTTTGGGTTCTCGCCTTCTTGGTTGATGTCATTGTGCGGAGGCTTGAATAGACCAATAGATAATGATATGTAGCTAGACTTATTGTGCTATCAGATAGCAAACATAGTAGCAAACATAGAAGTCTTTCTTTTGAACTCTGTAAAGTCCTCATTTTCTAAAAGCTCAAAGGGGGATATAGAAATCTGGACAAGAGCCTAATCAATGACATCGTATTGGAATTCAATGTTCGATGTTTTTATGTGGAACTGTCCCATTCTCCAAGTTCTCAGCAGCAACTTCAAAGGCTTTGCAGTCCATAATATGAGATTGCATGCCAGTCCACCATGTTTAGGTTCTGTGGTTCACATACTTCACGATCCTTGCTGCATCATTCAGGAAGATTTGGACATGGACGTGACTTTTACTGACTGTTATGACTTCCCACCAAAATGAAAATAAAAAAGAAAAAAAGATTTGGATTTTAGACAATTATAAATAAGTTTCACCAGACATTGATGTTATAATTCACATACTTTTTGATATCGAGGTTTTCACTACTAAATAAAAGTCAATATAAAACACTAAAAGCAAAAAAAAAATAGAAATACAAAGTTGAAAACATTAGTCACCTTGAACAAAATTATTGCACAACGAATTAGCATGTTTGGAGAAAACTTTGTTGTTGTCTGTTGATAATGTAAATTGATGTGGTGCTATATTTAATCTTCCATCTTACCTCTCACAGCCTACACTAATTTTTTGTTTGTACCCAAGTCCTTGATGCTGGATTCATCTTGCATTTAATGTCAAAGATAAACTGGTTATGCCAGTCTCTTCTCAATGGTGTTGCATGTGTTTTCTCGGAATACTTTATCAAATTATAGTTAATGATGTGTATTGTCTTGCCATTTTAACCTTGGGAGTGGAGACATGTTAACTGTCAGAAGATTTGATGTATTTAAGCTGTAGCTGCTGCAGGTCACATAATAAAGGATAGCAAGTCGATATTTCAACAATTCTTTGCTGGTTTTTCTTTTCTTCTCTCTCTTGGTGCTTTCTATTCAAGTTTTCATTTTTTACGTCTCCCAGGGTGCATACACTGGAGTTTGTTCACAGCAGCATGTGCCTAGCTACAAGAATAACATCGACAAGTTTAAGGCTAAAGGCATAGACTCTGTGATTTGTGTGGCTGTTAATGATCCCTACACCATGAATGGCTGGGCTGAAAATCTCAAAGCGAATGATGCTGTAAGTTATCAATTTTGAAACCCAATTCTTTGCTTTTAGAGATGAACTATTGTGTCTGGCTTGCATATTTTCTTCATGCAAATATCCCTTTGGCAGTCTTTTCCCTCTTAAATGAATTATGAAAGGTTTTGGAACGTTTGAATTGGGTGAGTTGGGTGTTGAGTTTCTTGCTTCGTTTTTTTGATAATTTTTTAGGAAACTTTTGTTGATTGTTGTGAAGTGTTCTGGTACTGCCTCACATCTCCTCTTGCAACTTGTAGGACATCAATATGAGGTTACTTTCTTTTGTTGTTTTTTTTTAAAGAAAATTCTCCTTTTCGTCACAGCATTCCCTTTGCAAAAACTGTAAATGTACATCATTAGGACATGCAGTGATCACAATCAGAGGTGAACTGGTAGTAGAGCAGCTGGAATACTTACCTCAGTTGTATTAATTGCACCGTCTTTAAAGAAAGTGTGCTACTACAGAAGTTTCCTTGGGCAAAACAATCCATTTCCAGAGATGCAAATGATGCTTCTTTTATGATACTATGTGTATGACACGGTGAAGGATTTCGGCTCATGTATCTATCACAATGAGGAAAGCTTGATTTTTTATGTTGTTTGGGAACTTCCTTTGTCCGACCCCCCACATTTTAAAGTGAAAGAAGGCTCTGACATGAACATGTGCTTGTTTATCCTAAACATAACAGATCGAATTCTATGGGGATTTTGATGCTAGCTTCCATAAGAGCTTGGACTTGACTAAGGATCTCTCAGCAGCTTTGCTTGGACTTCGCTCTGAAAGGTATACCCTATGAACATCACACATACTTATTGAATCTCCTTCCATCTGTCATTGTTACCTTTGGACCATCACTTTATGGATGAATTGCCTAACTAAATGATCAGTTTGTCCTTGGATCTACTTTCTTTTGTAATCAAATGGCTGCTCTGGTGTAGATGGTCAGCTTTTGTGGAGGACGGGAAAGTGAAGGCTCTCAATGTGGAAGAAGCCCCATCCGACCTCAAGGTTTCTGGTGCTGAGGTTATTCTGGGACAGATATGAGGCACCTTTTTCTTTTTGGTGATCCTTCAAGAAGCACTTTCTTACTGATAAGGCGCGACTCTGAGAGAGAATGTCATGACTAGCTCTGCTGTGTCCATTGTTGCACAAGTTACATGAGGTTGTCTGTTCGTTGATACTGTTTTATCAGGGCTAGGATGATCACTTGCAGCTTGACTGTCAGGAATGTAAGAATAAGCCAGATTGTGAACAAGTTTTACGTGCTCCTTCTACACCAAAATGAAAAATTTTATCGATGCTTTTTTCAATGATCGACTAGCCTCAAAATGCCTAGTGGCTCTATCCCAGAGGTCGTTTGTCCTTGATTAATGCAGTTTGCGTAAAACGTGGCCTTTGACAGAAGCAGCCTGCGTCAATGCTAAACTCGAATTTGAATATATCTTGAAAGGTTTGAGCTCGACTCTACAAACTTTTCATTAAGCTCAACTTGGTTTGTCCACATACATTGATTCACAGCGAAGTCCAATCTCAAGCTCGAACTAGAATTTTGGAAGCACGCTAAAGTCGTATCCGTTCTCCTTTTACCAGAAAAGATGGGATCCGGGGATGTGGAGGTACATCTCCATCTTCTACGCAATGATAGATATGCAGCAACTTTCTAGCTCAAGCCCTACTCAATCAGTCATTCTAATTCAGAAAGAAAATGAACCTAATCCATATGATCGACAAATCAAGCACAGATGGATCAGTAGCTTGATTCACGCTCCCAACTTAGACGAGCAGAATCATCGGTAAGATGAGCAATGCAGAGAAGCATCAGGGGAAATCGTTGAGACATTCAAGAATTTACAGAGAGTAAAAATGCGGCCATATGCTAATAGAAAATCTCAGAAATAAAAACGACCAAACAAAGAGATCTGCTGCTCCTGGAGCTACCACGACCTTTACTTATTCCATGTCTCTTTGAACTCAGATATGCAAGTGTCGTTAACCAGATCACAGTTCGTTAAGGTTTAAGCCTTAGAAGCCTTCCACAAATCTCTCTTTTTTGGCACAATGGGTATGGGATTTCATTTTCTATCTTCTCGTGCCAACGTTATGCTATTACCATTGCAATTAAAAAGGATGAGATGCCAGGGCTTGGAGAAGTATTTCTGTATAATCCATTTAGTGAAAGATACTCAGCATCTTGGTCTGTCGATTGTAAATTGTATACGAGGAAATGAAAATATCTTTGAATTTTTGAAGGGGCAAGCTCTGACCAAAAAAAAAGAAGGGGCAAGCGACTATGTGAATAGAAACATATAACATGAGAGTTTTCCAATGATCCTTTTTCAATACCCTCAAATATATAGAAAGAATGCATTCATATGTTAAACAATCAGCTGATGATTCCTTCAGATGAACAGCGGATGCAGGACGCAGAAACCAATGAGGAAGTTGGTTTTCTAACAGTACGTCACTTGCTTGACATGCCTTTAGACAAGCCACGAGTAGAAAAACCAGAATAGCTCAAGGCCAACCCACAACACAGCAGCGTTAATGTCTCTCCTGCAGAAATATAAGATGAAAACAATTCATCATTGCTTCCATGTGCAAAAAATAAATCACCCAAGTGATGTGGCACCACATCAGTTTTTGTTTTGCCACCTTCTTTTCACATTTGGGATAATACCACTATAGTAAATGTATCAAGGCCAGTCATGTTATGTCAATTTTTTCACATGATTCGACATGAAGAATCAGACTTTTTCAAAGAAAGAGTTTTGACAGAGAACTCCACATTCTGAATAGCCCTTTCAATGCTACGCATACGGCTCATGCAAATACATTCTGCCAGAATATTAAGTAAATAGTCTAACTACAGAAAGAAGGGCGTTTGTTACCTGGGTTGGGATAACTTCAAGTCGACCTGGGATATTACCCATGTCATGTAAATCTGCATCTGGACTTATGTTGTGCACTATTTCTGTGCCATCTCTAAAAGATTGAGTCAGAAGATCCTCCAGTGAACTCTTTTCCCTGGTGGGGAAATCCGAAGTTACCACGACATGAGCAGGGACAGATGCAGAGGTTCCAGATCGCTTAGGAGTCAGGTCTAGGCGCTCCATCATTCGGGCAACACCAGCAATTCCAGCACTCATCTCACGCTGAACTCCCTTACTCAGCTCCTTGACTGAGCTGTTGCGAGCAAGTATCTTCTCCTTCAATCCTCTAGTGCCCTTTGAGATTGACTCCTTGTATCTGATACACATGTATATATAGATTAGGCTCTTCACATAATTACTACGACAAAAATTAATTCTCCAAAATTATTAAGTTGCAAAATACTTTTACCTGGCAGTTGCAGAAGAGAACTTAGATTTCAAAGACTCTGAGAAGGAAGAAATTTCAGGTGGACTAGATTCCTGTGGGCTCTGATGACTGTTAACTCGCATCTGGCTCTGAAGAACTCTGTAAATTAAATGTTGATCATAAGAACATCTTTGAAAACCACTAATCAAAAAAGGCACCAATCTGAAAATCACTCCCACTAAGAGTACCCATACCACACAGGACATTTTCACAGATGTTTAACAGATACAAGAACATCTGACAAGTGATTGCAGTTAGCACTAGCACAGATAGGATGACAAGCTACAGATAAATATGTCACGTGATGTACCATCCTGCTATTACTCAAGATTGTGAAAAATCTATTTTACGCCTTCAATCAGCATGAGTTAAAGAGAGATATGCTGATAATAAAAAAAAAAAAAAAAAAAAAGAATAGATTCATCAGAGAAGGCAAGACACTGAAAAAAGTACTCTCAAAAGATTCAGTTTTCGACTTTCTACCTGCTACCAAAAGTTCCTCCATTGACTGCACCACTGGGAGCCATGTTTGCAACAGGAGGGGACATTGGGGATTGAGGACGAATGTTTAGAAAGATTGGAGTTCCAGAAGTTAAATCACTGCTAGAAGATTCAACAATAAAACCTTCTTGCCCTTCCATATTAGTCAGGTGTGAATGCCGCATCGTGGGGGAATTGTCTGGAGAGCTAGAAACACGGATTCTGGAAGAACCAAGTCCAGAGGATCTCTGTCTCTCCCTTCTGCGTAAATAATGAGCCCTACTCACGGCAGCAGCTAAATGCTGCAGAACACGCTCATCAATATCTGAGACATCTTGTGAGGAAAGATCCTGAAGGAGCGAAAAGGGACAAAATAAATACAGATACATCTAATGTGCCTCTAACAGCACTTGCAAAAGCATAAGAAAAATGACTCTTATATGTCAAATACTTGTCCAATGCCAAAATCCTCATGGAAACTGATGACAGTGGTCGGTGAAGGGGTAGATCTGTTCCTCGACCTTCTCTTTCTTTCCTGCTCAACAGCGCTGAGAAGCTCTTGGCTACAGAAAAAGGAACATATCCATGAGAAGCAGTGCTTGAGGAAACAAAAGCTTGAATCAACATGCAAACATCCTATTTGCTTGTGAGCTAGGTTTCAAATTACAAATGCAACAATAATCCCGAGGAATAACCAGCCACACTGCATACCTGCCAGGGTCCTTCAGGGAAAGTAACTGCCAACAGATTGGGCATTCTTTGCTTCTCTGTGACCTGTGAGAAAGTGATCTCAATTATTGTGACTGGGCGATTGCCTGGATGTAATTGATTCACCACAAACAAGGTGGAACCAGAGTCCCACATGATAGGAAACTTTACCAAGAAAACCATAAATCTAGAATCAAATAATTTAGGTTAGGCTTTACCATTCAAGAATACATTGAAGGTGATATTCATGATTGCAAGTGGTAACCTGCAACAGGAAAAGGATAGAGATGACCCACTTAGAAAATAATTACACAGTAGTTCTCACAAAAGAGAAAAACAAATTTCATCGGCTGAACAAAAAGGAGTTAATGTGAATATAGAATAATCGATGCATCCACAAGAGGAAATTCAGGCTTTCATAAACAAGTAGTTTTTGTGCCATCCACTAAAGAATAGTTGGCTATTGAAATTTATCATCTCCCAAAATATGCATCTGGAATTACAATATCTAAACCCAACTCAACAACAGGACCATACTAAAAGACGGGGCAGCGCAACCTAGTACAACCAGGCACGCAGTTCCACCCATGACCATACTTTGGGCTGACCAAAGAAAATCAACAACTATCATGCTCACACCTGCTAACACAAACTAACCCACATTTCATTTCGAGTCCGGCAGAGCAGGAAGAAACGAATTAACCCATCAATGATCCCCCAAACGGCCCAAGTTCCACATCCTGTATCGAAGCAAATGGTGATTTCCAGACCAAATACCATCATACCCTAAATCAGAGGCAACATAAGTACGAATCTACCGGATACAACATCAATTCAACCCAATGCAAGTCAACTCCTTTCCAAACAGGATCCGACATTTCAACAATTCCAACATCACAAGGCTCCCACTGCACCCCCATCATCTCCCCAGAACAACAGAGATCACTTCCTCACTACACTGACCCACCAGCTATACCATCAACAACCACACTATCCCCATCGCGTCACACGCACAACCCACGAAAGCAGAAAATTAACATCGACCGCTGAGGAGCAGCTCAAGCGACGGCGATCGTACAGTGGCGGGGTCCTGGGAGGTGAAGCACTCGAGGCAGATGCTGCAGCCGTCCTCGAAGACGTCGTCGTCGCCGGCGCCGGTGGAGGAGGAGGACGAGGCGGCGGCGAAGCTGGTGGGTTTCTCCAGGGAGGACGGAAACGGCGCGAAATTCGCCATGGGAGCTCAACTGGGTCGCTTCCAAGCGAGGGTTGTGGAGAAGGAGAAGGAAAGAACCCTAGAAAAGCGGAGAGAGAAACAAGAGAGAGAAACTAGAGAGAGAGAGAGGAGAGAGGAGAGAGAGTCAAAGAAGAGAATTATGGGGAGGAGGAGAACCTGAAGGGAGGGGAAAGGAGGGGGGGGGAGGACAGAAGGAGGAAGGAAGGGAAACGTCCGATTCAGACGCTTTGATGGGATCAAACCTCCCCCTCCACACAACCTTTCCCTTTCTCTTGTCATTTTCTTTTTGCATTTTCAATTTTCAATCTCCCTACCTTTTTCCCATCAAATCTCAAAATTTATTGCATTTATTTCAATCACTTTATTAATGGAATCTCAAAATCAAGCTTCTTTAATTTCAATTTAATGAGGGAAAAGAAGAGGAGGCAACAAAAAGAAGAAAAATTAAAACTATACTTTTCAAAAAGCTGCCCCCCTCCCCCTCCTATTGCTGATGCAAAGTATTGTTGGATGCCATGGATAAGTTAAATTATATAGGGAATAAGAAAATTTTACCCTTTTGAGCATATGTGTAAAACACTTACTGTTTAAGTATTAGTGGTACTTGCAAGACCATAAAACAAACTTCCAAGTGGACTTAATGACTAAATTTCCGCTTATCATCCTCCAATCGAATCGAGTCGAGTTGAGATGAAATTTTGTGAAATAAGTCGATGACTTTGATTTGCAATTAAAGAGTTGAGTCGGGTCAAGTTCAAAAAAACATTGAATGGCATCGATGTGGCAATGCCCGGTGTTGACTTAAATTGCTTACATTTGTACAACACAAAAGAAATAAAGAAATATATATATTTACTTTATCATTAGTTATAACCATTTCTCTTTTATTAACAAAGAAATCAACAAAATCCTTTTACTTTTTTTTTATAAGTCACGGTTCAACTAGTGAACCACGTGAGCTACTTAAGTGTGTGGCACATAGGGCTCATAGTACCTGTTAGCGTAGCTATGCAGCAGAAGGGAAGGAGCCTAAATTGACCTCCTTATTTTCTTTTCTAAAAAAAGCAACACATTAAAGGTAACAACCTTGAGAGATGGCGATAGATAAGAAAAATGAACAAATGGTAAGTCAAAATCTTCGTGGCTTAAACCACATTAGGTATGATGTCTATATCAAGCATTTCTTGCAATTTTCATTTATGGAACACTACTTGATTCCATTTTCATTTCTTGCAAAGCTGATTTCGATAATATAAAATCTTTCCCAAAAAAGAAAAAGGTAAAAGTGAGAAGCAATAGCAACAACTTGTCCATAACTACAGCTATAGTCACCTAATCATTACCCATCACCAAAAATTCCTACTTCGAAGCCATTAATTTTCAATTAATTATTTGAGAATAATAATTTCTAAAAAAAATTCACCCTAAGTTCTATAAAATTCTACACCACGCCTGATTTTTCAGATGATCAATAGGTGAAATCTTCATGGGTTAAACTAATTAGTCATGAGATCTTAATAGAACATTTCTTGCAATTTTCAATTTCAAATCAATACAAAATTGACTTAACAGATATTTTATTTTCACACAAGAAAAGGTAAAGTGAGAAGCAATAATTACATTTTGTCCATAACCATGGCTATGATCACCTAATAATTGCACGTCACCTAAAATTCATAATTTTTTTTTTTGGGGAATTACTTTTTTGGCCCTCCACTCGACTCGGCAACGATGTCATCATGTCACTTCACTTCAAAATGAAGGGTTAAGAAATCAAAATCCATTCACCCACCCACTTTCCTCCCACCTTCTTTGGAACTTTTCATCCTCTTCGGAATCCGACGGTCGTAGGGCCCTTTTCCGCCTCCGATCCGACGGCTCTCCAATTGGAATCGCATCTTCCCACCGAAGCCACGCAAAGGATCGCTCGATGAAGCATTATTATTATTATTCTACGACCGTGGTACATGAATGGAAAGCAAATGGACTGCCGTATCTGATGGAATTTGTCGTCTTCTTGATCATTTGTGCCGCCGCTTGCAATTAAATTTGATCATTCTTAGAACTTATTTATAGGGTTACGTGTGAACGGACCAGAGGTTTTCAAGGCCTAATAGGTCGGGAAGATGGCCAAAATGACCGGACAATCCTTGAAGTGTCGGCTTGTGACATATGAGCCTCCCATCATGAAAATTATTCAACTACATGGGACTGGGGAGACTATAGCACTACTTCGTAATTAGGGTTAATTTGTCTTGACTTTTGGAGATTGAAAGTGATCTTTTAGTTTTCTTGCCAAAATTAAAAGGATTAACACCATCAAAAATTTCAAATTAAAAAATCTATAATAATTTTATTTTCAATTATTTTCTGTTAAATTATTGAGTTGGATGATGCATGATAGTTGACGAAGGGTTTTATCCTCTATTTGTCACAAAGGTATCGATTTTTGGTTTTTTATAGTATTAATTCAATTGAATGGAAACTAACATAGTGTAAAATTGTCACATATGTACTAGTTTATGATTTTTTGTGATTAAAAAATAATTTAAAGTAAATTTATCATAAGTATATGAGTTTAGGATTTTTGATAATGAAAAAATTAGTTTTGAATAAATTTGCCGTAAGTGCACCGATTTATGGTTTTTGTGATATTAGCTTAAATTCAAAGTATTATTGAAGATTCAAAAAATTGTATAAAAATATAATACTATAATTAAATATTTCTCGACTATAAGATTTGAAAAAAGTTGGAATTAATAATAAAAAGAATAAACAAGTGTACCGAAAGTCCTAAAATTTGTCACGATATCTAAGTTGTTGCACTCATTGATATTAGAGCTAGTGCATCTATCCTTTATCCTAAAATTTTTCCTAATGAATTTTGGGAACCACACATCAGACACTTTTAGTTTGAAGAATTTTTAAAAAGTATAATTGAATCTTAAAATTGAGAAATTTATACAATTAAGTCATTTTAAAACATTGATTATACTTTTATAAAGTTTTAAGACTCAATTATTTTAACCATTTCTATACACTTATCCCTAAAAAGATAAAAAGATATTCCCACACACAAACATGCCGACATGTCCCATGGGATCTTCCCCTTCTTGAATCACACGTCGTCCCCTTTTCTTTTTCTCCATTTTTTTATATATAAATATAGCGGCCGCCTATATAATAATAATAATAATAATAATAAGGGCTCGGAAATTGTGGTCAAAAAGGGGACAGAAAATTAAAAATAAAGAAATGGTCACAATGATATCATCTCGAACGAGTGAGGATTTCCAAAAGCACGAGGAAGGAAAAGAAAGGGCAGAGCATGGCCCAACGTGCGACCCCTTCGGTCGCCTTGAGTCTTTTAAGAAGGAGTCCCTTGACTTTCCGAACATCTTCGTGGGAACGTGTCGTTGTTTGTTGGGCAGCACTAGTGCTAACATTAACCTTTGGAAAAAACTTGGTGAGGAACGCGTCTAGATTTTTTTTATTTTTTTTATGAACTTTTCTACGGAAAGCTACGGCCGGCAAAAGTGAAAAGAGAAAACTGACGAGTTCCGCCGTGGAAAGACGCGCTTTTTACCGTGGGTCGGGTTCCTGGCCTTTTCCTCCACAGCAGATCCCGCCGTGAAGGATGGGTTAGAAAAAAGAAGGCGACAGCCCGCTCTCCACGGTGGAGGCAACGCGGCTGGTCGCCGCCCGGGCTTGGGCCAATCCAACCTCACATGCCCACGTTGTGACCCCGGCGAGAGTTCCCGAATCCCCTGTTGTTGTCGCCACCGCCATCTCTAAGGGCGTCAATGGTTTGGCTCAATTCGGGTTTTTAGGAATCTAAGGTGAATCGAACTGTTTGAGTGTGCATTAGTTTTGAATCGAACTATGCCCCTAACTAAAGAGTTGATTCGATTCGGTTTAGATCAATCTGGTTTTTCGATTTTCTTTTAAAATATTGAAAAATAGGTTTAGCGGAAAATGAGAGATATTGTGTAAATTACAATATTAGGAAAAGTGAGATTTTCGGTTTAGTTCAATTAATCGAACCGAAATGAAATTATCCGAACAAAAAAAAAGGTTATTTTATATTATTCAAACTGAAATCGAAAATACATAAAAATTCGGTTTGAATCAGGTCGGTTTCTATTCTGTTGCCCCTAGCTACCACTGCTTATCCTTGTCCTCACCTCCAATCTTTCTCTCCCTCATTTTAAGTTCCATTTGTTTCACTATAAATGAATGGTTTAGAAAAAATTTTGTTAAAAATAATCACTTATATTACTTGAAATAATAACTAATGGAAATTGCTTTCATTATCGATAATTATATATATATATATCGATAATTATATATATATTCATGGAAGATAAAAATATTTTTCATTTATTTATTTTTATATGTGATGTAAGAGATCATTTTTAGGAAAATATTTTTCAAATTATTATTTTTTACAAAATAAAATGCACTCATAATGTAGTTTGTTGCTTTATTTTCATTTTATTTGTAACACCAAACTATGAGTGTGCAATTGGACTAATTCTACTTAGGAACCGGACTAGTCACTTGAAAAACATGTCCAAAACCAATTCCCATTGGAACCAATCTAGGAGCATGTTCTGAGTAAATACTCACCTAGGAACCAGAACAAATTGTCTTGTTTTGGAACCAGTTTCGAAACCGATTTTATAAGCTAAAAAACCAGATCCTATTTTCTAACCTCAATACTCCTTCAGCATTTGTCCTTCATCAAAACTTCTCCCAAATCTTTCATCTTTCCCTAATTTTTATAGATGAATAGAGAATGGGGTTTTATAATTTAAGTTTTATGTTATATGTTTGGACTTTTGATCATTTATAATTGTATGTAACTATTTGATCATTTTATGGATTGTTATTTTTTCGAATAGAGATTTCTTTTATTCATTTTTTAATTTGAATCATTTTGTTACTCGTAGCCTCATATGATTTTGCTGTAAAAAAATGAATTAAAAAAAGAACAAAAAAAAGGTTCTTGGGTAAAACTTGGAACTAGACTTGAAAAACAGGATAAGTTCTAAAACTAACTGTAGTCAAATGAAGTAGTTTCTAGAGTTCAAAAACTAAGAATCGATTATAACAGGATGGGTTTCAAACTTGAACCTATCCATCCTGGAACTAATTACTTCCGCACAAAATGGCCCCATTTTTTGTTTTAATGAACTCCATCGACTTATTGGACCCTTCGTGGACCGAAAAGTCAACGAAGAAAAGTCATCTCAGACTTTTGGTCCACCGAATGCTAACAAAGCTAACGGAAGCACTACGGTAACGTGGAGAACGGCAACAAGTTCTAGAAACTAAATGTACGAAACGAAAGTTTTAAGACCTAAGTGATTGAGCGATGCGAGTTTTAGGAATTCCATTGTAGTTGCCCTAGTCGGGCCGAGTGGTCTGTCCAATCGATTCCAGCCAGCCCTTTTGCAGCCGGTCCAATTGATTCTGGTTCCCCATGATTTCTGCAGCAAACCCATGTACTCCATTGTGGCCATGATCTTGAGTCTTTACCTTTCTTGTTTCATAATCTGTTCTAACTAATTTAGCATTGTCTGATAACTGTTTCATAAACTTGTCAAAAGAATCTGAATGTAGAATGTAAGATGTGTTAGAGAATCAATCGAAAGACGGCAAGGATTCGGGTCATTCGCATTGCATATTGATGTATGCCTTGAAGACACTGGCTTTACTGCAGTGACATGTTTCTTTCCCTTCTCAAGCAAATATAATCTTACTATGTTCATCGCCATCTTACGGCCCCGTGATACCCCATCCTGATCGGAGAACAAAATGAGAGGATAGGGCGGTCCGTTTATATTACTAATCCATCCTGGATCGTCGAGTTTTTCAGTATGACGGTGATGCCGGATCTGATGTAGAAGCCTTCCGAAGATCTGTCAGCTTCTTGTATTCCCTGCAAAGAGAATGGTGAAATGTGAACATCTGAGAATTGAAGAAATAAACTCTGGTATCAGGCTGCATCTCAAGGGGAATTCAGTTCAGCATACCTCAGAGTTTGCAATGATGACATTCTTCCCAATTCTTGCGTTCTTGTCGATGATGCAATCCCTGCACAGATATGTAACGATAATCAAGTCGAAGGTGAGAGTGCATAACGATCATAACTTGATCCAGGCTCCCTTGTGTTTCATGCAGGCGCAAATATTCACCAAACATGCTCAACCTCGCTCTAGTGCACAGGGCAAAAGAGATGAAATGACGACGGAACAGGATTAATGGAAAGATTAGGAACATAGCGATACTTGATTTTCGTGTTTTCTCCGATGCCAATGGGACCTTTTCCCTCGGCAAACTGTGCGGCCACTTCAGCATCAGTTTCATAAAAGTCAGCTCCGAGCATTACCGTGTCCTGTAACGCGATGTAATTAGCTGAAGCAGAATATTTCATACTAAGCGGCAGCTGGGTTCTTGAATGAGATCATGATGAACTTGCTAAAGTAGCAATTTTGTACGTGTTTAATTCACTTAAAGATCAAAGTAAAGTTTGGTAATTACCTTTAGGTGAACGTTAGCATTTATACGTGATCTGATACCAACGACGCTGTGCTCTATGAAGCAGTTATTTAAGAAGCTCCCATGCGACACGATTGAATTGACAACCTGAAGAAAGGATGAAGAGTTGGCCAACAATTGATAGGACAAAAGATGTCGCGCCCATTTCCTTCCCCTGTATAGACTATGTGAAGATAAATGCGATTTCACCAGGTCCATGGAATGGGGAATGTAACCTGATCTCACCTTGCTGCTGTCGATCTTGGATGGTGGCAAGTTCCTCCTTGATGTGTATATCGGCTTTGTCGCATCATAAAAGCTAAATCTTGGTGGCTGAGAGATAAAAAAAGAAATTCTCTGTATGAGTTAGAGCTCTTGATAGAACACAGAACGTGTAAAAAATGCATTCGCGTCGTACTTTTTGTTCCAGATGGAAACAGGAAGAAGCATTAAAGCTAGTTGACAGAAATGAGATACAATCGAGTTAACTAATGCACTTACATGCTCGGTGAGGGCAAGGTTTGCCTCGAAGAAGGATCTGATGGTCCCTATGTCTTCCCAGTAATCGTTAAACAGATAAGCCTGCAAGCGTTTTTCAATGTATTTGTTAATGCTTACACCTAAAGATACTAGCTAATGAACCAAAAACATGCTTCACCAATGACAATGAGCATGAAACGGTTCTGACCTTTATGTAGAATTCGTTGGCAGAGGCAGGAATAATCTCTGATCCAAAGTCATTGGCAGTGGGAAAGCGCCATCTGAGTCGACAATGAGGCATAGAGTTAATTTGCATTGATCACCTAAGATATGCCAAAGTTCTGCACATCCGTGCATGAGAAACATGACTTTGAGTGAACCAGTACCTTAAAAGATTCAGAAGTATTTCCTTCTTGAAAAGGTACACTCCCATGGAAGCGATATACGGTTTCTTCTGCGCCTCATCCCGTGAAAGACCCAGAACCGTGGTATCCACTTGCTGAAGTTTTCATTTGTATCAGTATGTTATCAGTTTCTGAATATGACTATAAGTTTCTGAAATAAGTATGCTGGTTTTTGTGAGTACCATTGCTTTGAGATCATTCCCTCTTGGCTTCTCGCTGAAGGAAAGGATCCTTCCTTTGTTGTCGATCTTCATTAAACCAAAGTCCGAGGCCCGTCTGTGTTGAAACAGACAAAACTTGTCAAATAGGTAATCTTCATCATGAATGCAAGCCATATGACATCACGAGACAAAGTATCCTCAAGATGGTCGTGAAATTTTATTGTTTTGGGTAAGTTGAAGAAATGTTGTTAGGCATGGGAATAGACCTGGGTCTGATTGAATCAGTGCTCTACCTGTCATCCACTGGCAAAGAAGAAATGCTGATATCTGCCCCACTCTGTCTATGGTTCTGAAATGAAGATATAAAATCATGTGTGAGATTGTCATAAAAGTATAAGATGCCATTAAGAAATGAGAATAATCCCACTAAAATTCCCTGGAGTTTTCCGATGTTTCATCACCTGAACAAAATCCATATAGTCCATCCGATACAAGTGATCCCCAGATAGAATAAGGACATCCTCAATGTCCTTGCTTCTCGCGTCCTGCATCAGGAAGGAACAAGTTATTTGCCATCGTTGCCACATGATAAACAAGTTATTTCAGTTGAAATGCACGGACATTCTCACTGGACATACAGTTCTTGTCTAGTAGGAAAAGGGTCAAACTGAGATGGATCACACCATTGTGTTGATTAATGTTCCGATTCAGTTTCTACCAGGATGTATATAATGCTAGCTGTTACTGCACCATCCTATTGGAATAAGAAGAGCACCAATGCCTCTCTAAGGTGCAGTCTTGAGGAGCATAGAAATAAATGGGCAACCTTAAAAATGATCATCACCTAATTCGCACAAAAAGGCCAACTATGAAGAATAAATCCTAGTCCAGAACATGTTAAAATTTCATCAAACCACTTCCATATGTTCCATGATTCCTCAAATGATCCACTTTTAAAGTACCTTGAGTGCATTTGACTCTGACCAAACAGCCGATCTCAGTAAATTCAACTGCTGTAAAACATTATAAGTGCATACCATGATCCTATCTTGAGATTATTTATGAGCTAAGTATCTTTGTAGTCTTGCACAGTACCTCAAAGAGCCAATGGAACTGTCGAACCGCATCTGCAGTGCCCTGGAACCACTGTTTACCCAACTCTCCTGGAGTTTGGGTTGCCGCAAGAACCTGGCCAAAAATCAGCTCGAGTAAGCCTCAGTTGACAACTCCAAAATTGACTTCCACTTTCAAGTTTCTTTCATAAGCGACTCTATAAATCAACTGCACGCAATGAGAAACAATAAGTTGTAGAAGAGGGATTACCTCGACGTAGCCATCTCCAAAGGTGACTCCACTGCCGAAATTGTAAGCACGGGCGAGGTGCCTGTTGAGCGATGCTGAATTGAACTGAGTGAGGATGTAGACTTTGTTGATTCCGCTATTAATGCAGTTGCTCATCGGCACATCAATCAGCCTGTACGCACCCCCAATCGGAACCTACAAGTAGGAGCAAAAGAAACACAGCAAAAATTCAGTAGGAGTCATTCTATCAAATATTTGATTGCAATCCATGTCAGATACTCATTTGTTGTAGAATCATAGAACTGCCTGCAACACTTAGCTCGGGCAAACTTGCTAGGCAGAATCGCTTTTCAGCGAACATAACTCAAGAAACATGTGGCAATTCATGTATGAACCCAATGTAGGCCCTTTGTGTTTGTCATTGAAGTTAAATTTATAGGACAAGTTCAAGAGAAGGTTGGATGTAAAGAAATGATGTTATAACACTTACGGCGGGCTTGGCACGGCGTTTGGTAAGAGGGAAAAGACGAGTTCCGGCACCTCCTCCCAATATAATTGCTGCAACTGTCCTTGCATCCTTCTTTTCCATCTCCAAGTCCCTCAACTGCATCATGTAACATCATACAGAAGCTAATTTTATTGCTCAATGCAACTGCATCACCAACTAGAATAAGGTTGCTAATTAGCAGTCTCGTTCGGGCATTCAAAATCCATTTCGAGGTCGCATTTTGTTTGTGAGAAAAGATTACTTTATTCAAGCAGTGAAAGAAATTGCAAACTCTTTTACATCTGGCCGATGCATCCCGAATAAACATACCAAACCTTGTAATTAGAAACAGTAATATCAATCCAGCAATTTGCTTTTCAATATGTACATCGTATACACAACATAGGATATTCTAATCGATAATCCTGCAATTACCGAAACATGGTATTCTGACGTCTTTTGGTTCGGCGATTCTCTTTCTTCATGCTTAGCTACTTCCTCAATCAAAAAGGGCAAAAAGGGTTGTAGACAATAAGTCTGCCATCTTAATCTTTAAATGGTTAAAACTTTCAGAAGAATTCCAAATGCTTGCAGCCCTGGAGACCCTTGTCCTGTTTGTACATAATGCAATAACTACAGTATCTTTGATTAATGTGATCTATTCAGTATAAATAAAAACTGAACAAAGTCTACTCATGCATGGTTAAATGGCTTTCTGCATTTCCTTGAACTGCAAAGTGTCTAGCGAGCATCAAGCTCTTACCTTTATCTTAGCCTCGCCTGCAACATCAGCAGTGAGAGACATGGAAACATGCCTCTTGACATCACTCTTTCCATTGATCCCATGACCCGCTTGGCTCATCTTCAGCTTCTTCCCCATCAACTCCCCATTACAGAACTTCGCCATCTTCCAGCTCTGGCCTGCCAATCCAGTCGCGCCGCGCAGCTGCCCAGTGGCCGAGAGCGACACCCGGCCATCAGCCGAGACCGCCATCTCCTATCCCAAAAATGGTGGAGAAAAGATTGAACTTTGGAGAAGTACCGATTGTTTTAGCCTTTTCTGTGTTGACGTAGGGGAAATACTGTGAACTATGGACACTGAGCAGAGGACAGCGAACGCAGAGAGAGAGAGAGAGGGGGAGAGAGAGAGAGATATTTGATTTCATGGAAATGCATGGAAATGGAAGATTGGGCCACGTTATCTTCAGTAAATGTTGTCCACCAATTTCTTGTCTTTGCTTCTTGTGGTCCTCTTGAAGAAGAAGTTGCATGACTTGCCAATTTTTGTAGCTAGTGACTCCTGGCTATTGTCCGTTCAATTCTGGAACCGTGAACCGGGGAATATGCCCATCAATCACTATGGAAAATTTGAATTTAATTATAATTACTCTACACCATCGTCGACCAAAAAGTTCAAAGTTGGAGAGTCCATTACCGTAGTTTCATCACAATACTAGTGGTAGAGAAGTCTATTCAAATGAGATATCCCAAATTAGTCGGGAAACTAATAATAATGTATTATGAGTCATAGAAGACCCAATGGCTAGACAAGATCAATTGAGCATGTGGCCTAATGTCTCGACCGACCCTGGTTAGGCCCTGTCAGCTCGAAGGGCCATATGAGTGGACTTGGACAAGGAATTCAGTTATTTGACTACCCATTTATCTTAGCTTACCAAAGTCCACTCGAGTTAGGTGATCGGTTTCATTACGTGATCCACATTTTGCCACATTTTGCCCCCTAAGTTTTTGAGGCCGTAGCAAGTTGCCTCGTGACATTTGAGTGAATTAATTTCGAGCTCGTAGGAGTAGTTAGATTTGAAGTCAAAGGTCGCGCTAGTACAATTCGCAATCGGGCCGTACATTTGATTGAACTAGTCTCCAAAGAAAAGTATGGGCTCCGTCTGGGCCATATATAGTTGAATTATTTCGATAAAAAGTTGAAAAACTAAAGACTGGGCCGAGCCCATGATCATGATCCGGCCCAGTACCAAACGGATAAAAGCCCAAATAGAAACGGGCCGCACCGACCCACTCCCCGTGACCAGGCAATCAATACCACAGAGGATACAAGAACCGGAAAGACGGCCGGTCGATCCCGGTCGGACCGTCACGTGGAGACGGTCCCGGTCTTGACCTCCACCAGAAAAGCGGTCTTCACTGGTTAGACTGTCGTCGTCGTCGGGAGTTAGCCCGTCTTCCTCTCCCGAACCACCTTCCCTCTCCCTCCTCCTCCTCTGCAACCGCAAAATAAAGACGCGGCAGCGGCAGCAGCAGCAGCAGAGAGCTACGGAGAGAAAGATAGAGAGAGAAACTGAAGCGAGCTCCACCGGCATTTTCTCTCTCTTCAGGTCCCGACAACAACAATGGCGTCGCGTCTTCTGCTCGCCCTGCTCGCCCTCTCGATCCTCTCCTCGGACCGCCTGGTCAAGTGCGACAGTAAGCTTCCCGCAATCTGCGCTTTCACGCTTCCGCTTGCTTACTCATTCGCATGCCGTTTCCCTTGCCGTATCTGAGAGAGAGCGAGCGGAGCGTCGCGGACCTGGATCAGGTAGCGAGATCCGAGCGTCCTTTGATCTGGGCGCCGAATCTGGTTCGGCCTCGTCGTTGAGCTCGGGGAGTTGCTGGTTTCGTCCGCCGATGTCGGTTTGACTTCGGTCTCGGTAGGCGATTCTCGGGACATTACGTTTCGAGAAATGGGGGACTTTTTGGCGGTTACCCAGTTGATTGATTTTCCGATTGCATGTTGGATTAGATGTTGCCACGACCAATGTGGGTTGTTAGCCATGGTTTACTTATGCTTCGATCTATGGGGGATGCTGCTGAATCTTTTCTCTTCGTCTTAGGAAGATTTATAGACTTGGATGGAAAGTTTGATAGAAAAAAAGTGATCTTTGATTGTCCTGTGAACGTAGTCGGTGGATGTGTAGATATTTGAAGCAATTCGTAAATGTCTGATGCGATGAGTAGTTGAGTGTTACTGACAGCAGGCGGACTGAGGGTTGGATTCGTGTTCTGCCATCGCTTAATTCGTAGGAGCAGATCTGACCTGAACTTTTCCAGGCTTGGGTAGCCGGGAAAATCCCGTGCGATTGTCGTCAGATTTGTTTGATAATTGACAGTCTTCCGTGTGTCACGTTGTTGATTCTCCATAAGTTTCTTTTTTGGGTGCTTCTTTGCTGCTTGTCCTTGGAGATTGTTTCTGAGGTGTCTTAAACTGATGATTAAGAGCATGGAGTAGATTATTCACACACGTGGATGCCAAGTTTTGGAAGTCCATCATTTTTACCCGACTTTAATGGAATTTCACTTAGATTGTAGGAACATGCCTTTGCACTTAGAAATGCTATGTCGCTGCCAGACTGTCACTCATGTCATAGTTATATGGAATCGACTTTCTTTAACTGGATGGAATCATCTGGAGAAAACTATGGTAATTGCTGTCAGCGAACTAGAATTATCTCAGGTATTATCATCGAACAATTTGTTTCATCATCAAGCCTGCTGATGGACTGGTTTTGATTCTTTGTCCATGTTGTCAATCTGTCAGTAAATAGGTTATTGAGCCATATGTTTATTTTTAGTACCTATGATCCTTACACTAGAGCTGAATTTGTTTTTCTTTAGGTATGTCGTTTGATTTTCTTGCCATCAAAGCAGTTCTGTTAATATCCAGGAGAGAAAAATGCCTAACACTGTGTAATGCTGGTTTTTGCTACTCTCAGTACACTTTCTCGTAGCATGTCTGGATGTATCATACTTCACAAATTTCTGAGTCCGTTGGTAGTTGGATGCGGAGTGCCATTAGAGTTTGTAGATTTGAATTGCTGGTCACCTAAAGTATGGATCATCATTATATTTAGGATCCCAGTCTAAAATTTTGCCTTTAATTTCTGCGTATGGACAAGCCATGTCTTTCAAATAGTTGCACTGCATATCGATGAGCCATGTCTTTAATTGTCATGTGGGGGATGGCTGAGGTCTTTTATTGCAGTGAGCAAACCCCACCCACCATGTTCTTGTACTTTCCCTGTTTCTTACGACTTTGCTAGCTTATTCAGTTGAAACACTAATGTGCTAAAATTAGAACAATTTTGTATTTTAGAGCTGGTACGCTGTTGAAAATCAGTGCCACTTAATGCATTTCTTAAATATCCATGAATAGTACATCTCTAAAGGACAACCCCCTTCTTCCATCTCTCATATGCGCACCTGCTCGTGCTCCCAAGCTACCATCTAATTCATCTTCTCCTTGTCCTTGCAGGTGAGGAAGATAATCTTCTTCAAGGCATTAATAATTATCGGACATCTTTGAACTTAACAGCCCTTACGAAGAATGATAATGCGAAATGCCTTGCCAAGGGAATAGCTGATCAATTTAAGAATCAACTTTGCACTAATACGACAGGTGCTGACACTGTTCCTGGTACAGAGCCTCAATTCTCCAACTATCCAACACTTTTAGCCAACTGCCATCTGAATGTCTCTGTTACAAGAGATGGGGCAATAATGCCTGCTTGTGTTCCCAACTTGGTCCCGAGCCTTGTCCTCACTAACTTCACCCAGTCTCAGTATTCAAATTACCTAAACGATAGCAAGTATACAGCAATTGGAATTAGTTCTAAAAATGATTGGATGGTAGTCATCTTAACCACGAATACACCTGAAGGAAGCTACTTGAGTGTCGAGTCAGCCAGTTTGATTCTGAAAAGCAGTTCTGCTTATCAATTGCTCTTTCTACTTGTTGGTTTTGTGCTCCTATTGTGAATCTGGTGATAACATGGCCTTATGGCTGCTTGACTGGGAGCAATCAAAGCATAACTACAGAGGATTCATTGCATTGTTTTATTTTGAAGGAAAAGGTGAAATTGCAGGATAATCTCGAGTACATTCTTTTTGTAGTAGCTTGTGTTGTGGCTGGAAATATGTAACACGTGACTTGGTATGAGGATTCTACTATGTTAAATGTGTTCTTCCTTTTGCCCTAATTACATCCTTTACTTGAATATTGAGGTACATTTGCAATGGGAATTGGTGCAAAGGAATTGCAGGTTGCTTGGTCCTGTTCTTCCAAAAGCTTTCCTCATTACTCCATTTGTTGTGATTAACTTTAAATCATCCGTTGCTCTTGCTCATTATTTCCTTGATGAAAAGTCTAACTCTCTCTGGGGCTGTTTCACTATGCCATTGAGGCCGGATTTGTATCATCCATGCTATCGGTTGCTCTTGGATTCTTGGGTGCGGTTGAGTGAGGCTGGATGCCAATGGGGTTTGGAGGGCCTTATCCGCATCAAAACTCAATCATTTATTCATTTTGTTGCTTGCTAATTCCGTTCTTTAAAGTGGTCAATAAAAAAAAAATGGTAGAAGTAAACAGTATTGCTTAGTCTCTGATAGAATGACTAAAATGCAATGGATGAATGATGGAATTGCGGAACACTATTGCGTGGAAACCCCCCGCGTAGCACGTAGTATGTCACTGCCGGCTATTTTGAGAGCTTGCGTGTAGCTATTAACAATGCAATAGCTCTGCCGAACAAAGGTAATAGCCTTCATGGAAGGAAGGAAGGATTCTTTTTAACTGTCAAACTGTTCACACTCCTTTAGAAAAGCTTATGATAAGTAATGGTCGGTGGCCTATGGGCAAGATTTCTACCAAATCCGAGTGGCATCGACGAGATATTAGTTGTTTTTTTCACTTAGTCAGTGCAGTAGACCAAGCTTTAAATCTGTGGATCTGCAACATTCTTGTGCTATCACCGATCATCCCCTAATTAATCATTCCAAAATATTCACACTCGCTTTAGTTCATGTGTCAATTGTGTACGTCAATTGATGGGGCAACTGCTAGAGGATGAAAGCAGAAACTTCATCCCGGAGAGGTCATCGCCGATATGTTCACGAGAGGACTTTCTAATTCCAAGCTTTTTGAGTTGCGAAGGCAATTGGCCATGGTGTCGCCAATATACGGCAAGCGTGCCTTCAATTCGAATGTGGACTTTCGAACCTGAAATGGGTTGCACGTTTTGGTTGGGCGAAAGAATCCTGTCAAACACCATTTCTTAAATTGCAGAATGCTAATTGTTTTATTGAATCCGGCCATCTCCAAGCGAGTCACTTTGTGACAGTGTAGTTGGTGGATGCTATATTCTAAGCTAATGGCTATGGTCAAAGCTGTTAGCGTGCTCGAGGCTCCTAAGTTCCGACAAGATTCCAAGCTCTGAAAGCAATGCTTTCCCAGACACGCCGCTACCCGCAGGATGTTTAAACTAGTTTTTCAACTCCTAGATTGAACTATTACTTAATTCTCCCAAAAGCAAAATCAAAAGGAGAATAGAGAAAAAGGGAAAAGCAAAGGCAAAAGGGCCAAGCCAAAGCCGAATTATTTTGACTAACGAGAAGAAGCTACTAAGCCAACCAGTCATGCTCCTTACCCTCTTGAGGATTGATTGAAAGTTCTTTAGGAGCGGTTCACAGTTTACTCTCAATCTAGCAACCATTACTAAATGCAACCATGTTGAGGACGGCTACCGCTTCAAAATATAAACAGGGATTTCTATTATCTCTCGAGAGATTGATTTCACATTCCCAATTGCATCACGTTGAATCTTCTTCACCAAATGTTGTACTTCATAAATACTTTGAAGGGTCTTGATGAAACATTGAGTTTGTTCTTTTATAATTCAACGTTCACCTATCCAAGAGTCGGATTCTCTGGGATTCTTGGAAGTGTCCTTAAAATATTAGACAGAAGAGTGATGATAATGCTGTTTCTATAATTTGACTTTTTTCAGCATATTCATCCAGCACATGGACTTACAAAAACGATGTACAATCTTTCTGATATAAATGATCTATTTTAAAAATTTGGCAGAGATGTTTAATATGATTATTTCCTTATCTTTCAATTTTGCTGAGTTAATTATACTTTTGATATCATCATATAAATACCTGCTCATATTTTACTAATTAGTTTTGTTCCAAAAAGATGTTAGTGTGATTCTTTATTATTGCTCTTCTGGTTCTTTGGAAAGACTACTCTCATAATTACACAATTAATATTTTTTTTATTAGGAAACTATTAAGGGGTCACCTGGCAAATTTTTAACGATCAATTTAGTAAAACTCTTAATTTTCAACGCATTATTTCTCTCATGTTATGAGTACACGATATTTTGGAAATCGAATTTTTTTGATTGAGCATGGTTAACAAGCAAATTCCTTTGAATTATTCGAAAACACTCATCTCATCAATATACTATTTATTTTCAGTGACTCGTCAATGTACTTCACTGATGAGAGAGAGTACATATTTATTAATGACATGTACACAGAAAATGAAGAATTCATTACAGCTAAGACAAAAGCAATTGGCTGTTTTAGTAAGTCTGGTCAGAATCAGTTGAAGTCTTCTGCTCAAGTTAGCACGCTGTTTATATTGAGGATATGCTCTCCAGTCCCAGTGAAGTACCTACTCTCCTTGATCCATCACGAAGTCAATGCTTATCTTTCCCTATAAATAGCCATCTGCTCCAATCCCCCAAAATCATCCCTCAAGGCCTCAACACTGATCCAATCCAAGAAAAGAGAAAAAATGCGTCTAGTTCAAGCTTTAGTGCTCCTCGCACTGGTCCTTGCTGGCTCTCATGTTTCAGCATTTCAGCCCTCCAAAACCCTAGTTGCCCCCATCACCAAAGACACCACCACTTCTCTCTACACCACCACCCTCAACTTCCATGAGAACTACCTCGTCGATCTTGGCGCCCCGTTTTCGTGGTACTCTTGCGAGTATAAGCACCCTCCTGTGACTTGCCGGGCTGCGCCATGCTTGTCGGCAAGGTCTTACCTCTCCCCGCTTTGCCATCCATCCAGCAGCTCCTCCAACAACCATTGCCAAAATTGCATCACAACTCCCGTCAACCCACTTACCAAAACTTGCGCTCTCTCCGACCTCACATACAAGAGCATCGCCCTTCATGTAACCAATGGCGGACACCCGACTAGTTCTATAACTTTGAATGACATATACATGTCTTGTGCTCCTGGGTACCTTTTGAAGTCTCTTCCTTTAGGTGCTACCGGTTTGGCTGCCCTTTCGTGGGCTCCTCTTGCTCTTTCGACACAATTAACCCCTCCTAATCTGGGAATAACCAAGAAATTTGCTATGTGTCTTCCTAGTGTTCCTAATGGCAAGGGTACGCTTTTCTTTGGAAGCGGCCCGTACCTCTTTAGGAGCCCCGCCTTGGTTGATGTATCCAGATATCTTTCCTACACACCACTGATAAAGAACCCTAAATCATCTGACTACTACATCGGCCTCAATGGCATATCAATTGCTGGGAAGGCAGTCCGTTTCCCGAGAAACGCATTTTCCGTTGATTCTTTTGGCCGAGGCGGCACAAAGCTGAGCACTATAATTCCTTACACTGTTCTCAGGAGCGATGTCTATGACGCCTTCGTTAAGGAGTTCAAGATAGCCACCAAGCACATTCCTCAAGCGAAAAAGGTGAAGCCCTTTGAGTATTGTCTCAAGTCAAATGCGATTGCATCGACTCGGGTAGGTTTACAGGTACCCCAGATTAGTCTGCAAGTTGCGAGTGGGAAGGACTGGACAATCTATGGAGCAAACTCGATGAAGCAAGTGAGCAAGGATGTGGCCTGTCTGGCCTTCGTGGACGGAGGGAAGTCAGCTGAGCATGCAGTGGCCATCGGGTCTTACCAAATGGAGGACAACTTCCTTGTGTTCGATCTGGCTCAATCGACGTTCGGGTTCAGTTCCTCGCTACTGGGCTATGCCACTACTTGCGCCAACTTCGATTTCACAGTTAAACCTTGATGAGGACAGTTTAAGTTGGTGTGGCCCTCAAAGGAACAAGAACCTTTGTGTGCAATAACGCTGTGTGCTTGTATGTTTGTCATTTCTGGTTTCCCGAAAGAATGAGAAACAATAATGTAGCCCCTCACCAAAAATAGCAAGTAGCTAACTTTGGTTTTGGGGCAAATAATTGCATGTTCTTGTCTGTGTGTCTATGTATGTATGTATGGTCAGAAAGGTGCACTGCTTTCAAGTTTAAAGTGCATTGCTTATATTTTAAATGTCAACTGAAGCAATTGCGTAACTTTTCAAATAAGATAATACAGAATGCACATCTCGCTAATAACCCCGGTCGAGAAGAAAAGTTGCCCTTGCCCACATTTATACCATCCATCTATCTAAACCTAGACAGTTCTTGGAGAATTAGATAACTCGAATGTGATCAATTATAGTAAAGATTTCTCATGGGTGCACAGGCACTTAGGTAAATACTTTATGACGCTACAAATAGATCCAAAATGTTCTAATGGCAGATCAATTGAAAAACAACTCTTTTAGCTGAGGATATAAGAGAAACTTTAGTAAGAAAACTGCAGTAACCTGAAAACCAATACGAGGGTGGAAGAGAAGATTGAGAGGTAGAGAAAGGGAAGGCGATGCTGCCATGAGATTGAGAAGCCATGTGAAGGTTTTCTCTACTTTTAGTTTTCTTTCTGCTTTCCCTACGTCAAAATTAACGTAAATTTGCAATAAATTGGCCTATTAAAATATTGCATGATGATGTCATTTAGAATAAAAAATAGTTCATATGAGGCCGATGATACATCATGTTAATTGTTTTTGTGTAATTTTCACCTACTTTGAATATCTTGGTGAATGACGCAAACCGACATCTGGGAAGTTGGTCCAGCTGATTTCCGGAAGTGGTAGGGGAGATTATGATTTCTTTTAATATATGCTACTATTTTCTTATTAGTCAAATTTCATAGCTCGTTCACCTTAAATTAAAATTCAAGATCTGTGATTGGGATTATGTATTTCATGTATTAGACCCGGCTTACAAAGACAAAGAGAGTGCATTTGAGATTAGTAAATGGGGTCCGTTTGTTTCATGAAAAACATTTTCCACAAAAATATTTTCTAATTTTCCGACGTTTGGTACTTTTAGGAAAATGTTTCATATCAAAGTTCAAATTTAGGAAAATGATTTCATTAAAAGAGCTGGAAATTTTTTTTAATATATGACTAGATATCAATATCTGAACCTCAAACTCTATATGCTTGGGCACAAAAACCCAATGTTGGTTCCCAGGTCCCCACGTGCAAGGTCAAGTTTCTCATGGCTAGACTCAGGTCCATCAAGGTCCAGCTAGGGACCCTAGTGCTCAAGCCTAGGCCCTCGACTCCCGCACCTCGAGTCCATCAAGGTTGAGTTCGAACCGCTAGCGCCCATCACCAATGCTTTGGTAGCCGAGCTCGGGTCCATAAAGGCCATGCTTGGGTCCCCAAAGCTTGAATTGTAATCCCGGTCTCACTCCACAAAGGCTATATGTAGGTCCTCAATGCTTAGGCTCTGGTTCTTAGTTAATGAAATGTTTGTTCTTACAAAAATATTTTTTAAAAATTAAATTTTTATTATTTTTATTCTTCCTATATTTTTCCTTCTTTTTCTTCTTCCTTGACTAGTCACAATGATAGTTGGCGACCGACACAAGCAAGCTTGAGCTCGCCCAAGATCGGCAAGTTCAAGCTCGAGGTTAACGAGCTCAAACCTCACTAAATAGGTAGGCTTCAAGCTTGCCATAGACAAGTGAGGCTCTAGGCCTCGTGAGTCAAGCCAAGAACACAAATTGGGCCATTATATTGGACCCCCTAAACCCAAACAACCATATTAACATAAACTCGGCCCAAACTAAAGCAACTAAACCCAAGTCAAGTACACTCTAATTAAACCGATTTTCCGTTAAGACTCCACTAAACCCCAATCTAAACCCTTTTCATGACTACGTCCGGCCCATACTAATTTCCCACCATACCCTCCTCCTTTTAGCTATGATTACAATATGCCAATTTTTCATTAGTCCAACGGCCATTCACATTTTTCTTTTTCTTTTTCTTTTTTTTTTCCCTTCTTCTACTGAGTCTATCATCGTCTCCCTTCAGACGAACCTAGAACATATAAAAACATGACTGAAGCTCAGCGCACTGCTACCGATTTGTCCTAGTCACCAAGTGGCCTATGCCGACACTGCCATCACTCCTACCCTTCATCATTTGCAGCTCCGATATCATATGAACACCCAGTAAATGAACAATATCATGTAACAGTGAGGAAAAATCATTCACGAACACATTTCTGGAGACTACAGAACCTCATTAGTGTCCAACGTGTATCACCACGGAGACAAATAGGTCTGGAAATGGAACAAAAATGTGGATTACTCTAGGATAATAAGTAAAATTCTACAAATAGTGCTTAGCGACCAATGAATCTATCAATAATAGGTAAACTACACGACTATGTCTCCGGATTTAATAAGAACAATCATTATCTCATAAACATATTTCATAAACATATCATCAAACATGAGGCGAGCGTCTCAAGTGACTACCTTACATGCGATGCACAGATAGCCTTTCTACTCAATATATTTCATTAGGGAAGGTACATATCACCTTGATGAGGACAACTCTAATGTTGATCTTTTATTTCCTTTTTTAAGTTGGCATCGTCATAGACTTTGATGTCAGTATATGTTTGCAAAAAGGGTATATAGACTCTTACCTGATAACACATAGTCCTAAAATCAAACAACTTGATCTCTTCTACCTTTCTCAAAAAAATTCTAATTTAAATTCAAAATTTGAATTTAAAATGTTTTCCTCAATTTGAGGAATCAATTTTGATCTCATATGTAATTGTATATCTATTTAAACTTATTTTGTACATTAATAGAAGCATCAAGGATAATCAAAATTCAAAACTTCCTTTGCAATTTTTATGGTATCAGAGCACTCTATGTAATAGCATTATTTATGATCCTTCTTCTTTCTCATGGCTTCCTCCACCAATTCTGAAGCTACTACCGCCATCAATACCCAAGTTCAATCCCCAACTATTGTGATTTCGAACATTTCCAGTTTCATCCCAATAAAACTGAATGCCTCCAACTATCTTCTTTGGAAATCCTTGTTCACGCCTATTTTGCATGATCATCACCTAATGCATCATGTTGATGGCTCTATTCCTCCACAATTATCTTATGATCCCATATACCAACTTGGGCAGAAGAACATTAGGAGTGCCATAACTTTCGTACGGCGCTCACTTTGGTGCCAAAACTTTTTTTTTCGTTCACTTGAGTGCCACAAGTTTAAAAAAACATTCACTTGAGTGCCACTTCCAATTCAGCCATTGGAAAAGATGATGTGGCCGTCGGAAAAGCTGACGTGACTGCCGGTGAATAATATTTTAATATATTTATTAATTTTTTGGAATTTTTCGATTTTTTTTTCGCTTTTTTTTTCTTTAGGGCCGGCCGCAAAACCCAAAGTGAGCGTCGTACGCCGGCCGCAAAACGGTTGCTTACTCGACTCAAGAAGAGTGTTCAATCTATGGTTAATTATCTCTAGCAATTTAAGGTCATTTCCGACTAACTGGCAGCTTGTAGCTCTCCACTAATTGAGGATGATCTACTTATTCACATCTTCGATGGGCTGCCATCCTCATATCAACAATTCTATTCCTCCGTCCGTATTCGTGCCAAGACATCAACCCCATATATTAAAAAACTTCATTCACTATTGATTTGTGAGGATCTCTTATTGACTAAAGGTACACCGCCCGCGATTTCAGCTCAATCTATTGCACTGGTGGCTTCCAAGCCTTCCAAGCCCAATAACTCTTGTCAATTCTCTTAGGGCTGCGGCCATGCTCCATCTCGTGTTACATTTCCTCCACGCCAGTAGTCCTCCACTTCCTTTGGATTGATGCAACAACAGCCATTACCCTAAGGTCAACAAAAATCTCAAAATTTGGGTGTTCGTTCACAATGCCATATTTGCAATCATATACTGTAATCGATTGTTATAATTGAATGGACTACACCTATCAAGGTCACCATCTATCGAAAAGACTTGGAGCGATGGTAGCTATTGCCTTTACCTCACCCAACATTTGGTACATAGATATTGGAGCAACTCATCATCTCATCTCGTTGCTAAAAAATCATGAAATTTCAACTACTTATAATGGTAATGACACTGTTGAAATAGGTAATGGCCACGGCATGTCCATTACACATGTTGATTCCACCACCATCTCATCCTCTTCTCCTTAAATCTATATTTCATTGTCCCACAGTTTCACACAATTTATTCTCTATTTACCGTTTTTTCAAAGATAACAGTTGTCTCTTTAACTTCGATGCCTTTGGTTTTTGTATTAAGGACAAGGTCACGGGGAGGATGCTATATCAAGGGCCAGTTGAAAACGGCTTGTACCCACTTCACACTGCACTATCATCCACTGCTCCAAAGGCCAATGGCACACTTATCTCGGCCACCTCTCTCATGATATTCAACAGGCTATTTCTCAGTTATTTCTATTTCTAATAAGTCTAACTCTACCTCCAGTCGTCCTCTAGGATCATTATGCGCAAGATGGCTTGGCTCTGTTGAATTCGCTGCAGTTCAAACTCGATCTTCTCGCCCCATAGCTGCCAGCCATCGATTCAGTCGAATCTGCCAAGTCGATACTCAAGTCATGGAAGACCCAGGGCCAAAAGTAAGTTCTTGGTTCTTAATTGGTTGACCTGAAACTCAGTGTGTGGAATTTTGTGAACTCTGGAAGACAATTTCTTCTTGTGTTCATGTTGTCGTTAGCAACAACATTATCTTATTCTAATTATTCCTATTTTGTTCTCTTTGTTGATGATTTTTCCAAATATTCACAACTATTTTCTATGAGATTAAAATCTGACTTTTTTGACATCTTTATTAGTTTTAAAAAGCAAGTTGAAATTTTTTTTTGCGGCACACCACCACCATATTTCACTCAGATGGTGGCGAATTCACAAGTAATACATTCAACAATTGTCTTTAATCACGTGGTATTACGCATAAATATTCTTGCCTTTACACACCAGAATAAAAATGGTGATTTGGAGCGCAAGCACCACCACGTCATCGAGACTGGCTTAGCTATAATGGCCCATGCTAATATGCCTTCTAAAGTTTTGCTAGACGCTTTCATCACAGCGATTTACTTGATTAACCATATGCCCATACTTCAACATTACACAGCTCTCCATATTAAGCTTTATTTCAAACCTCTCATGATTATTCACACTTGCAAACTTTTGATTCTCTTTGCTTCTTATGGCTTCGACCTTGCAATGCTAACAAATTTATAACTTTGATCGAACCCATTTTGTTTTATTGTCTATAGCTCTAGTCAGAAAGGATATTATTGTATGGATTTGTCATCTGATTAAGTATATATTTCTCGTCATGTCATCTTTGATGAAATTTAGTTTCCTCACTCCGACATCAATCTCACTCATTCTGCATATCTTCTACCTCATAATCTTGATTTCTTCGGAGTCATTCAAACAAAGCATGTTCATTGTGGGCCTTCCACTAATTCATAGGTCATTCTCACATCCAACAACACCTCTCTAGTGCCTTTTTCATCAACTATCGAACCTACCATCCAGATCTCCAACCAATCCCTTCCTCTACCTATTAACAATCAGCCTATCCCTTCTTCTTTCACTCACCCAATGCAAACAAGGTCTAAGTCTGGTATTACCAAATGAAAGGCATTTTCCCAATGCAAACAAGGTCTAAGTCACTCACCCAATGCAAACAAGGTCTAAGTCTGGTATTACCAAATGAAAGGCATTTTCTCACTTCCGCTTGCACTCACCACCAATCATATCTCGGAATCAACATGTTACTCCCAAGCAGTTAAGGACCATCAATGATATCATGCCATAGATCAAGAATTTACCTCTTTCAATTGCAACAAACATAGTGTAAAGTCCCTTATGATCCTACTATGAACACAGGGGGTTACAAATGAGTATTTTGAGTTAAATGAAATCCAAATGACTCTATTAATCATTATAAGGCTGACTTTGTTGCTAAGGGCTTTCATCAGCAATCGAGTATTGATTTTGTTGAAACCTTCAGTCCCATGATAAAACCTGCCACCATCAAATTATTTTATCTCTTGAGGTCTCTCACAACTTGCCACTTTGACAATTGGATGTCGAATGTGCATTTTTACATGGTGATTTGCAGGAAATGGTGTTCATGTCCCGACCTCTAGTCTATCCGAGCAAACCTAATGATACTGTCACATAAAGAAATCCATTTATGGCCTCTGTCAAGCCCCTTGAGCTTGGTATAAAATGTTTAATTCAAAATTTCATTATTTTGGATTTATCATCTCCACCTCCAATCCATCATTTTTATCTTCCACCATGGGCATATATATATCCTCTTATACGTTGATGATATCATTCTCACTAGCAATGATACTTCAATGTTGTAGCAGTTAATCTCATATCTTGGCCATCATTTCCACATGAAAGACCTAAGACCTCTTTCTTATTCAGTCATCAAATAACACATAATTCTAAAGGCATACAACTCAATCAGTTGAAGTATATTATGGATGTTCCGAAGCATGTAAATATGGACGGATGTAAACCAGTCCTAACACCTATGTATCTCAAAGCTTAGCCAAGGTGATGGCCTTCCATTGTTGGATCCCACTCTTTATTTGAGCCTTATTGGAGCATTGCAATATGTTGCTCTAATGTGTCTTGACATTTCTTTTGCCATCGACCAAGTTTGCCACTTCCTAAAGCCTTCCATCGAGGATCATCTTGTGGCAACCAAACGCATTTTGCGTTATATGAAAGGCACAAACACTTACAATCTTCACTTTTGTCTAGACAAACATCAACTTACTGCTTATTGTGACATCGAATGGGCAGGTTACCCCATTGATCAATGCTCTACTAATGGGTTCTAATTTTTCTTTAGTTCCAATCCCATTTCCTAAAGTGCTAAGAAATTGGCTACGGTGGCATATTCTTCATTGGAAGTTGAGTACTGATGTTTAGCTCACACTACAACTGGATTTGTTGTGGTTGTGCTCTTTGTTATGTGAATTGCATTGCCCACTCCTTACACCACCCACCATTTATTGTGGTAACGTTTCTGCAATTTCTCTCGCCTACAATCTAGTTTTCCATTCAAGAACAAAACATGTTGGTGTTGATTTTCATTATGTTAGGGAACTAGTTGGGTGTAAAATTTTCACTGTTCAATTCATCTCCCACAAAGATCAAATTGTAGATATTTTCGCAAAAGATTTGAGTTCTAATCTCATCAAATTTTTGCAGACCAAGCTTCACCTTTAGCCAATTGTGCTTAGCTTACAAGGGGATGATATTGTCCTAAAATCAAGCAACTTGATCCCTTTTGCCTCTCTCAAAATTTTAACCTCATATTCAAATTTTGAATTTAAGATTCTTTCCTCAATTTGAGGATTCTTTCCTCAATTTAAGGAATCAATTTTGATCTCATTTGCAATTGTGTATCTATTTAAACTCATTCTGTACATTAGCAGAGGCATCAAGGAAAATCTCTTGGGTCAAGTCAACACCCAAAAAGCAAGAAAACTAACCTAGAGGTTCCAAGAAGAGGATGAATTCAACCGTGACAATAACCGACAGTACTGGAGAGGAAGATTTGCTAATGGGTGAAGATGAGATGCTAAAAAGCAGGAAGAATGAAGAAAGATAGGCGTTGGAATGAATGGGATGCTTTGATGAGGTTAAGTGAGGGTGTGCTTAATATAGGAGAGGATGAAGAGAATTTTTTTTATTTGCTTTCCTTAGTGAACATGAAAGTTTTTGGAATAAAAAACTCTTATTTTTCCTTGGATGTAAGAAAATATTTTCTATACATGAGGGACATTTTCCTTTTTTCTTATTTTTCCTTGAATGTAAGAAAATCTTTTCTATTAAAGAAGGACATTTTCCTTTTTTGCTACCAGCTTTCCCAAAAGTTAAAAGAAAATAGGGTTTTTCTTTATTTAGGACTTTGTGCCTTTTTGCCACTTATTACGTTCTCAAGAGATGGAGGCCAAAGTGATTGAACCGTTAGGTGTCATGAGTTTTATTATAGATGGTGAGGATTTTAACTAACAAGAGTCGCCATGTGGCAAGGAAATATCTACTAAAGAGAGAAAGGCATAGTTTAGGGTCGGACATGATCGAGTTCTATCGAGCTGAGTTGATCCCATTGATACCGAGTTGCCCTAAATCTCTGTAATCTTTCATTATTGACAAAACTTTTTCAAGATACTAATTGAGAAAATTCATGTGTTAACACTATTCTCATATTATTAAACAAGGGGAAGCAGTTGCTAATATATTTAACTTGCTGAAGGGTGAAGATGAGATGTCGAAAAGAAGGAAGAATGAAGAAGGATAGGCATTGGAATGAAGGTCGAGTGAGGGCATGCTCCCAACTGTAGTAGTAGATGAAAAGAATTTCTTTTTCTTTTTCCTTATGAACGTGAAAGCTTTTGGAATAAAAGAGCCTCCTCTTTTACCATAAAAAAACCTTATTATTATTATTATTATAAAAAAAGAGGCATTTTCTTTTTTACATTGCCGATCGCCCAAAAATAAAAAAAAAAGTTTTTCTTCCTCTAGAATTTGTGCCCTTTCGTCACTTGTCACGATCTCAAGAGATAAAGGCCTAAGTGATTGAACCCTTGGATGACTTGTACTCTATCATGAATTGTAAGGATTTTGACTAATGGGAGTATACCATGTGGCTTGGAAATTTTGGCCAAAGATGGAAGGGCATGACTTATCAGAGCGAGTTGAGTTCTATTGGTCAGAGCATAACAAGCTAGGTCAATCTTGATCAAACTGAGTTGACTTGAGTCTCTACAATATTTCATTACTGAAAAAAATTTCGAGACACTAGTTGGGAATATTCATGTGTCAACACCATTCCCACATAAGGGGAAGCAATTGCTAATGTATTTATTTGCTAGTGGATGAAGATGACATGTTGAAAAGAAGGAATAATGAAGAAAGATAAGCATTGGAGTGAATGGGTTGCTTTGGTGAGGCTGAGTGAGGGTGTGCTCACTAATTTAGGAGAAAATGAAGAGAACTTTTTTTTTTTTTTTTTTTGCTTTTCCTAGTGAACATGAAAGCTTTTGGAATAAAAGACTGTCCTTTTTTTCCTTGAAAGTGAGAAAACCATTTTTTATAGAAGAGGGCCATTTTCTTTTTGTACCGCTAACCCCCAAAATTGAAAAGAAAATAGGGTTTTCCTTTCTCTAGGGTTTGTGCCCTTTTGCTGCTTGTCTTGATCTCGAGAGATAGAGGCCTAAGGGAATGAACTCTTGGGTGCCATGTGTTTTATTGTGGATGGTGAGGATTTTGACTTATGAGAGTATGCTATATAGAATGGAAATATTGGCCAAAGAGAGATAGGCAAGGTTTCAAGTTGAATTTCGTCGAGTTCTATCGAGCTAAGCCTAACGGCCGAAGTCAATCCTAGTCAAACTAAGTTGACATGAGTTTTTGTAAGTTCATTATTAACAAAACCTTTTCAAGACACTAGTTAGGAAAATTCAAGTGACAATACCATTCCCACATTATTAAACATGAAGAAACGGTCGCTAATATATCTCATTTCCTAGTGGGTGGAGATGAGATGTTGAAATGAGATATTGAAAAGAACAAAGAACAAAGAAGATTGGCATTGTAATGGATGGGTTGCTTCAGTGAGGCCGAGCGAGGGTGTGCTCACTAATGTAGGAAGATGAAGAGTTTTTTTTTTTTTTTGCTTTCCCCGATGAATGTGGAAGCTTTTAGAATAAAAGACTCAATTTTCTTGGATGTAAGAAAATATTTTTTATTATAAAAGAGTGACATTTTCTTTTTGTGCCATTAGCCCCCAATAGTGAAAGATAATAGGATTTTTATTGCTTTAGGGTTTTGTACCATTTTGCCACTTTTAAGGAGAAATAGAGGTTTAGGTGATTGAACCCTTTGGTGTTATATGTTCTATTGTTGATGGTGACAATTTTGACTGATGGGAGTGTGCCGTGTGGCATGGAAATTTTGGACATAAAGAGAAGCACGATTAGTCATACTTGATTGATTCTATCAGGCCAAGCATAAGGGGCGATGTCAATTATGGTCAAACTGAGTTGACTCGAGTCAGCAATCTTTCATTATTGACAAAAAATTTTCGAGACTAATCGAGAAAATTGGTGTGTCAACACCATTCCCACATTATTAAACAAAGGGAAGTAATGGCTAATTTATTTTACTAGCAAGTGGGTGTAGATAAGACGTTGGAAAGAAGGAAGAACGAAGTATGATAGGTGTTGAGATGAATGAGGGCTACATCAATGAGGCTGAGTGAGAGTATCCTTCCTTATGTAGGGTAAGAAAAAGACAATTTCTTTTTGCTTTCCTCGATGAATGGGAAACATTTTGGAATGAAATACCATCATTTTTTCTGGTACATAAATTTTTTTTTTAATGAAAGAGTGACATGTTCTTTCTATGTTGAAGCCCCCTTAAAGTGAAAAGAAAATAGGGTTTTTCTTTCTCTAGGTTTTGTACCCTTTCACCCCTTGTCACAATCTCAAGATAGAGGCCTAAGTGATTGAACCCTTGGGTGCCATGGGTTCTATTGTAGATTATGAGGATTTTGGCTAATGGAAGCGTGCTACATGGCATGGAAATTTCGGCTAAAGAGAGAGAGGCCAGTTTAGAATCGAACTGAGTCATGTTCTATTGAGTTAGGCATAAGGGGGTAGGTCAATACTGTTTAAACTAAGCTAACCTGAGTCTCTGCAATCTTTCACTATTGATGGAACTTTTTTGGGACACTAGATGGGAAAATTCAGATGTCAACATCATTCCCACATCATTAAACAAGGGAAGCAGTCACTAATGTATTTCACTTGCTGGTGGGTGAATGTAAGATGCTAGAAGGAACGAAAAATGAAGAAAGATAGGTACTGCAATGAATAGGCTACTTCGATGAGGTTTTGTGAGAGTGTGTTCACTAATAATGATGACTTTGGGTAAAAACGATGGTTGCAAAAAGAGAGAGAGATATGGGTTCCAATCCAAAAGCTACATAAGTGACTTAATGTGAGTAGCTAAAAGAAAATGCATGAATGAGAACTCAAACTTATCAAGAGTATTAATGAGATAAAGAGGTGTTCAAGTAGAAAAGTGACTAGTGGCATAATCACATAGCTCCATCGAATGATACGACCAAGGGGAATGAACTTAGAAGACCAATAGTTACTTAGAGATAAGAATGAATAACCAAAGTTAAATGTAAGGATGGCTTCAAGTTAAAAACGCTTTGTTGAAATTAATAAGAAAAGTTCTAATTAGAAAATGATAAATAGTTCAACTATATGGCTTTCAAAGTAGATATTTTGTTAAGTTACCAAAATATCTAGTAAAGCAGTATGTAAACAAGGAATTAGCGTCCATTCCAAACTTTGATAAATCAGAAAAAATATTTGAACTCACTAAAATCATTGTAAAAAAAAAAAGGAAGTTAGGAAAATTTCAACTCAGAAAATTTTAAAGTTCGAAAACCATCTAATATGTTTTTCGGAATGTATTAATTCCCTTGTACAACTAATATGGTGGTATATTAATCAACATTGCTCTACACAATCAACATACATGTCAATATCTATCCATTTAATCTTGATGCATCGAACTCTGGATGATTTTGATGCAGAAAATCATCCTCCATATTATTATCGAACATTGAAAATTCCATATGTCAGACTATATTTGCAAGTTGCATCATTCTCTATATGATTGCAAGCAAGTTTCAAGAGCTTCATTTAGGATTCTCGACATCACAAACAAGTTCCTCATTATTTATCTATCGAAGTGGTACTAATGTTATTTATTTTTTGATCAACGTTGATGACATTTTGATTACAGGTGATGTATCTTCTACTATTAGTGCAATCTTACAAAAACTATTTTGCAGAGTTCTCCATCAAGGATCTCAACTCATTGCACTTCTTCCCTAAGATAGAGGCTATCCCTCACTTTGAAGGGTTCTTTCTCTCTCATGGACGTTATATTGATGAACCTTTTTCACCGGGCTAGGATGTCTAAGTGCAAGCCTATATGAAATCCTATGGCCACAACTACAAAACCATCTGAGAAGGGGGTGCTATGATGTCTAATCCTACTTTGTATTGGTCTATAGTTGGTGTACGTTAATAAGACCAGATCTCTCCTTTGCCATTAATAAAGCCTATCGATTCATGGATACATCGATTGAAGACTACCAACAAGTGGTGAAATGCATCTTGCACTATCTCAAACATATAAGGCCGTTTAGTTTGCTTGTTTCCCTATACAATGATACTCGCTTGAATGTCTTTTCTCATGAGGATTGAGCTAGTAGCTCTAACGATAGGAAGTCAACTAGAGGGCATGCTACTTTTCTTGGTCCCAAGTTAATTTATAGGAGTTTTAGAAAACAACAAACTGTACTGTGCTCTTCCATAGAGTCTAAGTACAAGCCCTTGTCGATACTACAGCTGAACTCATCTGGTTTGAATCACTCTTTCGAGAACTTAGGTTCCCTCTTCAAAATTCTTCATCTTTTGATGCGATGATATTGGTGTCACCTATTTGTCTTCGAATTCGTTTTTCCATACTTGTACGAAACATGTTGAAATTGACTTTCATTTTATCCGTGATCATGTCACCAAATGACAATTCAATATGCAGCGTATCTCCATAGTTAACTAATTGGCTGATGCACTCACCAAAACTCTTCCTATAGCATGTTTTGAAGTTTTAAGAGACAAATTGAAGACTTGCAATCTTGAATCTTCCAATGAATTGGATATTACTCACATTCTCGACTCTTGCCACCTAAGGGGGTGTATCAACAAAATATAGGGTTATTGGTATTAAAAATTTTGGAACCCTATCTTTGGAAGTTGGAAGGTTTTCTATTTTATTTATTTCTTTTCTTACAAGTCAAATTCTCTAGAATGTACTTCTGAGTATATAAATAAACCCCTAAACTTAATGGAAATATATAACAATTTTTATATAACACAATGTAGTTGATGGATGATAAATTCTAAGCTGTGGTTATGGTCAAAGCTGCGAGGCTCCTAATTTCAGACAGAATTCCAGGATCCGTAAAGGATGCTTTCTTAGACTTGCAGCTACCCGCGGGATGTTTACACTAGTATTTCAACTCCTACAGGCCTGTTACTGAACCCTCTCAAAAGCAAATCAAAAGGAGAAAAGAAAAGGGGAAAGGCCTGAGCGAAAGCCCATTTATTTTGACTAACGAGAAGAAGCTACTAATCAAACCAGCCATCGCTCTACCTTCTTGAGGATTTTTCGAAAGTTCTTTAGTAGTGGTTCACAGTTTACTTCAATCTAGCGACCGCAACCATCTTGAGGACTTTTCTCGCTTCAAAACATAAACGAGGATTTCCATGGTCTCTCTAGAGATTGATTTCACCTTCCCCAAAAAATTGCACCCAATTGCATCTTGTCGTATCTTCTTGGCCAAATGTTGTGCTTTGCTTTAAAGGCTTCCAATGAAAAATCGAGATTTGTTCTTTTATAATTCACCGATGGCGGATCTCTAAGAATCGGGTCCTCTGGGATTTTTGGAAGTGCCTTTAAAGTACTAGACAGAAGAATGATAATAATGTTGTTTCTATAATTTGACTTTCTTTAGCATATTCATCCAGCGCATGGGCTTACAAAATCATAGTACAATTTTTCTGATAAAAATGATCTATTTTAAAAATTTGGCAGAGATGGTTAATATGATGTCTTTTCCTTATCTTTTTATTTAGCTGAGTTTTAAACTATATATAACGGGATGTATATTTCATCATTTTCTTATGTCTTAATCACACTTTTGATGTGGTCATAGAAATATCTGCTCATATTTTACTTTCTAGTTTCGTTCAAAAGAAGTTTGTGTAATTCTTTGTTAATGCACTTATGGTGCTTCCGAAAGACTTCTCTCATAATTACACAATTAATTCATTGTTATTAGGATTCTATTAAGGGGTCGCTGGGCAATTATTAAGCAATCAATTTTGTAGAATTCTTAATTGCAAAGATTAGTTTTCTTTTCGAATTATGAAGAAGCCATTACAGCTAAAGACACCAGCAATTGCCTGTTTTAATAGCTCTGGTCAGAATCAGTTGGAAGTCTTCTGTTCACGTTAGCACACTGTTATCCATGGGGATATGCTCTCCAGTCCCAGTGAAGTACCTACCCTCGTTGATCGATCAAGAAGTCAATGCTTATCTCTCCCTATAAATAGCTATGTGCTCCAATCTACCCAAAATCATCCCTCAAGGCCTCAACACTGATCCAATCCAAGAAAAGAGAAAAAAATGCATCTAGTTCAAGCTTTAGTGCTCCTCGCCCTGGCCCTTGCTGGCTCTCATGTTTCAGCATTTCAGCCCTACAAAACCCTAGTTGCACCCATCACCAAAGATTCCTCCACTTCTCTCTACACCACCACCCTCAACTTCCACGAGAACTATGTCGTCGATCTCGGCGCGCCGTTTTCGTGGTGCTCTTGCCCGTATAAGCACCCTCTCGTGACTTGCAAGGCCCCACCATGCATGGCGGCAAGGTCCTACCTCTCCCCGCTTTGCCCTCCATCCAGCAGCTCCTCCAACAACCATTGCCAAAACTGCATCACAACTCCCGTCAACCCACTTACCAAAACTTGTGCTCTCTCCGACCTCACATTCAAGAACGTCGCCGTTTATGTGACAAAGGGCGGACACCCGACTAGTTCTATAACTTTGAATGACATCTACATGTCTTGTGCTCCTGGGTACCTTTTGAAGTCTCTTCCTTCAGGAACTACCGGTTTGGCTTCCCTTTCATGGGCTTCTCTCGCTCTCTCGACACAGTTCACCCCTTCTAATCTGGGAATCACCAAGAGATTCGCCATGTGTCTTCCTAGTGCTCCTAATGGTAAGGGCACGCTTTTCTTTGGAAGCGGCCCCTATCTCTTTAGGAGCCCTGCCTTAGTTGATGTATCCAGATATCTTTCCTACACCCCATTGATAAAGAACCCTAAATCATCCGACTACTACATTGGCCTCAACGGCATATCAATTGCTGGGAAGGCAGTCCGTTTCCCAAGAAATGCATTTTCCATTGATTCTTTTGGCCGAGGTGGCACGAAGCTGAGCACTGTAATTCCTTACACTGTTCTCAGGAGCGATGTCTATGATGCCTTCGTCAAGGAGTTCAAGATAGCCACCAGGGGCATTCCTCAAGTGAAAAAGGTGAAGCCCTTTGAGTATTGCTTCAAGTCAAGCGTGATTGCGTCGACTCGGGTAGGTTTACAGGTCCCCCAGATTAGTCTGCAAGTGGCAAGTGGGAAGGACTGGACAATCTATGGAGCGAACTCGATGAAGCAAGTGAGCAAGGATGTGGCCTGCCTGGCCTTTGTGGACGGAGGGATGGCGGCCGAGCAAGCAGTGGCAATCGGGTCTTACCAAATGGAGGACAACTTCCTTGTGTTTGATCTGGCTCAATCGACGCTGGGGTTCAGTTCATCATTGCTGGGCTATGCCACTACTTGTGCCAACTTCGATTTCACAGTTAAACCTTGATGAGATCTGTTTAAGTTGGCTTGGCCCTAAAAGGAACAAGAACCTTTGTATGCAATGATGCTGCGTGCTTGTGTTTGTAATTTTCTGGTTTCCTGAAAGAATAAGAAACAATGGTGTAGCCCTAACCAAAAATAGCAAGTAGCTAACTCTGGTTTTTGGGCAAATAAGTGCACGCTCTTGTCTGTGTGTGTCTATGTCTATGGATGTATGGATGGTAAAAAATAAGCACTGCTTTGAATTTGAAAGTGTATTGTTTATGTTATAAATGTCAACTGACGCAATTTATCGCAAATCACATCTTGCCAAGCTCTTCGGATTAGATATTCCGAATGCACATCTCGCTAATAACCCCGGTTTAGAAGTAAAGTTGCTCTTGCACACATTTATATCGTCCATCTATCTAAACCTGGATTGTTTTGGAGAATTGGATAATGCGAATGTGATCGACTACAGTAAAGATTAGTCATGTGCACACACGCGCTTAGGTAACTAATTTATGACGCCATAAATAGATCTAAAATTTGGCAGATAGGTGAAATAACAATTCTATTACCCGAGGATAAAACAGAAAATTCAATAAGGAAACTGTAGTGACCTGAAAACTGAAACGAGGGTGAAAGAGAAGAAGAGGAAAGAGAAGATCGAGAGGAAGAGGAAGGGAAATTCTTGGCGGTTCGCGGGAAAGAGTCATCGGATTCAAGCTTGCTTAAGAAGCCATGAACGTCTTCTCATGTTTTGGTTTTCTGTCTGCTTTCACTGGGTCAAACGGTTACCAATATTTTTATTAATTTGGCATATAAAATATTGGCTATGATGTCATTTAGAAGAAAAATGTTCCTATGAGGCCAGTCATATTTTGTCTTAGTCGTTTTTTGTTTGATTTTCACTACTCTTTTAATCTTGGTCAATTACGCGAACACAAGAAATTCTAAGTGGGTCCAAATAATTTTTCAGAAGTGATAGGGGAGATAATGATTTTTTTGGTCAAACTTGCTAATATTTTCTAAATGGATATAAAGAGATTGCATTTGAGAAAAGTAATAAAAACTTAATGTTAAATATATATATGCGACCGTATTCTTATGACAATTTAAATTTTGGATAGAGAAAAGCTTGTGGCATGAGTAATTATTTTTTGACCTGAGTAGGTTCTTAAAAGGCTCAAGAGAGAACAAACATGTGGAATACCTATTCTGGGGTGGGAGACCCTACAATGACATATCCTGTATTCCCTAGTTGATGAGGAAGAAAAATATTCACCTACTAAGAGAGGTGTAGGGCATGTGATAGCCAGCACGTAGCTTAGCAAGGCATCCTATTTGGGGACTACTAGAGGCACCCTTGCAAGTGGACAAGGGAGGCAAAGAAAGGAAACATGAATTTGTCTTCTCTCTATTAAAGATCTTCAGGCACATTCTGAATTCATGTGACCGTGTTCTCCTAACAATTTAAATTTTAGATAGAGAAAACCTTATGGCATGAACAATCATTTGACTCGGTGAAAGGACACTTTGATGAGTAGCTCCCATTCACCAGATAGCTCGATCCGTTTGATGACTAGCCTGCCTTTTAACTCAAAACAGCTGGACTTATCGATCTAATCTTGATCGAGCCCTTAAGCAGTTGGGGCAGGCTAATGTTTTGATGGAATTTGATCTTCGAGAAATCATTTTCCAAAGTACCAACTTCTGAACAGGAGCTCAACTCTGCTACATCATTATATGTTTACTAATCATAATTAATTTTCTATTTTGTGTAGAAAATGTCAACAAAACATACAAGACTTATAATGCATTTCACTTACTTATCTTGCTGAGTGATTAATCTTTTTGGATTGGTTCTTGCACACCCAAGTTCCTTTCGTGTGTGCAAGAACTGCTACAGCAACAGATGTTTGAATTTGTTGACCAAATCAAGAGCTAAAATCCATTCTTCATTCACATGCTGAACTAAAGTCACCTCAAATATTTTATACCAGAGAAGAAAAATCAATTACCTTTACAGAGACCCGTTTGAATCCATATTCTGCAGTCATACGGGCAATATGAATTCTTTTCTTTGGCTTACAGAGTTCATTTCCTTCACAAAGAATGAGTTTGTAGAGTTGATTTTCTAGCAAGCAAGCAAATCACATCGGATTGGGAAAGTAACATCACACATGCACTAAGAGAAATTTAGAAATACATTTACTTATAATCCTTTAACAAACCTAAACCATTCCCACATTATTAAACAGGAAGCAGCCGCTGTCTGGAAGAATATGATTTATCTTCCCTTTCACTTGGAAGAGGCCCTTAATCACAACTTTGAATCCCGACGCCCTACAACCCACTACTTTGATGACATGCACCCATCATCAAGCATTCTTTAATTTGATGCGATTGACCAAAATATACCTTTGAAGTGCAAGCATTAAAACCCACGTGCTCTTTGTAACCTTCTCCTTGACCATCAAGAGTAATGCTGAACTTAGCACGGTCTTCAGGATCTGAGCTTGCAGTCCCTTGAAGAAACCCAGTAAGCCTTCTCGTCTCCAAATTGCATACATTGCACCAGAAATTGTCTTCTCAGCTTTAGGCCGAGGTTCCTTTGTCTCAGCTTCATCTGATTCCGCGGCCTGAATTGTGATCTTACACCTGTCTCAAAGCTAGATAAAGTTAGTTCTGTAGACAGTACTGTAGAAGGCACAGACAAACAAAGGAGGTTGAGGACGACCAAGGAACACACAATTAGAGTCTCAGATTCTAAACCTCATAAGGGCTGAAAAATATGTGTAATTAAGTATCTTGTAGATTTACTACTCTCCTCTAATTAAGGTTGACTGATAGCATGTGAATGAGCATGTATTACCAAAGAAGCCCTCATTTTTAGACTAGCATCGCTCAATGAATCATCATGTATGTATAAGTCATCATCAATATATCTTGTATTAAGCTTTTGGAAATCTATTCCAAGCAGATAGTAGTTATTACTATTAAGCTCGCATAAAGGTTGACAACTTTTCACAATATCTGATTATTTGGTTTCTATAGAAAATTCGAGTGATATATACAGATCAGCATGGCGATTGCAGTATCTTTCTATCAAACTTTTTCCATGAAAGGCCTCCTATGGATGTATTTTGCATAAACTGAAACAACAGACTAGATGAAGAAAAGAATCTGTAATTATTACCATTCGTTCATCCCCAACTGGCTATTGCAACACAACAATGAATTCAAGAATTAGGTTAAATTAAACCATGTGTCAAGGAAAGAAAACTAATAAGTTCACCTGATAGCTGGGTATGTTATGCAGGTCGCAACACACTTGGAGGCTGCACCCAAGACAAAAGCGGAAAAGGCAGAAAGAGACTCAGGAGATGACCCTGTACCTCTACTTCTGCTCTGCTTTTCCCTCAACAGTCTTTGTTTCAACTGATCAAATACAGTGTACTGTAGGATACAAAAGTACTTCCATTATTAACCATGCTGTCTGCATTTAACCTTTTCAACTAGACATAAAAATAAGAAAAACACATATCTATAGTTACAGCAGGTGGATTCTTCTTCTTCTTCTTCTTTTTTTTTTTTTTTTTTTTTTTTTTTTGGGGGGGGGAATGATTCTATCAGGTGGATTTTAATTATTACTAGCTGCCATCAGGTTGTTTCCTTGGGATGCAACTGTTGAGCTGCAGTTCAACCCTCTCTCAAAATGTTGCAGAATGGGATGCAACCAACATGAATTAGACAACAGTAACAAGTCCCTGACATCAGCTATTACAGTAACATTATGTATGAAAACGGATCTTGGGGATGTGAGAACATTAGATGCTTTTTTCATCTACAGAACAGAACGCTCATAGTCATCTTTGTACATTATAACATCTAGAATCTCTCAACCATCAAAAGTAGGTGCTCTCTACATGTGACTACATATTAAAAGAGAATCACCAACCTGAATAGATGGATTTATAGTAAGGAGGAGAGAAATGCCAAGACCATCAAATGCTTCTCTCCATGTGAACTCTGAAAAGGTCCTCCAAAGTCCTTTAGATTTACCAAATTCGCTTGTCTGCATCCTGGATGATGCTGTATCCAAGGGCTGCATCATGCTTTTAATATTAGACTACTGAAGAAGATCAAATGAAAACAGATCTATTCACTCTTGACATTAACATTATTATGAAAGAAGTGAAATTTAAACAAATTGGCGAAAATGTGACTTTTCAGTGGTTTAAAAATCTGTGGTTTCATCAATGCCACACAAAGATTAGCAGATGTTGTAGACATTGCATTAGACAGTAACCTAATGGTTTCACTCCTTTGTTAGCATTCTACTTGTGACACCTATCCATATTTCCCTGTGTTTTCAAGATAAACAACACCAATCCCTTCCATCCATATTATCTATCATTTCAGACACAAGAACAGCCCATGTTAACTACCTGTGTCACAATGACGGTACAAGCTCCGGCTGCAGCTGCAACAATCAGGTTTGCTCTCGTTCCAATACTTTTATGGCCGCTCTTTTTCAAGTAAAGTCTCTTAAAGAAGCTATATCCATAAAAGTATACAAATTGTGAAATGAAAGATTGGATATTCTTTGTCCCAAGTCCCTGGTACAATGAAAGAATCTGACGAGTAGAAATTGCCTCCCATAGGACATCTGAAATGTTCCTGAAGAAGCAAGACAAAGAATACAAGCTATCTTCAGGAGTTCCATGTCAGCAACTTGGATGAGGATATGAACACTGAAAAAGGTCAGGCATCTCCATAAGCATGCAAGGTCTAGAAATTTGAAATAACATGAGGGAACCAGCAATATTGACCCCAACTAGTTTGAAAATTCCTACTTAGCCAGTCCTTGGTGTAATAGAAACACAAATACCCTGGTTTCACATCTTGCCAGCAATAACCTTCTTATTGCTATTCTACAAACTTGATAATGAGTCAACCCCATCCAACTACAAAGAACATTGCAAAAGCAATGTACAATTAATACCTTGACATAAACACCAGACAACTACATGATCAATTTTAGCAGAAGCCAGGAAATGTACAGCATCAAGTTATCTTGTACAATACATAAATAAACAACCAAGCATAGAAAAAAACCATTGACATGCTGAAAACAAAATCACAATGAACTACTGGGTTTTAAAGTCAACCAGACAGAAACCTCCCAAGGGTCCCAGAAATTGGGTATCAAAGTCCAGCATGCATAGATTGTGATATTCGACTGTTTGAGAACTGCTCTGAAGAAAACAATCCCCTAGTAGTTGCATGTGACCTCATCCTAGAGATTATCCCATCGATGATGGAGGATATCCACGTTGCACTTCTCATATTCATTCATTGGCAAGAATACAATGGACTACTTGGAGAAATGATTCCACCAGAAATCAAAGGACAAATGGACAGTGGATGTCTGAAAACTATAAGAAGTGTGAGATACAAATTCCTGCATACAACCTGATGTTTCTCAGCAAAACAGTTGCCTAACACAATGAATGCTTCCTCAAAGTCTAGCATTTAGCAGAAGCCTGTGCTATTACAACGTTCAGTTGAAAACTTGAAACAACTCCTCATGAGAGTCCAAGGCCACGCCAATTGCAGCCGTTTCTATGTCCACGGTACAAGGATCCGTCCAGACACTCATATACTCTGAACAATCTCATTGAAGCTGCCGCCGACGAACATTCTATCCATATAGCATCTCAACTCGAGTACAAAAATAGCAACAGGACGGTGAGATGAACTGCAGTTTTCATATGTCCATTGCTAATTCTGAGTCATTCCACTGTTTTTATGCTTAAAACATCACGTTACCGAAAACACTCGTACCATTTGAAGCAGAAAACTACGCATAATCCTGCTAAAAAGAATTTCACGCAACAGAGCATCTTCTCAAGATAATAAATAAAACCCTGATCCAAAAACATCAAGAAACCAACGCTAACGATCACAACCGACAAGGAAATTCCGCCGAAAGCTAGCCCGACAGCATCAAAGTCTCGTACTTTTGAGTGGGACCCAGAAGAGGGAGAGAAAAAATCTCATTACCTGTACTTCTGATGGTTGCGGGATCGAACCTCGGCCTGATACTTGGTCTTGCAGGTGTCGAGCGGGTAGAGGACGGTGGTGCTGACCAGAGCTCCGATGGCCCCGGACGTCGCCTCCGAGATGGACTCCAGATTAAACGCCATAATTCAAGAAAGCCCCTCAAGTTCTTGCCGACGGGGAAAAAGGGAGAGGCGAGCTGTTACCGTGCTTCACGCGACTCCGCGGCCGCATCCATCAGCCCCAGTTCGAGAGGTGGGAAGAGAAGGACGGCCGTCGTTATTCGGGGAGGTGAGCAGCTGGCTCAAGGAAGAGGAGAGAGAGACTACAGAGGAGAGACAGAGAGAGGTAGTGAAAGTGACGGAGGGGAAGTGATGGGCTCGGTTGCAGGGGGTGCGTGCCGTGTGATGGCGTATCTTTTCGGTTATTGGAAACGCGAACGTCGGTAACGGGGTTTTCTTTTCTTTTTTTCTATTGACTTCGACAAACCGTTATTACACCAAATATGTATATACACAGTAATTTTCAAATGTATGTCCTAACTTACTTATAAAAAAAAAACCCAAACACTGATTAAGTAATTGAATTCATTTACGTCCAGATCATAAATGTTTTAGAATCCATATTATGTAAGGAGACATTGCTTTTGCTAATTCGAATTGAAGAATAATATAAATACAATCTATTAACGGCATCATATTTATAACTAGCGCCTTCAGCCTAGTTAGAAGCTCCAGCTCTGTCTTAAGGTCATGATCAATTTTGTCACTATCATCTCCTTTGTTTTCTAGTCTTCACTTACTTATCTTATTATTAGTATCCAGTGAAATTTTAGATCTTATTTATTTTATTAGAATAGAAAACGATTGATTTATTTTATGATATTTCAATCTCATAAGAGTGACCTAATGACACCGCTTGAATTTGGCTTAAGAAAAGAAGAAGAAGAGATAAAGTAAAATAGTCTTCTTTACAATATACATACTATGACTAGTAATGTGGTACATATAACTCTTGATATTGACATTTGGAATAGAAACAAGCAAATAAATTTACCTCAAGTTAATTTTTTTATTACAAAGAAACTCTAAATTGATATACTTATGAAAAATTAACCCCAAACTAATTTTGTCACCACCAAAAATTCCAAACTGGTACATTTGTAAACGAAAGACTATAAACTAGTACACCTATGACAAATGCAAAATAAAACTTCAAATTGGTATATCCGTCAACCCACACATATCATTCAACTTAGTAATTTGATGATAAAATTTAAAGAAAGCTAATGGAGGGTAAATTTATAATAAGTGTACTAATTTTGAAAATTTTAATTTTGGATAAAATTGTCATAAATATATTAGTTTTGAGTTTTTCGTGATGTTAACCCTTATTCATAATATGACATTTTAAATGAAAAATTAGAAAATATGAAATTAGATACCAGTGAACAAAAAGCTAGTGCTATGACCTAGAAGGGGGTGAATATGTGATAATAAATTTTTTTGACAAATTTATATCAAATGACACAAATTAGGAAAAAAAGTTTGAGTAAGGTATAGAAGTTTTAACTATGTTCAGAATCTGATTTATGATGAAACAAATTTCTGAAGTAACCTATAAGAGTGTGACAAAATAAAATAAAAGAGATAAAGGATAAGAAAACTGCATGCAAACTTTATAGTGATTCGACTTATATTAAGCCTACATCCACTCTCTTACACTAATAGTTATTGATTGGATTTCACTATATAATCGATAAATGATTACAATTCTTGAGTGCAAACACTCAGTAATAGATCACACTATATCACTAAGTTACTTTTGTATATAATTCACTCATGATCACAATATTTTTGGCTTGCAAAAGACAATTTGAGTATGAGAAGAGTTTTAGACTTTGGAATTTTTTATTCGTGTTCTATCTTCTTCAAGCGGTGCAACCTTCTTAAATACTCCTCCATGCTATAGTAGCCATTGGCCAATCATTTGGAGGATTATCTTCCATTCTACCGGTTGGGCAGATTAATTTAAGGAGATATTGTAGCCGTTGAAGACAAAGATTGAATTATTATTGATTCCGATTGCCCATATAAGCAGAATCTAGGTTTTCATAAGTATACTTTCCTCATTTGGAAATTGTCTTCAAGATTAATTATGTCAATTTGTTTGATTGTCTAAATCAATATATATTAGGTAAGTGAAATCCTTATTGCAAATTAATTTTATCTTCATTCTAGTCTTTCATTCTAGATGAGTTTCGTTATGGATCATGTCAGAGTGGGATATGTGTCTGCCAAGAGAATCAAAGTTTGCATAAAACATTTCGGAAAGGTACACTTAAATGCTAAAATCGGAATAAAAATGATCAATTAAGTGCTAATAGCGAAAAAATTTGGCCAAACGGCCACATGTCCATTTTTCGACGATTTTATTTGCTAAAAAAATCGTCGAAAAATGGACATGTGGTAGTTTGACTGGATTTTTTCGCCGTTAGAACTTAACTGATCATTTTTTGCTTCGATTTTAACATTTAAGTGTACATTTCCGAACTTTTGGCACTTAAATGTCCCCTCGTGCTAAGTTTTGGCACTCTAGGGGTCCATACGTCGGATAATATCATAGGATTCTAGTCTTATTGTGTTGGCATTCAAGATCGGAATAATGATTAATAGGACAGTCGGGGGCATTCGTATTCCATAGTCAGAGGTGAAATTCTTGGATTTATGAAAGGCGAACAATTGCGAAAGCATAATGATTTTCCCATTTTCGACCTTGTGCTTCTCGGATCACTGTTCATCTTCTCTCAAAACTCTGATCCCGAGCTACTGTTCACGCCCATCTTCGAGCTGCTATCTTGGCCGATTTAGGGCTCCTTCGAAGCTAAATTTTGGAAGGATTACTCCTCTCCCTTAGGTCTTCAATCTCATCGAAGCTCTTGAACCAGGTATGTCCCAATTTGCCATAATCGTAGATCTGGGTTAGGGTTTTCTACAAATCGCCCTTGTCTTGGTGCTGGCTGTTTTGCCTTCGGTAGCTTATACTATGGATAAGTCTCGCCCTCCTTTGGCTCATACACCATATTGGGCGGAGAGTAGCCAACGTAGGAACCGTAGCCGGCCTCCATTTCGCCGTTCAAAGTCCTGTGGCCGTTCGGGCAGAAACAAGGGCGGTGTGGTCTTGAACGCTCCTGGTATCCTAGGGTATGATCGTCCGTTGAATCCAGCGAATGAAGGGGAGCATTTGCCAGTTGGAACTCACGTTGGTCCCTATGAACTTCGTAATGGCCCGTCTCCCCCTCAAAGCGGTGCTCAACCTCCGCGGGTTCAACCCACTGCACAGATGTAGAACGGGAAGGATTCTGTTGCTTCCCACTCCTGGGCAAGTGTGGCCCAGACATCGGTAAAAGGATACACTCTCTCATATGTCACCCCAGTGAAAATTGATGGGGAAGAAATTGCTGATGTTGGTGATGACACTATCGATGCAATGGATCCCATGTGGACTCAATGTCTGGTCGGTTATCTTGTGGGAAAGAGGCTACCATTTCAGCTAGTTGAAGTTGCACTTAAACATGCGGGGGGCTCCAACCTGGTAGAGGTTAAGGCGGATGACAATGGGTTTTCTTTTTCCGAATTCCTGATGTGGAGTATAGAAGAAGATTGCTGGACAGCGGCTCTATCATGGTCGCCCGAGTGCCTCTGATATTGTAGCAGTGGGAACCACTTCTAAAGCTCAAGAAAGACAATCACTCAACGGTCCCGGTGTGGATTCAACTGAGGGACATTCCTCTAACCTTGTGGTCAGCTAAGGGCATAAGTAGTATTGCTAGCTTTGTTGGCAAACCACTCTTTGTAGACCATAATACTGAGGAGCTAAAAATGCTTGCTTATGCATGGGTGTGTGTTGAGTTGTCCGCCTCTAATGCGCGGAAAGAGACCGTGAAAGTGCGGATGAAGGGGGCAACCAGAATAGTGTCCATCGAATATGAATGGAAGCCGGTTTCGTGCATGCGATGCGGCACGTTTGGCCATAGGTTTGGTCCTATTGAGAACCCCTCTAGCCAGACGATCCCAGCTCCTGTCTCTAATCCTCAGCCAATTGAACAAGCTGAATTGCCTTAGAATTTATCTACTGTCCAACCCTAGATAGATGCTGCACCCATTGCTCAAGTTGTTATGCCTCAGGTGCCTGCTATCCAACTTCGCACAGATGATACACCAGCGGGAGTCCCTGCTCCGTCCCCTGACTCTCCAGGACAGTGGCGAGTTCAAGCTTCAAGTAAGCGCTCCCTTTGACGTAAGGATGGGACTCAAGACCCTAAACCGACCATCTCGCCTAGGGCTCCTTCCCCCCTTCGCCCAAGCCTGATCCTCGAGTCGCAACAAGGAAGTAATTTGGGTTGATGATGCTTTGAAGCAGATGTCTATCTCAAGTACTACTTCCTTCACATCAAATGATGATCTAGATGATGAAGAAGATGCGACCAGCACTTCTAAGTCTATAGTTCAGGAGGTGCCCACCCCTGTGGTTGCCCAGGATGTTCCTCAACAGAATGACACAGATTTGTGTGCCAAGGATACTTCGGTGGTGGAATCTTAGCCTTCTCAGCATTCTCCGATACCGTAGGCTCCGGGCAAGGCAAGTCCCTCCCCCAAACAAAAGTCCCCTCCTCAAAAGCCAACAACGAGCAAGCGTCAAGCTGGAAAACGCAAGTAAGCATTTGATCTCTTCCTCCCTTTTTGCATATAATTATGAATTTTGGCTTTTGGAATACTCGGGGCATTATGGATCCGGTTAGACAATCGGAAGTGAGGCATTTTGTGCGGTCTCATGACATTTGTTGTCTTGGACTTATGGAGACTAAAGTCCCGCCTCACCATTTTGGTCCTATTTCGACTAGCCTCCTCCCTGGGTGGATTTGGCTAGCCAATTATGATTTCTCTGCTAGGGGTCGCATTTGGATAGGGTGGAATCCAATTTTGGTGGAATTCTCTAACCATTTTGTCTCTAGCCAAATGATCCATGGCCTTATCAAAATTTTGCATTTGGGTTCTACCCTCCACTTTTCAGCTATTTATGGTGAACATACATTTATTGCTCGTAGACCTCTTTGGATTGACTTAATTTGCCTAAGCACCACTATCCTAGATAGCCCTTGGATTGTGGGAGGTGATATTAATCTATTCGGGATCCATCGGACCACCTAGGTAGCTTCGGATATTTGGCACCCCTCGTTTGATGAATTCAAGGAGTGCTTACTTCAGGCAAGACTTGATGACCTTCGATAGGTTGGCTTTTGATTCACCCGGTCCTCCTACTTTGGTGAAAATTGAAAACAACGGAAGATTGATAGGGTTTTAGTAAACAATATTTGGAGTTCAAAATACTTTTATTCAGAGGCCTCCTTCCTCCCCCTGGGTATATCGGACCATACCCCGATATTGGTTCGTATTTTGACCAATCGGCCTCGGAAAAAGCCATTCAAGTTCTTTAATTTTTGGATGATGCACCCAGATTTTAGGTCTATGGTAACTCAGGCATGGGGGCACCAATCTTCTGGCACTCCCATGTACAATCTTTGTACCAGACTCAAACTCCTGAAAGGCAAGCTGAAGTAGTTGAACAGGGAGGTGTATTCTGACATTTCTATGCGGTTTTCTGCTACTAAGCAAACTCTTCACTCAACTCAAGAGGCACTTCTTCAGGACCCCCAGAATAGTGCATTAGCCGAAGCTGAGATGGCTCAAACCCGTGAATACTACATTCTCCGGTCTCTTGAGGAGTCGTTCTTTAGGCAAAAATCAAGAATCAGGTGGCTCAAGGATGGTGACCAGAACACAAGGTTCTTTCACCATTCGATGAATCATCATCACTTGCGCAACTGGATTGTTACAATTCAGGATGGTGCGGTACTATGGTCTCTGATCCGACGGAAGTCCAACATGCATTTACATCCTACTTTCAGGATCTCTTGGCCCCGACGAACATGGCTTTGAGGCCAACTATTAAGGAGGTCAAGAAAGTCCTAAAGCATGTGTTGAATGGTGACTAGGTTAGATTCCTATCTAAACCTATTTTTTCTCAGGATATTAGAAATGCTATGTTCTCTCCAGCAAGGGGTAAGGCCCCGGGGCCTGACGGTTTTAATGCTGAATTCTTTAAAAAAAACTGGGATATAGTGGGGCCATATGTTATAGAGGCGGTTCAGGATTTCTTTCAATTAGGTAGATTGCTCCGAGAGATTAACTATACAATCATAGCTTTGGTTCCTAAAATACCAAACGCTTCCTCAGTTAGTGATTTTCGGCCCATAGCCTGCTACAACACAATTTATAAGTGCATTACGAGTATCTTGGCAAATAAAATTGCTGCAGTTCTTCTAAACATTATCAGCCCTCCTCAGACAGCTTTTGTTAGAGGTCAACGTATCACTGATAATATTCTCTTGGCTCAAGAATTATTCAATGGGTTTTACTCGCCTACTTATTCTCCTAAGTGTGCCATCAAAGTGGACTTCCGGAAAGCCTATGACACGTTGGACTGGAACTTTTTGGAGATTACTTTTATGGCATTTGGCTTTCCTGAGCATCTTGTATGACTAATTGTGGTATGTGTTCATACCCCAAAGTTCTCCATTTCTATTAATGGCGAGCTTCATGGCTTCTTCAATAGTGGGAGAGGACTTAGGCAGGGTGACCCAGTTTCTCCATATTTATTTACTCTGGCCATGGAAGTGCTCACGGGCATCCTAGAGTTGCAATCACGCCGACCTCAATTCCGGTTTTACTGAAGGTGCAAAACCTCTAAGCTATCACACATTTTCTTTGCAGATGATGTCTTCATCTTCACCCAAGGCAATGTTAATTCGGTTACATGCATGAAGGAAGGACTCCACTTGTTCTCCCAATGGAGTGGACTTATCCCTAACCATAGTAAGAGCGAAGTATTTCTCTCGAGAGGCTCGGAGGCTTTGTGGGATTAGCTCTTGCAAATCTTGAACTTCAGATTGGGGATTCTTCTGGTCCGATATTTGGGCATCCTTATCATCACTATGAGGCTGAGCAAAACAGACTGTAATGCCTTGGTATGTCTTCTAATGGCTAGAATCCAATCTTGGACACATCGTTTTGTATCATTTGCGGGTAGACTACAGTTGATTAGATCTATTTTGCATGCAATTCAAGTATATTGGGCATCCATTTTTTGGTTTCCCGCATCTATAATTGACAGGTTATAACAGATTTGTCGACAATTCTTATGGAAAGGCCCGGGTCTTGGTGTGGGAGGTGACAAGGTTTCTTGGGACAATGTTTGTCTCCCCAAACATGAGGGAGGCCTTAGGATTCGTAGGATCCACAATAGTAACAAAGCGGCTATGATCAAGCACATTTGGATTCTTTTCACTGACAAAGAATCCCTTTGGTACAAATGGATCCATATGACCCACCTCAAAGGACAGTATTTTTGGACCACAAAGCCCCCGATTTTTTGCTCTTAGGTTTAGCGGAAAATACTTGCACTTAGGGAAGAGGCCCTAGATTTTTTCAGGTGGAGAATTGGGGATGGATTATCTACCTCTCTATGGTTTGACCCATGGCTGGAAATAGGCCCCCTCAGCTCAGTATTCCTAAATACTTGTATATATCAATCGGCTCTCCAGAGGAATGCCAAGGTTGCTGATTTATTCACCCCGGATGGCTAGGATATACTACAAGAGATTCTGTCAATGTAGGTCATGGTCCCTACCTTATCACACATACCGGATTCCTTCTATTGGACTATGCATCCTTCTGGCTTGTTCTCTTCAGCATCTGCTTGGTCAACTATTAGGAGGAAAGCTATATCGATCCCATGGGCTCCACTAGTGTGGAGCAAATCTATTGTCCCTCGGCATCAATTCCTCCTCTAGCTCATTTCTTGGAACCGGCTCCTTACCTAGGTACTCCTGATGTCTTATGGTAGATTAGCATCTGTGCATTGTGCTTCATGTAATACAAGGCCGGATTCTATAGATCACCTATTTTTTTATTGTCATATCTCCAATTGCCTGGCTACTTTTTGGGTTGCGAAATGTAATCTCCCGTGGATTGACCGACCTTGGATGGAAAATGTGCAATGGATTATCACCATGCTCGCTGGAAGTGGATTCTATGTTGACATTGCCCAGTTCTCCTTTGGCGCACTGTGTTATGTCATTTGGAAGACCAGGAATGACATTACATTCCGATCCTCAAGCTTGTTTGTGCCATCGATGAAATAGCACCTCATCAAGGCGGTCAAAGATAAAGCCTTGGCTTTCCGTGTGGTTCCCGATTCCCCAAGAAACAGGAGATTACAACGTAGTTGGGGGCATTGATCCTAGCATTTTTGGATAGGTTATTTTGGGAGGGTTGTATTAGGCCACTCATATCTTCTATTCGTTGTAGGTTTATCTTTTGTGTGAACTCGGCTCCCCCCCACTCCAGTGACGTGTTGTCCCGTTGAGTGTGAGTTGGAACCCTATCTCACTCCCTATACATTTGTATGGTTGAAAATCATCTATAATACTTACCTTTACCCAACACAAAAAAAAAAACAATTGCGAAAGCATACCACCCACCTAGGTGGCGTTGCTGGTTCACGCTCTCTTCCTCTTGCAAAAGGTCGAGAGTTCGAATTCCAGCTTCGTCATAGGGTGATTTACCTGATTGCACATGTGTGGTGGCTAGCACGTGTGGCCCCCAGGGTTTACTCCCCCGGTTGTCGGCGGGATGCGGGGTTCCCTAGGTCATAAAAAAAAAAAAAAAACAATTGCGAAAGCATGGTGAGATCAATACCCATTCACTCCAGTGACATGTCGTCTCGTTGAATGAAGGTTGGTACCGATTTCTCCTCCTATGTACAGTTTGCTGGTTTGAAAAGTCAATATTACTTACCCTTACAAAAAAAAAACAATTGCGAAAGCATATAATTTTCACATTCGGTTCAAACTCGATGGTACTATTCACCTATCCTCTCCTGCAAGTTCCTCGAATCACTGTTCATCGTGTTATGTCGGCCACTGGCCAGGGCCCGGCGCCCCCGGCCGACCCTTCGCCCCACCATCACCAGCCCTTCCCGGTGATGGTGGGGTGGCGATGGCATCGACAGCAAGGGCTATTGAATCCTCCCCTGCCATGCCCTCTTTTCCTTAAATAAAATCGATTTTTAAATTTTTTTTCTAGTCTGACTTGGATTATTTTTTTCTTAAAATTGGCACATGGATATTTTATTTTGAAAAAAAATGCTCTATCAACAAATAAAATTGCCAAAAAATGAACACGTAGCAGTTTGGTCGGATTTTTTTGGCATTGGCACTTAACTAATTCTTTTTGCTCCGATTTTGACACTTAAATGTACATTTCCGAACTTTTGGCACTTAAGTGTCCCCCCGTGCTAAGTTTTGGCACTTTAGGGGTCCGTATGTCGGATAATATCATAGAATTCCGGTCCTATTGTGTTGGCCTTCAGGATTAGAGTAATGATTAATATGGACAATCGGGGGCATTCGTATTTCATACTCAGAAGTGAAATTCTTGGATTTATGAGAGACGAACAACTGCGAAAGCATTTGGATGACCCATCCGGCGTTTAGCATGATGGTTTCACAAGCTTGGGAAGACCGGACCCAGGGCACTCCCATGTTTAAACTCTATTCCAGGCTTAAACTGCTGAAAGGCAAACTCAAGGAGCTTAATAAATCTGCTTTTTCTGATATCTCATTGCGTACTTCGGAGGCTAAAAGGGCCCTAAACAACATTCAGGAGGAACTTGAAAGGGATCCCCAAAATATTATGTTGGCCCAAATAGAAGAAAGGCGTACCAAGGAGTATTATGACCTCAGGGCACTCGAGGAGTCATTCTACAAACAAAAATCCAGAATACGATGGTTAAAGGAGGGCGACCAGAACACGAGATTTTTCCACCATTCAGTCAATCGACACCATCTTCACAACCGAATTTTATCCTTACAGGAGGCGGATGGCTCGATAATCATGGAACCCAAGGATATTCAGCAGGCCTTCGTATCCCATTTTCAGGATTTATTCAACCCGGTGGAAGAGATGATTCCTCCGTCCAGCATTGAAATCAGACGTTATATGCGGCACACGCTGGATGACATCCAGGTTAGTTCCCTTTCAAAGCCTGTAATTCCGCAAGAAATTAGGACTGCCATGTTTTCATTAGCGGGGGGGAAGCCCCGGGTCCAGACGGATTTAATGCTGAGTTTTTCAAGGAAAACTGGGAGGTAGTAGGACCGTCTGTCACAGAAGCTATTATGGATTTTTTCCATAATGGGCACCTACTCAAGGAGATTAATTGCACAATTATTTCCCTTGTTCCTAAAGTCCCAAATGCATCATCAATGAATGACTTTCGGCCTATTGCTTGTTGCAACACGGTGTATAAATGCATTACAAAAATTATGGCGAATAGGATAGCTTTTATTCTTCCGGACATTATAAGCCATGCACAGACAGCATTTGTTAAAGGAAGGCGTATTACTGACAATATACTTTTAGCGCAAGAGTTATTCAGTGGCTTCCATACGGCAACATACTCACCTAAGTGTGCCATGAAGGTGGACTTTAGGAAAGCGTATGATACGCTAGACTGGAACTTCCTGGAAAACTCTCTTAAGGCTATCGGCTTCCCTGAACATTTCACACGGTTGATAATGTCATGTGTTCGAACGCCAAAATTCTCAGTTTCGATTAATGGGGATCTGCATGGCTTCTTCAGCAGTAGGCGGGGCCTAAGGCAAGGTGATCCAGTGTCTCCGTACTTATTCACAATTGCTATGGAAGTGCTATCAGGCATTCTAGAATCTTATGCTGATAGGCCGGAATTCAAGTACTTTTGGCGATGCAAGGCCACTCGGCTGACGCATCTATTCTTCGCTGATGATGTCTTTATCTTTAGTGAGGGACAAGCTACGTCGGTTTTGTGTATGAAAGAAGGCCTTGATCTATTTTCTCGGTGGAGTGGCCTCATTCCGAACAACACAAAGAGCGAGGTCTTCCTTGCGGGTGGATCCCAGATGTTACGAGACCAGCTCATACAGATTCTAAATTTCAAATTGGGTTCATTGCCGGTGAGATATCTAGGCGTCCCAATAATCACATCCAGGCTCAACAAAGCAAATTGTAATGCCCTGGTATGTCTCCTTACTTCTAGAGTTCAGTCTTGGACTCATAGATTCCTATCCTTTGCGAGGAGATTGCAGCTTATTAAATCTGTCTTACATGCTATTCAAACATACTGGGCTTCTATTTTCTGGTTACCTGCCTCGGTAATTGATAAAATAGAGCAAATTTGTCGTCAATTCTTCTGGAAAGGCCCGACACTTGGAGTTGGTGGGGCCAAGGTGTCTTGGGACGATGTTTGCTGTCCCAAACAGGAGGGTGGTCTAGGCATCCGGAAAATACGTGACAGCAACAAATCAGCTATGGTCAAACATATATGGATTCTATTCAATGATAAGGAATCCCTTTGGTGTAAATGGATTCATTCAAATCATCTGAAAAGGTGAACTTTTGGACTGCGAAACCACCTACGTACTGTTCGTGGGCATGGAGGAAAATCCTTACCCTAAGGGATGAAGTCAAGACCATGTTTAGATGGAAAATAGGCGATGGTTTATCCACATCGCTGTGGTTTGACCCGTGGTTAGAAATGGGTCTTCTTTCAGGGGTGTACTCCCACACAAACATATACAACTCACCTCTCCCACGGGAAGCACGTGTGGCGGACCTCTTCTCCCAGAACGGTCAAGGTATATTGCAGGTAATACGAGAGTGGCAGGCTACATTACCCATGCTTAGCCAAGCACGGGATACCTTCAGTTGGATGATGCATCCGTCCGGCCAATTCTCCACCGTCTCTGCCTGGTCGACGTTTTGGATGAGAGGAAGAACGGTCCCATGGGCGGTCTTCGTCTGGGACAAATCCATAGTCCCGAGACACCAGTTCTTACTTTAGCTAATCTGCAAAAACAGGCTTCCAACTCAGGTATTCCTAATGTCATATGGTCGTATCCCAGCGGCCCAATGTGCTTTATGCCATGCTGTACCGGATTCAATTGAGCATCTATTTTTTGATTGCCATGTATCCCATTCCCTAGCTAATTTTTGGGCTGCAAAATGCAACATCCCGTGGGTCAACCGGCCTTGGATGGACATCATTAGGTGGCTAACCATTACCCTTTCCAGTCATGGGTTCTACTATGACATTGTTAAATTTTCATTTGGGGCATTATGCTATGTCATTTGGAAGAATAGGAATGATATCCTTTTCAGAGCAGCGAGTCTCTATATGCCTTCAATGAAACAACATCTCATTAAGGCGGTCAAAGACAAAGCGATAGCATGCAAATCAGTAGCCGATACACCACGGAATCGAAGGCTGCAGCGTAGTTGGGGATTCAATCCTAGTATATTTAGCTAGTAGCTAATGATGTAGGGATACAATTATGTAGCTTGTCCTATCTTAGCTGTATCGGCCATTGTTGGTTGTACTCTTTCCTTCCCTATCTCTAGTGTAAACTCTGTTGAGTAGGTGTTAGGGTAGAGTCTCCTTTATCTTTGTACATTCATGGTTGAAAATCATCTATAATACTTACCAATACCCAAAAAAAAAAAAAAACAACTGCGAAAGCATGATTTTCGCCATTTCGGACTCCCCACTCCCGAAATACTGTTCACTTTCTCTCTAAACTGGTTCTCGCTGCACTGTTCATCCGCTGCTTCTCAGCGCTGCACAGGCCGTTCCAGGGCTCCTCTGGAGCTCATTTTCGGGGGATTTGATCCTCATCCGATGGGCTTCATCCTCACCAAAGCTTTTGGTCAAGGTATGTCTCAATCTCCTGATATTGCAGATCTGGGATAGGGTTTTGTCTGCAATTTCGGTTCTTCTGCTGCTGCTGTCATGGTGTCTGACTGGGGTAGGATGGATGATAGACAAACCCCTTCGGTTGGGATGGCTTCTAGAGGGGATAGTAGTGTGCGAAGAGGGAGGAGTCGTCCCCCTTTTCACCGATCAAGGTCCCGTGCCCCTCGTTTCCAGAACAGGGGAGATGGTGCCCGACATTCTGATCTAGGTCACTTCTCGGATTCAGGCCAAGTTCTTCGGAACAATGTGGACCCTAATCCTTCTAGGAATCATGTGGAAGGTGAATCGCGGCCCTTGATGGCCCTGTTCTCCCTGGTAAGGGACCCTGAAATGCTCAGCTGAACAATTCTGGTCAGGAGCAGCTGGGTAAAAGGGATGCTGCCCCCCGTTCATGGGCAAATGTAGCCCGAACTGCTATGAAGGGATATGATTTGGATTATTTCGATCCGGTAAAGATGGATGAGGAATTTGTTGCTTACTTCCCTGATGCAGCATTAGAGGCGGTCGATCCAATGTGGCCAGAATGTCTTATTGGCTATTTCATCGGGAAGAAACTACCATTCAAATTGGTTGAAACGGCACTAAAACATGCTTGGGGAGCTAAACTTGTGGAGGTGAAAGCAAATGATCGAGGATTCTTCTTCCTCAGAATACCGGACTCCAACTTCAGAAGAATGCTGCTAGACAAGGGACCAATGACAGTAGCAAAAGTCCCTCTAGTCTTGAAGCAATGGGAGCCGCTTCTGGAAATGAAGAAGGATGACCACTCCAAGGTCCCCGTGTGGGTAAGACTGAGGAATATCCCTTTCGTGCTATGGTCAGCCCGTGGAATTGGGGGCATAGATAGTTTGATTGGGAAGCCTCTTTATGTTGATCAGAACACTGAACAATTGAAGCTTCTCTTTTATGCCCGAGTCTGTGTAGAGATAAAGGCCACGGATGCTAGAAAAGATTCTGTCAAAGTGTTCATGAAGGGGACTACCGAGAAGTCTCGGTTGAATACGAATGGCGGCCAATCTCGTGTCCACGCTGTGGTACCTTCGGGCATAAATGCAGCACACCTGCAAGCCCTACTAACCATATTGCAACCTGCTGCAAATGGCCCCCAACCTACTGCAGAGGATCCCCTTCTAGCTGGGCGGGTAGAGGAAACCAGGAGACCGACGATTGATCAAATTGAGGCTACGGAAAAGGCTAAGGCCCCACTAAATGTGAATGTGGACAGGGTCCGGGAACCTCAATCATACAAACTTCCGGAGACTGAATCCACTGAACAATGGCAGCTTCAACCTGCTGCTCTACGAGCTCTTCACCGGAAGGCTAGGAAGAATGAGTCCAGATATAGATCGGTTGAACCCACAAAGAAACCGATTATTTCACCTCCCCCTTCTTCTAAGAGGGCGGCTGGGGTCAAAAACAAGAATTCCTTATGCTTTGATGATGCCATTAGGCAAATACCAGCGCCTAGCAATACAGATGTTGAAGCCTCCCAGGACTCATTCTCTTCCGTGGATGATCTAGACGAATCGGAAGGAGGCAACAGTTATGAAGTGGAATCGCAGAATGCGGGCCATGTGGCCACCTCTGGGAAGTCAGATCAGGGTGCTTCGAACATTCCTGTTGAAGACCCGAATGCAGTGTCCGGTACTCCGGCTTTTCAACCTTCTCAACCAGTTGAACAACCTCCGAATATTATTCGGGAAGCCCTACTCGAAAAGCAACATCACCGCCGCCAAAATCTGGGAGAAGGCGGTCTATGCGTAGGTAGGCACCTCCTGCTTATCCCTTAAATATGTCTATATTCCTATATTATTAGTGATATATGAACTTTGGTTTTTGGAATATTCGGGGAGTCGTAGACCCGGTAAGGCAAAGCGAAGTGAGACATTTTGTATGCTCTAATAATATTTGTTGCCTCGGTCTTTTTGAAACCAAAGCCCGTCAGAATATTTTTGATGGTATCACTCCTGGTCTAATTCCTGGTTGGAGGTGGATAGCCAACTATGAGTTTTCTATTAGGGGTCGTGTATGGATTGGCTGGAATCCAGATTTTGTGGACTTCTCATGTGTATTTATGTCGAGTCAAATGATCCATGGGATGATCAGAATTCTGAATACGGACTCCACTATCTACTTTGCGGCGATCTATGGTGAACACACGTTCACTGCCCGGAGACCCTTGTGGTCGGATATTATTAGTATTAGTTCCACTATTCGAGACACCCCATGGATTATTGGAGGAGATTTTAATGCGATTCGTGATGCTACCGACCGCCAAGGAAGCCCGGATATATGGCATCCTTCTTTTGACGAATTCCGGGATTGTCTTCTCCAAGCTGAAATAGAGGACCTCCGCTATGTAGGCTTTCGATACACTTGGTCATCGTACTCGGGGGAGCATAGGAAGCAGAGGAAGATCGATCGGGTTCTAGTAAATAATCAATGGAGTATGGAATACTCTTTTCGAGGCAAGATTCCTCCCCCCTGGTATATCGGATCATACACCAATTCTGGTTCGGGTTCTAGCTCCAGGTCCCAGAAGGAAACCCTTCAAGTTCTTTAATTTTTGGATGACCCACCCTGATTTTGCTGCTATAGTATCTCGGATATGGGAAGAGCAAGGGACCGGCACTCCTATGTTTAATCTGTGCTCCAAGCTCAAAACCTTGAAGGGCAAGTTGAAGCAACTTAATAAGGATTCTTACTCTGATATTAGCATGCGCACTACTGCAGCCAAATATTCTCTCCATGCTATTCAAGAAGAACTTCAGTTGAACCCGCAGAATTTTGATCTGGCAGAAACTGAGAGGGCCTGTGCGCGGGATTACTATGACCTTCGAAATGCAGAGGAATCCTTCTTCAAGCAGAAATCAAGAATCAGATGGCTGAAGGAAGGAGACCAAAACACAAAATTTTTTCACCATTCGGTGAATCGACATCACTTACGGAATCGTATTATTTCAATCCAAGATGACTTCGGAGTTTTGCAAACAGAACCGAGAGGTATCCAGCAGGCATTCATTGGCCATTTCACGGATCTTCTGGCACCGGTCTTCAGGCCCGCTCCTCCATCATCGGCTGAGATCAAGCAGTTTATACACCGACCTCTTACTGACGAATATGTTAGTTTGCTTTCTAACCCAGTTCTGGCCCAGGATGTTAGAGATGCCATGTTTTCTTTGGCTGGGGGCAAAGCCCCAGGCCCGGACGGATTTAATTCGGACTTCTTTAAGAAGAATTGGACCATAGTTAGCCCTTCTGTTGTGGAAGCAGTGCTTGATTTTTTCCGGTATGGGAGACTACTTAAGGAGATTAATTGCACAATTATAGCCCTTGTCCCCAAAATCCCTAATGCATCTTCTGTGAATGACTTCCGACCTATAGCGTGTTGTAACACTATCTACAAGTGCATTACCAAGATTATTGCCAACAGAATTGCCAAGGTCTTACCGCACATAATCAGCCCTGGCCAAACTGCTTTCGTCAAGGGCAGGCGCATTACTGATAATATTCTTTTGGCCCAAGAATTATTCTGCGGTTTTCACTCTCCTACCTATTCCCCTAAATGTGCAATCAAGGTGGATTTTCGCAAGGCATATGACACAGTGGATTGGGAATTCCTAGAGGCTACCCTTTTGGCTTTTAGATTCCCTGATCATCTAGTGCGGGTAATTATGGAATGTGTTAGAACCCCCAAATTTTCCATCTCTATTAATGGGGAAATTCATGGCTTCTTTAGTAGTGGTCGGGGTCTTAGACAGGGTGACCCGGTCTCACCCTATTTATTCACACTGGTAATGGAAATTCTCTCCGGAATTGTGGAAGCTCAAGCTCGGTGTCCAGAATTTCGATTCTATTGGAGATGCAAGAACACCCGCCTGTCGCACCTTTTCTTTGCAGATGATGTGTTCATCTTCTGTGAGGCAAATGAGTCTTCCGTTACTTGTATGAAGGAAGGCCTGGACTTATTCTCAAAGTGGAGTGGTCTCATGCCAAACAATAACAAAAGCGAAGTGTTTCTATCGGGCGGCTCTGATGCCTTGCGGGACTGTATACTAGAAATGCTCAATTTTCGGATGGGCTCTCTCCCTGTTAGATACTTGGGCGTCCTAATCATCATTGCAAGACTGACCAAAGCAGACTGCAATGCCCTGGTATGCTTACTAATTGCTAGAATTCAGTCTTGGACCATCAGATTTCTTTCATTTGCGGGTAGGTTACAATTGATTAAATTTGTCTTACATGCCATACAAGTGTATTGGGCCTCTATCTTTTGGCTCCCATCGTCCATTGTAAATAAGATAGAACAAATATGCCGCCAATTTCTATGGAAAGGTCCGGTCCTAGGCACAAGAGGTGCTAGAGTGTCTTGGGAGGATGTATGTCTTCCCAAAAAAGAGGGAGGACTTGGTATCCGAAGAATTCGCGATAACAACATTGCCGTGATGATTAAACACATATGGATCCTTTTCACTGACAAGGAATCCCTCTGGTGTAAATGGGTTCATTCGAATCACCTCAAAAATGCATATTTTTGGACTGCATCTGCCCCGACTTTTTGCTCATGGGCATGGCGCAAGTTACTTGCAATGAGGGACGTAGTTAATGGCTACTTTACTTGGAAGATTGGGGACGGTACAACTACTTCCCTATGGTTCGATCCTTGGTTGGAATTAGGCCTCCTTAGTAGGTTCTATTCCGACGTGGATATCTACCACTCACCTATTAATCGTGAAGCTCGAGTTGTGGACTTTTTCTCTATTAATGGCCAAGTCATTCGTCAGGAATTGCTGTCCCTCCAGGTTACGTTCCCAACTCTTTCTCCTATACCAGACTCGTTTTTGTGGAAAATGCATCCATCAGGTCGATTCTCCATTGCCTCTACCTGGGATGCAGTTAGAAGGAAAGTATCTCCGGTCCCATGGGCTGCACTAGTGTGGGACAAGGCGATCCTTCCTCGGCATCAATTTTTGCTATGGATCATCACCCGTCGGCGCCTCCCGACGCAGGTATTCTTGATGTCCTATGGTAGGCTTATAGGTGGCCAATGTGTGTTTTGCAAGGTTAGACCGGATTCAATAGACCATTTGTTTTTTGAATGTCCAATCCCCAACTCTCTAGCGAATTTTTGGGCTGGGAAATGCAATCTGCCTTGGTCTGACCGACCTTGGCTTCAAAACATTCTCGGATCATGATTTTTCAAAGTATCTATCAACGTTGGAAGTGGCTTTTACTTCGATATTGCCAAATTTTCGTTTGGGGCTTTATGTTATGTGATATGGAAAACCAAGAATAATCTTATATTCCGATCCTCTAGCCTCTTTTGTGCCCTCGATGCAACAACATCTCATCAAGGGGAATCATCTTGGTGGCCAACAGGCCGGGTATAATGAAAGGAGCCATGACTTTTCAAAGAGTTGCGATTCCCCGAGGAATAGAAGGTTGCAACGTTGTTGGGGCTTCGACCCTAGTATGTTTGTTTAGGTCTTAGTAGGAGGGTTGGCATGTATTTGCTCCTTTTCTTTTGATGTACTTTCAGACGAATATTCCCTTGTTACCCCTCGTGGTTAGCAAGGGGTATTAGTGGCATTGCCCGGCCCTTTATTGGGAGACCGCTCCATGTAGACTTTGTGAACTCGGCCCCCTCTCACTCTTGAGACACTTGACCTCGTTGAGTGTTTGTTGGTGCCGATTTCCACTTTTGTAATTTGTTGGTTGAAAATCATATATATATACTTACCATTTACCGGCACCGGTTAGGCAAAAGGTCGTTTGATGAGTTCCAAGAATGTCTAGCCATTTAAGTTGGTGTTTGGAAGCTAATTATGATGACCGACTAGGGGATGAATATGGATTGGGTGGAACCCATCCCTTTACTTAGTCAATTTTGTATCTCGCCGATGATGCATATGCTTAAAATTAGAGGACTATAGCTATTTACAAAGAACATACCTTTATTGATTGAAGGTACTCGAGAATAGTGAGGGATAATAAGTGGAGCATGGCAATTTTGAGTTCCAAGAATGTCTCCACTAAGAACATATGTCGGATTTCGCATCTTTCTTCCATCATAGGAAATAGAGGAAGATTGATCAGGTATTAGTGAATAATAAGTGGAGCATGGAATTTTCATTCTCCGAAGCATCTTTTCTCCATCCTGGTATATCAGACCACACTCCTATACTGGTACGTGTCTCGGAGCCTAGCTCGAGAAAGAAGCCATTTAAATTTTTTAATCTTTGGATGACCCATCCGGCATTTAGCATGATGGTTTCACAAGTTTGGGAAGACCGGATCCAGGGCACTCCCATGTTTAAGCTATATTCCAGGCTTAAACTGCTGAAAGGCAAACTCAAGGAGCTTAATAAATCAGCTTTCTCTGATATCTCATTGCGTACTTCAGAGGCGAAAAGGGCCCTAAACACCATTTATGAGGAACTTGAAAGGGATCCCCAAAATATTGTGTTGGCCCAAATAGAAGGAAGCCGTACCAAGGAGTATTATGACCTCAGGGCACTCGAGGAGTCATTCTACAAACAAAAATCCAGAATACGGTGGTTGAAGGAGGGTGACCAGAACACGAGATTTTTCCATCATTCGGTCAATCGACACCATCTTCACAACCGAATATTATCCTTACAGGAAGCGGATGGCTCGATAATCACGGAACCCAAGGACATTCAACAGGCTTTCGTCTCCCATTTTCAGGATTTATTCAACCCGGTGGATGCGATGATTCCTCCGTCCAGCACTGAAATCAGACGTTATATGCGGCACACGCTGGATGGCAACCAGGTTAGCTCCCTATCAAAGCCTTTAATTCCGCAAGAAATTAGGAATCCCATGTTTTCATTAGCGGGAGGGAAAGCCTCGAGTCCGGACGGATTTAATGCTGAGTTCTTTAAGGAAAACTGGGAGGTAGTAGGACCATCTGTCACGGAAGCTATCATGGATTTTTTCCATAATGGCCATCTACTCAAGGAGATTAATTGCACGATTATTTCCCTTGTTCCTAAAGTCCCAAATACATCATCAGTGAATGACTTTCGGCCTATTGCTTGTTGCAACACGGTGTATAAATGCATTACAAAAATTATGGCGAATAGGATAGCTTCTATTCTTCCGGACATTATAAGCCCTACACATACAGCATTTGTTAAAGGAAGACGTATTACCGACAACATACTTTTAGCGCAAGAGTTATTCAGTGGCTTCCATACGGCAACATACTCACCTAAAAAAAAAAAAAACTTGGAAAACTACGAACATTTCACACGGTTGATAATGTCCTGTGTTCGAACGCCAAAATTCTCAGTTTCAATTAATGGGGATCTGCATGGCTTCTTCAGCAGCAGGCGGGGCCTCAGGCAAGGTGATCCAGTGTCTCCGTACTTGTTCACAATTGCTATAGAAGTGCTATCAGGCATACTACAATCTTATGTTGATAGGCCGGACTTCCGGTATTTTTGGCTATGCAAGGCCACTTGGCTGATGCATTTATTTTTCGCTGATGATGTCTTTATCTTTAGTGAGGGACAAGCTGCGTCGGTCTTGTGTATGAAAGAAGGCCTTGATCTATTTTCTCGGTGGAGTGGCCTCATTCCGAACAATACAAAGAGCGAGGTCTTCCTTTCGGGTGGATCCCAGATGTTACGAAACTAGCTCACACAGATTCTGAATTTCAGATTGGGTTCCTTGCCGGTGAGATATCTTGGCGTCCCAATAATCACATCTAGGCTCACCAAAGCAAATTGTAATGCCCTGGTATGTCTCCTTACTTCTAGAGTTTAGTCTTGGACTCATAGATTCCTCTCTTTTGTAGGGAGATTGCAGCTTATTAAATCTGTCTTACATGCTATTCAAACATACTGGGTTTCTATTTTCTGATTACTTGCCTCGGTAATTGATAAAACAGAGCAAATTTGTCGTCAATTCTTATGGAAAGGCCCGGCACTTGGAGTCGGTGGGGCTAAGGTGTCTTGGGACGATGTTTGCTGTCCCAAACAGGAGGGTGGTCTAGGCATCCGGAAAATATGTGACAGCAACAAGTCAGCTATGGTCAAACATATATGGATTCTATTCACTGATAAGGAATCCCCTTGGTATAGATGGATCCATTCAAATCATCTGAAAAGGGTGTACTTTTGGACTGCGAAACCACCTACGTACTGTTCGTGGGCATGGAGGAAAATCCTCGCCCTAAGGGATGAAGTCAAGACCATGTTTAGATGGAAGATAGGCGATGGTTTATCCACCTCGCTGTGGTTTGACCCATGGTTAGAAATGGGTCTTCTTTCAAGGGTGTACTCCCACACAGACATACATAACTCACCCCTCTCACAGGAAGCACGAGTGGCAGACCTCTTCTCCCAAAACGGACAAGGTATATTGCAGGTAATACGAGAGTGGCAGGCTCCATTACCCACACTTAGCCAAGCTCGGGATACCTTCAGTTGGATGATGCATCCGTCCGGCCAATTCTCCACCGTCTCCGCCTGGTCGACATTCCGGAGGAGAGGAAGAACGGTCCCATGGGCGGTCTTCGTCTGGGACAAATCCATTGTCCTGAGACACCAGTTCCTACTTTGCCTAATTTGCAAAAACAGGCTCCCAACTCAGGTACTCCTAATGTCCTATGGCCGAATCCCAGCGGCCCAATGTGCTTTATGCCATTCCTTATCGGATTCAATTGAGCACTTATTTTTTAATTGCCATGTATCCCAATCCCTAGCTAATTTTTGGGCTGCAAAATGCAACATCCCGTGGGTTAACCGGCCTTGGATGGACAACATTAAGTGGTTAACCATTACCTACTCCAGTCTAGGGTTCTACTATGACATTGTTAAATTTTCATTTGGGGCATTATGCTATGTCATCTGGAAGAATAGGAATGACATCATTTTCAGATCAGCGAGTCTCTTTATGCCTTCAATGAAACAACATCTCATTAAGGCAGTCAAAGACAAAGCGATGGCATGCAAATCAGTAGCTGATACACCGCGGAATCGAAGGCTGCAGCGTAGTTGGGGCTTCAATCCTAGTATATGTAGCTAGTAGCTAAGGATGTAGGGATACAATTATGTAACTAGTTCTATTTTGGTTGTATCGGCCCTTGTTGGTTGTACTCTTTACCTCCCTATCTCCAGTGTAAACTCTGTTGAGTAGGTGTTAGGGTAGAGTCTCTATTTTCTTTATACATTCATGGTTGAAAATCATCTATAATACTTACCATTACCAAAAAAAAACAAAAAAAACAACTGCGAAAGCATATGATTTTCCCTATTTTCGGATCTTCTTCCCAGTTTACTGTTCACTTTCTCTCTAGTAGCTGATCCAGCAGCATTGTTCATCCGATTTTTCCAGGTGCTGCTACGGGCGTTCTAAGGCTCCGTTGAAGTGATTTTCGGAGGGATTACTCCTCACTGGGTGATCTTCAATCTCACCGAAGCGTTTTGCCCAAGTATGTCTCTATTTCCCGGAATCATAGATCTGGGATAGGGTTTGCTGGGTTTCTGCGGTATTCTGCTTCTGGTTGGTGGCGGATCTGTATGTGATGGATGGTAGTCAAATTCCGGAGTTTAGCAAGACTACTCGGGGGGAGTTTCTTGGCCGACGTGGGAGGAGTCAGCCCCCCAAGCACCGGTCGAAGTCCCGTGCTTCACGCGACTCGTGTATGGGAGGCGGAGACAGGCAATCCAAACGGAGTGTGGAACCTGATCCCATTTGGGACCTCCCGTCCAATGCAGGTCATTCCCTGGCAAGGAATCGACGGGAAGGCAACCCCCAAATGTGGGATGGCTCGATTGCCCCCAAAATGACCCCACGGAATGCCCAAATTAAGTCTGGATAGAATCAGCAAGGGGGAGGAACTGGAATGCCCTAGTCCTGGGCCCATGTAGCTCGGACAGCAATGAAAGGCTATGACCTGGAGTATTATACCCCGGTGAAATGAAATAACGAGAAGATAGCACACTTCTCGGATGAAGCGTTGAATGCAAGAGACACCATGTGGTTCGAGTGCCTAGTAGGCTATTTCATAGGGAAAAAACTGCCATTTCAGCTTGTTGAGATAGCGTTGAAGCATGCTTGGGGGCCAAAATTAGTGGAAGTCAGGGTGGATGATCGTTGTTTCTTTTTTTTCCGAATTCCTGATGCGGATTTCAGAAGATCCTTGCTGGACAGGGGGCCGATGATAGTAGCAAAGGTTCCTTTGATCCTTAAACAATGGGATCCCTTTCTTGAACTAAAAAATGATGATCACTCGAAAATTCTGATTTGGGTGAGGCTAAGGAATATACCTTTGATTCTGTGGTCAACTCGGGGCATTGGAGGGATAGCTAGTGTGATTGGAAGGCCCTTATATGTTGACCAAAATACTAAGCATATGAAGTTATTCTCTTATGCTAGGGTTTGTGTAAAGATACAAACTTCGGATGTGTTGCAGGATACTGTCAAAGTAGAGTTCAAGGATGTTGTCCGGGAAATCTCGGTTGAATATGAATGGCGTCCCATATCATGTCCTAAGTGCGGCACCTTTGGGCATAAATGCAAACCTGCGGTTGATCCCCTAAGGAAAGAGCAGCAACCGCCTGCCGTCTCTCGTCCGTCTGATTTTCAAGGGCACCGGAAGGGGCTCACTACAGATCAGATTGAGGCTGGTGAGAAATCAAAAGCGCCTATGATTCCGGAAGACCAGGGCACAACACCGCAAGCTAAATTGAGGAAGCCTATCCACGTCATCTCATACCACGGGCCAATGGCAAATCCAACCGGCCTAAGGCAAACGCTCCGCCATAGAGTAAGAATGGAAGCCCAACAGACGATCAACGCCACTGCACTCAAGTCTGCCATGCCCCCCTCCAGGCGCCTCAATGCAGATCGTAAAGACAGACCTAAGCATTCACCTAGGCCTAATAATGGTTCCAAGCAGCATACTAATGCTAGCCAATCTGACCTGGAATCATCCCAAACTTCATTTTCATCTATGGATGATCTGGATGGATCCGGATGAGGGAGCTATGGATGTAGACCCTAAGGCTGGATCTGATGAGCCACAACAACGGCATACATTACCATCTGTTGAGGACTCGGACATACCATCTGTGGTACCTAACTCTCAGCCATCTATCCCGTCTGCTCAGAATCCGTCTAGCTGCTTATGAGAGCCACGAGCCGAAAAAGACATCTCCTCCGCCGACTGCAAAGAGGCGGACTTCAAAGCGCAGGTAGGTGTCTTGATGCCCTTTCCATACTTGTATATATATCCACTCTTTTGAATGAATTTTGGCTTTTGGAATATACGGGGTACTATGGACCCAGTTAGACAAAGTGAAGTGAGGCGTTTTGTGCATTCCAATGACATTTGTTGTCTTAGAATTCTTGAAACTAAAGTCCCGCATCATGCTTTTGATTACATCTCATCTAACCTTATAACGGGATGGAAGTGGCTTGCCAATTATGATTTTTCTCCTATGAGACGTATTTGGATTGGATGGAATCCAAACTTTGTGGAATTTTCTCCCATTTTCACCTCGAGCCAAATGATTCATGGTATGATTAAGGTTCTCAATTCAAAATCAACACTATTTTTTTCGGTTGTCTATGGAGAACATATGTTCACAGCTCAATGACCATTATGGATGGATCTTGTTCGCCTGAGTGCCACTCTTATGAATGATCCTTGGATAGTGGGGGGAGATTTCAATGCTATTCGGGACTCGACTGACCGGCAAGGTAGCCCGGAAATATGGCATCCTTCCTTTGATGAATTTAAGGAATGTCTATTTCAAGCCGAACTTGATGATCTACGCTATGGTGGATTTTGCTTCACATGGTCATCCTTTTCGGGTGAAAATAGGAAACAAAGGAAGATTGACCGTGTCCTAGTTAATAGAAGATGGATCTTGGAATATTCCTTCTCGAAGGCGGTCTTCCTCCCTTCGGGCATTTCGGATCATACCCCAATTCTTGTGCGGATTCTAGCCCCTCGGCATGAAAAGAAGCCCTTCAAATTCTTCAACTTTTGGATGTCGCACCCGGATTTCACTACTATAGTAACTCGGGTTTGGGACACCCAAATTGCAGGCACGCCTATGTTCAAAGTATGCTCTAGGCTAAAGATCCTCAAAGGCAAACTACGACAGCTTAATAGAGAGACGTATGCTGAGATTTCTAAGCGAACTGTAGCTGCAAAGCTCTCCCTCCATTCAACGTAGGAAGCTCTTTAGATGGATCCCTACAACAGCAGCGAGCTGTTTTAGAAAGAATCCAGGCTCGAGATTATTATGACCTTCGAGCATTGGAGGAATCCTTCTTCAAGCAAAAGTCGAGGATAAGATGGCTTAAGGAAGGGGATCAAAACACGAGATTCTTTCACCACTCGGTGAATCAACACCATTTGCGTAATCGGATCATGTCTATCCAAGATGATAATGGCATCATGGTCACCAAATTGGAGGACATCCACCAAGCTTTTGTTTCACACTTCAAGAACCTCTTGGCACCGACAAACTTGCCGGATATACCCTCTTCGGATGAAATCAAGCCTTTCCTAAAGCAGCCCTTAAATGATGAATAGGTTAGTTTTCTTTCTAAACTTGTTTTACCACAAGACATTAGGAAGACTATGTTTTCATTAGCTGGGGGAAAAGCACCGGGACCCTGATGGGTTTAATGCTGAATTCTTCAAGAAAAACTGGGATATAGTTGGCCCGTCCGTTGAGGAGGCGGTCCTAGATTTCTTCCAGAATGGTCGCTTACTCAGGGAAATTAATTGCACACTCATTGCATTAGTCCCTAAGATTCCAAATGCATCAGGCCTTAATGATTACAAGCCCATAGCATGTTGTAATACCTTATATAAATGCATTACGAAGATCATGGCCAACCGGATTGCTAAAATCCTCCCCGACACTATTAGCCTCGCCCAGTCAGCTTTCATCAGAGGTAGGTGTATAACGGATAATATACTCTTGGCGCAAGAGCTATTTAGTGGGTTTCACTCACCGATGTATTCGCCGAAGTGTGCAATCAAGGTTGATTTTCAAAAAGCATATGACACGGTGAATTGGGATTTCTTAGAAGCTACCCTGCTAGCATTTCGGTTTCTTGAGCACTTCGTCCGACTCATAATGGTATGTGTCCGATCTCCGATGTTCTCTATCTCAATTAATGGGGAACTCCACGGGTTCTTTAACAGTGGCAGGGGACTTAGGCAGGGAGACCCAATCTCTCTTTATTTATTTACCCTTGTTATGGAGGTTCTTTCTGGCATATTGGAAACCCAATCCAAACGGCCCCAACCGGGGACTATCCCCGTTAATCATTACTCCGATCCCAAGGGCCAACACAATAGGATCGAGAATCCTATGATGTTATCCAACGTACGAACCCCTAGAGTGCCTAAACTTGGCACGGGGGGACGTTTAAGTGCCAAAAGTTCAGAAAGGTACATTTAAAGTGCCAAAATCGGAACAAAAAAGATTAGTTAAGTGCCAATAGTCAAAAAAATCCGACTAAACTACCACGTGTCCATTTTCCGACGATTTTATTTGCTAATGGAGCATTTTTTTCAAAATAAAATTGCCGGAAAATGGACACGTGGTAGTTTGGCTGGATTTTTTTGCCGTTGGCACTTAACTAATCCTTTTTTGCTTCGATTTTGGCAATTAAGTGTACATTTCGAACTTTTGGCACTTAAGTGTCCCCCCATGCCAAGTTTTGGCACTCTAGGAGTCCATACGTTGGATAACATCATAGGATTCCGGTCCTATTGTATTGGCATTTGGGATCGGAGTAATGATTAACATGGACAGTCGAGGGCATTCATATTTTATAGTCAGAGGTGAAATTTTGAATTTATGAAAGGCGAACAACTACGAAAGCATATAATTTTCACCTTCAGTTCAAACTCGTTGGTATTCACCCATCCTCTCTTGCAAGTTCCCCATATCATTGTTCATCATGTTCTGCCGGCCACTAGCTAGGGCTCGATGACCTTGGCCGACCCTTGCCCCACTGTCGTTGGCCCTTCCCAGCGATGGTGGGGCGGCGATGGCATCAGCAACAAGGGCTACTGAACCCTCCCTTGCCATGCCCTTTTTTTAAAAAAAAAAAAATCGATTTTTAAATTTTTTTTATAGTCTGACTTGGATAATTTTTTTTTAAGTTGCCACATGGATATTTTGTTTTTAAAAAAAAATGTTCCATTAGCAAATAAAATCGCCAAAAAATAAACATGTGACAATTTGGCCAGATTTTTTTTTATAGTGGCACTTAACTGATCATTTTTGCTCCAATTTTGGTACTTAAGTGTACATTTCCGAACTTTTGGCACTTAAGTGCCCCCATGCCAAGTTTTGGCATTCTAGGGGTCCGTAAGTCGAATAATATCATAAGATTTTGGTCCTATTGTGTTAGCCTTCGAGATCAAAGTAATGATTAATAGGGATAGTCAAGGACGTTCTTATTTCATAGTCAAAGATGAAATTCTTGGATTTATGATAGACGAACAATTGCAAAAGCAACCACCGCCCGTAGCGGCTGCGTTGGCTTCGGGCTCTCTTCCCCTCACGAAGGGAAGGAGTTCGAATCTCCGCGCAGTCGTTAGGGATTCTTAAGTGTGGCACCAGGGGTGGTTTACGTGTCGCCCGGGTTTACTCTCGGCTATCGGCCGCGCGGGGTTCCCGGGTTACCAAAAAAAAAGGCGCAAAACCCAGTTCGGGTGGCATTCTTCTCACGCTCTCTTCCTCTCGCAAAAGGTCGAGAGTTGAACATCAAAGGGTGACTTACCGGTTGCATGTGTGTGTGGTGGCTAGCACGTGCGGCCCCAAGTTTACTCCCTAGGCGTCGGCGGGGTGCGGGGTTCCCCGGGTCATCAAAAAAAAAAAACAACTGCAAAAGCAGCCTTACCAAAAAAAAAAACAACTGCGAAAGCATAGTTTCCACCACCGTCCCTTATGCTACTCAGGTATTGTTCACTTTTCTCTACAGCTGGGTTTCTCGTAATACTATTCACTAGCTGGTTTTCTTGTGGTGCTCCGGTAACTAGAGGCAGCGGACTGGATAAATCTTTGACTACTGTTTAGATTTAAGTCTTCTCGTTCCAAAATTTGTTCTAATATAAATATTAGAATTCAAAAATATGCTAAAGTATTGTTCTACCATATATATCGGCATATTTAGGGTTGCTGGCAGTGGTCCCGGCACCTATTCCCCAAATTACCTTTAAAATTAAGGAATAATATTTGTAAATCAACCCCATAACGTGAAATTTTCGAACAACCATTAACCATATTCTCTCCTCAAGTTCAAAAGCACTAGTTAAAATTCTACCACTGCCTTCATTTCATTTGGGTAACAAAAGAAAGAATAGCGTTTGGGTGGTTGAAGCTAAGCAAGTAGAGCTCTTCATGAAGGAAAATGATAAAAGCCGAGAGGGATTCTTGTCGTGAAAATAAGGCAGAAGTGACGGATCTTATAATTCAAGTCTAACACTAGAATAGAGAAATAAATAAAGAATGATGAGACACCATAAATTTATGCATTTCGATCTTATGTCGATACTTATTTTACAAAGAAAGCCGACCGTTCAAAAATCAATAATGAACCCAGGGAGAATAGGGTATAATTACTCGATCGCTCAAGTTATCTTAACCACCAACCAAAAAAAGGAGTTCTTAGCCCTAGATTACACCTAAATCAAATGCACAAATGTTATCTCACGATCTCTTAGAACTCGATTGGAAAACTCACAAAAAGAAAACGTAACACTCATTTGTATGCTTTGGTGAGTGTTATTATTATTATTATTTTTTTTGGGGGTCAAAGCTCTAGTGTGTTTTCACCGGGTAGATTTAATATCTGCACCTAAAATAGAAAACGCTTTAAACGCCTTGAAAAGCCTAAACGCCTCCTTTCGCAGCTGTAGCACTTGCCGAAAAGCCATGCCAAACACACATTTTAATGTCCTAGCATTAGTTTCCTGGCATTCATTTATTGTTGTCTTCATCATCTTGAAATGATTAATATTATAATGCATCAAAAGCCATTTCAATTTCCTAAAATAACTAAAAAGATGTCGTTTGAAGAAAATCTTATTTGATATCTTTGTGATTTTATTTCAGTAAGTGTTTTTATAAAGGAATTGGTAAGAGTATTCAGAACGCTTATTAAATAACTAATAAGAAAATATTTCAATTTTTAACTCACAAATTAAAATATAAAATAATCATTATTATTTTTAACATTAATGCCATAGAAAATCCTAAAATGATACTACTTAAAAGCATTTTTCCCAAACTATTTTTGGATCCATAAAAACCTCTAAAGTGGCACCACTAACCCAAATTTATTTTGAATAGAAAGAAAATAATTTTCTTATAGTTGACCTTCCCTTGCCTTCCAAAAACACATAAAAATGTGGAAAAAAAGTGCAAATGTTGCCCTTTTCTTATGATGACTTAATGTATAAATACACAAAAGATAATCAAGTCCATTCACAAATTGAACAATCTTTTTTCATTTTCCATTCGACATGCATCCAAACAACTGCAAAGAACCGCTTGAGAGCAGTTATGACACAACCACAATAAATATGATCACCTCTTTAATGAGAGACCTGCACAAATCAAACAAAATAAGAGCCGTAAATTTACTATCTTTCAGTACCTTTACTTTCTTACACTACACTTTTACTCTCCAAACTTGCATTGTCAATTGAATTTTGATGTATTTCTTAGCTATATAGTTTCCAGATTAGCATTGTTGATTAAATTACATCGTATATCTTTTATCTTGGCTTACTTAGGCTTTTTTGATAGAATTTGTTTATGTTTGGTTTGGTTGTAATAGTTGTACTTTGCAGAGCTTATTTACGTTTGGTTCATTTGTAATAGCTGTATTTTCCAAGCCTTAATTTGCATTTGTATGGTTTGCTTTGAAGTAAAGCTATTGATTTCCTTATTTGTGGGACATTTCTTGTCCAGAATTAATGCAAAACCCATTTCCTCTAATAAAAATAGAAAACGAATTTCGGTGAAACATACTTCATTGCCGGAGAAATTCTAGCAAAACAACTTGAAATCACTAGCCTTGGGCTATAAACTATATTTTGGAATTAATGCCTTCGAGCTAATTAAGCTACAAAAGACTTTGCGGGGGTGAAGATTTAGACCTCAGGGATTGTTCTTTGAATTTATTTCGAATGGGAAACAGAAGATCGTTCTCTCACCTAAGGTTAATCGATTCAAAGCTAAATGGAATTGAACATATTTGCTAGTTTAGTTGGCTTGTTGTTTTAAGGGAAAATGATACAAATTATCCTTGAATTTTAGGCCAATATACATTACAGTTATAAACTTTTAATTTATTTAATGTGATCCATGAACTATAATCCAATATGCAATATAATCTCTAAATTTTCAAATTGCTCAATATGATCCCTGAACTTTTAGTATATGTTCAATGTTAACGTGCAATGTAACGAAAGTCCAAAGATGACATTGAACAAAATTAAAAGTTCATAAACCTTATAATGCATAAGACTAAAATTCCGGGATTATTTGTGTCATTCTCAACAAGATTGAGTTAATTAGTTCCGAAGCATCTTGAAAAACCGATCAAATGCATTATAAGTCTAAACCTGGAGAAAAACATGAATCCATATTTTCTCGAGCAAATGATATCAGGATGACTAGAATGATATCTATGCGGAACTATGAGAATTGCTTTTGCCAAGCATGCAACAGACCCAAGAACCCAAATACCAAACTAAACTGGATAGGGGAAATTTCACCATTAAATCACGGAGATTGTGCTTCCTGACTCCTCTCCCCATAGGCACAAATAGACAATGCAATCCTATCCATTCAAGTACGACCCATGGTAAGCATTGCACTTGCAAGCATTATTAAATGAACAAAAACTGTAAATTGCAACACCAAGATACACAAACCCAGCCATGATCACTCAAGTCTTGCCAGATCGCAATTTTGATAGAATTAGAAAGCAAACTGCTTTGAGGAACTCCTGTGAAAAAATCACAAGACAAATGGAACAGGGAAAGATAGACCCAGCAACATATCATTGGGATGAGGCTTCATCTTTCTTCTCCGACAAGTACCTAGATAGAAAAAACAGCAACATAAAATGATGTTCATCTTTTTGCACATCTCCCGGTCATATGCACTATGATGATTAACATCAGATAATACCAATAATGATGGAGCCATAGAAACTTTAAGTGTATGCTAGAGGTATCATGCAAAGTGTGTATTAAACCAATATTGAGATCAGTAGTTACCCCTGACCCTTCGCCCAACGGGAGAGTTGATAGAGCTGGACAGTTTCATTTGAAACATGGCATGCAAGAAGTAGATAGTTGCGCGGTTGCACCATCCATGCAAACCTCATAAACAGTGCTGAGTATATGCACATAGCTGCATCCAAGACAAGGAGGTGAAAACAGTGTCTAGCTGTGCATGAAAAGAAGATAAATTGACGCATTTTCTTGGATCAGAAATTGTTCACCTGCAGTCATGTTGCCCGATATCATCTCTGGCGGTTTTTTCGTGTCAACCAATCCCTATTGGAAGCACCAAATAAATAAAACACCAGTGGAAAAACTAGACCTCAAGATGTTTCATTAGGGCACATAGAAATAGACAGTAAAAGAGAAGCATACAGCAACCACAAATCCCCAGTTTGCAACAGGTCCCCAAAAATGAGTCGTCTTGGGGCCGACAGGACTGTTCAGGAAAGCTCGAAAAGAAGCCATTTACTGGAAGTAATTCCTACAGAAAAAGCACATTGGGCTCATAAGAGGCATGCCTCTGAATTATATATAGATAAACTCTCATGCATAACTTGAAGAAAGGTCAATTACATTACAAAGATTATCTTGGAACAGTAATCTTGCAACTCTTAGCTCAAATTTCTGAAAGACAGAAGATAACCATAAATCTAAAACTAGTAAATCCTATACAAATCGCCATCTATTGCTCAACAGGTGCTTATAGTAGGCTTCCTTTATTTGCACAGCTATGCCTTAGTGAGTCTGCAGAAGCAAATGTTAAGCCCACTATTTTCATTTAAGTTGAGATAAAGAAAAGCTAAACATGCGACAGAAGCATAGATCTCTCATGAACAAACTGGCTTTTTACATAGGCAACAACTACATGGACACCATATTTACTAGTTGAAGACAAGGGGCAAGCATAGGCCTTTCCATAGTCCAGAGGTGGTGTAGGACCAATGCTAATTGTTCAAAATATTTGAATCAGCAGCATTAATTGAATTTTGGCGATTGATGTCGGTTCATCACTAATACAAACTACCGCATGATAGCAAGACCATAACATGAAAGAAAAGGCAAATCCCATTGTAACAAAAGATTCCCCTTTTATGTGGAAAGGGCCCAAATCAATAATTATGATTTTACATATGGACAATTCAGCATAAAGCAATGTGTAAAGACAGCCAAAACAATTACAAGCAATAAAAGAACAGTACAATATTCTATGAGAAATTTCCTTGGATAATAACAGTTCTAAGGTAAACAAAGAACATGGCTTGCTCAATTGAACAAAAAGTCAAGACTTCGAGATTAGAATTTCCCAGCGGAACATCACTGAAACTCGAACTCCATTATCGTGTGATCCGATTGAATCGAACTTAGCATGACGACTTCATTCAAGTGCAGAATTTTAACCAGACCTGGCTCAGGGCATCTCAATAAATCCTAGGACCAACTGGAATCAATGAAAGAAGGGCCAAAAACTGTGTCATTGGTTGCAATTCCGGTTCAAACCTAGGAACAGATGCAAAAGCCCTAGTAACGCAGAACTTTCAGAAATCCACCAGCCAGTCAATAAAGATGATTGAGATGGTGGGTGGTGTGGCGGCTGAAGAAGTGGAGGGGAAGCTGGACTGGGAGGTCAGGGTTATGATTTTTCTAATAGGGAGGATTTTTATGGAATATGGAAATTTCAGAACTATAACAGGGGTAATTTAGGAAGAAATAACGAATTTTGTACATAAATCAAAGATGTCAACTATTTTGAGGTGCAATTTGGTCTACAAGATGAGAACTCCATGCAAAGTGTAATTAAGGAGGGCAGAAGGTTGAAGTCAGGTTCCTACTAGACTCATATTGCATGAGGGTATTCTTTCCCAGCAAGATGCCGACTGGGTGGGCTTTCTCTAAAACCCCTTACTCTATTGATGCTAGCCACACTAAGACAATTAAGCAATGTCTCTCCTTTCTCCTTGAGTACTAGACTCTAGGATCAAAGTCCAAATGGTAGGTTTCAAATCTTTCTCCCTTCACTGACTCCTTATCTTCAACTTCAATTACAAAGCATTCTGCTTCCTGAGAGCTTCTTAAATTCATTCGAGCAAGGCTTGTGAAGCCTATGTGGAGCAAGCTGTACAAAATAGAGAATGGAAAGAGGTATGAGGTTAAAATTGGAGGGGGGTTTAAAGTGTTCTTCCTAAGTGAACTTCTTTTCTTTGCCAACAGGTCACCAGATGTTGACAATCTCGTGATAAGTTATTTCTGTAAAAAACACCATCAGGCAAGAAAAGAGAAGCTTCATAGAAGAATTATCCATTGACATGCTCAGGATTTGAAAAATGCAAATAGGTCTAACAACTATTCCTTCAAAGGGATACTCCAAATATGAGTCATTTTCCAAATACAAAAGCAAAAAAAGCAAGAATTTTTTTCACCAAATCCAGATGATTCGATTCTTCCTTAGAACACCAGAGCTTTTGGGATGTATTAGGCAGGTTTTAGCATCATGCCAGAAAGCACTTCTGATGAAATACAAATGTTCCAAGAAAAGGGGGCGAAAGGCATCGCTTCAAAGAAATGGGTACAGCCGCCCTTCCCCGCAGCCGCAAAACTTGCCCAAGGCATCCGCCATTAGGCAATGGCGCCCCCACGGGCCCCGGCCCCATATGGGCAAAATTCCAGCCAAGAGTTTTTCTATTCAGCCATGGAAGCTCCCTTTGCTCCATCGATGCCCCTTTTCTTTCATTTCTAGCCTTTTTCTTTCCCACACCCATCGAGACTCAGAGACCAAATACATGACCGAACCCCTAAAAAGAAGGTCCAACAATTCCAACCTCCCAAAATTCAGAGACCCAAATCGCACTTTTACATGCCAAGCACCGATCTCTGCCACAAACCCAAATTCACCAAGCTTCAACACACGCACGCACGCGCACAAACACTAGACATACGGAGAGAATCGGCCAACACCCACCGGACATAGAGAGAGAATCGGCGAGCTGGGGCAGGAGAAAGAGAGAGACCATCGGATATCTGGGGTACCTGTGGTTCGAAGACGACGACGGCAAGCCGGCGTGGCGTCGTCAAGGGTCGAGAATCCGATCACGGGCAAGCGAAGCTCGAAAGCCAGCGACCGAGCAAATCTCCAGGCGACAGGCGTTCGTTTGACGTTGGAGTTGGTGAGAGAAGAAGCTGGAGGTTCTCTTTGCATTTCATCTAAATACTAATATAAAAAAAAATTGTTTTGTTCGAAAAAAAACTCTTTTTTTAAGTAACTTTTTTTAGTTTTGCTAAAATTGTTCAAAATTTATTCATCAAGAAAATTTTGCTTGTTCTTCCAAATTATTTTTCCAATTAATAAATTGATTAATGAAAATGGAGCTTAAAAAATTATACTAATTCGATAATATTAGCTAAAGTAATATATCATGAGCGACAAATGGGGAATTTTGAATAAGTAAAGAGTGCAGAGTGTTGCACATTAAGTCTACTTCGAATAGAACTTTTTAACGAATGTTTTTCCATTCTTAAGTTGCTTGTGTAAAGAGATTATTATCAAATATGTGTGCATTGTTTTACAAAGATTGATATTATTGTTAGATTTTTTATTCCGGTTTTTTTTTCAACTATATATAGATAGGTTGATTTTCCTTATTTGTGCTAGGAAACCTAGAGAGAAACACTTGATTTAAATTTCACTTGTGAAATAGATATAAATGACCCAACTACCCACATTTATTTCAAAATATATAAATACCATATCGCTTGCCCCAAGGATATTCTAGAATATTTGAAAAACCCTTAAAATTCGGGAAATGTTTAAGGGTTACAAAAGTACAAAAAAACTTTTGGGACACTGACATATGCAATTGAGAATTAAGAAATAATTCTACTAATTTGACAATTTAGGTTTAAGATGCATTAGATCATAAAATTATAACTATTATTTGTAGCGAAGTTGACTAATGACTTTTGCACATTGAGTCTATTTTACTTTTAACAAATTTCTTTTCCATACAAAAGTTGTTAGTAGGAATTAATTCAATAAATCATAAAATCGGTAGCGTAAATGCAATCAAATTTTAAAAATTTCAAGTTATGCAATCAAGTTATAAAATTTTATAGTTCATAAACTTTGTTAACTTCACTAACAATGGAAAAGGTTGTCGTGCCATCAGGTGGATTCTATCTAAGAAAAAAGGCTATTCTTTTCATGAAAAGCTAAAAAAAACAAAAACAAAAACAAAAACAAAAAGCCACAAAAGAAAAAGATAAAGCCATATTACCACAGCGCGCAAGGGCCAATTAGTCCACACACTTAGATCTAGCAAGAGGTGTCGACTCTGGTTGAAGGGTTCGTCGCAGTGAGCTCTCGTCACCGAACCGCTCCTTCAACAATCTCTCCTCGCTAACTTTTCGAAGATTCAATTTTTTTTCTTTCTTTTATTTTTTTGACAAAAAAAATCATTTATTTATGGAATTATTGGCTTATTTTCCGTTTTTGGCCTCTTTCTAGTCTTTTTTTTTTATAAATCAATGCTGGCCTTGTTGTCTTATGTGGCACCCACTTGGGACTACCTGAACTCTAGAGGTATTTAAAACAAAAAAAAAAAAGACAACGTGGTCATTTTCTGCTAATCAAAATAAATTGAATTGACCAAGGTATTTGACTGCACGATTTTAAAAAATTATATTATTTAATTAAATAAATTAAAAATTATAGAATTTTTACTGCACTTATTCTTTATTTACAAAAGGAGATTATTATTTAGTAGTTACACATATTTTTCATTATTCAAATTACTTTGCTATGGCTTCTCCACCCTTGTCTCCGCTCATGAGAGCTTTGCATGCATTGATGATCGCTCCTACCGATTGAATGGCACCTAAGCATTTAGTTCACAGTGATGTGGCGATTTGCCATTGACGACATTGTTAAATGTCCATTGGACCTTATCATTTAGAGGAACGATAATAAGTAACAATGTTTTAGTATGTGAAGTCACAAATTTACGAGAGTGCCTTTTGGATGATGAGAAGCAAATTCAGCTCCTCAACTTCCTCCTCCTTCTCGATATGGCTAGGTTTGGTTGATATCATAATTGGTGAGCCTTAAGGCCCAGCCTAACTTGTCCATGTATTATCAAAAGAGATCATTAAATAATTTTCACAATAATTTATTCTAAATATTTATTATTTATAAACACTAGTAATACGATTAAAGCCTTTATTTCTAATATGGGGAGAAAAATAGCATGAAACTCAGAGGTGAAGTAATAATATAAGATGACTGAAAGCCCTAAGAGTAATTTCCGTTTGGGTCCTATTTCTATTTCTTTTTAGTTGAAAATTTTAAAAATTGAAAAAAGAATAATGGCCCGTTGGATGGGCCTGGCTCGCCCATGTTTTCCGCTTGGGTGGGCCTTGGTAATCGTTTGAGCCTGCAAGTTTGGGCAGGTTTGGGCAGGATCTCGGGACTAGGCTCGCCCAATAGAAAGGTCTATTGATGAGTAAATGTGAAATTTGCCTTTGAGAATGAAAATTATGAGAACATATTTGTATTTCCTTGAAATTATCAACAAAATAAAAACTCCTTTTTCATTCACAGCTTTCATGCTTCGCGCAGAATGGAAAAAAATGGAAGTATCAAAGATTTAATTTCAATTTTTTAGAACCATTTCCATATTTTTTACATGTTGAATATGACTCGGTTGTTTAATTACAGACCCATTTATAATATGCCGCATGGTTCATGTAGCACTTATTTGGTTATCGAGCATGAAAATGGTGGAATGTGAGTCGTGTTCCTGCTCTTTCTATTGGTACAATTCAACTAATTAGGACTTGATGGCATAAAAATTAAATAACAAACAAAAGTTTCTTTATCACTAAAGTTGTTATCAACATGTGAAGATGAAGAAATGAGTGAACGAACGAGAATTAGTTGTTTAAATAGACCAGTAGATATACAGATCACTAGCTAAATCTTGAATTGGATTACTCTTGTATGGAAAATTCCACTTTCGGAAGCAGACTAAGCTAATTTTCTTTTTACATATAGCAACTTGAAATGGTAAGTTTCAAATTATAAGTTCCGTTTGTTTCGTGAAAAATAAATTATTTGAAATATATATTTTTGAAAATAATTGTCTAGGGAAAATTCCAAATAAATGTCTAAAATACTATCATTTTCTCAAATAAGGACTTAAAGTGAAAATTATTTAAATAAAGATCCGAAATGCCTTTATTTTCTCAAATAAAGGCTTGAAGTGAACAATGTTTCAAAAAATGGTGGTCCAAAGTGGGCATATCAATCTCAAAGAAAGATTTGAACTCATTGTCTAGTAAAGGTAATTTCTACTTTTTTTAAAAAAATTTCCTTTCTTATAAAACAAACTTAAAAAAAAGAGGAAAATACAGGTGAGGAGGTGTCTGTCGCCTCATCACTAATAAAGTGGTGATGATGGCCGTGGGGTCACTAGTGCGTGGGCGAGGGCTGACAACCCTCACCTCGATTTGGGCAAGGGTCACTAGGCCTCGCCCAGTGCCCTTGAACCTCATTGCCTAGGTTTGGGGTTTTGAGGTGAGGGCCAACAACTCTTGCCCAAATCAAGATAAGGGTAAGGACCCTCCCCCAAATTTGGGAGAGGGTTGCTGCCCTTACTTGTCTTTAGTAGAGGTTGTTAGTGAGGGTCACTGGCCCTCACCCAAGCATCAGCAACCCTACTAGCCATTGCCATCGCCCCACTAGTGATGGGGGTGGTGGCCACATGTAGGAGGGAGCCCTTTCACCCTATATTTCACCTTTTTCAAAAAAACAATTTTTAATATAATATAATATAATATTTTAAATTTAAATTTAAATTGTATTTGGATAAAAATATCCCTAATTGGCCGGAATTTTTTACTGGCCAAACTAGACCCTTATTTGAAATAGTCATAATCATTATAGGCCCTTCTTTGATGTTGATATGGCCATTCCAAGCCCTTATTTGAGAAAATGAGGGCACTTGGAGCATTTATTTTGAATTTTCCCTAATTGTCTATTATTTTCAAAAATGAATAAATGAAAAATATCTTCATTATCAATGAAGAAGTTTAGAGATAAATTTTTATTGATAATGAAAACATTTTTTTATTGACTAATGATTTCAACCACCTAGCCCAGGGACCAACTTGCAAAGTGTTGGTCCCCAATTTTTAGAATCGAGGACCAATCCTCTTTAACCAGGGATCGAGGACTAAACAGTTTGGTTTGGTTTCTATTTTTTGTGTGTGGTTAAATTAGAGTTAGGTTTTTTTTTTCTACTTTCTAATTTACACAACAAACTGAACAATGAAGAGAATAGAGAAGGAGGCACTAGGGTTTGGAGTGGATAAAAGTATACAATATAATATATATTAGATATAAAATATATATAGGGTTGGCTCAGGTTAGACCAGCATTAAACTCTCAAGATCGAGGACCAAGCTGCACAATGTAGAGTTCAGGGGTCTTGGGACTAAAGACCAACCTAGTCCCTTAAGAACCATATTGGGATTGGCCGAGTTGGGTCAATCCAAGGTTGGTCCAAGGTTGACCTTGAATCGATGTCAGCCCTACTACAACGCTATGCTGCCGTGTTCCAATTTTTGCTAATGTCACTGATGGATTATTAGCTACGATCAAATGGTGGTAATTTTAAAGAAATAGAAGGTTAATATACGTGAAGTATTGAAATCAGAAGTCAATAAATCTATCAAAGCTTAGTTACCGTAGGTATAATTTACCTCTTTTAGACCGAGAAATTTTTTTTATTTTACTTATAAAATTTGAAAATATATTCCCATATAGAGATGGGAATTCATGTCGTGTCATATTAATCACGTCATGTTGAAATTACTTGACATGAATATGAAACACCTAATAAAATGAATAACACGATAAGATTAATACAATTATCAAGTATGTTATCGTATTGGGTATTGACATGACAATATACATTAATATATATTTGTTGACACTTAAATTTTGACGATTTGTTTAAGTGTTTATTAATTGTATTGAAAAATTAGGGATTAATTTCTAACCCTTTAACAAAAATTTTCATTGAAATTGCATCGCATATAGATATTAAAAGCACTTGTTTCACTAGTTTTAAAATTTAGAAATTTACCAAAAGAAATACGCAAAAACATTAAAATTAAAAAAATTAAAAAAATCGAAAAAAGAGGCCGGGCTAGGGCTAGGCCCGCCCGGCCCCCATGTGGCCCGTTCCCTTTCCTCGCACGGGCTCGGCCCATTCCTTTTTCCTTTCCCTTCCCGGCCCAACCCATCCGTCTTTCTTCTCGTTCCCTTGTTCTCCCGCACGTGGAAATGGCAACCTGCAAGAAGGGAGAAAATATTAGGTGCAACTCGTTTGCCACGCTGGCAAACGGGAAGAGCCTTCAGAGATCGACACGTGTCCTGCGGGCCCATTTCGTCAGTCAGCCTCTGACCCTCTCTTTTCTCTCTCCCTGTTAACGCCGTTCCGTTTACAAAGTGAAAAAAATTTCGCTCCATCCCCATTCAAAAATCAAAACGGTTTCGCGTTCTCTCTCCTCTGCCTCCGCGCTTAATCAATCTGTTCCCTCTCTCTCTGAATCTGCTAGCAAGCCACCACGCCTTCGCCTCCGCCTCTACTGCTGTCGCCTCCCCGAGCCACCGTGCCGACGCGATCTGCCGGGGGACCACGACATTGACATGCCCCCGCCGTTGCCTCTCGCAGCCGCCGCGCCGACGCCGACGTCGACGCTGACGCCGACGCGTTTTGCCCTCACACTTTGCAACCTCTACTTTCCCGACGCCGCCTCTGCCTCCCGCTATCGCCTCTCGAAGTCCCGCCTACGCCGTCGTCTCCCGAAGCCCCGCCTACGCCGTCGCCATCGCTCTTCAGAGTTCGACCTTCCGATCTCTCCCTGTACGTTCTCTGCGAAGTTAGAGGTAGATTTTCACGTCCTCTTCCCCTTTATCGTTTAGATTTCGCTTCGAGTTCTTGAGATAGTTGTTGCGATTAGACGTGGGATCGATTGGTGTTACATTGTGGGTCTGGTGATACTTGCCCCTCGGAAGGATTGCTGAGAGAAAGAGTGAATTTTGGTCAGACGTGGATGAAGCGAAGCTGCTATTCTCCAGTTGGCTCACGGCCATTCCAAAAATAAAAGGGCACCCATTTGCATTTCTAAAGTAAGAGGTAAATTTTCGTTTTCATTAGTCGTAGATGGCCTTATTTGTTTATTAGTTTCTGCAAAAAGCCAGGTCTCTAGACTGGCATTGGTTTTATTAACTTGCCCTAATCAATGCAAGTGAAAACCATTAGCTGCAAGCTTCAAAATGCTAAATTGGGCTAGAGTATTATTATTTTTGTGAGGTATTGTTGTTGTAAGAGAGAATAGGCCATGTTTTTCTCCTAGTGAGGTTCTCGATTCATTTCCTATAGGGACGTAAGACAGTATTTATGGACTTTAGAGTGACCAACCTTCGCTGGAGGACCTTCCACCCGCAACCGCCCGCTGCGGCTCCTCCCCAAACGAGGTAAGTTTCCAAAACTTCAAGAGACCCATTCTTGGAAAACGCCGGGCCGGGGCTCGCGGCTGACCAGTTCGCGCGAGCTTCAGCCCCGGTGATCTCTCATCGACGTTATTGTGCATTCCGACTTGTTTCGTTTGAATCCGTAGCCCCCTCGGTAGTGTCCTTTAGATGTTCGATGAAACGCCCCACTGAAAAACCGAACTCAAATCTCGACCGGAGCTCGGCTTTTGTTTTTTTTTCCGCGTTGCTAGAAGTTATACTGTTACCATGTATTGCTTTCGATGTTTTTCGGGCTGTTCAACGGGTTTATCTGTGCTGCGTTTGTCGGTTTGTGCGTTCGTAGCTCGCTGGAGTCCCATTCGGCGACTCTCGGGATGCCGGCCGACCGGCGGCCGGCGACGCTCGGCGTCGGTCGGACGGAACGACCGATGCCAGGCGATGGCACGGCGACTCCCTTAAGACGGGCAGGCCTCGCGGTGGAGTCGGCGTCGGTCCGGCGAAGCCTCGGCATGCTGCAGCGTCGGGCGTGGGGGGCTGCATGAAGACCAGGAGTTGCATGAACAAGTAAAGAAGAAGACCAAAAAGAATAAAAAAATAAGAAAAAAGAGAAAAAGAAAAATGGGAAAGAAAAGAAAAAAAAACAGAAGAAAAGATGGGGGAAGCGTCGGGCATGCACGGGGTGGTATGGGGGAAGAAATCTGCAGGAGCAGAAAAAGACAAAAAAGAAAGATTAAAAAAAGAGAAATGGGAAAAAATCGGAAAATAGAAAAAATAGGAAAATAGGAAGGTGGGCTTCGTCATGGGCTTGTGTACGCCGGGCTGGGTTCATCGCGGGCCGAGATAGATGGGCCGAGAGACAGAAATTAGAAGTGGGCTCTTTCTATAAAAATGAATTTTTTGTGGGCTTTAAAAAAAGAATTTCGTGGGCCTTTTTCAATGCTTAGTGATTTAGGGCCGGCCCAGTCTTTTGTGGCCCAACCCGGACCAACAAGGTCCGAATCAGGTTAGCAGGGCCGGGTTTCCTGACCCGGTCTAAATTATATTTTTGTAAAAAAAATCATAAAAAAATCCAAAAATTCAGAAAATCAAAAAATTATTAAAAATATTAAAATTCATAAAAAAAAAAATTCGAAATTTCAGAAAATTCAAAAAATTCTCAAAAATCCCAAAAAATTCCAAGTTTGTTTTAGAGTTCCCTAAGAAGCTTTAAAATAATTCTTGGACAATTTTCTCTTAAAAAAAGTGTCGGAAAATCATCGACCTAAGACTGTGTTTAAAATCAAATAAGCTCTTACGGCTCCACCTTAAGGTTTTAATTATCCTCAGATACAATTGCCCTTGAATGCATGCTTAGGATGCGATGATTATGGTTTCTCCCTTAGTTTAATTAGGATTTTTATTTATTTATCTCTTTAATGCTTGTGTTTATTTTCGCCTGCAATTTATTTAATACTTTCTTTAATTGCTGATTGCTATTTTAATGATTATGCACTCACATGATTACCTTACATGTTAATGGTTAAGTGTAAAATCAATCCAAACTGCTCGACAAAAAAAAAATCTTTTTGAAATGAACAAGATTATGTATCGAAATGCCACTAATTGGCAAATTAGTGTAATCAAATCCCCGACCTTAGAATCTCTGGTTGCGTAGAAAGCGAAGCACACTCCCATGCCTCACTTGGTTTCTAGCCGACCCCAATAGGCTAGTGGCGACTCCTCATTTGAAGATTTTCATGAATATCCAATGTCACGCGAGATATGAGCTTGAGAGAGCATGTGTCTAATGAGGGTCCTAGACCCACGTTTGGACAATATCCCTAAACCTATTTATTCAGATATTTCTTTCTCCCACGGGATGGAAAAAATAGGTCGCGACAGTATTCACAAATATAGAATAACCTATATACACAATAAATACGTACAACATGTTTATACATGATAATTTTTGTTAATAAATTTAACACTTTCCTAGACAAACAACAATATGAGAAATTTCTCTTTAAGCTCCATTTAAAGTGTACTATTGAGCTTCTTTGTTTTTTTTTTAAATGATTTTTGTGCCCTAATATATGTTGTTAGTTTATCATATATTCTTTTAGACATGGGTGTTATTTATAAATTTTTTAAGGATATGAATGTTCTTAGATATGAGTACTAAACATGTTAAAATTTGTCTAAATGTCATATTGAAATGGCATGCCAATATGTTAACTTCATCGTCTCAATTCATATCGAAATGAGTTAGTCGAGTCATTCCACGTAAAACACATTTTTTGTTGTGTCATGAACCAGTCACTCTTCCAACCAAAAAAAAAGAAAAAAAAAAGAACCGGTCACTCGTTAATATCAAATCTAAACTGGTTGAATGATGTATCCTGCAAACGAATCATGTTTGAAATTGGTAGTCCTCATCCTAGTAGCAAAGACATCTTTTTAGAAAAAAAATTATTAATTTGTGGTATCGGGACCACCGGGACAGCAAGGTGATGGCAACATGAGCCATATCTTCTGCAGATTTCATGGAAAATTATGGCAAAATTTTCCTTGGACCGATTCATTTCTCACTCGAAAACTAGAAAATAGCATATTCCTTTCTAGCTAATAGGAAGTAATTTGATTAAGATGATTATTATGAAATTATGTGAACCACAAAATGAGATCTAGTTATTGGCCATGCAAATGGTCACGATAAACATGGTTACATTTGGATTACAAACATGTTTTCCAGTTGCTCACCAAGTAATGACTCTAGTTCAACTGGAAACCGAATCGAACTGGCTTTAATTGGTATAGTTTCCAATTTTATACCGTGAATTGTCGATGCCTTAATCATTGTATCATAAATTGTCCACATGATATGTGTTCCTAAAATAATGGTCATATTGCTTAAAGTTTGTTTAACAATTTAAAAAACAAAAGGTTGGCCCGATTCTTGTGTCGCTTTGGAACTAACTAATTCTTGTTAACACTCCAATTTTTCGGATCTTTTTATCTCGGAATTAAAAAAGAACAAAAATTTGTTTGGTAACGTCATTTAGTATTTTTATTTCCTAGAATAGAAAGTTATTCACGAGAATAGATTTAGAATATAAACAAAAAATAATCCTTCTTATTCTAGAGAACAGTTCCTTGAATAAATTATTTTCTTTATTTTCTTTTCTTCTTCTTCCTCATATAATTGATTGTTGCAACCCTCCGCTGCCACCATCGGTTGCTGGTTGCTAGCTGTCGCCATCGGAAGAAGAAGAAAAGGAAAAAAAAGAGAGAAAAATCTCAAAAAGTTATTAAAAAATTGAAAGAAATTTTAAGTCATAAAAAAATATATGAGTCGTACCAAATGCATTTCTATTATTTTTTTATTCTAGGAATATAAATTTTATTATTTACTAAACGCTTTCTTTTACTAAAAATTATTTTAAGGAATAGAAATAGAAATAGAAATAGTTTTTCTTAAAAAAATGTTTTTGAGAATAAAAATGTTACCAAACGCACTTTTAGAGAATATAAATCATAGGGTAAATTTTAGAGTTAAGATTACAAAAAATCAAACTAGTACATTGGTAATAAATTTATCATAAATTGGTATATTTGTGATAAATTTACCCTCCATTAGTTTATATTAAGTTGGATTAATACCAAGAAAAATCATAAACTAATAAACATGTATTAAACGGAAGGTGAAATTTGAACTAGTACACCCGTCAACTATTATGTTTCATCTAATTCAAAAATGTAAAGATAAAATTTAATGGAAATTAATGGGAAGTAAACTTGTTACATATGTACCATTTTAGGATTTTTGGTAGTCAAATTATAAGTTTGTGACAAATTTATCACAATGTATCGGTTTGAAATTTTTCATGATATTAACACATAATTATATTACTTAAAGTTTGTTTAAAATTTAAAAAAGAAAGATTGGCCTGGTTCTTCGGTCCCTTAGGAACTAGCCGGTTCCTAAGAGAATAGAAACCATGGAATAAATTTTAGGTTCTTGATTTTGGACTTACCTACTATGAAATAAATCAACTCTATTGCTCATAATGTGAAATCTTATTTCTTCAAGGAGACAAAATATTGTTCTTTTTCACGTTTTTGTTCCCAATGGTGCCTACCATGTTTTCATTTTCAACGCATGCTGCATATGTGGGCGGGACACTAGACAGAATATTTGGTTCATGGTTTCAGACAACCTAATCCAAATCTGAGAAGATTGGAGTTGCATCGGCCACGTGGAATAAGGAGGAAATTTATCAAATGCAGAAAATTGAGGAATATTTGGCCGTTCCGAGGGAGATACCGGACAATTTTCATCCTTTAAAATTTATGTTGGGTGGATGTGAGACAAGATTTTGTTTTTACTTTTCCACGGCCACGTATTTATATGGAAAAATTATTAAAAAATTTCTAAATCTATTATAAGATAATCAATTCATTTAAAAACCTTTTAATAGTATCAATTTAATTCTAAATTATAAGAAGATTTGTCAATTTACCAATATAGCCCTTCCAACCAATTATCCAAATAATATGATTATCACTAAAATGACAAATTTTCAAAAGGTTTAAGATTAAATTGATACATTTAAAAGGTTTAGGATCAAATTGACAATTCGTCAAAAAGTTTAAAACTAAATCGATATAGCTGAAAGATTTACGATTGAATTGACTATTTTATAATAAGTTTATGATTTTTTTTAAAAAATTATTCCCAATTCTTTCATGCCCTTCAATTCTCAAATAAGGTTGCTCTGGATATGGACTCAATTAGAGAGGATGTAGCATCATCACTCGTGGAATAGGTGGTCTATGTTCACTTACCCATCGTAGGTATTGCCAATGGCAATGACGAAAGCAAGATCGAATAAAGAGAAGGAAGAGGCATGAGAGACGTATGCGCATACACAAACATACACAAACAAACACGTACACATCGGGAGGGAGATGGGGGCGGCGAGGGTGGCAGCAACGACAAAAGCAAGATCGAGTAAAGAGAGAGAGAGAGAGAGAGGCACGAGAGACACATGCGCATACACAAACATACACAAACAAACACACACATTTGGGTGGGGGAATAGGGGCGGCAAGGGCGGCTACAACATTATGGTGAGCGACGGTCTCAAGTGGTGTAGTGAGGGAAGGAGATGTTTAATTTGGCAAACATCTACCCTTGTGTAAACTTTTTTTTTTCTTTTTTCGGTCGGTTGCCCTTGTGAAAATTTAGGGACAGGAGATGGTAACAAAGGATGACACCTTGATTAAAACATGTGCTTTTGTTTCCTTGTTTTTTCTTGATTCTATCAAGTTAGGAAAAAGAAAACCCAATTGCAAACAAGGAGAGGATAAGAAGTTGGAAAAGGACATCACTTTAGAAAATTGAACCATGACATTCATTCAAAAAAACAAAAAAAAGAAAGAAAGAGAAAAAGCTTCTAAGATGTGGCCACCCAGTGGGGCTCCCAAGTTAACAACCTTCTATTCTCAGGCTCTCTTTCCTTGCATCTTCCACTCCTCTGAAAGATTCCCATGACGTCACCGCAGGCATCCTCATCTCTCTCACCAATGTCATCTCCATCACCTTCCTCATCCTCAAAGACACCGTTTTCTTCCCAATCCTTTTCATCATCTTCCGTCGTGTCGTCGCCGGACATTCTATCTTCATCATCTGCAGAATCGACACATGACGAAGTGGGTTCTCTCAGGAAACATAGCCGAAGCCGGCCGTCGCTCCTTTCAGCTTGAAAATGAGTATAGCTCGATGGCGTCTCGATGGCTTCGATGACCAACCTCCCGTCTTCTCTGTGAGGCCTAACTTGGAGGGACTTTACCCCGCTAATAGTAGTCAGTGGAGGCGGAAAGCTGCGACGCGTCGGCTCCTTAGCCCCGGTGTGTTCACGGGGTTTAAGCGAATTCCAATCAGACCTCGACCCGTCGGTTGGAACGGACGGTACAACCATGCTGTCACTAACATGGTCGACGATACCAGTCTCATTCCCTAGATCCTCAGTGCACATCTCCAGGCTTCTCTCGTGCAGTGATATCGAAGAAGGACTCCTGGCTAATGGAGGGACATATGCAAAATCTTGCTTGTTGACTAGTGAGATGGGGTTGGCAAGAAAGTAGCCAGTCATCTTGGGGGTTTCGTTTTGCACCTCAGACCCTCTGCCGGACTTACCCAAGAGGCTGCCCTTCGAGGGCACATCTAAGGACTGAGAGAAGTGAGGAGGACTCGGTGAAGTCAATTTGAGCCGTATCGACACCGGCTCCATGATTTGCGACTCCAGACATGACTGCAGACCTTGGCACACCACGGTGGCCATGACAGAAGGAAGAACCAGGAAGAAGAGGGGGCAAAGTTTTTGGAAAGTTCAGCAGAGACAGCTGAAGAAGATAGAGCAGGCGAGAGAGATGAGATGAGATGATGAGGAGACGGAGGATGGGAGGGCGTGAATTTGTAGTGCGTCAGGAAAGGGGGGGCGGAGACAGAGGGAGAGGCTTGAAGAGCAGGAGCTCCTCGCACCACTTGAAATTATATAACCCTTGAGCGGCCACACCGCACAAACGGACAGGCAACAACAGTATAAGAAAAAGCTAAGGCCCCCCTTTATAGCAGCAAGCGGACACAGCAAGGTTCCTTCCTTGCCGAATCTTGAATATGCCCTGTCTTTTTTTTTTAAACACCAGGCTGGCTCGGACTTGGGATTCTTACAGTAAAAAGAAAAATTGGTCATTCCAAGTGGTTTCCGGAGCAGTTAACCGTGCGCTGTGTCGATGGGATTGGACTGAGTTTCACCGGGTCGGTTTCGATTTGGATACCCTTTCTCCACTTCCGAACATGAGAAATTGCTGAAACTAGAGACACACAGAAGAGCATAATTGAGAGAAAACAGCGTACTTTGACGATGTGTCCTCACGGACGAATAGAAAGCCCACGTTTTTCTGCTGATGTTGCTCATTTTGCTTGCGATCTATCCCGGAAAGCTCTGCATTATTTGGGCTTCTTAAAGCAATCGCGAACCGATCCACCCACCACCGACCGACGCGAACTCAATGCGCTGACCGGTCTTCCTGCCTCAACTTGGAGCGGTGGGGGCGACGGCTGGACGCTCGTCATGGCTGTGGTTGTACTGGCACATATGGATGGAGCTGTGCCTGGTCATATTATATCCCGTGAACTTGTTGTGCCTCGTGTATTTTCCCTTTTTTGGTACTTTTTAATTTGTATGTTTAATAATCGGAAAAATGACACAAATAGTCTCTGAATTATGATTCAATATGCAATGTGGTACATGAATTTTAGCAAAATGTGTAATTTAATCTCTAAACTTTTAATTTGTTTAATGTGGTTTTTAAATTTTGGTACGTGTTTAATATAATCCATGGATTATGTGAAAATATTCAATGTTATTTTTAATTTGAGATTAATGGAGAGATTATATTTAGCATTTTCAAATAGTTCAGGAATTACATTGAACATAATCAAAAGTTCAAGAGCCACATTAAACAAATTTAAAGTTCATGGATGATATTAAGCATTAGGCTAAAGTTCATAGGCTATATTAAACAAATTTAAAGTTTAAAGGCCACATTTACATTGGGTAAAAGTTCATAGATTATTTGTATCGTCATCCCTTTAAAACAATTTAGATTTTAAGAACATTTTCAATTTGATTTCTCAAATGCTCGGCTTACCCAATCCATGGTTTTTTTTTTCCCACGAGTTTGTTTCTCAATCCTTGGGCCACACATATTGGGTTCGCACAATACTTGCTTTCGCCTTGCTAGTCTCTATATAATAGATAGACCGTAAAAGACATAAGAAGATATAAATCTAGTCTAATGTCAATGTATGAATATCTTAAACGTTTAGATCCACTATTGAACATTAAACTTCAAATGAATGTAAATACCCAACACAACTAACTGAAATTGAACGTAAACGAGAAGTTCTAGCATCAAATTTAATAATATAAAGATACATTTATTTTGTAGAAAATAAGTGATTTAAAAAACTTTTCTCTTACAACGATTGCTTGTATTGCTTAAAAAGGTGAGTGAATAAAAAGTAAAAAAGGGAAATTTTTTATTGACTAATAATTTAAAAAAATATAAAAAATTGTTTTTATGAAAATATTTTTCAAATTACTCATCCTCTGGGAAATAAATAGAATCTAAAAGTTAGTTTACTTTCACGGACATTTGATTGAAATGCTATGTCCCCACTAGTCCCCCTCTATCCATTCATAGATATAGTGCATATTTTTTTACAAATCAACACGGATGGAATATATCAAGTAGAGCATTCACGAGCAAATAAGGAGATTTTTTTGTCCTCAATTTGATTTTCTTTGATCTTAGTATAAATCTAATTGTTATTTTTACGTTCAACTTCCACTGTGATTATAGGAGGGGTGATATTTTTAGCTCTTTATACTGTATGAAGAAGTATAAATGAAAGGAGTGTGGTTTATCCACTCAATTCCTTGTTTTTCTTTATATCCAAAATCCATATTTTTCCATCTTTACCAATGCCCCTCAAAAGGTTAAACTAAGTATTAAACGCAGACCACCATGAATCTAGATTTCTCACCCGGTTTTGTTCAAATACATTGGTCGCGGTCAGTTTTGTAGCTCATAGATTCACCAATGAAAATGCCCAATAGCATGCCTCTCTCACCTGACCCGACCCAGGTCACCGAATTATCATATGGATCTTACCCGATGATGCCGCCTTGGGTTTAAGACGTGTGATGAGCCCAGGGTCTGCAACTACAGTGTACCCCGAAACGATTAGATGGCTTCCATAAATTCTCACTGGAGATCTTGAATTGGATGATCAGAGTAGTTGATGCGAATATACAACTAACCCAGTCTGAATAATGAAAAACTTCAGGGGATTTCACCTCGATCCACTTATCCTCAACACGAGAAATTACTATACTTGCTTATCCAACGGTAATTAGGACCGAAATTCTGACGTAATGTTTACCTTTATCACCGCAGGTCCCCAAGTTCCTCCTCATATCTTTTCCTTCCCGAAGGAGGAGAGAATAGGGAGGTGACACTATGGGATCTCGTATCTCAAGGCAGATCTCTTACTTGTTTTTTCTCGAGAAAATTGTTAAAAAAATTACAAACCTATTGCACTTTTACCAATGTAGTCATACACTTGCCAATTGAGTGATAAACCTTTTCATTTTTTACCAATTAAGTCCATCCGACTAATTTTGATAAGAAATTATTGACATGGACAATTGGTGTTGATGAGGCTTTTTAAAATCATTTTTAATTTTTTTTGCTTTTTTCTTTATCTTTATATATATTTTTTAGGGTGCGGGAGAGAGGGCCAGCGAGGGTGGCCAGAAAAAAAAAGCATAAAAATTTCAAACAAAAATTAAATTATCATAAAAAATATTTTAAAAAAAAAGCTACGTTAACGTCAGCCGTCTATATCAACGATTTCTGACAAAAAATGGCCAGATAGATTCAATTGGTAAAAGATGAAAATGTTTAAAACTCAATTGGCAAAATTGAAAAGATTAAGATTGTATTGATAAAAGTGTCATAAATTTAAGATTTTTTTAATAATTTTCCCGTTTCTTCATCCTTAAATCCTTTAAGAACCTACTCAGATTTTTAAACTCAGTCATGGTTGTGGCTAATTACCGGAAGGGAAATAATTACAGCTGAAAAATAACCGTGTTTATAAAGTAGATGACCTGCAGCAGACATGTACGGGAACCAATAGAAATTATAAACCGATTCCCTTCCGTCACGACAAGATTCGCTGCAAAGGAGTCTGCAACCAAAGAGACAACATGAGACATCAGACCACACGTTACCTGGATCTGCAAATGTTTGGTTACAGATATTTTGCGTAAATATTCTCAAAGTGCTAAAGTTAACAATCTTTCAAGCTACTTATATATACACGGCAACAAACACACAGTCTACATGACCCCAAAACGCCTTGCGAACTCGTACCTTGATCAACATCAGACGAGCTTGCATATTGGCTCTGTCATAGCTCCAAAAGGTCACACCACGACTCAGAAAAAGGAACAGCCAAAATACCCATCACGAGAAAACAAGAAAATTACGCACCAGTTGACGCCTCCAGGAAAGCTGTTCGGCTTCTGATCAGTTCTCAACCGTTGGTGGAAATGAATAGGCTCTTTCAGGAGGGACATCAAACCAGCCATGAGTAGTCTTGATAAGTGGCCTCTGTGCGTTTGTTGAGCGGGCTCAGTTGATGCTGCTCTTCTTCTACCACCCTTGTGTGTGTGTGTGTGTGTGTGAGAGAGAGAGAGAGAGAGAGAGAGAGAGAGAGAGAGAAAGTGGGTGTTGAAGAGCATAGAGCACGAGCGGTGAGACTTTTCTTTAGTTGTTGCCGACGAGTTTTGGCTCCGGCGAGCCCTTCCCTCTTTTGAGTTCGGCAAAGGGAAAGAGAGAACCCCTCACCCTTTGATTTGCGAATTCATGAACATAAACCAAATTCAGAATAAATACTGGAACGTATATAATCTATTTGGTAATAGGATAATTTCAGAATAACATCCGCAAGCTTCATTTTTTTCTTATCAATTTTAATTATAGGAAATTCCAAATAAGGGCATAATGTGTACCTTTTTTTCAAATAAGGGCATGACTTGGTCATAATTAGGAATATGCAAAAGAATTAAGAACCGCTCGGATCACCCGGAAGTGGACCGAGCCGGTTTGGTTTTTGGTTGGAATAAATGAGTACCAATTCGGTTCCCGGTTTTAGGTGTGGAACCATTCATCCACCCAAGTAGATCGGACTGGTAATATATAAATATATATTAATTTTTCTTTAAAAAAATTTCTGACTAATAAAAAGTTTAAGGAAAATAAAAACCCTAAAATCTTAACTCCCTTTAACTAAGTGTTCCTCTCATCTTACTCTCATCTCATTTGAGTCGTCTCTCTATCTCTCACTCACGGCCTCTACTATCAAGCTCAACGTCCATCGACTCACAACCTTAACTCTCAATTTTTAATATGAGTTCAATTCTTTTACTGATCTTACAACTTAAGTATAGAGAAGTTCATTGTTTTTTGCTTTAGCTTGCTGAACAATGTTGCATCGAGTGCATGAAAGGAGATTAGTTCCATGGATCCATTCGAGATCAAGACCGGGAGGTCCGATTCCTAGGTTCCAACTTTTTGGAACTGGTTTTTAGTGGAGGATTCCCAATTCTAGGTTGGCAATTGCTTACTTAGAGCACCTAGTTATGATAGTTTCAAATGAGAGTCTAAAATGATATGATAGTTTCAAATAAGGATTTGATCTTGTCAGTTGGCTAAATATTCCAATAAGTCAAGGGCATTTTTGTCCAATATAGTTTTAATTTTAATTATATTTAAATTTAATTTAATTATAAAAAAACAAAACAAAAAGGAATGAAATTAGCCGCCATACCCCACCATTGCTAAGAAGGGCCAACGATAGTGGGGGATGGTGCTGGCCAAGGGTTGGTGAGGGCCTACGAGCCCTCGGGCAAGGGCCACCAACTATAGCCAACCCTTGGCAACCCACCCCCTACATTATCGACAATGGTGGAGCAATGGCAGCAAGGCCTATAGAGCCCTCGTCATTTTCCCTTCCCCTTCTTTTTTTTTTCCAATTTAATTTTTCATCTAATACATACAAACTAAGAAATAAAAAAAGTAAATGATGAAAATGCCCTTAATAGCCAGTGAAGTTAGGTCATTTTTTGAAACTAACATAGTAATTTTATACATTTATTTGAAATAATATCCACTTTAGGATCTTATTTAAGAAAATAATAACACTTTTAGCCTTTATTTCAAATTAGGTCTTCATGCCCTTATTTGGAGTTTTCCACTAATTATATGATGGCTAAATCCTAATATCATATAATATTGCATTGATGTCCATTCATGCTATGTTAAAGATTATAAATCATAGATAACTTGACAATTACGAGCGAGGGACTGTTAAGTGTCAGCAGTTTTTGAAATGAATTATAATTATTGATTATGATGTAATTGCTTTAATTAATTATGATCATTAATATCTTAATGATTTAAGTTTGAAAATTTAGCTATCCAATAATTTACATGTCATTTAATTCAACAGTTTAATATTTGACAACTTAATTCTTGTATGGTTGACCGTATCTGAGCATCGCACACATGTTTGTGAATCACAGAAAAATTACTCGATATTTCTGCTCATGATTTTGCTTTAAAATCTGAAACTAAAAAAAAATAAAATATGAATTGACTTTACATTATGTAAATATTTAAAAATGTTTCAAGTGTTTCATATTAGATACAAAATCAAATTTATAAGTGCTGCAAGATTTACAAAAAAATCAAAAATTGAAAGCAGAAGAACATGCAAAAGTTGAAGCGGTTGAAATCCAACCAGTGATAAGCTGCTAACGGGCCAAAAGGACGGGCATATAATAAACTGCTTCGATGTCGTTACTTCATATTAAATTCAGAATCAAAAGTTTGTGTAACTTAAAAATAAGTTCTTAAATACATGTTTCATGTATAAAATAATCAGATTTTACTATAAAAAAATTAGCCAAACTTGAGCTCTTATATAACACACCTTTTTTTAGATAATTATAGAACAATTACTAAAACTTATTATGATAATGCATTCTTAAATCCTCAAACACGCAACTTTGATGCATTTGAATCTTTTCATTAAATTTGTCAATTTCAAGTGAATGAAAAATGTCACGTGACTTTTTTTTATTTTTTTTATATCCCATGACTATTAATTAAAACAATGACATGTGAACATCCAATAAAACCTAACGGAGCTAACGGCAAGACAAATGATTACACGATTTCTCCTGGTTTTAGAAAAGCAGAACCAAATCAAACCGTAAATACAGTTTAGTTCCAATTGCAAACATTTTGGTCGGGAAAAAGATCCCCATGAACCAAAACACTAGTATTAACCTCTTTCCTTGAGAGGTTCATATTTACAACTAGAATGAAACTTGAAACAAAGAGCAAATTAGATGCGTTTAAAAAAGCCTAAGACTGTCACACTTCAGGTAACTTTACTGTCAAAACAGTGTGAATACAAATGAGCAGTGTAGTGCGCGGGCCAACATACCCATGCCATAAGATCAACCTGAAATCCAGACTTTCATATGCTTTAATGAGGACACAGATTCGGAAGGACAATGGAAGATAACCTCAGCAGCTGAGCACATTTTTTCTCACAGCAAGTAGTTTTGACAGATCAGTGGCTTCAAGTCTGAACAATCTGGCCTTCATAATCATCTTCTCCAGCACAAGTGCATCCCCGAGAAGAAACTTAATTAGGGCAAGTAGATGTTTCGACCCAAAACTATCAGTTTCCCAATCAATGATCTCAATTCTCTTGAGATGTTTCGCCAAACATTGAAAATTCCTCTTGCGTGAACACAAAAAACCTTCCTGAGATTCTTCATCAAGCTCAAACTGCATATAGGGACCTCATTTAAGAAACTTACTCCACATCAAATGCAGATCCACGGGGAAAATAAATAAATGCATTGGCTCACTACAATTTCAAACAAACTTTCATTTGTCCACTGCAAATGCTAGTACTTTATAACGAGTCTTAATCAAATTAAGCTCTTAAACTTGTCTACATATGTGAAACATGTTCTCCTTCTAAGTGCACATTGCCATACTCTTGGTTCAAGATCCTAATGCTACATGGCAGCAAAGGAACCTCCAGTACATCATCGTAGTTACTTTAAGACATGAACTAAAACAGCTTAATATTGCCCTGCACAAATGTTCAGCAGACTGACAGTCATGAGCGAACAAGAGTTTGAAATTGATCATCTTTACATGCTTCCAAAGTTTTAACTCACTGTTTAAACAGTCGTGCGAGAAAGAAGTCAGCACAAGAAGCAAACTGAAAATATCATAGCACAGGAACAAACCTTCAATGGGGGAGGCCAAACAGGTGTATGACTAATTTTTCCAGGCACAGTGAACTTCGTAGCATGTATGCTATCCCAGGAAGATTAATTGGTCCATGTACTGTCAGATTATGACATTTTAACAATAGAGATGGCATTCCTTCCATCTCCATAAGGGACAGAATCTAAGCACATTGAGCAAGCAACATAGAAAATCCAATTAATACTAGTTTTCCTGTTTAACATGAATAGAGAATAACAAATTTACAGTCCAACAAGTAGAAATGAACAATTGAATCTCTTTAAGAATCGATGCCTTTTACATATGCTTCTCACGTAGAACTTGTGATATTTCAAGGACTGAAAATTCTAGTAGTTGGTCACATGAGATAGGGAAACTACTTGTCGACTGAAGTTTCCAAGTTAATCCATCCATGGCCATCATAAAATATGGTGAGAATACTTTGTAATATGATTATGGAACAACAGTATAATGTAACGAGAGAGCATGACCCGGTTTTGTCAACCAAAGATGACTAGATCCATCACTCTGTCATATTTCCAGATGATAGAATTTCCTCTACGAACTAAAAGAATGAACTGATAAGTAACCTTCTCAAATAATCTCTTCATGCATTTTTCTCATGAAAATCACGTCTTAGAATGTTGCATTGATCCCAGATCTAGTGGGCATTCATTGTGCCATAAATTGACTCATCCCAGATTCATTTATTGGAAATTAAACAGAGGGAAGAAGCTCCAAGGTTCACAATACTTTCTTATGATGTAAATTTGAGCACAAAGTTGTATATCATCCCATCAGCTGAATTAATTATACATGCGATCTCAATGATTCCCCTTGATGAAAGACTAGAAGGCCGCAAAAAGCCGAGGTCACTCAGCTGGGGCAACAAACACCAAGAAACACAGTGCTAATCACAGACACAAATCAACACGATCATGTCTTATAAATGGTTAAATTATCGAGCTTGTACCTCCAAACACCAACCCCCGATGGTGATTATAGGAACTCGGTGCAGCTTCTCAAAAGTTTCCTTTAACAAGTTGCAGCACCTCCTCTTGTCACGAGTTAGAAAATCAAAATCTAACTCGACTTCCACCAAAGAAGATACATCGTCAAGTTTGAACGGGCCAAGCCTCCCTAATACACGCAACAACAGCAAATGCGGCACCCAAATTTCCTCCAGGATAATGGGCTGGACGAGTACCAACTCTTTCACTCTTGTCGATTCTATTATAATATTCGTCATGCCCATGCCCTGGCGCTTGCGCGCAACTCAAGGGACTCTAAAACGGGATTTTCTCTGACGATTCGCCGGTGGAAATCATCAGTCAGCCCCACGTCTTCAATCAACAAGACCTTAAGACAAGGCCACCTAGTATTGCTACCCCTATCCAGCGAGAAACGGCAGAAACGGACATCCAGGCGCACCAACCAGCTAAAGCAATACAAGAATCCCGGCAGTACATAAATGGACTGCGGATGGACAGTCATCCACAGGCGGAGATCCTCCACACGGTGCCGCACAGCGAAGCAGAGCCAGAGGTCGACCTTGGGGCAGTAGAGCCTGTCGTACTTGAAGCTGGTGACGCGGAACCTCTTCACCCTGGGGGAGATGCACTGGTCGGGGAGATGCGCTATCGACGAGGAACAAGAAGTCCAAGATACTGCGACGCGGGTCTTCAATCTCTGCATTGAAGACGAGGTCCGTGGTGGCGGTCCAAGTGGACTTCTGAGCTCTGCTTTGTGATCTCAAGTGTTGAGCCATGGCAAGTGGTGTTGAAATAATTTATGTAGAGTATGATGGAGAGATACGAAGGTGAATACCGAGCAGTGGAGAGAATGTTCGAATTGGATGCTATTGCTATTGTTGCCGTCGGAGAGAAGGGTCAAGTGGATCGATGTGATCGAGCAAGCGCTTGCTTGCTGATGAATTCTAGGGCATCTCGAGACTCGAATCAACTCGCCTGCTCATTGTGGAATACCTTCGAGAGGAGCCTGCGATGGCCAAAGAAGAACTCAAGGCTTGCAAGACAGTCGTGGCGAGCAGCTTGGAGTTTCCATCATCTTCTGATCAAACTTCAATCAACCTTTTAACGTTAGACTCTTTTTGATTCATGAAAATAAATGGTTTTGAATATTGAATAATCATTTGAATTATTTAATGAGAAATACTTTCATTATCGGCAATAATGATGTCCAGAAACTTTTATAGACAATGAAATTAATTTTGATTCATTCATTTTTGCAGGTAATTTAAATGATTATTTTTAGGAAAATATTTCCAATCATTCATTTTTTTTTTAGAAGTAAACGCATCCTTACAATGCCCTCTTTTTCTCCTATAACAACATTATAGCGCCTCGCGTAAAAACTTAACTATATTCAATGCCCATGGTCTCGTGATTGACTGGAAAATTATCTAAAAAATTATAAACTTATTGTACGAAAGCCAATTCAATCTTAAAACTTTCAATTATAACAATATAGTCCTAAAATTTTTGACTTTTTTCTAATTTGATCATAGACCTTTTAATTGTATCAATGTAGTATGTAAGATATACCCCATGTAGAATGTGCTTTGATGTTATCTTTCAAATTGAAAAAATAATTTTAATTGTTAGAAAATGACAGATTCTAGATGATTTCAAATGAGCTTAAGCATCAATACGTATGCAAGATATGAGATTATTGTATTTAATAAGAGTCAAATATCCTAAATAGATAGGAGAAGTACAAACTTCTGTTACGCTGATAATGGACCTAATAATTATCCAAAGTACAAACTAAAATTTCTAGATAAAAGTTAAAACACTATATATGATGTAAATATAAGATGCGAAATGGCTAGAGATGGAGGACAAGTACAATAAAATGAAGATTTCCTTGACTAATGTATATTTAAGTGTGATTTAGACTATCTGTCGGTCATTAATTTAAGTGTATTAGCGGATCAAATCATGCTTTATTTCGATGCGCTTTGTAGGTATATTTAGATGTACTTTTTCTCCTTCTTCAATCGTGTATGTTCGTACTAGTGCAATTTTGACAAGAAAATCTGAAATTGGATAACCATTTTTGGTAACCCATATCGATGTTCTGTAATCTGCATCATCACTTTTGTGATTTTTAGTTTAAATTGCATCATTTATTTATTTTGGTCGTTAAATTGCGTCATCTATTTTTATTTTTTTGTCGAAATTGCATCATTTATTGGAATGGTCCTGTTTACGACATTGTTGTTCTTCTTTCACATTTGCCCTCCCCTAGTTCCAAATCTTCCCGACTTGGAAACCGTATCAAAACCGAACCTAACCACAACTCAGCCGTGCCTTTCCTCGGGATCTCCATCACCGACGATGGTCGTCTCGCCGTTGTCGCTTGACCTCCAGGCCGAGCCACCACCTCACCACCTATGGCATGCCGTCAAGGAGCATAGGAAATCAAGGAAATAATAGGCCAAGGAGATGGTCAAGATTAGGGACATCAAGATAGGTCATGAACCCATTTTGTGAGTCATGTTCTATCTTAATGGATCGAAAATGGGTCACACATTTTGACCCATTTATACGTGTGATCCATTTTCGACCCATTTTTAATCTAACTGTAAAAAGCGTTTTTTTTTTCTTTGAGTCATCCTCAAGCTCAGTAAGTGGTGGTGACCTACCAGCGATACTCCGTCACTCACCTCCACCCCCATCTCAATTTATAGGTTTTTACAAATATATATTTAATTGGTGAAATTCTTTAAAAATATTTCAATTTATAGGTTTTTTACATTTTTTATTTTATTTACATTTTTTTAATTTTTCAATTTATACGTGTGTTTTTTCTTTGAGTCATCATCAATCTTAGTAAGTGGTGTTGACCTACCAGTGACACTCCGCCGCTCGCCTCCACCCCATCTCAATTTATAGGTTTTTTACAAATATATATTTAATTGGTGAAATTCTTTAAAAATATTTCAATTTATAGGTTTTTTACATTTTTTATTTTATTTACTATTTTTAATTTTTTAAATTTGATTTGAAGTTTTATTCATTTAACATAAAACTTAGAGTGAGTTTGGGTTTCTCTACAATAATAATGGCTTTTAGCAATACGGGTTGGATCGAGTATGGGTTACTAAATCTACATTATATGAATATGGGTAAAAATGGGTTAAATGGATCAATATGGGTCGGATCATTTTTACCCGACCCAAACCTAACCCGACTCACCCATTTGACGGGTCTAGTCAAGATGAACGGAGTATGCCTCAAAACTTCAAGAAATCGAGAGTTTCATGAATATCCTGGAATATTCTCGAATGTAATATAAATAAGGAATGCTTGTATCGTGGAAGAGTTGGTAGATATATATATTTTTCTTGGTCGGCGGAAGAGTTGGTAGGTATGGGGATTGTATCTTTACCATTAGATCAATGGGAGATCTACGGTTATAATTTGATGGGCTCGTGTATAAATAAGGGTCGCATCTCGTTCATTTGCATCATTCCTCAACTCCGATACGAGAAGAGCAATAAAAACATTCTCTCGCTAGAGTTTCTCTTTGTGATTCGACGAGTGCCGAGTGAGTGAGCGCTATTTTGAGGGAAGGTTGAGCTCGGCTCACTCGAGTGAGGAGTGAACGAGTCAAAGAAACCCTAAGTGCCGTGCCATTGCGATCTCAAGGGTCGACCCATAACAAGTTGTCAGAGCACACGATTGAGAGACTTGGAGGTACACATAAAGTGATCGAGAAAATGTCGGAATTGGATATCATTGCCGTAGCTGCTGATGGAGACAAGGGTAAGAGGAGTCATTCAATCAACCTTTTAACGTATGATGCCCTTTTTGCTTCCTAGAACAACATTAAAATGCCTCGTGTAGAGGGTACTCAATGCACATGGTCTTGTTATGTTGATGACCAAGTGCACACGGTAGAAGGAAAAGCACAGCATAACAAATTAGAATAAGATATGCCACATTCAGGATGTGCTCTGATGTTATCATTCATAGATAGAACATTACTTAGGCTCCGTTTATTTTGCAAAAAAAATGAATGATTTGAATATTTTTTTAAAAATAATCATTTGGATTGCTTGAAATAATTAGCTAATGAAAATAGTTTTCATTATCGATAATAATTTATATTTGAATATTTTCGTTGATTCATTTTTGTAACCAATGTGAGCGATCTTTTCTTTAAAAAAAAGTTTTTTGAAATAATTACTTTTCCACAAAACAATAGAGCGTAAGTGTCAATATCTATATGAAATTTGAGATAATTGTATCCAACAAAAATCAAATGTCCTAAACTATAGTAAAAGCAAAAATTATCTTGTTGCATTGATGATTGAGCCAACTAATCCGAAGTAGACACTAAATGTCAATTATAGAACTTAAAAACACCATAGGATCCAAATATAAGGTGCAAGATGAGCCCTTGAGATGGAAGTCGTGCGATAATTTGAAGACTTCTTTGATTAATATATTGTAATTACTTGAAAATGCAGTGGTGGACATTTTATGCTCAAGACAGTGCACTGATGGTGGATTGATCAAGCAAACAAAACGTCAATAGCATCATACCCAATTATTGGACCTGAGTAGGTCCCTAAACTGCTTCGTCTAAACTCCGAGACGTAAAATACGGGGATATTCTCACCTAGTTGGGGAAGAAAAATATACAACTTGGAATAAAGTGTGCGAGATGTGTGGACATTGGCATATTAAAATAAGGAATGCAATTAAGGTTGGGTGCCCTTACTAGAGGGACTACTGCTTGTGGCACTTGTATGTAGAAACATCATTGGAGGAGGAAAAGTTGATGAAGTTGACCTCGACTTCGGTTCACTATGAGCCATAATCCTCCAACAAGCCAAGAGTACTTGAAAGAGAACATTCATCACTATGAGCCATAATCCTCCAATAAGCCAAGAGTACTTGAAAGAGAACATTCATGATTCTTCAATCGATGGCCTTCATCAATAATCAAATAATGCCACTGCATTTTCTTCAAAAATGCTTTATCTCTCATGATGAGTTCATAATGAGTAATCAAGACGCTAAGTTTTCCCTCTCCAAATAACTCTTCCCTCATCACCTTTCTCTCATCCATACTTCCATCATAAAGCACAACTGCAATACTGGACATGAAGAAAATAACAAGCATCTGAAATTGTAGTGAGGCATGCGAGCAATTGCAAGCCCATCTCATACGAGAGACCTTGGAGCTCAAGTTGAAAATTCATTAATCCAGTTTGGCAGCATGGCCTTCGGAGTCACTATCAAATGAGGCCATATGACATCGTTGTTTTCCATGAGATAGGCAATCAATGAGATGGTCTCCATTTTATGCTCAGGATAGTCCTGAAGCATAGGAAATAAGTACCAAAGAAGCTCCAAGAGTATGTCCTTCGCATCTTGCATTTGATGTTGGAAGCTGAGGTATGGCTCCTGTTACTGCTGTCTTACTGTTGTTTGTTTTCCATAAGATAGGCAATCAATGAGATGGTTTCCATTTTATGCTCAGGATGGTCCTGCAAGTGAAGCAATTGAAGCATAGGAACTAAGTACCAAAGAAGCTCCATGATCATGTCCTTCCGATCTTCCATTTGATGCTGGAAGCTGAGGTATGGCTCTTGTTACTGCTGTCTTACTGGTGTTTTCCTGGACATTGTTTCAGTTATAGTTCAACTTGTGCTTGATTGAGAATGCGTCGATACAAAGTCATGCGAGCTGCAATTTTGATTAGGGATTAGTATAGGTGATGATTTCAATGTGAGTTCGTTTTATCTCCATCTCAATTCGTTTGATGAAGTCGATTTTGCCGAGTGATGTTAATTGAGAGGAATTTAAGTTCGATTGAATTGGGCGTTGAAATTAGGAACTCTCTAGGATCAAGTGGAATGCTTGCTGGGGAAGAGATCATGTAAGATAAATTGGAATCTATACAATGTTACCCTCCATTTATCTTGTCATGCGATGACGATGTGATCAAATGAATTTGTCAAAAGTGTGTCGCAAACTTAAGAAATAATTTTCAAGGGTAGATTAAAACTTCTACAATGTCAGCCTTCATGTAATTGGTTCAATGCCTAGAGCTCCAATAGAATGTCAAAGCACGACACTAGAGGATGAGCTGGATTTCTCTTTGAGAATTCTTTTTAGTTGGGTAACCTTTTGAATGAAATTCACAATTATGGGATGTAATTTAATACGACCCTAATTTAATACGAGTGGAAAATACAGTAATAGTTTGGTGAAATTCCCTCCTCTGCTTTCTAGAACCTGTCCCCATTAGCAGACCGGAAACGGAAAAATCAATCAGGGAATTCCACGCCGAAAAGAGAAACTCCAGAAGAAGAATCCAGGAAAGAAATCAGAGAAAAAAAGGGTGGAAATTAGATGTCGGGTTTGTTTCTCCTTTCGAAACTCCCGTGGTCGAACGCATGCCCCTTTCGGTAATTTCACACCCGCCTCCCACCTGGTACAAAACTCACGAGAGAGAGTGCGCCCCTGCGAAAGCCTCTTTGTCGCTCCTATTTTCAATTTCTCACGCTCGAACTCGAAGGCGAGGGGAGGCCAAAAGCCAAAGCCTTCTTTTTTCCCTCTCTACTTCGCCTCAAGATTTTTTCCCCAAACTTTTTTTAAATAACAGTTAAAAGAAAAAAAAAAAGAGAGAGAGAGAGAGAGAGAGAGAGAGCACGCGAAACGAGCCGTTGATTCGATTTCGCGCGCCTCCTCGTCCTCCTTCCGACCCCCATGGTGGCTCAGCTCGAGTGCCCCCAGCCGCCCCAGCCGCAGCCGCAGCCGCAGCAGCAGCAGCAGCGGCGGCGCGAGGCGGAGCCGGAGCGGGATGGTTCGTCGCCGCTCGATGATCGCGTGGTGGAGAAGACGAAGTCGCTGATGTGCGCCCTCGGCCTCATCTCCCGCAACCTCCCCTTGCCCCCCGACCTCCTCAACGCCGTCTCCTCCATCTGCGACGACCCGGAGGAGGGCGGGGATGAGGGCGGGGAGGGCGGCGGTGGATCCGAGGAGGAGGTTGCCGCGCCGCGGCGGCCGAGAAGGGTCCGGTGAGGGTTTTTTTTTTTTCCTCTTCTTTTTTGGTTTTTTATTTTGGGGGTGGGGGAGGGGTTTTTGATGTGGTTTCGGTGCGCCTCGGTTCTTGATCCGGAGGGGTTCGTTCTCGCGATTGGGATTCTGCGGCGTTTTGCTTTTCGATTCGGGGTTTTGAAAAGGATTGCGGAATGCCCCCGTGTTGTGGATTTCGGCGACCGGGCTGGGCAATTTTGTGAATTTAGGGTTTTTGCGTGGTTCCTCTTCGGTTTTTGTGGTGTTGCTGCTGCGTGGGATTTGATGATTGCGTGCGAATTGTTTGTGATTTTTAGATGTCCTCTGGTGCTATGTGAGGGTCTTGGATAGGCAGTTTTGCGCGCATATGCTAGACAAGTGGTTTGTTGGATTCCTTGGGTTGCCTATTCTATGGAACAAACCCAATATGCTGTGTACCGAGTTTGGTTTTTTTGGTCTGACTGGTTATCCCGACATCGATAGCTAATTGCTGCCCCCGTTTTTTAGGAGTGCTGGGAGTGAGTTCCAATCTGTCGTATGGCCTTTTAATTAATTAGCCAGCATCACTGCAGTGGTTTTCCTTAATAATGTCATAGTACTAAGGGTTAGAGCTTCACTTTGAACTCAAGCACTAGGGTATGAGCCTCCTATTAAAGAGTTTCTCAAGTAAAGTTGTGGTTAAAGCTCTCTTTTACCTGCAATTCTCGCCATTTTGAATTTAAAATGTGATGAATTGAGTTGAGTAGCTTCTTCTGATGCCAGCATTGGCTAGAGTATGGCGACTTTCACAAGTGGTGTGGGTTTATATGGGAAATGAATAGATTGGTACTTAGCTTTACAAACTTTTCTCATTTTACAATCAATTGGTGTGGAGAGGTTTTGGTTTCCTCCTTAGATTGCCGTAATTTGCTTTGTGCAATATTCTGCAAGATACAATGTCCCTCTGGTTATCATTTTCACTTTGGATTTTGGTTATTATTGTTGTTTGAACCTTATAATGATTGTGCTTGTGAATTAGGTGATCAACTAGTATTGGGAGGTTTTGCACACTCATTGACCGTGCTTAATTATCAAGAAACACTATTTGTTCCTTATAATGCTTATTTATTTGATTAAATTTCTTTTCTTCCAGTTTAAAATTCATGTTTTGTAATAACTTTAATGCAGGTTGACCATGTTAACTCTAGCAGACGAGATTTACTTGCAGAATTTGAGGATGCCCTATTGAGACAGCGGATAAACTGCATGTCAGGTTCTAAACTGGCAGAATCAAAGGAAAAGCGTCTTCAAAGCCAAGTCCAGCATCGCATAAGTGAACTTGAAGGTTACTGTGGTCTCAACTTTGTCATGCATCATCACACGATTCACTTTATACTTTGCATGTTGTAGCACGAGTTCTCTGTTTTCGACAAAAAATATTGGTTAGTAGGTTGTTCTTCAAATGCGTGCATGCTGCTTCATGTTTACTACGCATCTAGGGCTTGAAGCCACATGTTACACTTATTCTGTCTCTCTAACTGATGCTTTGAATCTTTGGTTAGAATTGCCATCAACCAGAGGGGATGATCTGCAGACAAAGTGCTTACTTGAACTTTATGGACTGAAGGTAAATACTCGCTTGATGTTCTTTGGATTGTTTTGCTTATTGCTCTATTTGTTATATAATGCACTTACTAAAGACTGTTAATTGGATCTTGATCCTGAGATTTTAATGTGATTGTAGCATTTGAATGTTTCATGTCCTAAGATCCATAACTCTTCCTTATTTAGACTGGAGTTATTGAAAAAGTTGCTGTCAGATGTCTGGACCTTTATCATAGGAGAATGTTGACTGTGTTTGTGTGATGAATGGCTACACGAACAGTAACTGTTTGAAATGTCTTGTGCATTCAATAGCAACTAGAACCTCATGATTAAGCTAGTGATTTCCTTTGCAACCTTCATTTTGTTTCTTGGGTTTACAGTCAGCTGTATAACTTTGATTGTAGCATGGCGTGATTTGTCTTTCTCAAATGTGGATATTTATTTTTTTCATTTGGCTTTTGGATATTAAGGGATGATTAGAGTTCTGACTTTCTGGGGAAACACTTTTTTCTCTCAGCTAGCAGATTTGCAAAGTAAGGTTCGCTCCCAAGTGAGTTCAGAGTACTGGCTCCGTTTGAACTGTGCATACCCTGACAAGCAGTTGTTTGACTGGGGTATGATGCGATTGCGCCGCACTCCATATGGTGTTGGGGATGCTTTTGCTGTGGAAGCTGATGATCATTTCAGAAAGAAACGGGATGCTGAGGTAATCTAATTGGAGATGCAGCACCTATCAACATTACTTTTATGTGGCTATGGAGGGGAAAGACTGGAATCGTTTTGCCCTTGCATGAGATAAGATGAGATAATATCTTGTTAGGAATTCAATGTAATGAAATAGATATCTACAATCTGTTCCTACGATATATGGCAATAGCCAAGCCCATAACTAACTTTGAATTGACACATCCTTTAATTACATTTGGATTTCATTTTTTTATAGACATGGATGAGAATGTGGGAGAAAAGCTTTTTTCTGATTCTGGTACCTCAATTTTGATTTGCAGAGGCTCTCGAGATTGGAAGAAGAAGAAAAGAATCTTGTAGAGACCAAAAAAAGGAAATTTTTTGCTGAAATACTTAATGCAGTACGAGAATTCCATTTACAAAATCAGGCTTCTCTAAAGCAAAGAAAGCAGAGGAATGATGGGATCCAGGTGGGCATCCTTCTCGCCTATTCTTTTCTTTTTGTTTATCTGTCACAAAAAGGGAAGTCGATATTACAATGTGGTTCCTATGATGGTTTGGCACTGCAGGCTGAGCTCATATTTATTTTCAGAATATGGTCATCTTGAATCAAAGATCTGATACTGGTTCTATGTGGGGCATGCTGGATTGGATGTATTCAGCCACATTAATTATCTGGCATCTGAAAGTTCTCATGCAGTTTAAGAGAATAGGGTAACCTTGGTCATATGAGTCTGCTAAACTTTTCCTTGTCTGGAAAGCAACATCCAGGCACTTGAAACAAAGAGGGTTGGGTTCTTTCAGTGTGAAAGAAGATGATGAAACTAAGTCAAGTTAGAAGTGGGCTTGAAAGTTCCACACTGTCCTTTGCTTTGTATGAGATAGTTGTATTCTTCATTCACATTTAGGATGGTACTTTTATTTTTTGACAAATTAGGAATAATGGCTCAAATCAGTTATGAAGCCCAATGAAGATCATCAGTATTTTCTTCCTCTTTTGTATCGGCTCTGATTCTTTTAATAGTGTTTCCAGTTCTATTTTGGGGGAACTGTTCACCGGGATATTTGGCTAATTTTGAAACTTGGAAGGAAACTACTTTACGACTGATGTGATATGAGCTGTAAGGGTTCTGTTAGGTTGGATGCGACCATTAAAATTATCCGTTGCATACTACCTAATAGGAGATAAGAGTACATAAACTTCTGCTTTAAATGTTCCTTATTGTGATCCTTACAATTATCATTTGATGCAGGCCTGGCATGCAAGGCAAAGACAGCGTGCTACCCGTGCTGAAAAATTGAGGTTCCAAGCTTTGAAGGCTGATGATCAAGAAGCATATATGAAAATGGTAAAAGAAAGCAAAAATGAGCGATTGAATACGCTTCTTGAAGAAACGAACAAGCTGCTTCACAATTTAGGAGCTGCTGTCCAGCGTCAAAAAGATGCTGGACATGCTGATGAAAGTGAGGATCTTAAAGATTCTGAAGCTGATTTGCCTGAGTTGGATGCTTCAAGCAGTGGAACTCCTGCAGATGGACTTCCTTATGAAGAGGCTGATGTCTCTGAATCAGATCGCAATGATGACTCCAATGACTTACTTGAGGGTCAGCGGCAATATAACTCTGCTATTCATTCCATTCAGGAAAAGGTAAAACCATTTTATCTGATTCTTTTCTTTCTTTTTTTTTGCATAAAATGCCTTTAGATATATTCTCTTACTACCTTTATGAGCTATAGAGTGATATAAATGAGAAAAATTACTAGCTTCAGCATTTTATCTCTCTGATGAATCTAAGATTCTTATCATTTGAATTTTCAATCTTTGATAATACCTTTAGAATGCTAAGTAGGCACTGTCAGGTGAATGGCCCATTATGCGTTTTTCCACCCAAAAAATTCCATTATGTTTTTCATGACCTCATTTTGCCTCTCTTTACTATAGTCTAAATCAATTGCGGATTCTACAGGTAAATGAGCAGCCATCCATGCTTCAAGGTGGAGAATTGAGGCCCTACCAATTGGAAGGACTACAGTGGATGGTTTCATTATTTAATAACAACCTAAATGGTATTCTAGCTGATGAGATGGGGTTAGGGAAAACAATACAAACAATATCATTGATTGCCTATCTCATGGAGAACAAGGGCGTCACAGGGCCTCATTTGATAGTAGCTCCAAAGGCTGTGCTGCCCAACTGGAGTAGTGAATTTTCAACTTGGGCTCCAAGGTGTCTCTCTCTTGCGCGTGTGTGCATATGTGATGGGCTTGCATGCCTCACTTCACTTTCAGATGCTCATTACTTTCTTTATGTCCAGTATTGCAGCTGTGCTTTATGATGGACGTCTGGATGAGAGAAAGGTGATGAGAGAGGAGTTATCTGGAGAGGGTAAATTTAACGTCTTAATTACACATTATGGCCTCATCATGAGAGATAAGGCATTTTTGAAGAAAATTCAGTGGCAGTATTTGATTATCGATGAAGGACATCGATTAAAGAATCATGAATGCTCTCTCTCAAGGACTCTTGTATCTGGGTATGATGCTATTTAACGTTTCTATTTGCTTGATTAATCTGCCATTGGTGCACTATGCTCCAACTGACTATTACCATCAATACTGACATCTTCAACTGCTGAAAAATTCTGTCTCCTCTCATGTCATCTATAGCTGAGGCACTTTTGTTATGCTGAACCTCTTTTTGATGACCTACTTATGCCTTATTTGCTGCATTGGCGATACTGCAAAATTGTCTTCCATGTTTTCTGTCAAAGAGCTTTCCAGGTTTCAATCCTACTATATTTTGTTAAGCAAGAAGGATAGTGATTAGCAACATCTTGATTTGGTATAGATGTTTAATACTCTTTGCCTGGATACGCATTGAAGGAGCATATTAAGCTTTACTTTAGTAAAAGGACAGTGATTTTCTTCTGCTTCTGTTGACCATCCTAGGAAAATCTCAGTACTTCAATTGCAGAATGTTTTTCCAGTATTTATGTCAGAACCGCATTTAGAATTAAAGGCAAGTTCGTTTGGCTGCTGTAGTGACTTTATAATTCAAAACTGGTGGTATCATATTGCAACTATCAAATCATCTAATATTGTGTCATAGAGTCTTTGCTCTAACACGAGTTGTGTTCAGATACAGTTCCCTATTATGTGTAGGTCTTCAATGAGCAGTAGATTTTCAACTCCTTTAATTATTAGATAATGGTATTTTATACAGAACTAAAATGCGAGCATTTTCGAGTGTGTATCTTAATATTTGACCAGAAGAAAATTGTTAAATGTCTCTTGGTGCCCCAAGTTAATCCATGTCAAACAGAAATGCCTGCTTCTAAAGTAAGCATTTATGTAAAAGGTGGACTTTTGGAATTTATTTTTATTTGAATACTGCTGTTGAACATTTTTTATCCCTTTATGTTGTTATATCTGTTGGTTCAGCTGACTAATTTAGTTGGGATGTTTTTTGGGAAATGGTCTAATTAGTGGAATTTCACTTATGCAGCTATCAGACTCAACGCAGGCTTCTTTTAACAGGCACACCAATTCAGAATAGTCTGCAGGAACTATGGGCACTGCTCAATTTTCTTCTTCCAAGTATTTTCAATTCGATTCAGAATTTTGAGGAATGGTTTAATGCTCCCTTTGCGGACCGTGGTGATGTGTCCCTATCAGATGAAGAAGAGCTATTAATTATTAATCGTTTGCATCAAGTATGTATGGACTTTTTGTTGTCAAATTATCGGATCCCACTTTCAACCATTTTCTTCTTTTTAATTAATTGTATGTTTCACTCTCAAGGTTATAAGACCATTCATATTGAGAAGAAAGAAAGATGAAGTGGAGAAGTTCCTTCCAGGGAAGTCCCAGGTTATATTGAAATGTGATATGTCAGCTTGGCAGAAAGTATACTATCAACAAGTGACGGATGTTGGCAGAGTTGGGCTAGATACTGGTTTGTAGCTTATGCTCCTTGAACATTTCTGTATGCTGTGGTCCCATGATGAAACACATATATGCGGAAGTGTATTAATTGTTTAATCTGGTCATATATAAGCTTCACATATTGTCCTTTAATTATGAAAATTACTCTAATGAACTTGAATAATGGGAAGTAACTAGAGGGGCTTTTTTTTTTTTGGTTTCCAGTTCCGTCAATAACCTGCTTACTTAAGCATGTACATATTTGCTAACTAGTCTAACCCTTTTCAGGATCTGGAAAATCAAAGTCTCTACAGAACCTCTCGATGCAGCTTCGCAAATGTTGTAACCATCCTTACCTTTTTGTTGGGGAATACAACATGTGGCGCAAGGATGAGATCATCAGAGCATCAGGGAAGTTTGAGTTACTTGACCGCTTGCTCCCAAAACTCCATAGATCCGGGCATAGGGTCCTGCTTTTCTCACAAATGACTCGCCTTATGGACATTCTTGAAATCTATTTGCAACTTCATGATTTCAAATATCTACGACTGGATGGTTCAACAAAAACAGAAGAAAGGGGGCTTTTGCTGAAGCAATTCAATGCCCCCAATTCCCCATACTTTATGTTTCTTTTGAGTACTCGAGCTGGAGGCCTTGGTTTGAATTTGCAAACAGCAGATACAGTAATAATATTTGACAGTGATTGGAACCCCCAAATGGATCAACAGGCAGAGGATCGGGCCCATCGAATAGGACAGAAGAAAGAGGTCAGAGTTTTTGTGTTGGTTAGTGTTGGATCAATTGAGGAGGTAATTCTGGAGCGTGCGAAACAAAAGATGGGTATTGATGCCAAGGTTATCCAGGCTGGACTTTTTAATACAACTTCTACAGGTGAGTTGTGCTTAACCATCCATTAATTATTGCTCAATCACCTATTATTGTAATACATAGAAGTTTGTACAGTTGACAGATCTGAAGTGCGAATGAAAAAGGAGAAAGATAAACTGTGCTTAGAAAATGGTATCTCATAAGGGTTATGCAATATATCTGTTCTTAAAAGTTTTACTATGAATAAGTAACCTGTAACCTATCAGCGACTGGGTAGGAACTTGGACTAGCTGGTGATTGAGCTGTGTTGCTTGCTTTAGATCTATATACACATGCAGTGTGTATGCTTGCAGGTACACAAGCGTGCTTGTTGTGCCTTGTTTCTAAGTTTAGAAACAACTAGAAAGTGAGGTACTGGAGTAGTTGTGTAATTTTGTATTCAGAAGTACACTGATCAGCTGGCCAAATTGTAGCAAGGCCATTTAGATGCAGGAATAAATTGAGTAATAGAAGTTGCATATTTTGTTCGTGGTTGTTGACTATACCAGAGTCTTGGATCATTTAGAATGCTGTATACTGCAGAACTTGTCAAGTTTCAAAATAGTCCTTTTATTTGGGTGATAAAGGGCAAAATATGCATGAAATAGTGCCTTAGGTATATTTTCTCTTAATTTCATGTTTGAAATTCACTTTACTTTGATGTCACAGCACGGGACCGAAGAGAGATGTTAGAAGAGATAATGCGTAAAGGTACCAGATCATTGGGCACAGATGTGCCAAGTGAGAGAGAGATCAACCGCCTCGCAGCACGATCAGAAGAAGAGTTCTGGCTCTTCGAGAAGATGGATGAGGAGAGAAGGCAAAGGGAAAATTACAGGTCCCGTCTCATGGAAGAGCATGAGGTGCCAGAGTGGGCCTATTCTACACCTGATGCGAAGGAAGGCAAGTCCAAGGGTTTTGATCATGATGTCAGCAACATCACTGGAAAGCGACGAAGAAAGGAGGTTCTTTATGCAGATTCTCTGAGCGATTTGCAGTGGATGAAGGCAGTAGAGAATGGTGAAGACATATCTAAACTTTCTGGCAGAGGAAAGAGGAAGAACTACCCTGTTTCTGAGAGCAATGGGTTAATCAGTACAGGATCAGAACGGGGAAATGAAGATGGAGAAGAGTCAGCAAAGTTCTCGGTAAAAGGAAAGAGGAGAGATGATATCCTCTCAAGTGCGAATGATTCGGCTAGCAATGATGCAGTATCAGAATTGGAAAGTGAAAGCAGAGAAGATGTTTCCAAATTCCCATTTAAGGGGAAGAAAAAGGATCAACTTCCTTCCGAGTCCACAGAGTTACTTCATGACAGTGCAGTAGACTTGGACGATGAAAATGTGCCTGTGGCGAGTGAGGACAACAGTGAAGATACTTATGGTTCTCTGCCGAAGAGATTGAAGATGGAAAGCATTGAAAAACCTGAATATCAGGGTGCTAGGAGGGTTGGGTGGAACGGGCATATACTAACATGGAATACCCATAAGAAGAAGAGATCCAGCTATATTCCGAGCTCTTCAACAGACTCGAGGGGACCGAACTTTAATGGAAGAGGGAATGGATGGAGTTAGTCAACAATTTTCTTACTCTTTTAGTTCATGCTCCATCCTTTTTATGGTTTTTCCCTCTTCGCCTCTCTCGTTCATGTGGTTGAGCTGCAAGCTGGAATTCTCTCAGAAGTGGATTTTTAGGGGCAGCAAATGGTGACCACCTGTGGCTGAGGCTTATTGTCCGCTCAGCTTCTATTCATTTTAAACGATGCAGGCTGTATTGTACCAGTAGCAATTCAAATTATCTAGTGTACAAAGATGTGCCCTTTCACTCCATCTTTTGTCCCTTTTAGACTTCGTGCATGTTCTTTGGATAGATTGACGAGCAGAAAAAGGAGCTACAAAATTGAATCAAATACCCGGTGAGAAACTAATCGTGTCGAGGTTTGATACCAGATGAAATGACTGGCCGTAATTGCTTCCATTAATGGGGCTAGTCCTATGGTACTATGAGGGACGATTCCCTGGATCCTAATGGATCTTGACTGCATTTTTCTGTCGCTACGATATGAAATGTTGTAAATATAAAAACTTAAAAGGTTGTATGATCAACGGACGGGATGTGCCTTTTTATCCTCTCCGACGTTCATTGTGGGTGGTGGGGATCTGTGGCCTATATATCATTTGAAAGCCCCTTATTCAAGGAGTACATGAAAGATGCCTGATGGCAACATCGTAGCTTAGCTCCTCCGGGCTTTTGACCCTCTTTGATTGTTCTGGCTATCTGAGGTGACGAGAGTTATGGCGTTATAGTTGAATTCAATCCGCTCTTTTATGGGCTGTCGTTGTTGAGGGAGTCTGAAGAATTGTAAATTCGTTGTACTGATGTTCATAAAGAAAGGTAGTTCCTATTCAGTAGGATTTCATGAGATTGATCTGTTTAATGTGTACAACATTTTTGCAGAAAACATTGTTCATATTGAACATCCATGAAATGGCCAATTTATTTTAAGGAGAAGGTATCCAAGAGCCAACTATTGCAAAATATTCAGCATGAACCAGATGTTCAGTGGCTGGGAAAATTGTCCTAAAAGCCATAAATATATTTTATGGCGGCCTTAGTCCTAAACTTTTTAGTTGTGCCGATTTGTCCTAAATCTTTTGACAAGTTGCTAATTTAGTCATAAACTTTCCAATTGTTCTAATTTAATCCTAAACTTTTTAAAGATTGCTAATTTAGTTATTTCAGCCAATTTTGGCTAGAAATCACAGACGTGGCAATTTAGTCAACGCTAGCAATTTTCTATGTTGACGTGGATAATTTTTACAATTTTTTTTTAATTTTATGAGTTTTTTCTTTTTTCCTTTTCTTTTTCCCTTCGCCAGCGATTGCTGGCCTAGGTTAGGGTGTCCCTTGCCTGAGGCCTGCAACCATTGATGAGGCCTAGTGGATGGAAAAAGTGAAAATAAAAAGGAAAAAGAAAAAAAGGATAAAAATGAAAAAATTATTCACATTAACCCTAGTCATGTTAGTCATTCATGCCATGTAGGATGATTGGCAATGACTAAACCGTCACTTTAGAGATTTTTAATCAAAATTAGCCGAAATAATTAAATTGACAAATTATTAAAATGTTTATAACTAAATTAAAAATTATCAAAATATTTAGGATTAAATTAGCACAATTGAAATGTTTAGGATTAAATTGACAAGTTGTCAAAAATTTAAAACTAAATTGGCATAATTAAAAGGTTTATGACTTAATTAGCTATTGAATAATAAATTAAAAAATTTTTGGACATTTTTCCCTCTCTAGCTGGTCTTTGGCCCCAAAGTACCCCTTATTAGCATGTTGAAGCCAAGTTGCCGTTCCATGACAATATGCATTGAGAGGTTGCTTGTCGTTTTACTCAAGCAGCATTTGATCCGAGATCACAATGCACAAACTGATAATCCAACAATCTAGGTTGTTCACTTTGTAGGGCAGGCTTTAGGATGTGTTTTGTGTCTCAAAACTCAAAAGATGGATGCGAGGCTGTTAAGTGATTTCATATGATGTGATGGCAAAACTCAATGATCAAACTCGAACATGAAAACATCTGTGGAGACCAATCTGAATTTATTGTCACCCTTGTATGTTTCTATCTTTTGTACTGTCAAATATAAAAGCTCTCTCATCATGCAAAAGTTATGTCATCTCCATTTAAGTGTTGGGTGACAAGGAGAGAGAGAGTGTTGACTTGGCCGATCTAGGCTGTCTAACATGTCTTTGTTGAATTGTTTCAAGAGACCCCATTGGACGCTAGTGAATAGTTAATAGTTATTTATCGGTGTTAATGTCTAATTTGGCTTTTCCTATTCGCAATTTTATTAAGGGTTGGGTGGTCTTGAACCTCTTTATCGCAAAAGCTAACTCAAATTGCATGATTTTCCCTCACACTTATATATTGGCTACCAGCCTTTTCATGACTGATGTGAGACAACCTCATCAATCCCCCTCACATATTGGGCATGGGTCGAAGCTGCAACAACTTGTAAATCTTCTTTGTGACTATTTGATCACATGTGCTCTAGGGGAGAATTGCCAAACAAGTCCTAAACCTATTGCAATTGTGTCAATTCAGTCCTAAACCTTTTTTTTTACCAATGCAGTCTTAAACCTTTTACGATTGTGCCAATTTAGTCAATTCGGCCAAATTTAACTGGCTGGAGCTGACGTGAACGTCGACCGACGCCGACGACAATATTTTAATTATTTTTCGAATATTTTATTATTTCCCGAATTTTTTTAAAAATTTTATTGGTTTTTTTCCTTTTCTTTTTTTTGTCTCTTCCTCTCCTTTGCACCCCCCGGCGGCGGCAATGGCCGGCCAGCTCCGACGAGGCTTGCCGGCCATTGCGCGAGAGCCATGAAGCCCTTGCCGATGACCTCGCCTAGACCTTGGGAAGGCCTAGGGTCCACGATGAGGGTCGCAGCCCCAACGACCCTCGTCGACAGCCTCGCCTAGACTTGGGGGAGGCCTGGGGGCTGCGGTGAGGTGGGCCTTGCCTAGACTAGTGAATTCCACCAAAACTGGGTTCCACCCAACCCATATACGACCCCTATTAGAAAAGTCATAATTCGCAATCCAATGCCAACTCGAGATTAAACTAGAGGATATAGATACAAAATGATGAGGCGGGACTTTGGTCTCCAATAGTCCAATACAACACATAATGTTGTCGTGCACAAAATGCGTCACCTCAACTTGTCTGACCAGGTCCATAATACTCCAGATATTCCAAAAACCTATATTCAGGTATATACCAAAAAAGCAAAGCAACGAACGCCTACCTGCGTTTTCTGGACCGATGCTTGCTGGCCGTCGGTTTTTGGGGCAGAGATTTCTGCTCAGGTGGGGGGCTGTTCTTGTCAGAGACAGATGGTAGTTGAGCCCGCTGAGAAGGCTGTGTTTCAGCAGCCCCAGGCGAAGGAGTAACATCTTTAGAGCCAAGCGAGGAGCCTGCCATTTGAGACTCATTTATAATGGCCAGAGGGACTGCAACCTCCTGGGTTTCTTCCTCAGAACTGCTGGCAGTATCAGCATCATCATCTAGATCATCAGCTGATGAGAAGGAGGCTGGGGAGGCTTCTGGATCTGCCTCGCTTTTACCAGTCAGTTGCAGTAGTGCCTCATCAACCCGAAGGGGGTTCCTCTGCCGTCTTTGGTCAAGTCTGGGAGATTGAGGAGAAGAAGCACCAGGCTTAGCAGTTTGCTTCTGTTCTGGAATCTCAGCCTTTCGACAGAGGGAGCGTTTGCTCACCGGCTGGACCTGCGATTGTCCAAAAGGATCAGAAAGAAGAGGCGGGTTCTCAGGAGCTGCAGCTGCTGTATGTGACTGGTTAGCAGTTTGATCCTGGGGAACAAGTGCGAATTCTGCTGTCACTACTGCCTGACCGTCATTTGAACGTGGATTAGGGACATCTGCTTGATCCGAATGGCCAGGAGGGGTCTCCGAAGGGTTGCATCTGTGGCCAAAGGTGCCACATTTCATGCAGCAAATTGGTTTGCATTCATATTCGACAGAGACCATCCGGGTTTCTCCTTTCAGAAGCACCGTCACTTGATTTTGTCTGCTGTCAGATGCCGACAATTCAACACAGGCTCGGGCATAGGAGAGCATATTCATTTGCTCGGTATTCTGATCAACGTATAGTGGATTACCAATCACACTAGCGATGCCACCAATGCCACGAGCAGACCACAGCACAAGTGGTATATTCCTTAGCCGTATCCAGACCGGAAGTTTGGAGTGACTGTCCTTCTTTAACTCCAGGAGCGGGTGCCATTGCTGCAGAATCAAAGGAACCCGAGCGACAGTAATAGGGCCACTATCCAGTAGTCTCCTTCTAAAATCAGCATCAGGAATTCTAAAAAAGAAGAAGCCCTGATCATCAGCCTTAACTTCAACCAGCTTTGATCCCCAGTTGTGTTTAAGAGCTGTTTCTACGAGTTTGAAAGGCAGTTTCTTGCCAATCAAATAGCCCACAATGCATTCGAACCACATAGGATCCGTAGCTTCCAGAACGTCTTCGGCAAAGTCAATCACCAAATCCTCATCGAGGGTTACCGGAGGGATATACTCGAGATTTGCCCAGGATCGTGGAGCAAGAGCCTCCTTGTCATTCTGCTGGGCATACGGACGAGCTTGGGCTGGTGGAGCTCCATTGCGAGGAGGGAGCGGGCCATCCCCACGGTTATCTACTGAAACCAAGCGGTTTCCAGTCAGCTGCTTAGCCTCACGAGTCCGACGATCCAGCGAAGGATCAGCACCAGGGTATCCAGGAGCTTCCGAAGAAGCCCCGCCTCTGTTTGTTCCCGGACGGCCACGGGACATGGAACGATGGGTCGGAGGCCGACTTCTACTGCTTCGTCGGCTACTCTCCGCCTCAAATGATGTTCGAGTCGAAGCTAAACGTTTTTCATTCATTATGCTAGTTCCAGAACAGCAGACCAGACGAATCTACCCCAGCATTTGCAGAAAATGAAAACCTAGCCCAGGTCTGTCCTACAGGATGATTGGGACATACCTGGGCAGAATGCTTCGGTGAGAACGAAGGCCAGAGGGAGAGGAACAACCCCTCCAAAAATGAGCGCAAACGGAGCCCTGGATCGGCCGGACTGGCAGCTCAAAATCTCGGGTGAACAGTAGCTCGGGAACCCAGAATTGGGAGAAGATGAACAGTACCCGAGAAGCTCAAAAACCGGTGGAGAAAATCTTCATTTGTGTGTGATTTTCTTTTACCGGAATTGCAATTTTTGCAATGGGATTTTGAGGATAGATGATAACAAAGAGTTGTAATGAACTACCCAGGTCGGTGGCGTTGTTGGTTCGCGCTCTCATCTTTTCGCAAAGGTGCTTTATAGGTGAATTTGGAGTGGGTTGGTCGCCACTGAAGGTGAATCCTGACTTCCTGAGCGGCAATCTCTATTTGGATTAGAGAGTGCAGAGTGAACCGGATAGAGAATGAGTTTTAAGGTCATGTTATCATCTACATTGGACTTCCCTTAAGAAGAAGCCACATAAACATTAGAATTTTATTAAAGAAAAAGCCACTAGGGATGAAATGTTGGTAGTTGTTGCTGGAGGCACTTATGTAGCCAATTCTTGTTTAATTTGGCACTTAAGTGATCGAGCAAAAATGTTTAGCACCGAAGGAAATGAGCGCCAGTATTAATAATAATATGGTTGTCTTTTTATCTTAAATAGTTAATATAATTTGGTTGTTTCGATCATAAAAAAATTGCATGCCAACTTGAATTATGCGAATTATCCTTTATTTCTTAACTAAAGTATCCGCTATAAGAGTAATAACAATAAAACCATTATTTATGACTTTTGCAAAAATGCAATTTTCAGCTTTATTAGTTTTAATCCATCTTGAACATTTTCTATCATTGTCATGCTTTTAAGTCCATATACAGATTTTACAATTTACAAACTTTTTCTTCTTGACCAAATTTTGTGTAGCCTTCCAATTGATCAATATATAAAATTTTTCATCTGAAATCACTATTAGAAAAGGTGTTTTTAAAGTCCATATGATGAATTACCAATTATGTATAGAAGCTAAAGCCATCATCATTCTAATTTTTGTAAGCCTTGTTACCGACGAATAAAACTAAACCCATTTGGCCACTAATCTTGCCTTTTATTTATCTATGGTACTATTCCATATTCTTCACTAAGAGTCTTTTAAAACCTGAAGTTATAGTCTTACGAGGAAGATTAGTTAATAACCATGAATTCTTTTGATAAACAGATATTTTCTCTATATTTGAAAAGATTTTTAGAAGGAGAATAAACTTGTTCAATTACAACTTGTTTTATGGGAAAAGGACATTAGATGCGTGATAACTTTCATGCGGTTCACTGTAGCACCAAATTTTTCAATGGATCATTTCAATACTTCTTTAGTAAAGAACACATCACTTAAGCATAACCTTCAATTTGAGATGTCGAAAATCTGATATAATAATATTTTAACATTCTTCTAGATAAGATAGTTTGTCAAAAATCCGACAAAGCAAGATTTCATGAAATATGATCACTTGAGAGTTAGTTTTTGTTAAAAGTGATCACTCATCATATTTAACTTTTTAAAAAGTACATTGTTGGTTTATACTTTTAAACATGATTGGACCACTTAGTTTGCAACACACCTTGTGTACAAACTTGAAAACACATACAAAAATATTTACTCCATCAACAATGACTTAGATTCAGAACAAAACAACATTGCATTCAAAACAAGGATGTTCTCACATCAATATAAAATCCCCAAAAAGTCAAAAATATCCCAAACAAAAACCTCGCCTACTAAATGCAGCAACACCAGCACAAAAACAAGTCAAAAACCTTCCCATCAACTATTTCCCCAACTTCCGACCCAAAATAAAAATAAAAATTTGCGCAACTATATGCAACTACAATAGCAAAAGACAAGTCAAAAATCTCCCCTAACGACCTCCCCAACCATATGCAACAGCATTAGCAAAAAACAAGTAAAAAACCTTTCCAACAACAACTATTCCAACCTATTATACTTTTACCAATTCGGTCCTAAACTTTTTAATTTTGCCAATTTAATCCTAAACCTTTTTACCTTTTGCCAATTAAATCAATCCAACCAATTTTGGCTAGAATTCTTTGAAGTGGATGCCGACTGTTCAACGTGGCATGGCGGCTTTGACGTGGACATTTTTCCTAATATTTTGATAATTTTTTTAATGTTTATGGTTTTTTTTCCTTTTGGGTTTTGGAGTTGGGGCCAGCAAGAGCCTCGCCTAAAGTTGGTGAGGAGTGTGAAGCCCTTGCTAGTTCTAGCCTCGCGAGGGCTTGGCCTCCCTAACCGGCCCCAGGCGAGAATCGATCTTGGCTTGTGGCTTTGGCTGACTTGGGCTGGTTGTGTGTGGGCCCGTTTTGTTTCCTTGGGCCAGTGTAGCTAATCCATAGGTAAGGGTTTATTTTGTCGTGGGCTGAGCTTTGCTTTTCTTATCTTCTCTTTTAGGTTGTGGGTGTTGCCGAACTAGGCTCACCAGCTGGGGACCCGGGTCGGTTTGGATTTGTAGGTCTGATCCGGGTCCGTTTGATTATATAATATAATATCATATTGCTGTTTTAATATTAAAAAAAAAAAAAGTTAAAAAAGCTCATAAATTAGTTTTTGGATAGTTTTCTCTTAACATATGCAAAAACCTGTAAAAAAATAAAATTCTTTTGCTCAAAGTTGGATAAGCCCTTCAGTTGCGTTTGGTAGTTAAGATAAATTCGGGATATGATGATATTTATCCTATCCTGCATTTGGTGGCTATTTAGTACAAGATAAAATCAGATATAAGAGGATGTAGCTAGGATAAAATTATCCTATGGGGAGGTGTAATGCTAGATGATGATCACAAAGAACTCACTGACTGCCACTCCCATGACAGCAAACACATGGACTTCTCTCTTGCTAAAAAAGAAGAGGAGTGGAAACACCAAGAGCTTTTCTAAGTTCAGGGTGTGTTCTTTGAAGTCCGAGAACAATACTATTACAGGTTCACGGGTCTTCTCAACTTGGACGTCATTCCCTGCACCGATGAGATTATTGCAAACTATTTTTGGTACGTCTTAATTCCTAAAACCTTTTAAGTGCGGTGCATAAAAATATGAGCAAGACCCAAATTATTACGTACTAAGATTATAAGTTTGCATTTTTCTACAATCTACCATCATAATAAGTATGCCACATGTTTTATGCACATTCAACAAGCGACACCAATTTTTTTTCAGTTTCTACATTAGTATATCTTGTTTCACATTTTGATGTTACTCTATCTTCTTTAGGCATAGATCTGTGCAGCATATTAAGGGCATGGATGGTGACAGTAAAGTATGCAGCGTTTTTCTTTTTATGTGCCACGTGCTACCGATCAATTGATTCTTGAATAATTAGATGATCACTAGACTTGTTGAGAACCCATATGAACTTCCCTAGTGGAACTACAATGGATCAATTACTGGTCAAGCTCTAGGGACGTATAGTGAAGTGATCTTATATTAAGACGACATAAACCCAAAGCTGTCTTGCTATATTTACCTTCGCATTATTCCATCAAGTTCGTGATTTTTTAGCAGCCCTCAAGCAATTTCAAGGATCCTTTATGAGATGGCAACAATATCTTGGTAATTAAACCCCCAAACAAGTATTATGTTGTCAAAACTTGTTGATCCATTAGATCATCTGAGCAGGTTAATCAAACGAGAAAGGACGTTTCAATTAGTTTACAGAAAAGTATTGTTCGTGTGCAGGTTATTTGCGATTCATAAACATTGGCTGGTGAGCCAATCCCAATGAACAAACATGCCAAAGTTGCTGAAATTTTTAATAACCCAAAGGTTATCAATGAAGTTTTATGGTAGGAGATCCAAAAACTTGAGTTTTATACCGTGAATTGGAAAGTTTTGTAATGGACAAGTTCACGACTTTTGGCTAAATGTTCACATTAGATATGGGATTGAGCAAGAAAATACCCTAGTGCAGACAATTGTTAATGGCCATTAGATTGGCCTGTTGGAGGATATCCAGGTCCTAAGGTGAGAAATTGTTTCACAATGAATTTCCCTATATATTGATGGATATAGGCTAAGTTAATGAGAAAATTTGTATTAATATGAGGCTTTACGTCCATATAGGGGCCTTCTTATTGTGGTGTTAGGGCTAATAAGTCATTCGGCAATTATATGTCCATTGCTCACTATAAGGCTTGCTTATATGCCGGTGTCAAAATTAGTGGCACCAATTGAAAGGTGATGCCAGGCTAAGTAATATTTGACCTGCATTTTGCCTGTTTTTCGGAAAGGGAAAAAAAAGCATAGAACTATTGCCATCAAAACTGGCTTCTATCTTGCAGCAAGAGTAACAAATGGGACGAAGCATGGGAATTGAAGCAGTAGATCATATATGGTGTTCAAGATACCTTATTGAGGGACAAAAGAACAGCATAAATGCCAAAACTTGGTACAGAAAGATACTTAAGTGCCGAAAGTTATGCAAGGTACATTTAAGTGTCACTTTTTTTTGAAAATTGGATCACTTCAGTGCCAACTTCGGCAACCTCTCTCGGAAATCCTATTCGTAGCAATTTTTTAATAATTTTTAATGCCTACATGGATCGCCGGAATTCCAAATCAGCTTACTTTCATCCAAAACGATGCTATTTTGGCCTAAGTTTAATTTTTTTAATATAACTATTAATTAAATAATATTAAAAATGAAAATTTTTTTAAAAAGAAGAAGTAGCGGCAGCATAGGCAGGAGGGGCTCTCTTGCCTGTAGTCACCAACGCTTGGACAAGGGTTGATGACCCTCGTCAACTGGAGGAGAGGGCCTAGCCTCACTAGACGCCGAGAGAGGGCGGTGACCCACCCTTATCCCGGCCTGGGCGAGTGAAACACTCGATTTTGACCCCATGAGAAATGACTAAGAGGTGCCTAAGAAATCGACCATGGACCATTGGTCATGACATTGATTGGTTCGATTGGTAAAGAATCAAGGATTGGTCATGGCTTGACCGACCGATCGGTTATGGATTGGTTGGAGTGTCGGCCATGAATTGGCCATCGACCATACAAGTGGAATCGGATCACCAGCCCATAAGGTGACTTTTGGATCACGAGAATTGATTATAGGATAATAGTGGATTGGCGAATAGTCATGGGTCGATTTTGACTGGTCATGCCAGCTACGGGCGATTCCTCTTGGTTATGCACCAATACATGGACGATCTGACTTGATCAAATGCGATTGTCTTCCAACAAAAAAGGCATCATTCCCTAGTTAATTCTTAGTGATTGGAAGGGAATCTCGAATTGGTGATGTTTGATCGTGGATCGGTCATGCATCGGCTATAGAACCATACGGATGGATTGGGTGTTGATCGGAATGAGCCTCGGGATAGACCCGGTGATTCCGTTATTAATTCTAAGGTCCATGGGTGTCTTGACTTAATCCTTAATTCTTAGTGATTGGAAGGGAATCTCAAATTGGTGATGTTTGATCGTGGATCGGTCATGCATCGGCTATAGAACCATGCGGATGGATTGGGCGTTGATCGGAATGAGTCTCGGGATAGACCCGGTGATTCCGTCATTAATTCTAAGGTCCATGGGTGTCTTGACTTAATCCTAAGTTATGGATAGCCTTAGGATTGTCTTTAAACCAACCAGTGAACTAAGGACTGAAATTAGGAGAACAGTCACGACAAGCTCAATGACAGGCCTAGGGACCGGCCCGAGGTCAGTCTTGGACTTGGATGGACTCGATGGTGCCGACCACACGGCCGGCTAAAGTGTCGACCAGTGGGCCAACCCTTTAGGCCGACTGACCACCCAAGAGGACGATTGGGTGATCAAGGGGTGCGATGGCTTGAACCTTAGGCACATGTGAATCGATTTTTCAGGGTGCACCAAGTAATCCCTCTTTTGGCTCCAAAACCAATTTAGATGCCCGATTTTTTTGGATCGCCTTCTTCGGGAAGGAAAAGACAAGGCAATGAACTCTCTAGAAACCCCTCATTTAATGAAGGGGGTGAGTTGTGCTTTGAATTATCAAAGCCCAAGATTGACAATAATGGGTCAAAAATATCCTTGGTGGCCAAGAAAAGGAGTGCCACACACATGACTAGTCGGAAATTGATACCCGAACCCCTCATCATGAACCTAAAGAGCCTAGGCATCGAGTTGGCAAAATACATGCCATCATCTTCAAGTTAATTTAAATGTTCATAAATGAGGTGGCATAAGTGGTCTAATGAGAGGATGAAAAGTGGGCATTCATCGATGACAACTAGGATCTAGATTGCCAAGTAAAATCCAGTAGGTGTGCCAACTCATTCCTTAGGCATGATAATTGGTCAAGTAGGCTTGGCACCAAAGCACCATAGGTGAACCACTTGGAAACAAAAGGGTGGACCATTTGGCTCGATAATCATGGTGGCAAGAAGTATAGATAGGAGAAACCCTCCTTGATTCTCACCCTTTCCCATACACTTCCTCTGTCACGCCCCAACCCTCGAGCACGCGGCAACCCCTGTTCGCTTGCGGTCATTTGATTTGTGACTCCCCAGGATCCGTCGCCGACCGTTATTTTTATCTTTTAATTAAACGCATGCGGAAGCGAATCACAATCCCCATTCAATTACAAAAACAGGGATAGCAGGAAAACTCAATAAGAACACATTCCAAAGTACTGCTTTATTCATCTACTGATTAACCCTAGGAAGTTTACAAGTACAAGCCCTTACCACGGGCATCTTCCTATCGAGCCAGTGAAACTAGCGAGTCAAGGTTAATCTACTCCCTTCAAAAACGGCCACGAGCCGTGATCCTCCATCCTACGGCCCTGAAAAATGTTAACCACGACGGGTTGAGATAAACTTAGCAAGTCAAAGTCCTAAGCCTCGGTTAGGAACTTCGCTTGCCTTGGGAGCAATCTAACCATGCAACCTAGTTCCGGCAAACAACACATACCACACCTCAAGCAGTATTATCATACGACAGTTCAATAAGCAGATACAAACACATGCGACCCTACCTGGCCTTGGCACACGCAACCTGCAGAAACTGTCATTTCAATCATCATGACATTAAGAACATGCGAATAATCAGAGCATCTCACATAACTTTCTCATGTTTCACACCCACACATATGCTCCGATTATTACGACCCTCTAGGCCACGGCACAACCTTATGGTTGGCGGTCAACTGGTTGTAAACCAGGCATCGTCCTCCCCCGTGAGGCACGGCGACGTCATGGGCTTTCCCCCATCGACGGCATTCCATAAGAAGCATGGGCCCGGCCTCAACCGCGACTCCGCATCTGACCACTGTCAGGCGACCCAATGGTCACGGCACAACCCCGAAGGATTGACGGTCATCCGGCTCAACCGGGCTATCAACTTTAATCTGACCATGCAACACATCAGCAAACAATTCATTCTTGTCTTTGCTTTTGCTTGGTCGTGAATGCAACACCGCTCATACGCTCATGCTCATGCGACATGCCATTTCAAACCATTTCAGATAACCCACGCAATATATCATGCGATCTCACTCGACAATTTCCAATCAGCATTCAATCATACACATTCCCTAAGTCTTGGGAACAACCAACAATTCAAATCACAGTCTATCAATCAATTCCGACCAATCAACATCACGATACTCCGATACCCAACCACGTGTCGATATTTAATAATAAATAAACACACATATCAATTAATAAATAAATACGTGTCCTCACGACTACAACAATCAACTATTCCCCAATAATACTCAATTATCCCAAAATAAGTATAAAATATAATTATACTCAAAGATACTCATTTAAGAAGCATATAATACTATAGTCGATTATTCCGATAAAATAATTCAAGTCCCACAAAATACTTATATTTATTTTCCAATCCCATAATTAATTATCCAACCCAAATAATTCCATTTAGTAAAACTCTTCTTCAATAAACCAATGTCATTAAATAATATAGTATATAAATACTATTGACTTTGGAAAAATAGACCATAGTAAATTTCCCCCAAAATTACTCAATTAAAACCATTTCCAATAAATAATCACAATTAATTATTTTCTCCAAAATAATTAATTTTCAGCAATGAATAGTAATAACAATATTACTATTGATAATTCGAAATTATAAATTAATTTAATTAATTAATAATTCCGAAAATAATAAATAATAAATATTATTTATCCCAAAAAATAATAATAATATTTATTAATACTAACCATGATTAACACTAAGGAAAGCTTAATCAAATAGTATTAAAATACTAATAATCATCATCCAAAGCACTAATCAATAATTAAACTAATTAAACTACTCCTAAGCAAGATTAACCCCTAAATAAGGATTAGGAAATCGACTCACGATTTAGCGATTCCGACGAAACGAGCACGACGGCGGCGACGAGGGGAACGGCCGGGAACTTCCGACGCGTCGGGACAAGGCGGCTCGGGACCAGGTGTCGCGACCTCACCTCGGGTGCACCACCTAGGGTTTAGCTAATGGATTACTAAGCCTAAACTTAGTTCGGGCTCTCCCAAGTCCATACCAATTCGCGACTTAGGGTTTAAGTTTTTAGTATGCAAATGATTTTTACTTGGAGTCGCCACTAATCTATTTTTTGGTAGGTCGATTAGAAACCCAAGTAAAGTAACGGGAGAATTACTTTACTCCTACGAACCAGAGACTATGGGATCGGGGACTTGATTACGTTAGATTTCTCTAACGCCCTTTCGGTACCTTTTCTCTTTTATTTAAAAAAATGATTTACAGGCAGTTTTTGTTGATTTTAATTTACTCCCTAACATGCAATGTGATCATGCGAGTGCGCAACCATTATCTAACACTCAATGAAGCAAAGCAATAAATAAATTGCAAGGAAAAAGAGGAAGTTACTTACCTTAAAGCTACGAAAGCATCTGTGATGTTAGCTTAAAAATTACATCAATGATCCTAGATATAATTTCTAATTAACACGCACTCATTCAAATATCTTTTAAGGTTTTCACTTATTTAATGAAGCCTAAAACTACGTGCAATGCATGTAATGACATACGAAAGTGTCTAACTATAATAGCATGCAACGTGCAACCTAATATGCAAACTATATGTCACATGACATTAATTATTTAACTTAATCTAATGCTAGAAAATATTTAATGCAACTACCCTAGTATGTCACGCATTTAAATGACCCTAAACATGCAATGACTATATGACACACGGGAGATGACCTAATATGACATGAGCATGGCAATTTTTGTGTTTTCTTTTTTTATAACTAATGAAATTTCCTAAGCTTCTACATCATATGCAATGTAGACATGAAACGCATTAATCTACCCTATTATGCAAAATATTTTTTTTATGCATTTTTTGTAAGTTTATTAAAAAAATCAACACATAATGCAACCGATCATGTAAAACACGCAATTTAGTCCCGACCCAAGATAGAAAATCAAAACAATCAAAAACCTGATTCGACGTCTCGCGGCTCAATATTTTTGATTATTGAGATTTTCAACACGACACAACAACCTCACTTAATTGGAATTCAATCAAGCATGCAATACTTTAAACGAGAAAATAAAATATTCAAGAATTAATTTAAATAGGAACTTTACCTACCTTGTCTCTTGGGAAGATGCCTCCTTTTGTGAGCCGACCTTCAAGACCTGCAGCAAAAAGAGACGCTTTTTCTCCTCTCTCTGTATTGCACTGCCGCTCCTTTTCTCCCTTGTGGTTTTTTGTGTGTGTGGCCCCCTTTTTATAGGTGAGAGGACTATGCTATTTAAGGAAAGATGATAAATCTGCACGTTATCTATTTAGCTCTTGTATCCCACGTGCAATATTTTTCCAATATTTCATTCGACGTTTTCCTTGAATATTGAAAGAATAATGAGAATATTCTCGAGAACATTCTCATATTCTCATGAATATTGTCATATTCCAACTCGCCACCCTTTAACGGGGATATTTCATCCGACACCTTCCCCGAATACTGAAAGAATAATGTGAATATTCGCGGGAACATTCTCATATTCCAACTCGTCACCCCTTAACGGGCCTAACCAAATTCTTTTTTACCATGGGCTTAGTCCAACTTATTAAATTAAAGTTTAGAACCATCAATTGAAGCCCATCTTCCACCTGTCCAATGCAAATGCAATAATAATAAATGCTCCTAAAACTATATGCTATGCAATTTAATCCTAATATTTTTTGTTTAGGGGTTAAAATTAATCCCTAAATTTTTGTGCATTAAATTATGAATGATCAATCAAAATTTAGGTGTCAACAGCTGCCCCTCTTTGAAGGTGAGCTCGTAGAGGTTGCATTCAAAGATAAATTGAGACCTAAATTTTGATGCATATGCAATGTAATGTTATTTTTTGTGGGAAAATGAATCCCATTTTAAAATGCAATATGATGTGATGCATGGAAAAACTAATGCAAAGTATGAGAAAAAAAAATAAAAAAGGAAAGGAAAAGAAAAAGCGTACCTGTAGTTACTTACCAATCAATATGGTAGAGCATCTTGAGGTACGTGATGAATTTTTGCTCCACAAGCATCTGGCTTTCATTCCAGATTTCTTGAAGAGTCTAATGTTTATCGAATTGCCTAGATCCAGATTGAGGCAACCGATTGAATTTAATCAATAGACGCTCAATGTTAGGTGAGGCGACCATTGGAACAAGATGTCTCGAAATACCTAGATCAAAACTAAGGTATAACAAGAAAAATCAAAGAACATTCATATCCAGAATGAGATGTTCGATGAAAAGATTCGAGACATTTAAACCAAGACTGAAATGTCAAGAATTGGGAAACTTAACCAGTAAACACTCAATGTTAGGTGAGATGAATATTGGATTAAGACAACTTTGACCAATAGATGCTCAATGTTAGGTGAGTCAAATATTGGATTAAGATAACTTGAGAAAAATCAAAGAACATTCATATCCAGAATGAAATGTTCAATGAAACTTAACCAATAAACACTCAATGTTAGGTGAGATGAATACTGGATTAAGACAATTTCGCCAATAGATGCTCAATGTTAGGTGAGTCATATATTGGACTAAAATGATTCGAAATACCTAGATCCACACTAAGGTATGACGAAAAAGCTCAGAGAACACTCATGTCCAAAATGAAATGTTCGACAAAAATATTGTGTAACATTCAGATCCAAACTGAGATGTTAACTTATGGGAGGAGTTACCAAATTTTATTTTGGGTACTCAGAGGTATTAGATACTTACCTGAGGTTTCCTTCTTGAGGGCTTGATTGGCTTGCCTCAAGGTTGCTTGCTAGCAATGGTTTGGGAACCACGGAGTGTTTGAACACATCCTAATGCTTCGAACAGCAAATCGAGCATCAATTATCATGAGAACTTTACCTGTCAAACATGGTTAGCAACAACAGGTATATGCATTCATTATCACCAGATATTTCCAATCCATTTGCAGTTCATGTGTCATAATTTTATCAATCTTGTATTACCAAATCAGAACTGGCAAGAATTTTTGAAGAACAATCCATTCAGAATGCGAGTGTCATCGATGTGTCAAATAAAGAACCCATTTGGTTCTGAAAGGACTTTTCGCTCGCTCACTCTCACGAAAAGGCTATTTTATCCCAATAATTGATGTGGGAATTTGAGAATCACTCTATTTCGCTATCATCATACTAGACAGGGTCCGAGTATTCTCGCAATCGGTAGGACTTTACCAATCTGAAAGGTCTTTAACATGGACCATAATATGAGCTTGGTCAATGGCTTAACAAGGGGACTCTTTGAGTCAAGGCTATTGAAAGAACAATTCTGCAATCATTTCCAGGTTTACAAGTCAAGAACCCGCAAAATGAGATAGAAATAATCTTGCTCACACTTCTTCGAGCAATGCTTAAGACATGTGAACACCTACATTAATTCAAGTGCCCTAATATGAAGAGACTTTATGAGGGACATAATGTAGGCTAGGTTCACGGGTTGAGAAATGAAAGGATTATCAGGCTCAAAATGTGTGTAAATGGGTGAGAGTTGGTGATCATCTTGACATTACCACCAGTCTTCATCTTTGCCATCAAGGATTATTTCCAAAGTGTGCTCTGTTGATCGCAAAATTTTTGCACTTGACAACTTTTCACAATCGATAGTCATCTATTTTGACTCTTTTTCATTTTCTCTTATGGGCATTGGCCTTGCTTTTACCAGGCACACTGCTTCTTCATGCCCCCTAGTTCTATTTTTACCACTGACACACTGTTTACGATGTATCAATTTTTCATTTGGACTTTTGAAGGTCTTCACATTTTGTTGGCACTCTAGACCTTGCTGCTTCTTGAATGATTACTTTTTGCTTGCCCCAGTGTGGGGGATGATCACCAACTGGGTTCAAAGAAATGAGTTTGTAGGCTCAAGAGGGCTATGCAATGGATATACGTGTATAGGATAGAGAAAAAATTGCTCTTCGTCATCCTAAGGCACTTGGATTATTGTTTGAGTTCATCTGCAATAAGATACCCAAAGATTGATGCAAGTGAGAGCAAGAGAATTTCTATCTATTTTTCTCGCCACGTGATGCCAACTTACCTCCAATTTGCCCCGATATGGGGTGGTTCTTGATAGGGGTAATTTGAAAGAAGTGTCCACAAGTGTATGAGGCTCAAAGGGGTTAAGCAATGGATCTCTTGCAGTGTTTGGGATAGAGAAATGAATTGCCTCTCATCATTTCAGTCAACATACCTTTCGCGAGAAAACTCTTTGCCTTGTAAGCATGGAATCTTTCTGCTCAACTCACCATGGATCAGTGTATGGTAAAGTGTTTAGGACTAGGCCTGCCTTTCATCATTCCAATGTATCCCATTTGACACATTCAATTTATTTCGCCGAAAATGATAATGCAATATTTGCAAAAAAAAAATGGAGAAACTGACTTGCAATTCATTCATTATGGAAAACAACAGGATTATCTGGACTAGAAAACTCACGACCATCCATTTCTGCAAGGATTAAAGCGCCTCAGGGAAGTACCTTCCTTACCACATATGGGCCACTGTAATTCGGAGCGAATTTGCCCCTAGGATTAGGAAAAATAGCCTCTTGAAGACCAGATCATTTTCCTTGAAATGCCTCACACGTACCTTCTTTGCTTCATCCGTTCTGCCTCGGATAATTCCACCTGGGATAAGACTCTCAGAGAGGGGATCTCCCTCTCCACAGGCAAGACTACTTCCATGTCGTATACTAGAGAGAATGGGGTTGCCCCAGTAGAAGTACGAATTGACGTCTCCACTTCTTTGGCTTCTCCGGCATTGCTCAAGTTGATAGTGATGGTTTGGTCAGAGGTGAGAGCTTTGATTTTTTCATGCTGCTCCCATTCACGTTGTACCTCGATGGAGTTCTCATTAAGATCGCCATTGTCTATTGCTGCAAGATTGTACCTGAAACACAAAGTGGCTAATTTAGAAAGACAAACAGGGCTAAATGAATTTTTTTTAAGATTTTTTTTCACAAAAGCATCTTTTAGACTTCTTTTGCTAAAATATCTTCTGTTTTTTTTGAAAATTTTTTTGACACGAGGAAGCATGATGAAGCCCAGGCCTCAGAATTCTCCTTGGATTTTCTTTTCTCTTTTTATCGGTTGGATATCATCACCGGACTGGTTTGGTGTACCCCATCATGCCCTAAAAACAAAACTTGTAATTTTATTGAAATTCATCAATCAATTACATCTTATTGAATGGAAAATGCGGTATTCAAGCCCTAAAAGAAAGTGAAAAAGAAGAAAAGAAAAATCCCTAAAATGCAGTAAAAATTCCCACGCAGGGGAATATGCAAAAATGATAAACGAGTTACTCTTGTGGGCTAGCGTCTGCTTCCTCCGAAGATTCTTCTTCAATGGCACCTATAAGGAAATCATCAAATAGGTTAATGATTCCTTCCAATGCATCATCGGGTTCTCCTCTCCCGGGAGGTATCGGATCATCCATTCCACCCCACCCATCCGGGACAATGTCACGGGGTCAATGTAAAAACTAGGGGAGCCGAGTACTTCACGTAATAGTCAAATTTGCCACTCGGCTGCCCTGGGTATCCATCACCTCTCTACTATCCTGCATCATTCTAGCGGGACCAGGGAATGTCTCGTGAATGTGAGGAGGTAGCGAGTTTTCCCTTTTTTATCCATGTGAGTTTCGCCTTTGTTGCCTTTGCCCTCTAGAGCTTTCTCCACCTCTTCCATGGTACCCTAATCCAGCAAAATGGGACCTCCGAGGGGCTTCAATAGGGTTTCTAATACCTTGACCTCTCTTTCCAAGACCACGGCCAGCAATAAAACCATTTCTAACCATCACTTTTCCAACCATAACAGCAGTATTTGAGACTTCAGGAGTAGGCAGCAAGGAACCTCAAGAAGCATGTATGGTGGACACCAACTCAAATGAGTGGTAACTCGATCCAAGTTCAGAATTAGGCTCGATATAAGGAATAGCGGTTTCATGATAAATCCGGTGGTCTTCCTCGCCTTGGACAGTGACCAGCTTCCCCTTGATCACGAATTTCATGCTTTGATGGAGACTTGATGGCACAGCCCCAACAGTATGTATCCAAGGACGACCCAACAAAAAATTAAATGCGGTGGGGATATCCATTACTTGAAAGGGGATGTTAAAGATTACTGGCCCAATTTGCACATCAAGGTGGATCTCCCCAATCACTTCCTTCCTAGTTCCATCAAGAGCTCGCACGCAAGTCTTCGCAGCATGTATCTGGGATAGATCTGTCTTGAGGCGGTGAAGAGTGGCCAACGGACATATATTCAGAGCAGATCCATTATCAATAAGCACGCGGGACACATGAGAAGCTTTGTGTTTGACTGATATATATAGCGGTTTATTATGTCCTCTCCCTTCAATAGGGAATTCTTCATCAGAGAAAGCAATCAAATCCTTGAGAAGGATTGACCCAACAAATTACTCAAGCTTGCTAGGCTCAATTGTCTTTGGTACATGAATCTCGCTCAACACCTTCATTAAAGACTTCTGATGTGTGGGAGATGTTTGCAAGAGTTCAAGTAAAGAGATTTGAGCAGGCATTTTCCGTAATTGATCGACCACGTTATACTCACTTGCTTTGATTACAGCAAGAAATTCTTTAGCCTCTTCATCAGTAATAGGCTTTGCAAGTTGAGTATTGGCTTGAGCGTAAACTCGACCAGACCTTGTAACCAAGTCAACATCTAGGTCATAGGACCATGGAACCGCCTTATTATCAGCATATTCATAGGGTTGAGGTATCTCAATCACTATCCCTTCGTTGTGCACCGGGACCTCAGTAGATGGTTCCGCATCGATTTCATCCTTACTAGCATTCAGTGCAGCCCATTCTTCCTCCCAATTAATAACGACTTGGGATAAAGTAGAGACCATGCTAGTATGGTCAACATACACAATCATACCGGCCTCCGCCATCATAGCAACCCTCTCTTTCATCAAGGATAGGGGAACCGCCTCATGACTCGGGTAGTATCCAACCTTTACTAGCCCATTATAGACATCTGCAACATGCACTCTCAAATCTTTGATTTGACCAGCATCAAATCCAAATATAGCATTTACCTTGCCTTTGTGCTCGGGCAGTGGGTTCCTCTTGACATTCGGTTGGGTGGTAAGGAATGAGAATGCATTAGTGTCCAATAAATTTTGAACTTTGTGCTTCAAGGTCATGCATTCATCAGTTGAATGTCCCACTTCTCCCATATGATACTCGCATTTCTTGGAGGGGTCGTAGTTAGAGAATTTCTCCGCATTGGGCCGTTTCGGTTCATGGGAGAGCAGCCCATTCTTTTGCAAGATCGGCAAGACTTGAGATAGAGAACCAGGAAGTGGAGAGAACTGCCTCTTAGTGAATGGTCGTGACGCGGAAGGGCGGCCTCCACCTTGCTGATTCCTAGGGACATGAACGATCGGACGCTTATTAGAGGTCGGTTGCACATATGCAACATTTACTTCAATAGTTGGCTCTTTCTCTTTCTTTGCAGTAAACCTCCTATTTGGAAAGGTCGGTTCATTAAACCACCCCTCCTTCAGCCCCATCTCAATTTGTTCGCCCACTGGAATGAGTTGATTAAAGTTCTCAACATATGTGCCAACCATCCGATTGCGGAACTCAAAAGGGAGGGTCTTGACAAATAGCTTCATCAATTCTTTGTTAGTGGGCTCAGGAGTGATTTGGGCGGCCAAATTTCGCCATCTTATGGCATACTCCTTAAACGACTCACTCTTCTTCTTTTCCATCCGCTCGAGGTCTTCTCGGGAAGGTGCAATGTCCATGTTGAACTTGTACTGCTTAAGAAATGCATCGACCACCTCACTCCAAGTGTCGAGGAGGTTTATGTTCTTCATGATATACCAAGTGAGCACGGGCCCGCCCAAGCTCATTTGGAACCACTGGATCATAAGGGGTTCATTCTTGATATGTTGGGCCATCCTCACATGGTACATCTGCAGGTGAGCTTTCAGGCAAGAAGTGTCGTTATATTTCTCGAATTTTGGCATCTTAAATTTGTTTGGCGTGTTGACTTCTCATAAACAGACAAATCAATCGGGAATGAACTTTGCAAACCTTGCAATTGTTTCACTTTCTCTTCAAGCTTTGCAAAGCGTTCATCCTGCTCTGTTTTAAAGACCTTATGAGTTTTGGCCTTTCCTTCCACGACAATGACATCATCTTCTTCTAAGGGGGGCATGTCATCGTCCAATTCATTGGACAGGCCATGATCAACTTTCTGCTTAAGTGTTGTAGTTCCAAGAGGTGTGACTTCTGAGCTTGAACTTGTTCGGAGTGCCTTAAACTCAGTTGTCATTTGTTGTATTGCAACAAAGCATTGATTCATTTGATCTTCCATTTTATTAATACGTTCACGCAGCTCAACTTGCTCAACCATTCGTGCTTTCAATCTCATGATGATGGGTGAACGAGATGGCTCCGTTATCACCTGATTTGTAGAAAGGAAAACACATAAGCATCGCATATGGAACATGCCGGTCCATGACAAAGATCTAGCCGCTTTTATTAAGTGAAATTGAATTCCAAAGACATTAATCTAAGAAATGAAAGTGACTCCCTAGGGAATTAAATTCCTAAAACATCAGTTTAAGAAATTGAAATAACACTCTAAAATTGAAATTGAACTCCTAGACATGAACATAAAAACAATCTAATGACTCTTCTCTATATACAATTGACCTTTTGTCATGGACCCAAAAAATGACAAAATAAATAGATTGCATAGTGTAAGGTAAGAATACTTACTTCATGAAGGAAAAATGGCAATCACATAGACATACACATGAGACGTGAGGTTTGACACATAAACTATAGGGCTTAGCAAATTCGAGCTAAAAGGAATGATCCGACTGGTCGCAGTCTCGCGTACAAAGGTCGGGTCCTCTTAGCTCCGGCTTGGTCAAAGAAAATCCTATAGTCATGCGGTTTCGTAGACAAGGATAAACATTTTGACACCGAGAAAGAAATTTCGGGGTTGAGAAAGGCAACCTCTACATCGCAATCTCGCGTTCAAGGTTGGATCATTTCTCAATACCATCCTAACATCCTTAATTGTGGTCCAGGTCCGACGGCAGGTTGTGTGTGCAAGAGTGTAGTGCAAATGCATAGGCATGCACAACAGTTTATATAAAAACAACACTTCAAAAATTCAAAACATTCATTCACAACTCCAACCTGCAAGACAAGGAGTTAACAATCACTCCACCCCTTATAACTCCCGTCTGCAAAAACATTTAACACCTCAAATGGTTAGGGACATACCTGGTATCCTCGCTGCCAAACAAATTTTTTTTAAAAAAAGAGAAAAATTGGCCTAAGTCCACTAAGAGTTTTAACTCAAGTCCCCAGCGGAGTCGCCAAGCTGTCGCGACCTCACCTCGGGTGCACCACCTAGGGTTTAGCTAATGGATTACTAAGCCTAAACTTAGTTCGGGCTCTCCCAAGTCCATACCAATTCGCGACTTAGGGTTTAAGTTTTTAGTATGCAAATGATTTTTACTTGGAGTCGCCACTAATCTATTTTTTGGTAGGTCGATTAGAAACCCAAGTAAAGTAACGGGAGAATTACTTTACTCCTACAAACCAGAGACTATGGGATCGGGGACTTGATTACGTTAGATTTCTCTAACGCCCTTTCGGTACCTTTTCTCTTTTATTTAAAAAAATGATTTACAGGTAGTTTTTGTTGATTTTAATTTACTCCCTAACATGCAATGTGATCATGCGAGTGCGTAACCATTATCTAACACTCAATGAAGCAAAGCAATAAATAAATTGCAAGGAAAAAGAGGAAGTTACTTACCTTAAAGCTACGAAAGCATCTGCGATGTTAGCTTAAAAATTACATCAATGATCCTAGATATAATTTCTAATTAACACGCACTCATTCAAATATCTTTTAAGGTTTTCACTTATTTAATGAAGCCTAAAACTACGTGCAATGCATGTAATGACATACGAAAGTGTCTAACTATAATAGCATGCAACGTGCAACCTAATATGCAAACTATATGTCACACGACATTAATTATTTAACTTAATCTAATGCTAGAAAATATTTAATGCAACTACTCTAGTATGTCACGCATTTAAATGACCCTAAACATGCAATGACTATATGACACACGGGAGATGACCTAATATGACATGAGCATGGCAATTTTTGTGTTTTCTTTTTTATAACTAATGAAATTTCCTAAGCTTCTACATCATATGCAATGTAGACATGAAACGCATTAATCTACCCTATTATGCAAAAGATTTTTTTTATGCATTTTTTGTAAGTTTATTAAAAAAATCAACACATAATGCAACCGATCATGTAAAACACGCAATTTAGTCCCGACCCAAGATAGAAAATCAAAACAATCAAAAACTTGATCCGACGTCTCGCGGCTCAATATTTTTGATTATTGAGATTTTTCAACACGACACAACAACCTCACTTAATTGGAATTCAATCAAGCATGCAATACTTTAAACGAGAAAACAAAATATTCAAGAATTAATTTAAATAGGAACTTTACCTACCTTGTCTCTTGGGAAGATGCCTCCTTTTGTGAGCCGACCTTCAAGACTGCAGCAAAAAGAGACGCTTTTTCTCCTCTCTCTATATTGCACTGCCGCTCCTTTTCTCCCAATTGTGGTTTTTTTTGTGTCTCTTCAGTGTGTGTGGCCCCCTTTTTATAGGTGAGAGGACTATGTTATTTAAGGAAAGATGATAAATCTGCACGTTATCTATTTAGCTCTTGTATCCCACGTGCAATATTTTTCCAATATTTCATTCAACGCTTTCCTTGAATATTGAAAGAATAATGAGAATATTCTCGAGAACATTCTCATATTCTCATGAATATTGCCATATTCCAACTCGCCACCCCTTAACGGGGATATTTCATCCGACACCTTCCCCGAATACTGAAAGAATAATGTGAATATTCACGGGAACATTCTCATATTCCCGGGAACATTCTCATATTCCAACTCGTCACCCCTTAACGGGCCTAGCCAAATTCTTTTTTACCGTGGGCTTAGTCCAACTTGTTAAATTAAAGTTTAGAACCATCAATTGAAGCCCATCTTCCACCTGTCCAATGCAAATGCAATAATAATAAATGCTCCTAAAACTATATGCTATGCAATTTAATCCTAATATTTTTTGTTTAGGGGTTAAAATTAATCCCTAAATTTTTGTGTATTAAATTATGAATGATCAATCAAAATTTAGGTGTCAACACCGGGTCTCGGCCGAGGGCGACTGTCCATGCGGCGACAAGCTGAGGATCGGAGGAACCAGCGGCTGTGGCGGCACGAGGCTGGCTGGTGGGCGGCCCGGCAGCTCCGGACGGCAGACGGCGGCCAGCAGCTCCGGCGACCAGGCGGCAGCTCCGGCGAGGTTGGACAGAAGCTGGAGAGGGAAGAGGGAGGCGGTGCAACTGGTTTCAGGGGGGGACAGCAGCTGGGGTGGCTCCGATGCTGCGGAGGGGCTCGGGAATGGTCCTCCGGCGGGCCTGTGGCAGTGACCGGCGGTGGCGTGCAGCGGCGAGGCGGCTGGCCGCTTCTCCTGGTCACGGCCAAAGGGGCCGAGAGGGAGAGACAGGCGGAGGTAGCGGGTGGTGGCTCGAGCTGGGGTGGTCGGGCGAAGGTCTAGGCGGACGACGGTGGCTAGGGCGGAGGACGACGGCGGCTAGGGCGGAGGACGACGGCGGCCGAGCAACAGCGAGGCAGCAGCTCGCTGCTCCGGCGTCCATGGATCTGGTCCGGCGAAAACCGAAGGGAAGAAGAAGGATAGGGGACAGCAGCGGTTCAGCCGGCTCGTCGACGACTCCGACGTGCTCGGGCAAGGCGGCCGACGTTGCGGCGAGTGGCGGTGCGACCGAACGGGGCAGGAAGACTCACTGTCGGACAGAAGAGGGAGAAGAGGGTGTAGCTGGGCGGGGCTGGTTTGGCTCGGCTGGCTTCGGGCGACTGTCGCGGCGGCAACTCCGGCGTCCCGCGGTGGTTCAGCACCCAGTCGAAGCTGTTACGGTGGCTGGACGGCGGGGACGAAGCAAACCGAAGAAAAGGCAGCAGCAGCAACAGCGAAAAGAAGGGTTTGCGAAGAAGAAGACAGCTGGCTCGGGTTCCGAACGGCGACCCACCGGCGGTCCGACGTACCGGCGAGGCGGCAGTGCTGCGACGGAGATGGGTGGTGGTCACCAGTAGGGGCGGCAGCAAAAGAAAAGCAGCAACAGCAGCCACTAGCGTCGACCGAAAAGAGAAGAAGAAGAAGAAGAAGAAGAAGAAGCTGCAGGGGGGAAGGGCTAAACGTGTAGGGGAGCTGCGCGCGGAAAGAGAGAGAGAGAGAGAGAGAGAGAGAGAGAGAAGACCGGTCAAAGGGAAGAAAAGATAAGATAATATGGGCAAGTGGGGCTGCCGACGGAGAGAGAAACGTGAGGGGGAAGAGAAAGAAAAAGGGGGAGAGAGAAAGGGAAACGTGCGAGAGAAGTTGGGGGAAGAAAAGGAGAAAAAGACAAGAAATGAGAACAAGACAAAATCTCAACAAGCACCTAGAGAGGGGTAATTTGGTCTTTTTACCCCTGAAGCACAAACTCCCCAATATTTGGCTCTAGAACTCGGCCCGTTGAATCCTTTTCCAATAATTCGGGCTTACCGAAAAATTCGAAAATCAATGAGACACGTCCAATATTTTAGTCTCGACATCTTTAAAAATTCAATACCCGATACCGGATTGAAATTCGTGGTTAAAATCAATCAATCGCGACTTTAGTATGACCTAACTTTCGGGCGGCGTTTAGGGGTTCTCGCGCGTTTGACCCGTGGTTGATAGCTTTTCAATCCACGATCGTGCATATTCAAATCAGGACGATCCTCGATTGTCATGTAATCACGAGAGGTTAATTGCTCATACTGAGTACAGGGCCAAAAGGAAATCGGTTTAACGTTGTCGCAATTAATATCGAAGTCGTGCGGAATCACCCGCAATCCGACCTTGTATTTTTGCCGACTCGATTTATTTCCGTTCGCTAATTGGCCTGCAACAATGTAGTATTATTCCTCTTTGATCCTTATGGTCGGGCGGCCTATCCCTGATTAAATTCACTGGTCGTACGCGTACCGATCCTTAATTGCCTTGCCGAACAGTTAGTTAACTCGTGAGGGGCCAACTCAGAGTAAACGTAACTAACAGTGCATTGATAAAATAACTATTTCATCTATCCCGGAATGGGTCGAAATTCAGGATGTTACAACTCTTCCCTCCTTAGAAAAATTTCGTCCTCGAAATTTGCCGAACTTCCAATATCCTTAAACAGATGAGGGTATTAATGTCTCATTGCATCCTCAGTTCTCCATATCGTTCCTTCTGTACTCTGGTATACCAAATACTTCCAAGTCCTTTTTGGTTCCCAAAGGCTATGCATTATCTGATTCTGTCAAAAGCAACTTTGCTGACACCTCCCGATTCCGAATTCTTAGTTGGACCTATTGAACTTTATCCCACAAATCACTAAACCAAAATACTGGTAGTGCCCAAATTGATATGTCCCTCTGTCGCGACCTGATTTTTTCTAAAAATAAACATAATAGAATATGTAGGTTTAGGGGTATTGTTAATTTCGGGCCGACGGCCCATAATTAACTCGGGCTCTCCCAAGCCCATACCCCGCGCGACATTGGGATATTCATAAAAATCTTCAAACAAGGTGTCGCCACTAGTCTATTGAGGTTGACTAGGAACCGAGTGAGACATGGGAGCGTGTCTCACCTTTTACGCAACCAGAGGGTCTAGGGTCGGGGACTTGATTACGTTAGTCATGCGACTAACGCCCTTTCGGTACCTAACTTGATTGTGCATCAGTGAAATCTCGACAATGCATTCGAGGAAACTAAGACACGTCATAACCGTTATAAGGTAAGGGAATAGTATCCAAAATATCATTGCCAAACAAGGTGCATGAATAATCTAATATCATAAACCAGGAAAACCTATTGTAAAGCCCTAAAGGCTTATTCAATTTTGGATGTTTTCTTCTTTTTAAAGTTTTTTCTGAATTTTTGCAATTTTTCTGATTTTTCTGAATTTTTTTGAATTTTTTGAATTTTTTGAATTTTTTGAATTTTTTGAATTTTTTTATATTTTGAATTTTTTTATATTTTTTTTATATTTTCGAATTTTCTGAAATTAAAGAAAATAAACATTCAAGATTTTTTTTTGATATTTTCTGACTTTTCTGACTTTCAAGAAAATAAACTTTCACATTTATTAATGTTTTTGGAATTTTCTGAATTTTTCTAATTTTTTTGGAATTTTTTAATATTTTAATATTTTCAAAAAATAAATTAAAATAAAAATATTTGTTTTCGAAATTTCCAGATTCCTGAATTTTTCCATGCATTTTCTTAATTTTCGAATTTTTTAATATTTTTTTGAAATATTTTTTGATTTTCCGAAATTTTTGATATTTTTAGATTTTTTTTTATTATTATTATAAAAAGTGATTCGGACCGGGTCGAGAGACCCGGCCCCTACTAAACCGACCCGGACCCTATCGGTCCGGGCTGGGCTAGCGACCGGGCTGGCCGAACGACCCGATCGAAATTTTTTTTAAAATGGCCCATTAATAAAAAGAATTAAAACAGCCCACTTCCAACTCTATTTTCAGCCCAAACTTATCCTAGGCCCAATTGAAAATAATAAACCAGCCCAGCCCCTTTTTATTTTTCTTTTCTTTTCCCTTTTCTTTTATTTCTGGTCTTCGTCTTCTTCCTCGCGAACGCCCCACGTCGGAGCCTCGCCGGAAACCGTGCATCTCCCTTTTACACCGCCGCCGACGTCGCCGCAGATCCTCACAGTCTAAAAGGGATGGTCACATCGTCCGGTGTCGGCTGTTCTATCCAGCCGATGCCAGATGCCGCCGGCGATGACCTCCGGCGAACCCGGAAGCTCGCCATTGCTGGAAAAATAAAAACGCCTCCTTTCGACTAAAAAAAGTACGGAAATCACATGAAACAAACTACAATGCTAATAGAAACACGAGATCAAGCCATATTCAGTCAAAAATCTACAAAAACATGTCATCGAGGACGGATCAAACCAAGAAACTTTCTGGGTTCCATTCGGGCATTTCATCGAACAACTTGTGGGCATGGATAAAACAGTGGGTTTTTCGACTAAAGTCGACTTGAGCCGGAGTCCGAGTTCCTATCTAACCACACTAACATGTAAAGAGATGCGAATAGAGGATCGACAGGGGCCGGGACTCGCGCGTACTAGTCGACGCGAGCTCCAACCCGCCACCTCGTCAAAATAGATCCGAACGCGTGAGGAGAGGCATCTACCTGGTTTTTCCACCACGGGGTCACTTCTCGATACTTGAATTCTGATTCACCGAATTTCCATCAAATCGCTGTCCGAATTCCATAAACCACTGGTTTTTCTTTCAACATTCCTTTCACGTCCCTTTAATACTTAGTCCAAAATATCACCTCAATCACTTGAAGAAACCCTTACTAATATCTCGAGAAGAAAATCATCGATAATGCTATTTCACCATTTATCCACCTAACATCAAGGGATAATTAATTCTTAATCCACCGAAAACAAAAATCCATTCCTCAAATTCCTATTTTAATTATCACTCGAAATAATCCACCTTGGGTAAATTCATATCTTAATTGAATCTAAGACCTCCGAGCAATAAATCATCCACCATAAATCTTATCAAAGATTTTCGCCATTTACTAAATCAGCACTTATGATCTCATACCTATGACTCCTTAAATCATCCAGAATTAAACTTATCTGACTTCCATTAAATCCAATGACCTCAATTGTCGTGACGCGCAAGCAACCGATCTTTCTTGTTGCCTTACCACGCAGTCAAATCACTTATACGACACCTCATTGTAAATCTCGTAATCTCCGATACTAGACTAAATCCTCAAAACTGGTGCAGTAATCAGCTTATACTTAAGCTCTTAAACATTGTGCTCGCACTTATTTGTCCATTCAAATTCTTATGTCCTTCGTTAACCTTCGTATCAGAGGCGTAGCTACCGTAGAGAACATTTCTACGAATTGCCTGTAATAATCTGTCCGATTTAGAAAACTCCGAATCTCTGCCACTGTCATAAGTCTTGGCCACATCATGACTGCCTTCATCTTAGCGGATCCATAGAATTTCTTTCGTCCAAAATCGCTCAACCCACAAAAGCAACGCGAGTAAATCCAAACTCGCACATATTAAACTTGGTGTACTGGTTTATGCTCTCGAATGGTCTATAGCATCATTCTCAAGTGTTGTTCGTGTTCCTCTAAATCCTCGAATATTTCCAATATATCGTTCACGAACACAATTGCCATTTGCTCTAAATACGCCTTAATCACTCAATCCATCAAATCCATAAAAATAACTGGCGTATTAGTTAATCCAAACAACGGGACGGTAATCTTTTAGTGACCATATCACACCCAGTGTGTCATTTTCGGTATATTCCCCTTTTTTAATCCTTAATTACTGATAGCCCGTCCTTGGGTCTATCTTGGAACATATCGAAGCTCTTTGAAATGGTCAAACAAGTCATCCGTCTTTGGTAATTGATACTTGTTCATGGCAGTCCTTTGGTTACACTATCGATAATCGATGCATAGGTGCAATAATCCATACTTGATTCCTCAATTAGCAAATTAACCACAATCGTCCAACAACCTTAGCAACCTTCGTCCAATAAACGAATTACTTCCAATGATAAAATCGAAAGGATCAAGGGTCCTCCTTGATTTTCGATTTCAAACCATCTCTGACATTCTGACTCAGTCTACTAAATTCCCAATCATTCTCTGTACAAACTTCGAGAGCTCTCCAACCTTAACCTCATATTGCACAACTGACAAACAATTCTGACGAAGTTGTAGGAATTCAGTTACCTTCTGCTCCCACGTGTACTCAGAAAAGCATTCTCTGCTGAACGCTTGGTCGACAGTACTCCACTCGAGGACAGTACCTTTGGGCAAAGCCCTTCCTTGGGTTACTTCCCACCACATGCTAACTTTACCTTGCAATTGGCACTCTGCCAGGGCTCTCTTATGTTTCTCTGAACATCCCAACAATACGAACACTTACTCCAATTCCTTGATCCAAAGAGTTGCGACCTCAAGGTTACTCGCCTTAGCAGACTTGGACGGCTCTAACTCCAAGAACGGTTCAACCAACTTACACACCGATTGATCGTCCATCCTCTTTTCCAACCAATGAAACTTACAAGGCGAGACAACAACAACAACAGCAACAGCAACAACATCTTGAATCTGAGCTCACTGCCCTATCTCAAAACCTTCCTCAAGGACTCTCGAATCAGGATCGTTCGTCTAATAGAATTATCACAGAAACCTTATTTCCAATCCCACAAGGAATTAGAAACCGTGAACGATCCGCTCAAAGCCAGAGAATCAAATAAACAAACACAAGCACGAGGTGTTTTCCTAACTAACTATCCCAAAACCCATCGCACCTTATCACTCCATACATTGACCAGGCTCTGATACCAAAATCGACGGGGTTGTCACGCCCCAACCCTCGAGCACGCGGCAACCCCTGTTCTCTTGCGGTCATTTGATTTGCGACTCCCCAGGATCCGTCGCCGACCGTTATTTTTATCTTTTAATTAAACGCATGCGGAAGCGAATCACAATCCCCAGTCAATTACAAAAACAGGGATAGCAGGAAAACTCAATAAGAACACATCCAAAGTACTGCTTTATTCATCTACTGATTAACCCTAGGAAGTTTACAAGTACAAGCCCTTACCACGGGCATCTTCCTATCGAGCCAGTGAAACTAGCGAGTCAAGGTTAATCTACTCCCTTCAAAAACGGCCACGAGCCGTAACACGCGTCAATCCTCCATCCTACGGCCCTGAAAAATGTTAACCACGACGGGTTGAGATAAACTCAGCAAGTCAAAGTCCTAAGCCTCGGTTAGGAACTTCGCTCGCCTTGGGAGCAATCTAACCATGCAACCTAGTTCCGGCAAACAACACATACCACACCTCAAGCAGTATTATCATACGACAGTTCAATAAGCAGATGCAAACACATGCGACCCTACCTGGCCTTGGCACACGCAACCTGCAGAAACTGTCATTTCAATCATCACGACATTAAGAGCATGCGAATAATCAGAGCATCTCACATAACTTTCTCATGTTTCACACCCACACATATGCTCCGATTATTACGACCCTCTAGGCCACGGCACAACCTTATGGTTGGCGGTCAACTGGTCGTAAACCAGGCATCGTCCTCCCCCGTGAGGCACGGCGACGTCATGGGCTTTCCCCCACCGACGGCATTCCATAAGGAGCATGGGCCCGGCCTCAACCGCGACTCCGCATCTGACCACTGTCAGGAGACCCAATGGTCATGGTACAACCCCGAAGGATTGGCGGTCATCCGGCTCAACCGGGCTATCAACTTTAATCTGACCATGCAACACATCAGCAAATAGTTCATTCTTGTCTTTGCTTTTGCTTGGTCATGAATGCAACACCGCTCATACGCTCATGCTCATGCGACATGCCATTTCAGACCATTTCAGATAACCCACGCAATATGTCATGCGATCTCACTCGACAATTTTCAAAATCCAATTTCCAATCAGCATTCAATCATACACATTCCCTAACTCTTGGGAACAACCAACAATTCAAATCACAGTCTATCAATCAATTCCGACCAATCAACATCACGATACTCCGATACCCAACCACGTGTCGATATTTAATAATAAATAAACACACATATCAATTAATAAATAAATACGTGTCCTCACGACTACAACAATCAACTATTCCCCAATAATACTCAATTATCCCAAAATAAGTATAAAATATAATTATACTCAAAGATACTCATTTAAGAAGCATATAATACTATAGTCGATTGTTCCGATAAAATAATTCAAGTCCCACAAAATACTTATATTTATTTTCCAATCCCATAATTAATTATCCAACCCAAATAATTCCATTTAGTAAAACTCTTCTTCAATAAACCAATGTCATTAAATAATATAGTATATAAATACTATTGACTTTGGAAAAATAGACCATAGTAATTTTCCCCCAAAATTACTCAATTAAAACCATTTCCAATAAATAATCACAATTAATTATTTTCTCCAAAAATAATTAATTTTCAGCAATGAATAGTAATAACTATATTACTATTGATAATTCGAAATTATAAATTAATTTAATTAATTAATAATTCCGAAAATAATAAATAATTATTATTATTTATCCCAAAAAATAATAATAATATTTATTAATACTAACCATGATTAACACTAAGCAAAGCTTAATCAAACAGTATTAAAATACAAATAATCATCATCCAAAGCACTAATCAATAATTAAACTAATTAAACTACTCCTAAGCAAGATTAACCCCTAAATAAGGATTAGGAAATCGACTCATGATTTAGCGATTCCGACGAAACGAGCGCGACGGCGGCGACGAGGGGAACGCCCAGGAACTTCCGACGCGTCGGGACAAGGCGGCTCGGGACCGGGTCTCGGCCAAGGGCGGCTGTCCACGCAGCGACAAGCTGAGGATTGGAGGAACCAGCGGCTGTGGCGGCACGAGGCTGGCTGGTGGGCAGCTCGGCAGCTCCGGCGACCAGGCGGCGGCTCCGGCGAGGTTGGACAGAAGCTGGAGAGGGAAGAGGGAGGCGGTGCAAGCGGTTTCGTGGGGGGGCGGCAGCTGGGGTGGCTCCGGTGCGGCGGAGGGGCTCGGGAATGGTCCTCCGGCGGGCCTGTGGCGGTGACCGGCGGCGGCATGCAGCAGCGAGGCTGCTGGCCGCTTCTCCTGGTCACGGCCATAGGGGCCGAGAGGGAGAGACAGGCGGAGGCAGCGGGTGGTGGCTCGAGCTGGGGTGGTCGGGCGAAGGTCTAGGTGGACGACGGTGGCTAGGGCGGAGGACGACGGCGGCCGAGCAAATGGGGCAGCAGGGCGGCTGGCTTGCTCCGGCGTCCATGGATCCGTCCGCCGAAACCGAGGGGAAGAAGAAGGATAGGGGGCAGCAGCGGTTTAGCCAGCTCGTCGGTGACTTCGACGTCTGGGCAAGGCGGCCGACGTTGCGACAGCGGCGGCGCGACCAGAACTGAAGCAGGACAGCAGCACCGTCGGACAGAAGCGGAGGAAGAGTGGTGCAGTTGGGCGGGGCTGGTTTGGCTCGGCTGGCTTCGGGCGACTGTCGCGGTGGGAACTCCGGCGTCCCGCGGTGGTTCAGCACCCAGTCGAAGCTGTTGCGGTGGTTGGACGGCGAGGACAGAAGCAAACCAGAAGAAAAGGCAGCAGCAGCAACAGCAGAAGAGAAGGGTTTGCAGAAGAAGAAGACAGCTGGCTCGGGTTCCGAACGGCGACCCACCGGCGGTCCGACGTGCCGGCGAGGCGGCAGTGCTGCAACGGAGATGGGTGGTGGTCGCCAGGGGGCGGCAAAAGAAAAGCAGCAACAGCAGCCACTAGCGTCGACCGAAAAGAGAAGAAGATGAAGAAGCTACAGGGGGGAAGGGCTGAACGTGCAGGGGAGCTACGCGCGGAAGAGAGAGAGAGAGAGAGAGAGAGAGAGAGAGAGAGAGAGAGAGAAGACCGGTCAAAGGGAAGAAAAGATAAGATAAGATGGGCAAGTGGGGCTGCCGACGGAGAGAGAAACGTGAGGGGGAAGAGAAAGAAAAAGGGGGAGAGAGAAAGGGAAACGTGCGGGAGAAGTTGGGGGGAGAAAAGGAGAAAAAGACAAGAAATGAGAACAAGACAAAATCTCAACAAGCACCTAGAGAGGGGTAATTTGGTCTTTTTACCCCTGAAGCACAAACTCCCCAATATTTGGCTCCAAAACTCGGCCTGTTGAATCCTTTTCCAATAATTCGGGCTTACCGAAAAATTCGAGAATCAATGAGACACGTCCAATATTTTAGTCTCGACATCTTTAAAAATTCGATACCCGATACCGGATTGAAATTCATGGTTAAAATCAATCAATCGCGACTTTAGTACGACCTAACTTTCGGGCGGCGTTTAGGGGTTCTCGCGCGTTTGACCCGAGGTTGATAGCTTTTCAATCCACGATCGTGCATATTCAAATCAAGACGATCCTCGATTGTCATGTAATCACGAGAGGTTAATTGCTCACACTGAGTACAGGGCCAAAAGGAAATCGGTTTAACGTTGTCGCAATTAATATCGAAGTCGTGCGGAATCACCCGCAATCCGACCTTGTATTTTTGCCGACTCGATTTATTTCCGTTCGCTAATTGGCCTGCAACAATGTAGTATTATTCTTCTTTGATCCTTATGGTCGGGCGGCCTATCCCTGATTAAATTCACTGGTCGTACGCGTACCGATCCTTAATTGCCTTGCCGAACAGTTAGTTAACTCGTGAGGGGCCAACTCAGAGTAAACGTAACTAACAGTGCATTGATAAAATAACCATTTCATCTATCCCGGAATGGGTCGAAATTCAGGATGTTACATCCTCTTCCCTCATCTTGGACGCCTCCTCTCTCTCTCTCTCTCTCTCTCTCTCTCTCTCTCTCTCTCTCTCTCTGTCTCCTTTTTCTCTCCTTCGGCCCAAGCAAGCCGCCCCTCCCTCTCTAGTTTGTGTTCTTAGTTTTGAGGTTCGTCCAGGCAAGTGTTGTAACATCCTGAAATTCGAGCCCTTTAAGGGATGAACGATCATTAATTTCGTCAATGCATTGTTGGTTGATCTCACTCGGAACTGATCACTCCTGAGATACTAACCTTGAGGGGAAATGCTAATGAGGACAGAACTCGTGCGACTAAAGAACTTGACCTGGGAAAACGACTCGACCGTGAGAATTGCGTCAGGACGATCCTGTAGATATGCAGGCCGATTCTAGGGACGAATAGAAGTCGATTCGCGGACAGAAATAATGGGATGACGGGTGATTCCGTCTACTGTTATCGAACCCGTGAACGGCCCTATGTCGATCCTTGATAATCGTGTACTTTGAAATAAGAATCGATCCTTCGCAATTTCATGCAGTCAATGACGTCCATGTGTCAAGAAGTCTTGAACGTGAATTGGCACAAATCGGTTACGCGTGAATCCTCAAAGCCGCCTGTCAGTCTAAGTAGTACCAAAATGGCATTCGGGCGAAATTGACAAGGCATGTGAATCCAGTATTGGACTTTGAATTTTCGGGAATGTCCGAGATGGACTTTTGGACGATGCTTCTTAGTCAGTCGACAGTGCCGACTGAGCCGAGTTTTGGAAAAGGGACTTTTGGACCAAGAACTCAAGCCTATGAGGACGTGGGCCGGGCAAGATCAGTGTGGGCCTCACGCCCAAGGTGGTACAGCCGCCATGGAAGGCCTGAGACAAGCAAGTCAGCCCATTGGACCAAACCGACCATTTACCATTCCTAGCCCGTTATCCAAACCTGAGCCGATTCGAGTCCAATAAATTCCCGAGCCCATTCCTATTCATTTTCCGGCCCATTTCCTAGGCCTGCCTTTCATTTTCAGCCCAAGGGCACATTGGAAAATGTGCAAGGTGGAAATGACCAAAATGCCCTTGGATATTTTGGAGAAAAGTCAAAAAGGAAGAGAGAGAAGATGATGTCATGTTTTGGGAACTTGAGCCAAGCCATTAATGGCCTTAATTGAGGCCTATCTTCAGCCTCACTTCACTCTCTCTCTCCTCTTCATCTTCCCCAAACCGCACACCCTTCTCTCCCTAGTTTCCCTTCCTTCCTTCAGTTTTTCAGTTTTGACCTTCCACCGAAAACAGAGTTGTTCATGCCCTTCCCGTTGGAATCACGTCTTGTGCCATCCGCCGTTGTGTTCGGAAGAGAATTTCTGTTCAGATAGCATCAGCCGATCGCCGGAAAGAGCCACCGGCCGATCCGTATAGCCGCCGAAAGCCGGCTGTTGCCGGACCGTCACTATTCCGCCTGCAGCAGCTTTGTTCCACCTTTTCACCAGTTTTTCTCCCATTCCAGCCAAACCACCGCCCATACCAGCCACAAGTGGTTCCCCCTCGACCCCCAAGTGCCGTTGGTCGCTGGCCCACCGCTCGCCGGAGCTCCGGGCAGCCCGTTTTCCTCCGGTCAGCCACTTTCCTCTGTGCGGTGCAGTTTTCAGTGTTGCGGTGGGTATTCTGAGTTTGTTGCTGCTGTTCCAGCCCCGGGACCGCCTTGGATCGTCGTGGTAGAGGTCCCCGGGTGTCGGGTTCTGTCGCCGCCGCCGCGTCCGTGTCGCCGGCCCGCTTAACGGGTGAGTTTAGCTCCTAATCCCTATTTAGTGCCTAAACTTGCTTAGGGTTGGTTAGTTAGTGTTAATTTTGGTTTAAGGGGTTTAATTAAGTTGTATTAGCCCTAAGATAGGTGGTTAGATAGTTGGTTAAGATTAGATTAGCTTAATTTTTCTTATTAAGCTTAATTGTGCTTAATTTGTGATTAATTGTGCTTAGGTGATTAATTAAGCATGATTTGCTTTAATTGAATTGATTAATTGTTTTAATTAATGTTTTGTTTAATTTATGGATTAAATGTTTTAATTAATTGAATTTCGGAAAAACCACTGTTCATGATTACTGTTCACGATTACTGTTCACAATTACTGTTCACGGCACTATTCATGCAGAAGCTAAATTTAGTCTTATTTTGATGTGCTCTTGATTGTTGTGATTAATTGAAGTGCCGATTGTTAATTATGCTTATGAATATTGATGAAATGCGTGATCGAGTGTTGGTTGGATTTTGGATTTTGGAATTGTCGAGTGAGATCGCATGACATATTGTGTGGGTTATCTGAAATGGCATGTCGCATGAGCATGAGTGATGTTGCATTCACGACAGAGCAAAGATATAAATGGATTGCTTGATGAGGTGTTGCATGATCACATTAAGAAGAGAGCTTGGCGCTGCCGGTAGACTGCCAATCCTTAAGGGGTTGTGTCGTGGCCTTTTGGTCGTCCTGACTTTGGTCGGTTGCTCGATGTGGTCGGGCGGGGCTGCGGCGGTGAGCGGGCCCCATGCTTCATAGGGAATGCCGTCGATGGGAGAGAGCCCGTGACGTCGCCGTGCCTCATGGGGGAGGACGATGCTTGGTCTTTGACTGGTAGACCGCCAACCATAAAGTTGTGCCGTGGCCCTAGTGGTCGTAATAATCGGAGCATGTGTGAGTGTGAGACATGAGAAAGTTGTGTGAGATGCTCTGATATTCGCATGCTCTTAATGTCGTGATGATTGCATTATTTATGGTACGCACGCATGAGTTGACAGTCGTGCAGGGTGTGGCAATGGCCAGGTGAGATAGCTTGTGATGCGATTCGCATGTGATTAATGAAATGTTTCATCTAACGGCCATGTGCTTTGCTTGCATTGTATGAGATTGAACGTGCAGGGTATGACATACTGGGTAAGGTTGCATGCGAATCGAATATTGCTATGTTGGTTGCCCTGTATGTTGTTGGTTGTTGTTTGTGGGTTGTTGGGTTGAGTGAGGGGTAGTTCTGGAGAGATACCCCGAGTTGAGTTGGCGTACTAACCGGGGCTTAGGGGAAGAACTCGCTGAGATTTTATCTCAACCCGTCGTGGTTAACCATTTTCAGGTCCTTAGAATGGCGTACCCGCAATGGAGGATCCTGCCCCGCTCCTCTAGTGATCGACCGACGGAGGCGAGTCCGATGGGTCCAGTGATGATGGTGCTGAACCTGAGGGTTCTTCTTATTTAAGTGGATTAGCCTAGTTTCTATTTGATTTGGCTTAGAGGATGGATCGGCCCTTTTTGTTGGGCTTGTAATTCGGAAAACGATCCTCCATTGGTTAATCCAGTAAATTGAATAATTGAGTAGTTGATGTTGTTCTTGCTGTTCATCCCTCTATCCCTGTTTGATTGTATGTTTGTCTGGAGATGAGAATGGGGGTCTCGAAGTCCTAGAGGCTGGCAAAAGACTTGGATTCGAGTCCTTAGCATATTAACTGGGTTTAAGTCCTGAAAGCCGACAAAAAGCCAGAAGCCTGGATTAAAGCCTGAAGTGAATTGGGTTCGAGTCCTAAGATAGCTCTAGGAAAGACTTGGGTTCGATTCTCGAGCACAAGAGAAAAACTTAATAAGCATGGCATGCATGAGTAAGGAAGAAATGCTAGAAGTGCATGAGCTCATTGCACGCATCATGTTTCATGAATGATTGCAAAGGTTATCATTTAAATATGCAAGATGCATAATTATATCTTTGCAATTGATTTGCCTTCAACACGGCTTGCATGAGGTGTGTTGACTAGAGTTGATGATGAAGTGTTATTCTAGTCAAAGGTTAGAAGCTATACTTACTGAGTATTCTAAGTACTCACGCATGTTCTTTTACAAGTACTTAGAATATGGCTGCTGTTCATTTTGGTTGTCCTGTGAAAATTGATGCATCAACCATAGACATATTAGATATAGATAATGAAATAACTTATCGAAATATCACGTCTACGGTATGGATTGAGAAGGGGCCAGACGATTCTAGTCGAAGGTTAGAAGCTATACTTACTGAGTATTCCAAGTACTCACCCATGTTCTTTTACAAGTACTTAGAATATGGCTATTGTTCATTTTGGTTGTCCTATGAAAATTGATACATCAACCACGGACATATTAGATGAAGATACTGAAATAACTTATTGAAAGGTCATGTCTACGGCATGGATTGAGAAGGGGTTGGACAAGTTGGTTCCCGTGTATTTTGAGGCTTGGTATAGATGGTACGAGGGCACATGGATTAGACCCCTTCATAGGTTCAATAATCCAAACCATGATGGTGATGATGATCATATGAGGAATCAGACTAAGTTTCTATGTACCGCCCCGAAGTAAAAAGGGTTCTCAATTTTGGATAGTACTCGCCATAGTGGAGTCAGGAACACCTAAGCTTTTGATGTGTGTAGAAATAAAGCCCTTTGATGTAACTAGGTGTGACCAGATGAAGTTATGTAATAAGCACTACCCATGTAATATATGAAATGTGTTGTGATATTTATATTCCACTTTTCCAATGATATGTGTGTCGGGGATTGTATGTTCACGTATTCTGCATGCGCATAAATATGAGACAAATGAATTCCGAATGGCGACAAAGCTTAGGATGTCACAAAATAACCCATAGCTCGACCTTCGAGTCAATAGGGCATGACAATGTGTTATAGCGAGGGTCACTGGCTCTTGTGCAGGTGCTAGCAGCCCTCGCCCAATGCCGCTCCCCTTCCACCTATGCTGCAGCTGCTGCTCATTTTTTTTAAATTTTTTTTTAATATTGTTTAATTAATATTTATATAAAAATCTAATTAAGATCAGAATGGTATCGTTTTGGGTTTATTTGGCCATGTCAGCGCTCAAAACCATGCCGTTTCGACCTCAACTCATTGGAAAAGTGCATCGTTAGCATTTTGGCCGGATTTTCTTATTGTCAGTACTTAACAGATCATTTTTTCTCTGATTTTGGCATTTGAGTGTACCTTTTTAGACTTTTGGCACTTAAGTATACCCTCGTACCAAGTTTTGGTACTCCAGGAGTCTGCACGTTCTTTTTGAGGTGAAATTTCAATTATTTGCTCAAAAAAAAAATGGAATGCCTTGAATGGCAAACAGAATAAATGCATACAGACATGTTCTACAGTAGTCAAACACTTGATTGTTTATGTTGCTTATATAACAGAGCTGAGTAAGCTGGTGTTGTCCTCACGTTAGATCCGAAGCCTATAGAGGTAGCTGACTTTACTATCACCATAAGCAACATATTATCCCAAAGTTGATAAAACTATCTTCCTTCGTTGGGTGACTGGGCTAGTGTAGGCATCATGCTAACTACAGGTTGACACCAAAGATATAACATGGACTTGAATAAGTATTTTTTTGTTCATTGAAGGACTTTAAGAGTGTGCTCCTTGTCTATCCCGTAATACAAAAAGCATGGCAGAAGACGGAGGGTTTGAAGTGACACAGAAGGCAATTTTGAATCTCTCATTTCGCCAAGAGGAGCACACAAGCACCTGTGGAGAAGGAAATGAGAGAAGGTTGATGGGAAAGCATGAAACAGCCAATAGTGACATAGTTTCTTGGGTAATGCTCAGAAGAAGCACATGAGCTACTAGTCAAACTTAAAGTTTGCTTATTAAATTGAATTTTATGATGCCTAAATTACTTGAATTTGGTTATGTAGGTAGTTGCCAATCAGGGTTGCTTATTCTGTGTGGTCGTGATACTGAGAATCAAGAAAAAGTACTATAACAATGACCATACCAGTTCCATTTTGTGTTCTATCTTGGTATCATTAGGAGACCCTTAACTTTCATGGATCATTCAAAGAACGTTACTCGAAAAAAATAGTGCGTAGAAAGTAACTGTTCATTTTGGTCTTAGTTGATTCTATGATTGTTACTATGAAAGAACTTTTAACCGTTAACGCTCATAAATCATTCCCCCAGTTTTGCTTACTAAACAAATGTAAATCTTCACATAAGTCCTTATTAGTCCAATATTTACAGAACTTCATTGAAGTTGAGACTTGGATATCTCGGTTCTTTTAGTGCCTCAGAAAAATTTCTGGAATGCTCCATTATTTCTGAATATTGATAAAATATAGAAAGTTCACTTTCCTTGCTTAGTCAATTAATGACTTAAAATGATATAGGTTACTTGGAAGACAAGCCTAAAAAATAAACCCATAAGTTGCGACCTCGTTACTTGCTGAAACTGCAATTTTATGGGAGCTTACCATTGAGGTCGAGGCCCTTGCTGCTCAGAAACTAGTGTTGAAGTTGCTGGTTAAGAAAGGCCAAATGCATTAATCAAATCGAGGAGGTCCTACAAGCTGAGAGACTGTAAAACCCTTTTCCTCCATATTTATGTCATTGAGAAAAGATCCGCATGTATTGGCCTGGCCAAAGGAAGAGAGAGAGAGAGATCCACATGTAAATAAAGCTTCCCAGAGGGAGATAAAATTAGGCGTCCAAGCTCAAACCTGGTCTCCTTTACATTAGTTTCATCCTGCTTTCACAAGTAGTCTCAACGCTTGGGGCATTTAAGTTCACGATTACCCTTTAGCGTCGTGGACATCTTCCTGTGTTCGAATTCTCACTTACTTTGATATTCAACGCCATTCATACAAATTGTCAGTGTTGTCATATGCTAAACTCATTCGATTTGGCATGTCCGACTTTCTTTTGAATGAAAGGCATATTGACTTCTGATTCAACAAACATGAGATGCACTAGTTTGTTTCATCTTCTCCAATGTCTTATCAAGAGAACTTTGGGAAGTATAAACGGACAACTTTCCTTGGGGTAGCGCAAGTTGTGGCGCAAGTTTGTCTGTGCAACTCAGCAATTCTTTTTTCTTTGTGAGGTAAAGAAATGTTCTCGTTCCCATGGAAAGTGCAGTACAAATATAAAAACAGCAATTTGACAATACCTGCCATTTTGAGAAGTGGGATAGGTGTTTTCCTTGAAATATGGATGAGAAGACGCGCGTATTGGGCTTCTCAGATGATTGCTGAGTCCGGTTAAGGGAAAAAACCGCAAAATTTTCTGTTGTTAATAGATTTGTGAAATTGCTAGTTAATTTCTATTATTATTGATAAAAAAATAGTATGACCGGTAACTTCAAGGTCAGGTGACCTATTAGAAAATCACCAATAGTATTAGGTATTCACCAACTTTTACCAACTCTTCATAAATTTTACCGATATCACAAGTAAATTTTCAACAATAGAATAAATTTATTAATATTGAAATAAGTTAGTAATGTATCGATTTTTTTGAACCGTTACAACCTAATTTACTAAAGTATCAACCCCCATAAGAAATTTATCATTTTTTCAACAAATCAGTAAGCTACCACCCTCTTTTAAATTCTGCCCTTTTTGCTAGTAAAATACTTGTGCTATAAGGAATTTACTAACACCTAATAAATTAGTAAATTACCACATTCTTTAAAATTTACACAAAATATGAACCCTATAAGGAATTTGCCAACATTGCATTATTTACCAATTTCTTTAAAATTTTACAAGATTGAGTAGTAAACTACCAACGCCATAGTGAATTTACCGACATTTGATTAATTTAGTAAAATTTTGAGCGTCTATCAAATTTTACAAGTGGAGTTAGTAAAATACTGATGCTAAAACAAATTTATCAAACATCCCCACTGGTAAGTTAGCAAGTTCTTTCACATTTTACCAGAATGTGGTTAGTAAAACTACCAATATCTAAGGGACTTACTAACATTCCATTAAATTAATCCTACTTCTTTGAAGGTTTACATGTATGGTTGGTAAAATGCAATCACTATAAGGAATTTACTAACGTCTCATTGAATAAGGAGTCTCACATGCACATCAATAAAGAGCCGCAAAGTTAAAGATCCATTAAACGTTTAATGAAAAACTAACCCTCTAAAAAAGAACACGTAAAGCATCATTAAAAATAGGAAATGAGCGCACAATTTTGCTATTTGGAGAACTGTCAATGCCGACTATACGTGTTGTTTGATTCTTCATTTCTTGTCGTCATGTTTTGATGATTTATATATTTTTCCGTTCCAACAGATCCGCCTGGAATTTAATATTTTTATAAAAAAATAATCTCACTCCTTCCTTATAGTGAAAAAATAATATTATACTTAATTTTAATAATTTTCTTGCACCCACCAAGAAATTGGTCTTAGTTACAAAGCAAGCTAATAGGATTGACAACTTGTTACCATGTAAATAATATGTTGTTATGGCACATTTATTTTAATATTACGAAAACACATAATTGAATTTACAACTTCTTATGATTGTCAAAATTTGAACAGATGCCTCTACATGTTCCCAAAACCAAAGACCGTGGATAGGTGCAACATAAAAAGTCTTCAACTTAAAGCAAACATTTTGTGACAAAGGCCTTTTCTGTTGTAACTTACTAATTTTCAATGGACGACACTTGTAATGGGTCATAAGCCAGAAGCAAATCTATGTGGCCAATGGGCATTTCCATCGCTACCTTTTCAGTTTCAAGGTACCACATTTGTAAAAAGTCGTAAGTTAGAGGGAATGCATCATAATCACGGGCAATTTTGTTCATAACTTATTGATTTTGACTTATTGCAAGTGTAAGTGTAATGGATCATAAACCTGACCCAATAAAACTAAGTTACAAAACAAGCTAAAAGATTTAGAACTTTTTGCGATGTATAGAGCCCGTTGTTACAACACCTTTAGTTTTTTTTTCATCCATTTTTCTCATCTCGAAGCTAATTATTTCAAACCAGATAGTCATTGGTTGACAAAACAACGCAAATGAGTAGATTGATTGTAACATGCGCATAGGATAGAAGTGATATGAAACATGACCCAACATAATTGGGTTTATAACCAGTTACAACTCATGCCTCCAAGATCCATCATAACTTTCATCCATTGTGTTGTGACAGAAAGGAACCTAAAGAGTCTTTCAAATTAATCGTATTAGATCAATTTGAAAGAAACATTAAATTCAAAAGGTCAAATAAATTGACTGGTGAAAATATAATGGACATTGTCTTTCACATACAAAATCCCACTTTTCATGTGAAGGGAAGCTATAAAACGTCTTAAGATTCTGCACAACGTCTTCTATTAAGTTTATTCTCATTATGAGTTATTCATGGCATTATGAAAGATTGTCGTGAGTTGTCACACAATATTTCTTGATCAAGGCCAATTGTGTCAAAATTTACTAATTTAATTACTCTTATCTTTTTTAATAAAGTATGCATAAAGTGGCTAACACATGTATTTATCGATCGAAAAAATAAGCATGTTATGACTAAACAGTTTTTAGTTACAAGGTATTGTGTAAAATTCAGGTCTTTTGGAAGTGGTGGGACCCACTTGAGTTTAAAAAGAAAAGAAAGAGAGTTGAAAAGTCAAAGAGGAGAAGGAGAGAGAATAAGTGGGGGTTACATTTTCATTCACAGAAGCTTAACCAGTCGAGAGAGAAAAGAAAAAGAGAGAAAAGAGGAGAGGGAGAGAAGAAGAAAGGGAAATAAGGAGAGGGTTTCGCACGTGCGCGCCATGGGAACCTCGTAAAGCCGACTCGACCAATTGATGCAACACCCGGTGAGTACACGTGCCTCTTATTCCTCCAATCGAAACATTTTTCCAATTTAGGGCTCAAATTCGGAATATTGGGAATATTGAGCGGCGAAGTCCGATTTTTGAGTTTTTGAGCCATGAAAATTTATAAGAATGTTAGTTTAGGACGTCATGGACCCGTAGGATTTTACGGATTTGGATTTGAACTTGTGGTTTGTCCAAAACGGAATTTCGAACTTTCCCGCATATGGTGAACAGTACGCGCGCGGTCACTGTGAGGTCTGATTTTGTCAGTTTCGGTTCAAAATTGGGTTGTCCAATTTATGGGTCTTCTAGTGCTCGAAATTATCTTCATTTTGACTATAAGATTGCTTGGATTGGAGTTCGGATGAGAAAGTTGTGGCATAATCAAGTTTTGCACCCTAGTCTCGCTTCTTGAATGGCTTTGAATAAATTGCTTTTGATAGGCATTTTGTTAGATCTTAGGGGTCATTTTATTAGTGTTAAGGCATGATTTAGTTGTCTCAATAATTGAGGTAGAGTTTTATCGGGTTTTAACTCATTCCTCAATTATTTGTTAGGACCGCGAGTTTGACGATTCAAATATCGTTTTATTGGATCGTAGGCGATGAGGTGAGTGGTACTATATCTTCTTTGAATTTGTAAAATTCATGTTGAGAAAATTATATGGATTATATATAGTATGAGGTTATGAAATGACATTATTATTGCAGAAAAATCGGATCGGGCACGGACTACCTTTTTATTGTTTATAAAGGTTTGGAAAGCATATTATGTAAAGTATTGGAAAGCAAAATATATTTCTAAGTGCTTTTCAAATGATTTATGGAAAAGTATGTGGATGACTTGAGAAATTGTGAATTGTTACATTGCAAAAAGGTATTTGTTTGGTTTACTATATTTTCATGGATTGATTTTCTGGTATTAGAGGATGATTATTTTGCTCATTATTGCTGTGAGCCCATTGAGGGGCATGTTGGTATGCATACAGGGTAGGATATCCTTCTAGGTCGAGCCACCGACATTATAGGTGGAGACCTTGCCAAGAGGGGGAATCTTGGTCGCCTTGTCACAAGGCGTTGTGTCGTGACCATGGTAAGCGATTGAGCAATAGATTAGTCAATGGATGGACCATTGACTTGTAATTTTTTGAATGGAGATTATTCAATGGATTTGACCATTGATTCTTGTATTGTTATGATGGTTTAAATGAGTTTTCATATGAATATAAAAGTAACGCTTATATAATTCATTATGTATTTTATATATTTGATGGAGTTTAAAGGTTATGGGATTTCTTTGAATCCATGCACAGTGCTTGCTCGATCTGCTTAGAAGATATGTACTACTCACTGAGCGGTGGTTGCTCATTCCACTCACCATTTATGTTTCAGGTTCCTCAATTAGTGGTGAGTAAAGTGAGAGCGCTGTTGGGGGAAACTTTTGATTTTTTTTGTATGACTTAAGGAAGAAACTTATTTAGTGTTTGTCATCTTTTGAGTTGGCTGAGTTCTTATTGTTAATATTATTTTTGAGGATTATAGAAACTCTGATGTGTAGCCAACGTGTTAGTCTATCTAATATATATATGAGTTTGAGTTCATATATGTTGATATCAGGTTGTTGGTTATATTGATGCTGCGTCCTTTGTGTGGAAGGACGGCCGTGTCATATTCCCTTTTTTTACAATTTTGGGGTGTGACATATTGTCATTGGGGTTACGACATGTTATCGATGCTCTTGTGAATTTATTTTTTCTATCTAGATAGATAATTGTAGGGGTGAACATGGTTTGGGTAGGCAGTTCCCATCATAGAACTAGGAACCACCCACTAAAGATTGGCTTTGAAAAATTGGAATCGGAAACCGTCCATTGATTCCATAGATCCACTCGGGATTCGGACCATTGGTTTGGTATAGGTTGGTCCAGTTCCTAGGTGGATCCATGGAAATGATCTCACCAAGTATATTTATAGTTGCAACTGTAGTCTTCACCATATAGTTTGCCAAACTTATACATTATGCATTCCACCATGAAGGACTGCTTTTAACGATAGTTGGACTATCTTAACCATTGAAGTTATGAAGCAGCCCAAGAATCAACCGAATATATCCATTCTTTTGACTATAAAGTCCCTGCAACCAGAAAGTTTCATAAACACATGCTGAGATCGTTTAGGAATTCCATAAAGCATATGGCACATTTCAATTCAAAGATCCAAATGCAAGAGAATATTACCGATTCACAGCATCATAACATCATCAACAGAGAGTAATGTACGCCTACTTCATTCAAAACACATTCTCAAACTACACCATGATCATTTCAGACAATTAATATTGCCCACCTCAGGATCGTTGCCTCCACTCACCAGCCACCACACATATACAACCAGATCATTTAGTATACATAATACAAAGATGGAAAGGGAAATAACGTAGATAGAAAAAGGCCAAGATGGAGAGAGTTCAACGGGAGACTGAGAGAGACCAAGGAGAATTAGAGTAAAATTTCATATTTAGGGATTAGTAATTTTCATTTTTTATATTAAAAATCAATATATTATTATTATACCGGTCCAGTCCGAGTAGGCGGGTGCGCAATTCTACCATGAAACAAGGAATCGGACTAATACTTAGTTGGAATTGGGAACCAAACCGGTATCCACTGGCTCCAACTTATTGGTTTGGTCCAGTTCTGGGCAGTTCACAATTCCTTTGCATGCCCCTAGATAATTGGACATAATGACAAGTTACGTATAATGGACTCATGTAACAACATAATCATGTGTTGTTATGTGCAAACGAATTTGATGACCAATCCATATATAAACCAAGATAGAAAAAGCTATTGTTCACCTGACAATTCATCGCCTATATATTATTGCAAGTATTTTGCTTTGGTTGTACAAGCAAAGGTGATGCTTGTAAAATATGCATAATTAGTACCCGATCACAGAGATAATTATCACGAGAGCTCATGAGATCCCTGCCTGCGTCCGGACAGCATCTGGTTGCCTATTGCTCGCTCCTCGCAGATCTCCCACCATCTCCGCTCTTCTGGTTTCGATTGCTCTCTGAGGAAATTGAAAGGCTTCCAATGGAAGAAGAAGATGATCATGAGCTGAGCTCTTCTCAACGGAATTCGGATTGCCCACCAAATTGAGTGTTGTCTTGTTGTTAGTGAATTTGGGAGTGATGGGCTGGATTGCCTTGAGCCCACAAATGGAATGAATATGGACCCGACTCCATAGATGGATCTTTGCTTGATCATTTATCGTTTTAATGATTTTTGTTTTTGTTTTTAATTCTATATTCTATATTCTGTGTTTATTAATTTTGCATTTAAAAAAATGTATGTTCGATTAGTCTGTAAAAAAGTAATATCTAATACAGTCTTTACGGTTCCATTGATGAGACCATAAGTAAAAGCTCTGCATTAATTCTAATGATACAACTGAATAATAAAAAATGTAATCAACTATTTACTGGATAATGTACATGTAATTACCTCCAAAAAACTAATTTATGTAAATTTATAATTATAATGAAAACGTTTCACTAATCTTATGTCTAGATAAGTTAATGCAAATGTAAATTCAGTAAAAAAATAATGTGTAATCAACTAAAATTAAAGTAAAACCTCGACACAAATTGCAATTACACAATTTACAATAGGAGAGAAAAAAAAAGTGCATGTACCAATATAGAACCATGATACTCAAAATTCATTACGTCAACAAACAAAGAGTCTACTAATATTCTAATACAATCATTTCCAGAAAGATAAGCAAGACTCCAATAGTTATTCTAATCTTTATAATAAGCTGATAAAAAGCAAAACAAAAAAGGGAGAATCTACATAGACTTATATATTGAAAAAAAGTTCCCTTTGGCAAACGCTTTTGTGAAGAAAAGAAACTTTACTATCTCCAATCTTGGAAGAAAAATCTTTTGGTTAGTCAAATACATACATTTCTATATTTGTTTACTTCACAATATCATGAGAAAAGAATGAATTTGACATAACAGCATAGTCACTACGCAAATATTGGCAAGTATCTTGAAGCTTTCGGGGTTAAAGTTAACCTTGTTAAAACGAGCTTAACCGTTGCGAGATTCCTTGAAAGATCCAATGCTTGCCAATATTTTGGGCTGTGAATTTGACTATTTCACTGTAGGAGGGATAGATAGAATGATTCATGGTTCCCATTTTGTCGCCCAATCCCAATTTATTTAGTAAAGTTTCCTTAAAAAACTCACAACTTTAGTTCTAATCCAAATTGTACCCTAAACTCACTTCTTTGACAGAAAAAAGAAAAGAAAAAGAAATGCCTCAATTTCAATTGTCCCAAATTTGCCCATGCGTCCAAAAATTGTCATTGATTTCTTCAAAATCATCAACATCAAAAGGTTATTGTTACTCCATATGAAGGTGAATGTGTTGATGAAGATGCATATCTAATAATGGACCTCTAATTGGCCTCAATATTGATAATTTTGAAAAAACTAACGGTGACTTTTGGACTTGTGGGAAGATTTGGAACTAAAGTGAAAGTATAAAATTTTCTTTTTGACAAAAAGTTTGAGCCAAAATTAGGATTTGATCTAAGTTTGGAATACTTTAAGGAATTAGACCGCCAATCCTGGAATAAGTGTTAGAAAAGTCCTTAACCTATTGCATTTGTCCAATTTAATTCTAAACCTTTTGACCTAGAGCTAATTCAGTTCTTTTGACTAATTTTGATATTGACGTGGATGCCAATTGGCTTACATAGCTTAGTTGACACTAACATGAACAACTTTTAATAATATATTAATATTTTTCAAAAATATTTATTTATTTTTCTTTTCTTTCTCTTTTTTCTCCTTCCCTTCCTTCTTCCACCAACTGGTTGCCAGATCTCGGCAATCAACTAGAGGCAAGGGCCGGCGAGGTCAACCTTGCAAGCGACAATGAGGCTGACTACCTTGAGGTAAGTAGAGTTCCTAACCGAGGCTTAGGATTTTGACTACTGAGATTTTATCTCATTGGTTATTGTATAACCATTTTCTAGTTCGTAGGATGGAGAACCGACATGTGTTATGGCTCGTGGCTGTATTTGAAGGGAGTAGATTAACCTTAGCTCTATTGGTTTCGTTGACTCGATAAGAAGATGCCGTTGTAAGGGTTTGTAGTTGTGAACATTTTAGGGTTAATCAGTTAGTTAATAAAGCGACACTTTTGAATTTGTTTCTGGTTGGGTTTTTCTACTATCCCTATTTTTATAATTGATTGGATGGTTGTGATTTGCTTCTGCATAAGTTTAATTAAAAGATAAAAATAATGGTCGGTGACACATCTTGGGATGTTGCATCTAAATGATCGCAAGAGAATAGGGGTTGTCGCGTGCTTGAGGGTCGGGGCGTGGCATGAGCTCTCACTAGAGGCCACGAAGGTGGCCTCGCGGGCCGGGCGAGGCTCACCCTTGCTAGATCTTGAGAGGGTCGAGCCCTTTTGGCCATGGATGAGGTCATGTCTTGCCTAACCACTGGAGGCTAGAGGAAAAAAAAAGGCAAGGGGGGAAAAAGAAAGAAAAAGAAAAGAAAAAGAAAAAGAAAGGAAAAATCCATGTTAGTGTCCATGCCATGTAAGCTAGCCGGTAATCATGTCAGCAATATTCGATTAGAATCGGCCTAAATGACTAAATTGGGTCTATGTCAAAATGTTTAGGATAAATTGGTAGCATTAAAAGATTTATGACTAAATTAACACTAATATAATAGGTTTAGAACTTTTCTAACACTTTTCCCTCGTTTTGTTGGCTAAAAATGTTCTTCGAAATATTTTTGTGAAGTCAATCAATCTTGTGAGACAATCACAAGATTGATAGGAACAAGCCATAAATGGCACGAATCTTGTTCTTGAAAAATTAAAGCTAAGAAGCATCTAATTCTACCGACCATTAAAAAAGAAGAAAAAAGCATCTAATTCCCATTCACGTTCCTAGTGTCATATATACGGTAGTGTCAAAGATTGATGGGAACAAGCCATTTCACAGATAGCATCTAATTCCTGTTCTCGACAACACTAGGTAGCATCTAATTCTAGTCACGTGCCCAGTGTTTGGTGATATTGTTCATCCAACAACATATATATATAGTGGTAATTTTAGTTTTAAATGATAAGGTATAATTACTTGAATTAGATTGATCTGACTAGGGGTGTGCAATTGGATCGGGTTTACCCGGAACCCAGACCGGACCACCCAAAAAATAGGGTTGGGAATCGGTTCCCGATTATACCGGTCCGGGAACTGGTTACAATTTTTGGGAACCAGTTGAAACTGGTCCAGGAACAGGTTCCAAACAAAGACCCACCCAGAACCAAACCGGTTTTGAAACCGGTTTTTACCATTTTAAAACATAAATAAATCGTCTCTTTATATAGTGCCTTTGAATCTCTTTGTTTTCGAAGAATTGTTAAGAAAATAAAGCTTCTCTTTAAATTAAGTTAAGGGAGAATTGTTTTGAAAGAATTATTAAAAATAATTGTTCTCATGTATTATTTTTCTTTTTTAATGGTCCCACCTTCAACTATTACTATAGTCGCAGGACAAGTGCTACTAACTATTGTAGCACTAATTAAAGCATTTTCAGTCCAACTTAAGAAGTATTTGTGGGAATGAGACTAATATTAGATCCATATTTGTTGCTAATGTTTATGTATTATTAGGATTTTTGCTTTGTCTTATAATGTTAAGAGGATTACGTTGTTTTTTCGCTAATTAATGTAAAATTCAAAACCGTATAAGATATCGAACGGTTACAAAATAGGTTCCAATGAAAACAGGGTTGACTCTGTTCCCGGACCAAAAAAACATGGTCAGGTCCAAAATAGGGTTCACTAAAAATAGGATAGGGTACAAGGTCCAAAAAAGAGGAATTTGTTATAACATAGTTGGGTACAAGGTCCAAGTCTAGACCCTACCCATCCTGGACCCGATCACCCCTAGATCTGACTAAGATCAATTGTCATTATTAGTAAATATTATGTATATCACTAATTGATACTTCGTTGCTACATGATGAAATCAAATTTCTATTATATTAAAATTTTGAATGCATGAATTATAATTTTATTTTGTAGTTAGCTTATGGTAACACTTCTTACTGTTATATGACAATTATGATACTTTGATCTAAGATGCATCTAATTCTACCGACCATTAAAAAAAGAAGAAAAAAGCATCTAATTCCCATTCACGTTCCTAGTGTCATATATATATACGGTAGGGTCAAAGATTGATGGGAACAAGCTGTTTCATAGATGGCATCTAATTCCTGTTCTTTACAACACTAGGTAGCATCTAATTCCAATCACGTGCCCAGTGTTTGGTGGTAAGGTTCATCCAACAACATATATATATATCCTCACAGAAGAACAAAAAATACAAATTCTACATGCTTACAAGAGAGATGATTTCGGCCAAATTATTTTTGATGACAATGGCCACTCTATCCCTGATGCTGTTAATACCTTAATATATTCTATTTCCCAACATTTCATAGGCGATCCCTCCCATATTAGAGATAGAAATGAAGAACTCCTGTCTAATATGAAATGTAAATCTTTAGGAACATTCCGTGAATACAAAGATTTATTTCTTCATCGTGTCCTCATCAGACCATACTGTAATCAACCTGGGTATGGGTTACAGATCTGAAGAAAATGTAAATTACAAGTGCAAGAACTATATAAAGTAAAAACTGAAGAACAGTTTCAGATCTAGGGCGGTAATCCACTCTCCGTCACTGAACTGTTATGAAATAATATGCAGATCTGCCGACTATGTATGAGTCAGGATATGATATGAAGAAGCTATGATATAATATATATATATATATATATATATATATGTAGTGGTAATTTTAGTTTTAAATGATAAGGTATAATTACTTGAATTAGATTGATCTGACTAGTGGTGTGTAATCGGACCGGGTTTACCCGGAACTCGGACTAGACCGCCTGAAAAATAGGGTTAGGAACTGATTCCAATTTTTTGGAACCAGTTGAAACCGGTCCAGGAACAGGGTCCAAGCAAAGACCCACCCAGAACCAGACCGGTTTTGGAACTGGTTTTTACCCTTTTAAAAAATAAATAAATCGTCTCTCTATATAGTGCCTTTGAATCTCTTTGTCTAGCTTCTCTTTAAATCAATTTTAGGGAGAATTGTTTTGAAAGAATTATTAAAAATAACTGTTTTCATGCATTGTTTTTCTTTTTTAATGGTCCCATCTTCAACTATTACTATAGTCGCAAGGACAAGTGTTATTAACTATTGTAGCACTAATTAAAGCATTTTCAGTCCAACTCAAGAAGTATTTGTGGGAATGAGACTAATATTAGATCCATATTTGTTGCTAATGTTTATGCATTATTAGGATTTTTGCTTTGTCTTATAATGTTAGGAGGATTACGTTATTGTTTTTTCGATAATTAATGTAAAATTCAAAGCCGTATAAGATATCGAATGGTTGCAAAATAGGTTCCAATGATAACAGGGTTGAAAACAGGGTTGACCCTATTCCCGGACCAAAAAAAAGGGTCAAGTCCAAAATAGGGTCCAATAAAAATAGGGTAGGGTATATGGTCCAAAAAAAGGAACCGATTATAATAGGGTTGGGTACAGGGTTCAAGTTTGGACCCTACCCACCCTGGACTCGATCACCCCTAGATCTGACTAAGATCAACTGTCATTATCAGTAAATATTATGTATATCACTAATTGATACTTCGTTGCTACTTGATGAAATCAAATTTCTATTATATTAAAATTTTGAATGTATGAATTATAATTTTATTTTCTAGTTAGCTTATGGTAACACTTCTTACTGTTATATGACGATTATGATACTTTGATCTAAAGAAGCATCTAATTCTACCGACCATTAAAAAAAAAGAAAAAAGCATCTAATTCCCATTCACGTTCCTAGTGTTATATATACGGTAGGGTCAAAGATTGATGGGAACAAGCTGTTTCACAGATGGCATCTAATTCCAGTCACGTGCCTAGTGTTTGGTGGTAAGGTTCATCCAACAACATATATATATATGTAGTGGTAATTTTAGTTTTAAATGATAAGGTATAATTACTTGAATTAGATTGATCTGACTAGTGGTGTGTAATCGGACCGGGTTTACCCGGAACTCGGACCAGACCACCCGAAAAATAGGGTTAGGAACCGGTTCCAATTTTTTGGAACCAGTTGAAACCGGTCCAGGAACAGGGTCCAAGCAAAGACCCACCCAGAACTAGACCGGTTTTGGAACTGGTTTTTACCCTTTTAAAAAATAAATAAATCGTCTCTCTATATAGTGCCTTTGAATCTCTTTGTCTAGCTTCTCTTTAAATCAATTTTAGGGAGAATTGTTTTGAAAGAATTATTAAAAATAACTATTTTCATGCATTGTTTTTCTTTTTTAATGGTCCCATCTTCAACTATTACTATAGTCGCAGGACAAGTGTTATTAACTATTGTAGCACTAATTAAAGCATTTTCAGTCCAACTCAAGAAGTATTTGTGGGAATGAGACTAATATTAGATCCATATTTGTTGCTAATGTTTATGCATTATTAGGATTTTTGCTTTGTCTTATAATGTTAGGAGAATTACGTTATTATTTTTTCGCTAATTAATGTAAAATTCAAAGCCGTATAAGATATCGAACGGTTGCAAAATAGGTTCCAATGATAACAGGGTTGGCCCTGTTCCCGGACCAAAAAAAAGGGTCGGGTCCAAAATAGGGTCCAATAAAAATAGGGTAGGGTACAGGGTCCAAAAAAGAGGAACTGGTCATAACAGGGTTGGGTACAGGGTCCAAGTTTGGACCTTACCCACCTTGGACCCGATCACCCCTAGATCTGACTAAGATCAACTGTCATTATCAGTAAATATTATGTATATCACTAATTGATACTTCGTTGCTACTTGATGAAATCAAATTTCTATTATATTAAAATTTTGAATGTATGAATTATAATTTTATTTTGTAGTTAGCTTATGGTAACACTTCTTATTGTTATATGACGATTATGATACTTTGATCTAAGAAGCATCTAATTCTACCGACCATTAAAAAAAAAAGGCATCTAATTCCCATTCACGTTCCTAGTGTTATATATACGGTAGGGTCAAAGATTGATGGGAACAAGCTGTTTCACAGATGGCATCTAATTCCTGTTCTTGACAACACTAGGTAGCATCTAATTCCAGTCACGTGCCTAGTGTTTGGTGGTAAGGTTCATCCAACAACATATATATATATATATATATATATATATATATATATATATAATATATATATAGTGGTAATTTTAGTTTTAAATGATAAGGTATAATTACTTGAATTAGATTGATTTGACTAAGATCAACTGTCATTATCAGTAAATGTTATGTATATCACTAATTGATACTTCGTGGCTACATGATGAAATCAAATTTCTATTATATTAAAATTTTGAATCCATGAATTATAATTTTATTTTGCAGTTAGCTTATGGTAACACTTCTTACTGTTATATGACGCTTATGATACTTTGATGTAGTTATGGATATTAGTAGTTATCCCTTTAGCAAGTACAGTTATATGTTAAAATCATAAAAAATATGGACTACAACTGTAAGATTAAAAAGTATACCACATGCTATATACAATTATGAAGATTTTAGAATCGTGATTGGAAATTGTTTTACAACATAATTATCACTGAAATCGAACTATTATAGAATTATAGAGATCAAAATAATTGCAATCCGGAAGAGTTCATGGGGAAAATTGTCTCAAATGGAAGTCATCAGAAATATAAGTATTTACATTAACACATCAATAACTATTGAGACTCAAAAAATCATGGGTTGGTGTGACACCTTTTATCCCTATCTGTCCTGTGTCCTACGGAAACTACAAAGCAAGAACGAGGTCATGTTCCACGTTTCCTTGCTGGATCCACCTAAGAAAGGAATTTTCCTATGTTCTTTCTCCATTTGATGTGCGACAGAGGATAAATACAGGCGAGGAGGATAGATGGAGGCAGCACTCAAGTACCATTTCTTCACTGTCTCTTGTTGCTTGCATTTCATTCAGGCTTCCCGCTGTCAAATTCGGTCCTTCGGCACCACCCATACTCCTGGTAATTTCGCTCTCACTTATTTTCACCAAGCATGCATTGGTTTATTGTTTTATGAACTAAAAGATCAGCGATTTGTTTTCACCAGCATTTTCATTGCCTTTGCAAGCATGTTAGACGAGTGACCATTAGAAGCATGTAAAATCTTAAACAAATCAATTGTGGACCTTGGAATTTTTTTTTGCAACAAAAAGGTTTAGGACTTAACTTGGTGAAATTGTAATAGGAGTTTTTTGGTCAATGATTTCTTATTCATAGTGGGAGGATAAAAAGGATTGCTTAGAGGATTATGCCATATGGATAGACTGTTACGTGCCGTGAGGACACAAGCCAATAATACACTACCACATGTCAAGAGGACACAGAAGGAAACCATACCCACTAGCAAGGTGTAGGGAATAGGTCCGAGCCAACTCCAAAAAGCCCCGCTCCGAACTCACTAAACAAAAACTCTCCAAAACATACAAAAAGATAAAAATAATCTAGGAGCGTGCCACCTATATCAAGTCATTCTTACATGGAGCAATGCTCATGTGAAATAACTTGTAACAAATACCTAATAATTTAGGAAATTGTATAAAGGAATAATATATTTATCAAATATAAACCAAACCCTACATGAGAATTCATTGAAGTATGCGAAAAGGATTGTCATGCACAGAGAAATATGCATAAAAAAATTATTATGATCATTTCTATTACTGGTGGGACGATCAGCATGTTGCAACTTAACAAAAGTAGATTAATGGCTTGCACGACAAATTATTATGAAGATTGTGTATAAATTTTATATGCCAAAAAAAGTGAAGAGTATGTTTTTCCCTCTTGCTTTGGGGAAAGGTACTAGTCATAAATCTATTCCATCGATATCAATTCCAAACTTTTTAGTTAGATCAATTTAGTCTTAAACATTTTCACATTGATAGCAATTTGGTCCATTCTGTCAATTTAGGTCAGAAATTGGTGATATGGATGCTCATGATCCTACATGGCATCTCCGGTGCTAATGTGGACATTTTAAAAATATTTCTTTAATAATTTTCGATTTTTTATTTTTTAAAATTTAAAATTTAATATTTTTTTCCCTATTCTTTTTCTTTGGCCTATGGCCAATATCGACCATGGCCAATGATCAGCCATAGGCAAGGGCTAGTGAGGGCCGACAAGGGTATCGTGGCCCTCGCCAGATTTGGCAAGGGCTCGACCCTTGTGACTTGGGCGAAGGAATGACCCATGCCGCCTAGGTGAGGGCCGCCCTTGCCAGACTCAACAAGGATGGGGTGGTGAGGGCAACCCCTTGCCTTTGGCTAGTGAGGGCCATGATGCCCTCACTGACCCTCGCTTGTGGCCGATACTTGTGGCTAGTCGCTGGCCATGGCCAATACCACCACATGCCAAAGAAAATGAGTAGGGAAAAAAATGAAAGAAAAAAAAGGAATAATAAGAAAAAAGGAAAAAAAAATCAAAAAATCAAAACATTATTAAAAAAATATTCTAAAATGTCAACGTCAACGCTGGCGATCGGTGATGCCATGTAGGATCACCGTCATCCATGTCATTGATTTTCGGCTTAAATTGGTCGGATGGACTGAATTGGTACCATTGTGAAAATGTTTAGAACTGAATTTGTCCAATTGAAATGTTTAAAATTGAATTAGTGTCAATATAATAGATTTAAGACTTTTTTGGTATTTTCCCCCTACTTGGGAATCCTTTTAAATTCCAAAATATAGGATTTTACATGACATAAATGTGCAAGTTTAGTATCAGAAGAGCTTTAAGGTAGTTTATTTTTTATTATTATTATTTAGAGGACAGGCAAATATAAAGAAAACAAGAAACAATGTATAAGCATTTTTTTTCCGGAATGAAGCCTTTGAAAAAATGAAAGTGTTTGTCCTTGGAGACGCAATTTCTTTTCACAAATCTCCTCTGCTTCTGGGTCTCAGGACTGTTAGACAAATTGTTAGATACAATCAATCTGCTGGATAAGTATTTCTATCACTTCGACACCTGCATTTTCATTGCCTTCGCAAGCACGTTAGACGGGTAAACAAAGGAAGCCCCAAATATCTTAGACAAACCAATCGTGGACCTCGGACGCGACCTCGGCAGTCCAATATGCATTTTTTATTTAGGCTTGCGTAGATGGTTGGAGTTTTTATCTTCAATAGCTCAAGTCGGCCATAGAAGTAGATAATTAGATTTGTCAGGCTTCTGATTTGCCAGTCTCAGGGGAGCATCAACACAAACTTGTTACACATGTTATGAGAAGTCTCTATCCTCGGACCAACTGGACTAATATCTTCTGATCCACAGAGAGAGAACAAAAATGGCGGAAGCTGTCATCATTAGTATCGCGGGAAAGATTGCTAGTTATCTGATTCCGGAAGCACTTGAAAATGTTGAAAAGCTATGGGGCTTCAAGCATGAACTCGAGGCGCTCAGGAACATTGTCTCCACGCTTCGAGCTGTATTGAGACATGCAGAAGAGCGATCCTGTAATCTTGAAATCCAAGATTGGCTTGAGAAACTGAAAGATGCTTTCTATGATGCACAGGATGTGCTTGAAGAATTGAATATAGAAGCTATACGAAGAGACCTGAGGGGCCACTGTGAAATGATTAAGGAGTTAAGGACATTTTTCTCAAGTTCAAATGAGCTTGTTTTTAAACTAAAGATGAGTTATAAAATAAGAGCAGTGAGGGAGAAAATAGAAGCCATTAACGCTAGTAGGAAATTTCACTTGGATGAGCGCCCCGTGGATTCACAAGCAGAGAGAGATTGGGGGAAGAGAGAAGAGACACATTCATTTATACGCAATGGAGATATTATGGGGAGAGATGATGATAATAAGACAGTCATGGAATTTTTACTGGATTCAGACGTGAAAGAGCACATTTCTACCCTTCCAATAGTTGGCATTGGTGGGCTTGGAAAAACAGCTCTTGCTCAATGTGTATATAATGACGAGATGGTCACTAAATATTTTGATTTAAAAATGTGGGTTTGCGTCTCTAATGACTTTGACGTGAAAAAAATAGTGAAAAATATCATAGCTTGTGCAAAGAAGAAAGAACTAGCCGAGGTTGTTATGGAACATTTGCAAAGTGAACTCAGGGAAGAAATTGATGGAAAAAGATATCTCTTAGTTTTAGATGATTTGTGGAATGTAGATAAAGAAACATGGCTGGACTTGAAAACTTTATTGTTGGGAGGTGCTAAAGGAAGCAAGATCCTTATAACCACACGCCTTCCTTTGGTTGCGGAGATTATTGGCACTGCTTTGCCTCATTTTCTTGGGGGCTTATCTGAAAAAGCATCTGTTGATTTATTAATGCAAATGGCTTTTTGTAAAGGAGAGGAAACACAAGATCCTGAAATACTAGCTATTGCAAAGGAGATAGCTAAAAAGTGCTATGGAGTACCATTGGTTGTTCGAACCGTTGGGAGTTTACTATTGTTTAAGAAAACTAAACCTGAATGGAGATATTTCAAAGATTATGAGCTCCCGGATGTGTCTCAAAGGGAAGACCGCATAAAAGATGTTCTTAGGCTAAGTTATGACCATCTTCCTTCACATTTGAAACAATGTTTTGCATTTTGTTCATTGTTTCCCAAAAATTATAAGATAAAGAAGCAAACTTTGGGTAACCTTTGGATGGCAGAAGGATTTATCCAGCTATCAAATAGAAGTCAACATTTAGAAGACATTGCTCATGAATATTTCATGGATCTACTTTGGAGGAACTTCTTTCAAGATTTTAAAAAGGATCCATACACGAATGAGGAGACTTGCAAGATGCATGATTTGATGCATGATCTAGCTTGCTTGGTTGCAGGGAATGAGTGTTGGGTGGCATGGGATGACATGAGATCCATACATGAAAGAACTCGTCATATATCTGTGGGTGACCTTCCAATCTCACGCTTGAAAGTAAGTCCCTTGAGAACATTTCTTTCTGCTATGCCATGTCAAAGAAGTGAAGGAGATCTATGCCAACTCATGCAAAATTTCAAAAGGTTGTACATCTTGGATCTACATGACACATATGTCAAGAAGGTGCCAAGGTCCATTTGTAAGTTGAAGTATCTCACTTATCTTGATCTCTCTAGAAATTGGGCACTCAAAACGCTTCCTAACTCCATCACGAGATTGCATAATTTGCAAACGCTTAATCTCTATGGTTGTCATTCCCTTGAAGAATTGCCGAGGGATATAAAGAAGTTAGTTAGCCTTCGAAATCTAGGCATAGGTGATTGTTGGGAACTTAGTTATGTGCCATGTGGACTAGGGCAATTGAGTTCTCTACATAGGCTAACGCACTTCATTTTGCCTCGAGAAAAAGCTCTTGCGAAGAATTATTGCACACTTGGGGAGCTAAATGGGCTTAATAACATTCGGGGAAGCCTTTGCATTGAAAATTTGGGAAGTGCAATAGATGCAGTAGTAGAACCCAGGGCTGCGAACTTGATAGGTAAGCCTTCTTTAGAATCTATAGAGCTTCACTGGAGTTATCTCGCTATTGATGATGCAATAATTGGGGATAGAGATGAAGCTCTATTAGATGGATTGCAGCCGCACTTGAATTTGCAGAAGTTGAAGATCTTGAATTATACAGGTGAAAGCTTTCCAAGGTGGATGATGGATAACCTTGTGTTTTCCTTGCCAAATTTAGCCGATTTATGCTTGGAGCATTGCCGAAGATGTAAACATCTCCCTCCATTGGGCCAACTACGTTACCTCAAGACTTTAAAAATAAATGGTTTGACTCAATTGGAATATATCAAGTCAGACCATTCATTTACTTTAACAGCATCATTTCCAAGTCTATTGACATTACATATCGAATACTGTGAAAAATTGAATGCCCTGCCACGAACTCCACATCTTGAGGACTTAGTTCTCACCGAGTCCAACCTAGTGTTGATAAATCACATGCTTGGCCTTAACAAGTTGAAGAGGCTGGGTATTTGGAATATGGAGTTTCTAGAATGTTTGCCTGAGGAGTGTTTGAAATGTCTCACTTCACTTGAGTCTCTTCACATCAGTGGATGTGCTCGGTTAACTTCCCTCTCACTTGGTATGCAACATTTATCGAGCCTCGTGCATCTCTCTATTGGAGATTGTGAGAAGCTTGATTTATCAAAAGATGAGAGTGGCAACTTCTTGGATTTCCAAGGACTTCAGAGTCTCCAATCCATGGTAATCTTTAACCTTCCCAAACTAGCATCTCTCCCACAGTGGCTTCTACAGCTCAGCAATCTTGAACATCTCAGAATTTCCGATTGTGTAAATTTGAAGGCTATACCAGACCAGATCGAGGCCCTTCAATCACTTCAATGGCTTGAAATCTTTGATTGCCCCTCGTTGACATCATTACCTGAAGGAATGCGAAAGCTTACATCCCTAACTCATCTAAGAATCTTCCGTTGCCCAGAATTGGAGGAGAGGTGCAAAAGAGGTGTGGGCGAGGACTGGTACAAGATTGCTCATATCCCGAACTTAACTCATGAGCTCGATTATTATTCCTAGAAATCCTCCACCAAGGTAGGTGGACGGATCGGTGAAAGGTTTGGACAGATTTTAATATATTGGTAGGGTGTGGAAACATTGCTTGATTCCCAAAGTGCGAGAAAAATGAAGAAAAATCATACTCCTCTTCCAACTCTCAGCTCCTCAAATCTGGCTCGTGACTTATGCTGTACATATAGTGTGCGATCTACTTATTTGATTTCACAAGGAACGAAATGCTTGCACAGTCTGATGCTTCTGGAAAACTCTAATAGATGAATTGATGAAGTGCTTCTCTGGAGAATGGCCTTTGGCTTGCTTCCCTTAAAAATTAACTTTTACTCAATGTGTTCCCATGAAATCGGAGGTTTTGGCATAGATCTGCCCAGCAAATCTAGGGTATGCTGTTCCAAAATTTGGTTTGCAGTTCAGCCATTCTGCAGAGGTTCTCAGGTAAACCCTTTGCCAATTTTGAGCATCATCTTAAGCAATCGAGTAAAGTTTTGACATTAAAAGAGATCATATGATAGTTAGACTGGGAGTATAAACTATGACTTCTCCATTTTGATAAATGTAACGTTGTCCTGCACATTATGTTTGGCATGTTCTTCATCTCGTTTTGACAACAATGTCTGCAAAAGAAATGCATTAGTGGGAGGCAGAATGAATGAATGAAGCAGTACTATTTGGTGCCGTTTCTTTTGATGACTAAATCGGTCATCACCAATTTTACTTCCATGTCGTGGACCTCACGTAGATTTCTCTTGTATTTGCTCGTCTCAAATTTTTCTTGTTTTATGATTTCAATTGGTCATACTAATTATTACTGTGTTCGGTAGTCTTGCTCTGCCTTGGCGATATCTGATGAATATTTTTGCCAAAGTAGTTTACAAGAGTAATTTGCAGTTTGCCAAGTTTGTGAAAGAAGAAAGTACTTCATTATCATTGCCTTTTGATTGCAAAAGGAAAGAATTTGGTGCACTATCAAGATTCATCAGTTGATCAACCATTAGATCTAATGACATGTCAGATTAATATGTTTGCTGATTGATCCTAAGTAAGGTGGAATTTCATAATTTCTTAAACTGTTGCACTCTACAAGCTGCTTCCTTCAACTATGCAACTGCCCTCAGTATTTTGCTTGTTCACAAGCTCTCTTTTAGGAATGAGGCCTTAGAATAACCTTGAAATGGTTCTAAAAGGAAAATTATGGTTATGTCGCTATTTTTAGTTTATTTTTCAAGGAGAATGTGGTAGTATCATTAAGGAAATCGATAAGAGTCACTATTTATGCTTCAAAAATGAAAGTTTTTCCTACTTGAAACTAGTCTTTGTAACGCAGTTTTCTACTTTTTGGCGCTGGCACTTGATTTGAAGCACCCAATCCATTCTTTTATCCTTTCAAAAGTAAACTCTCATGCATACCAGAAGGCTAAGCCATACAAATAGAGCTCGTCGTTTGAAGTATCCTCCATGATATTAAGCTTGAGGTTTTTTGTTTCAATAAATTTGTCTATTACTTACACTGCTTTATTTTTCAAACTAGGTAGAAATGTCACTGATTTTGGCACCAATGACTCCCTAACCGCTAGTCCCTCGACAAGAAACGCATGGATTTCTCTCTTGCTAAAATAGAAGGAGAGTGGAAACACCAAGAGCTTTTCTAAGTTCAGGGTGTATGCTTTAAAGTCCGAGAAAAATACTAGTACAAGCTCAAGTCTTCTCAACTTGGACATTATGTCCTCACCGGTATGATAATTGCAGATTACATTTGGTATGTTTTAATGCCTAAAACCTTTAAATGTGGTGCACAAAAAGATGAAAAATACTTGAACTATTATGGACTGAAATTATAAGTTCAAATTTTTCTTCAATATACCATCATAATAAGTATTTTATATGTTTTATGCACATTCAGCAAGTGACACCTTTCTTTTTCCCCCTTGAATTTCTACATGAGCTAATCTTGTTTCACATTTTGATATTAGTCTAACTATGACATAAGATCGGAGGTTTTGGCATATATGTCGCAGCAAATCAAGGGTAAGAATGGCGACAATAAAATATGTAGCCTTTTTCTCTTTACGTGCTACACGCTACTGATCTATTGATTCCTAAATAATCACACGACCCCTAGACCTTTTGAGCACCCTTCTCAACTTCCCTAGCGGAACTACGATGGATCAAGTATTGGCCAAGCTCCAGGGGACGATGGTGAATTGATCTTATAGTAAGATGACATGAACCCTAGATTGTCTCCCCATAATTACCTTCACATTATTTCTATTGAGTTCACGACTTTTTAATTGCCCTCAAGCAATTTTCGAGGATGCTTTATGAGGTGGCAACGATATCTTAGTAATCATCTATGAAACAAGTATTATACTGTCAAAAAATGTTCATCCAATTAGTTTACAAAGAATTATTGTTCATGTGGAGGTTATTTGTGATTCATATACACTAGCTAGTGAGCCGATCCCAATGAAAAAAAATACCAGGGTTGCCGAAATTTTCTGTAAGCCAAAGGTTATAAATGAAGTTCCACTGTAGGAGATCCAATAACATGAGTTTTCTATCCTGAATTAGAAAGTTTTGAAGTGGACAAGTTGACGACTTTTGGCTAAATGTTCACATTAGTTTTGGGATTGAGTACTGCAGACAAATGCTCAATGGCCATTGGGTTAGAATGTTGAAGGATATCCAGGTCCCCTGGTGAGAAATTATTTTCGCAATGAATTTCCTTATATATTGATAGATTATAGGCCAAGTTAATGAGAAAAATTGTATTGTGATATGAGGTTTTATGTTCATTTAGGTGCCTTATTACTGTGGTGTTGGGACTGATAAGTCATTTGGCCAAGAAATATCCGATGCTCACTACAAGGCTTGCTTATATGCCTGTATCGACATTAGTGGCACTAATGGAGAGGGGATGCCGGGCCAGGTAATATCTGACCTCCATCTTGCCCGTTTTCCGAAAAGTTAAAAAAACACAAAATTGTCGCCATCGACACTGGCTTCTGTGGTGCAGTAATAATACCAAGTGGGACTAAGAATGGGAATCGAAGCAGAAGATCGTATATGGTGCTCGAGATGCATTCCTGAGGTGAAATTCCAATTACTTACTGAAGAAAATAATGGAATGCCATTAACGGAAAAGATAAGAAATGCATACAGACATGTTCTCTTTTATTCAAATACTTGATTGTTTATGTTGCTTATATAACAGAGAATAACTGAGCAAGCTGGTGTTGTCATCAGGTTAGCTTCAAAGCCGAGAGAGGTAGTTGACTTCACTATCACCATTCACGCAATATATTACCTAAAGTCGATAAAAACATTCTCTTCCTTCTCAGAGTGACTGGAATGGTGGAGGATGCCACACCAACTACGAATTCACACCACGGAAATAATATGGACTTGGTTAAGTGTTTTTGTTCAATAAAGGCCTTTTAGTGTTCCTAGTGTTTTGTGCAATACAAAAAGCATGAGAGAAGAGAGAGGCTTTGAAGTGATAAAGGCAATTCTGAATCTCACTTTGCCACGAAGAGCACATTAGCGCCTATGGAGAAGGAAATGAGAGAAGGTTAACAGGAAAGCATGAAACAGCCAACATCGACTTATATTCTTGGGTAATTCTCAGAAGATGCATCCCAGCTGCTAGTCAAATTCAAAGATTCCCCTTTTGATGAACTGAAATTTGTTGTGAGGCCTGGATTACCTGAATTGTTATGTAGGGAGTTGCCAATCGTGGTTACTAAATCTGTGTGGTCTGTGACACTTAGAAGCAAGGAAAAGGTACCATATCGATGACTATACCAGTTCTGAATATCAGCCAACTTTAATAGATGATTCCAGAAACACTACCAATAAATTCTCTCTTTTTTTACATGATATTAGCCAAAAGACTATTTTGTTTAGTTTCACAGAGTCAAGTTTCTCCTGCTTAGAACGGCGGAAGCCTGTCAAAACTGAGACCTTCGAGAATGGACTCAAAAGTGAATATCAATTTAGATCTACTTAACCTATCAAACTGGTGCGGTGAATCATTCAACCAGACAAAGATGATGTCAGTCAGATTGGAAGTCGTATTCATTCTATTATGGCTCTGCCTGCCCATAGGAGAGATATTTGGAAGATGCACAGAGAAAAGAGTTCATGGTTATTCCTATTTTTAGTGTAATGACATTTCTTTAGGAAAATAAATTGAAGTTAGGCAATATCAGAACAAAGAAAATAGAGTTATAATGAGTAAAACAAGAACTTTCATGAGTCATCTTATGGCCTAAATAGGCAACAGCCAACTCTGCAAGCAGTAAAGCTGCCTTCTTTTGGACCAACATGTTGCTGGAACTGCCATGAGATAGATAAACCACGAAGTTTAGAAAAAAAAAAAACATGATATTTTCAAAGTTGAAACAGCAGACAATATACTGGTTGAAGTAGACATACCCTAGCAATCTAATAATTGGTTGCAAAGCCCCAGCTTTCATGACATGTTTCGTCATTTCTTTAGATGAGTCCACCAGAATAACAAGTGTGGAAAGCTGCAATACCCGAGAATTAATCTATATTGTCAGTTTTAGGTGTGCAAGATGAGTTGAAAATCAAATATGTGCTTAAGATCAATGAAGCACACCAACTCTCATTACCGCCTCATTGTTGATCTCAGCATTCTTAGATTTAAGCAGAAAAACAAGGGTAGGAAGAGCTCCATATTTCATAATCTGAAATACAAGTTATAAGCAGATTCTACATAAATTAATGCAGATGGAGAAAAGAAAAATGAATAAACTTTCTTAAATGTGAACTCCACCTGATCCTTGTTCTCATTGTTTTTAGCAGCTAGGATCCGCAATGCCCTAGCAGCAGCCCTTTGAACAATTATGACATCAACATCAAGCAACTCAATAAGTGGTGGAATACCACCTTCCATCCTACATATCCACCCATATAATCAAGGAAAGATCTAGCATTGACAAATCACAACTGATTCTACAGGTGCATGTATTTGAGCTCAAAAAACCTGATGTGGATTTGGATGCTGCTAATCTCCCAAGCAAGCTGACGAATAGCCTCGGTTGCTCTTTCAGTAAAATCATTCAATGATCCTAAACTAGGGCCACCTTTTTGCCTCTTCAGGAGATTAACAACATAGGTTACAGTACCAATGCCGACTATGAGTTGTTGATACTCAAGCTGTAGACAGAAAAAGATGAAGAGAATTAAAACACTTTTGAGTAATATCAATAACGCTTGACCAAACACCTAGTGTATTAAACTCAAAAAGTCTGAGCGCCCAAGTGGGGTAGGCCAACTGTGTATAACAAGCAAAAAGGAGATCTTGGGTTAGTTGGACTCGAAAGGGAAGTCTTATTCAGTATAGATTGCCAAAAAAAAAAAACAAGAAAAACAGTAGCTAGAAGCATTCTATTATGACATGATTGACCCATCGAGGAAGCAAAGAGTGCTTGTAGAGCAATTTGAGTAGTCGCCACTCTTAGTTTTATGGCTGCAGGGCTTATTTATCATCTCGTATATGTTTGAAGAAATCTTCTATCTCGCGGGTTGACTAAGTTCTTTTGAGAGCATCTGAGTGAATCATCATCTCTGCATTTGGATGTGGATCCACTCTTTCTATTGTCTAATCAACATCCGACCATGAAGTGCCAAATACGAGTTGTGAGATAGCTAAACTGAGTGAAAATTATCCAAAGTGACCATTTGAAAAGTCATAGAATAGATTCCCATGGCAACTTCAACTAACATTTTCCTGACTCGTGCGAACTATCCAAACAAAATTTGTTTACACATACATAAGTAATCTAGCATATATTATTTTGGTTCATCAAATTGCTTACTTTGTTCAATCTGATCTCTGCATAAACGGGTTAACGCCACTACACTTCTTTGATCATCCGTGTTCAGCTAAATTTGTCAGCATTAAATACTGTGCCGCATATTCGACAAATTATTATTGCATGCGAGAGTAAAAAAAACCTGTGATGTCAGTTGCCAGCTCCCCATATACGTAAGACGTAAACCTCTATATACTTCACTTCCAAGAAGAAACTGCATAAACATTAGCAATATGAAACCGAACTCACGTTCTTAGCAAGAATGGTCAGGACATCCACGCTTCCCTCCTCAACTTGCTTCTCACGCTGGTCCCCTTCTCCTAAAGGCAGAGCTTGCAAATGCTTGACCAGAGCAGGTATCGCTCCACGTTTCACCATCACTTCTGCAAATTGCTCTACTAAAAACAAAAAAGAGACAGCCACACAAATGACATAAAATCAAACCGATGCACGTCCACACAATCAGAAATACTACACTAAACAGACCAATCAAGCATTATCTAATCTGAAGGAAAGACGAGATCATGATGAATGCAAAATCTGATGTCGCACTGTGACTGTACCCTCGATAGCATGGCAAACGAGCAAGTACACTGCGGCTTTAGCAGCCACACGGTTGGATTCCTCCCAAGAGAAGCAGCTGTTGAGGACATCGATCCTTAGGACCACCAGGCCGTCCAGTGTTTTGATAAAGCTCATCTCCATCAGCCAGTTAGGAATAGTTCTGGAACTCATCACGGGTCTTATGGCAATTGACGTTCTCACGCTTGTGGACAGGCTTGTCGTCCAGCTTACACTTCCGCCCACTCTACTCCAGCAGGTCGTTCATGGCTCATGGTCACAGCCGTGGCTAGAGTCCATCGGAGGCGAAGAACAAGGATGGGTTGCAGAGAGGGAGTGGTGAAGTGAGGATGAAGAGGGCAGGGATTAGTGAGGTTGGCTTTAGAGTTTGCGCTATGTTTGCTCCTTCTCCCTTTATCCGCTTGTCCTACAAACGGCCAATACCGAATGAATCGGGCGTTCATGAACTCAATGGATCTCGGCTATCGCGGCTCATATGATTCAACGGCTGAGGTTTCTCTTGCCTCATAAAACCCAGAGCATTTAATTATCTTCCCACTAAACAATAATGCAAAATGATAAAGGAAGCAATATTCAATATTTAATACTAATCTGCCAGACCATTTAATATGGCAATTTCATAAACAAATCTTGGCATTCCAGACAATGGTAAAATACAAGTTATGCTGATTCTTGCTCTGGCTGAGCTATATTTTTCTTTCCTAATCAAGGTTGGATTGGAACAGCCAAATCACTAGCCTAATTAAGGAAGAATTTCTAAATGATACCAGTACATGAGTCGAATTCATCTCGACCCTTGGATCATGAGGGTTGAGACGCATTGGCCTCACAAGCATTTCGTGGATACATGTAAGCTAGTCTGATGAGGGATGGAAGTGATAATTGGGTCGAGAGGATCTGGTTAAGGAGTGGCTATCAATAGACTTCTAGAATGGTTGAGGGGGTAAGATTGAACTGAATTATACATCTAAAGGGGGATGTGTCCTTTGATTATATATGTGAAACTGGAATTGAGTTGATATCAACATTTAGCATTGAAACTCTAATGTCAGACATGCTTAGGTGAAAGCAAGATTGGTGATCTATTGGAAAAGTGCCAATATATATGCCAAAAGACAAAATCGTAATACATGACGTGGGACTAGTAAAAGTATTAGAGCATAACTACCTCCCGTAAGTGTGCCTTCAATAGTTATGTGATTCAAGGACGATCAATGATCTGGTCTTATTTGGACAAAGAACAACTTTTGGTAGGCTTATAGGATAGTGAAGGGAGCAAGAACGAAGCTAATTACGTACCAAGTAGGGGAAGAGCTTCTAAATTTTATATGTGAAATTGGAATTAACTCATAAAATGTGCCTTTTGACATAAGGGTAATGTTTATCATTTGAACTCCGACATTAACCATATTGAGGAGAGAGCACTACTAAGATGGATGCCAAAAAACAAAACCGTGATGTTTGGTATAAGAGAGGTCAACCTAGGCAAAATCTTAAGTGAGTTAATACAAGTGAGTTAATTCAGTGATATTACAATACTCAATTCCCTTGAAGCTTAGAATCTACCTTGAGTTAATTAAGTGATGTCGAGCCTAAGAGTCAGGTCATTTGATGTCATATTTGTTAATTTCGATCACCGATTTGAATGTCATCACAAAAGTTTCTAATTTTCAATTTTCATTATTTCTTCTAAGACTAGAAATCAAAAGTTCTTCAACATCGAACAAGGAAGAAATCAACTCTTATAACAGTAAAACAATTGAACCGAACTTTAACTACAGGTCTGTTTGTTTGATTACAAAAGAAGTTGAAAAAATTGGTTTTGTGGTAATTGATAATAAGTGAATCCATTAAACGCAGCTTGCATTGTTATAAATGACAAATAATGACTAACAAAGAGGAATCGATATATTCTCTATATTTTCTGTAGTCCATTGAAATAACAAGAATTACAAAAACAAATTAAGAATAAAATTATGAAGTTTTTATTTGAAAATATTATATATGATGGTCGTTTTTTGGGAAAGCAGACGAACGTCAGTATGAATGGCGTATTTTTAGGAGATGCTAGATTGGATTTATAAAAAATAAAAGAATTATCCAAAAATAGAACAAAATTAATTAGAGATAGGAAATAGAAAAAAAGGGCCCTATTCTTTTCAATTGAACGTGCAACAAGAAATAAGACAAAATGGTTTCCTTCTTGCAAAAAGGGCATGTCATTTTCCTCAATCTAAGTTTCTTATTTTCAATTAAAGGATAATATTTTAATTGACTAGTTTCCCCTTATCCAAATTTTGAAAAAAAAAAAGTTTTTTTTATCAAACTAATTGACCCTATTTGTAACTTTCTCATGGTAATCTCGGTGCATGAAACTTTATGAATACTCGGGACATGTCTCAAGCTATTCAACCAGAGCTTACCCGCACTTATATTATATTTGATTTAAAGTTCACGGTAATTGACAGTCAAGGTCAAAATTAATGGGGAAAGATGGGATTTGTGCAAAGTCCAACTTATTCAAACTAATTGTTAGATAATACAGATCACAAGCTTTCCACAAAATGACAATTGCTCGAATCTAGTATTGGGTGGCAAACTTATACGCATTTTGAAGTTTAGCTCAACGGGGCAACAAAAAGCGCAACACCCTTTTCTCCGACCGCAGCTTAAATATTCAATTCAATTATGCAATCGAACTTATATAGCCACTTGTGTGTTGACCAGAAACACGAGGGCCTAGCTTACTTCTCTAACCAATAGGCTTAAATCTAGCTGCTTTTCGGTACTTTGTCTCTGTTTAAGTGAGAGACTGAAGCGTTGCATTCAACTGCGCCAAACAAACCTTGAATACAGAATTTGTAGGGGGGTCGCGGGATGGTAGAGCCGCGGAAAGAGAGTGCCGTGTTGCTCCTGAAGACGCCTTGAAGAGCAGGAGCAAGTGATTTAGTGGTCGTGGAGGGAAAAACTAGAACTTCTCTGGATCTCCACACCACTCTCAAACTAGGAAGAAGCCACTTTTTAAAAAGAATAAATGGTCTCCAATAAGCAAATGAATTTTTTTCTTATTTGTTTCCCTTTTGCTTCCCCAACTCTACTCACCATTCACACGATTCCACGGCCAGCTTATTTGTTTCCCTTTCGTTAATTCCAGCGGTCCCAGCTTTCCACAAATGCTTTGATTCTTACCCTTGTGTTGATTTCTTTCTTTTTGTTTTCTCTCTTTCCATACGTTACTTCTTTTCTTTCCCAGTTCCCACTCACTGTTTTATATCTTGCCAAAATTCACCGATCTCCAGACGTGAGCATCCATTATTTATGGGAAAAAAATTCCAGGACTCCTCCACTTGGCTGGCCGTGATTCATTTCCTGATTTTTCCTGTTCGAATTTGCTCCTTTTTTCTTGTTTCGAGCCGGGCTCCCGCAGGCTTGGGCTTTGAAGTTCAAATGTGTTTAGGGCCTAACCTTCCTCCTAAGTCCAAATTCATTGAGCATATTGGGCCAAAGATTGCTATATGTTCCTAATGTTTGAATGCAATTTGAGGACAACATTGTGGGAAAAATTGTCTGAAAAGTCCTCAATTTATTGTACGACAACAATTTAATCTTAAACATTTTGAAAACTTACCAATTCAATTTTAAATCTTTTGATTATTTAAATTTAGTTCTAAATCTTTATACTATTTAACAAACTATCTTAAACCTTTTTATTGCCAATTTAATCATTCAGACTAATTTTAGCTAGACATTGCTAATATAGACAATTTTTTTAATTTGAAAAAATTCAAATTTTCTTTTGGTTTTTTTTTCCTTTTTCTTTTCATTTCTTTCTTTGTTTTTTCCTTCTTTAACACTTTGTCAGTAAAGCCACCGATTATTGGCCAAGGGCTGGGGTGACCTCCACCGGCCACTAAGCAAGGGCCGATAGGGTTGTTGGCTCCAAGCAAGGGCTTGTAAGTCCTTGTAGGATCTGGCGAGGCAAGGGCTCACAAGACCTCATTGTGGCTAGCGAGGGCATTGTGAGCCCTCACTAGCCCACACCGAGGATGAGTGAGGGCCGCGATGCCCTCGTTGTGGCCGACAACCCCATTAGCCCCTACACAATGGTCAATGGAGGTTGCTGGCCCTCAGGTAATAGCCAACAACCTTGTCAACCATTTGTAAGAAATGGAAAAAAACAAAGAAAGAAAAGAAAGAAATATTCAAATTTTTTTAAAAATTAAAATTCATCCATGTAAAAGTCGGTTGTCATATATGACAATTGGCATTGATTGGGTTGCCATGTCATCAATGTTTAGCCAAAATTAGCCAAAAACACTAAATCGACAATTCATTAAAAGGTGTAGGACTACTTTGGTGGATATTTTAAAGTTGTAGAACTCAATTGGCAAAATCGAAAGGTTTGTGACTGAATTGGCAAATTTTCATGAGATTTATGACTGAATTAGAAAAATTGACAAATTTAGGATGTAATTAACTATTGTATAATATGTTTAGGACTTTTCAAAAAAAATTTCCCAACATTATGTGATATCCATATTTTTGTTTAGGGGTCAAGTTCAATTCCTAATTTTAGTGATATAAATGACTATTCTATGAGCCAAAATCAAAATGCTAACACTAATCTCAAATCTGGGATTCCCCTACTAAAGAATGGATATTTATTCTAATTATATGATCTTCTAACCTTTGAAGCCATCATTGGAGAAGGTATTAGCCATTAGTTAGTTTGTTTTCATTCAATTTAACTTACCATAAGTCGTTTGCAATAAAATGATACTATTAGATGAAACCGCTTGAATTTCTGAGAGAAATAACGCACAAATGGAATGAAAATGAAAAGTTAGGGGTAAGTGTAGTAAATGGCCCATTAAACCCAGCCCATCTCTCTTTTAAGCCAAAGCCTAGGCCCAATCATATTTCTGTTCTCCTTTATTAGCTGGAGCAAGTGAATGTTAAAGGAAGAGAGAGAGAACTCAATGACAAAAACAAAGGGAAAATAAAGAAGCATCTATGAAGAGGGGAAGAGGAAAGGAAGAAGAGAGAAAAATTCCAGTACATACACGATCCAAACACCCCAACTAGCCAAATTAACTACAAATGACAATGCCTGGTGAGATTTGAGTCGATCATTCGTCTAATCAATGTAATTTTCTGATTAAGGGTGTTAGTTCGAACTTATGTCAATTTTGAGCTATGAAGTCCAAGTGAGGAGCTATTGGGCTGTGCATATATATATGGAAATGAAAGTATAGCTCGTTATAAAGCCGGAGTTTAACTAAACTGGATTTTGAAGTATGGTTTGTTTGGAACGAAATTCCAAATTTTTGTGTGCGAGTTACACGTAAAGAAAATGATGAACGTGTGCCTTAAACAAGGTTACTCGTTGGCATGTAGAGTTTGTTTTATTGATGATTAAACATGGTTTAGTCAAATCATTCATCATCGTTGTATATTACTCAAGTTTTAATTCGTTTTTTGATTAATTGATAAGAATGCGATTGCATTGGTACCAACCATTGTCTTTTGATTTTTCACGGGTGAGTGATATTGTAACATCCTTGAAACCGACCTTGTAAGGATTGGCCATAATGTTCTGAATGAGTCGACCATAGGTCATTAGCTATAGATTGATTGGTTCGATTGGTAAGAATCAAGGATCAGTCATAGTCCAATCGACCGACCGATCATGAACTGGTTGAGGCGTCGGCCGTGAAAATTCTATCGACCATATCGATGGGATTGGATTACTAGCTCGTAAGGTGACTTTTGGATCATGAGAATTGGTCATAGGATGATTTTGGATCGGCCGATGGTCATGGGTTGATCCAATTGATCATAAAACCTGGCCGTAGGTGATTCTGCCAGGCTATGCACCAATACATGAACGATTCGACTTGACCAAAAGTGATCGTCTTCCGACAAAAAATGTATCATTTCCTATTTAATTATTAGTTATCGGAAAGGAATCTTGAATTGGTAATGTCCAATCATGGATTGGTATTGCATCAGCCATGAACCATACGGATGAATCCGGTGTCGATTGGAATGAGTCCCAGGATAGACCCGGCTATTCCATCGTAATTTCTTAGCTTAGTGCTAAGTCATGGATAGCCTTGGGATTGACCTTGAACCGACTGGATGACCAAGAACCAAAATAGAGGTGGAAGTTGCATTAGGCTCGGCAGTAGGCTTAGGGATCGACTTGAGGGCTAGTCCCGAGCCGCCCAAACCGACTGTGCCGACCCAAGGGTCAGCCATTAAGCTAATCCAAGGGCCAACCCTCTATGGCCGAATTGTTTCCCAAAGAATGGTTTGGGCGAGTTTGGGGCACAAGGCTTGGACCTCACGCATATGTGATTTGGTTTACTGAGGTGTGCCATATGATCCATTTTTCAGCCCTGGAACCAACTTGGATGGTGGAATTCTCTGGACTGCCTTCTTGAGGAAGAAAATGACAAAAGAGAAGGCTTGTCTCCTACATATTGATGAGGGCTTCTAGAGAATTCTCTGGAATGCCTTATTGAGGAAGAAAATGACAAAAGAGATTGGTGCAGTCACGGTCATTGCTTTTGTTCAGTACAAGCCTAGGTTCGCTCATAGCCATAAGATGTGATTCAATATTGAGGCGTATCGAGTTCACATCTTGGATTGGTGCAGGGTTCCTCAATGCTTGTTACTCGAGTGGAACCTTGGGCTTAGCCTCATTCATGTTATTATTGACAAGAGAATTCATGATTTCATGATATGTGCATTATGTTTGAGCATGAAATGCATAAATCATGCACGTGCATTATGTTTGAGCACAATGTTAGGTGAATTGCAAGTGCACAATATCAACAAGTAATAAAGTGATGAGTGAGTATCGTTCCCACGAAGATTGTTTTAATTTTATTTTATCCAATTACTTACCGAAGGTGATCAATCCAAAAATCTAGCTAACCAAATCGAAAATATAAGTAAAAAGTAAACTAAACCAATTAAAATACTAAAATATAGAAAAGATCAAAACTTAAAGAATTAAAAGCTAAGTAAAATTAATCTAAAGCAAATTCAAGATCACAAAGCGTTAGAGCATCCAACTTCACTTAACCATTCATAATTAATTTTCTTAACTTTTCATGCAACAAATTAATTTCCAATTGTGTTGGCAAAATTTCCCTAAGATGAATTAAAAGCCGATCTCGGTCTAATAATCCCTAATTAGGTATGTTAACCCACACTAACCTTAGGTGAATTTAAACTACCTAAAAGCATTAAGTTCTTGTGGAAATTCCCGGATTCAATCTAAGTAGTCCCAACCTAGATCTACTACCGCAGCCACATAAATAACCTAGTGTACCTTGACCTAAATTTAATTTATGGTTCAATATCACTATTGCACATGCACACAATCTCCACCCAAGTATCATGCATACATCAAAAATCATTCAAAAGTTGGCCAGACTTCTAAAAGCATTAAGATTATGATAAAGAACGACACAATCAAAACAATTCTATTGCATGAAAGTCTTTGAAAATTAATCAATCATGATTAAGATCCATTGTAGCTCTAACAAAAGAAATTTAGAACATAGTAAAAATTAAACTGACAAGAATTAAAGAAAACATAACATTAAATAAAAACAAATTCATTGAATTGAGAAACAAGGAGCTTCAGGTTTGTCTCCTTCTTCTCTCCTTGACAGCACCGACTCTACTAAAATTGAAGAACAAAATCTAACTAAGAAAACTCAAATTTTTCTGCAAAGATGGTGGCTCCCCGGACTCTCTTCTTCTGCGGCACAAGAGCAGTTTATATAGGCTCCAAAAATCTGCCCTAGGTCGACTCCTACTAGGATTTGGAAAAGATTCATCCTTGATTTTCTTTGAACTTTATCTTCAATCATGGTCAAATTCTCCAAATATCTGATTTGAGCTGCCTTTTTCTTCAAGATGAAATATTCTGAAAGATATTGCAATATTTTGAAAGATCTGAAAATATTTCATACAAAATAAAATTACGTGAGTCGCAATTAAATTCACCCAAAAATTTCTCAAAATTTAGCAAATATCAAGTATAAATAAGCAAGAATACTCTATTAAAAATAGAGTTATCAATTACCCCCAACTTAGAAATTTGCTAGTCCTCAAGCAAACTATAAACAAACCTCATCTCCAATTATCAATATCCATTTATAATTACGTGAAATCACAACTCAAAGGAAAAATAAATCCCGTCAACCCAAAATCAATACATAAGCTATGTTTAACCTTAACCATGCAATCCATGTGTATGTGTGCCCCTTGACTTTCCAAATCATGTATGCTCAAATAAATCAAGTTGATATGCAACACTCTAAACTCAAGATCCACTAACCAAGTCTCATAGATTTATTTTTCAATTCTCTCTCCACTATTGAAAACTAATACTCATTCAAAAATCAATAGGTCTTTAAGGCTTATAATGTGGCTTGGCTAAGGGGAGGGTATAAAGGATTTTTAAGTTCAATAAACCCCATAAACATATTAATTCTCAAAGCATTTGAATTAAATAGGATTCAAGACACATCATCCACATGCTTACACTATTATAGCCATGCAATTCACAAACACTCAACACTTTAAAGCTTCAATTATTTCCCTTTCCACACTATACGGTGAAGTTTCTTCCTAAGTCCCTTCCATAGTGCAATGCTAACCCATTGAGTATCCAAAAGGCTCACTCAAGTTGAAAGTTAGCGGTAGGGATCCGTATGAGCCGTACTAGAGTAAACAACTTCCACTTCATAACTTGCACTTTTTTTTACTTTTTGCTTTTTCTTTCTTTTTTTTTCTTTTTTTTTTCATGACTATTTCAAGCTTCAGCAACTTCAGACATATCAAGAATCCATAACTATTAAAGTAGCTTTAAGGATAAACATGCTTATGGGGTATAAGGTAAAGTAATACATTTGGATCAGCATTATAAGGTCATAAAAAAAAAATTGCCAATTAAGCTCAAAAGGGTACTAGGGATCAAGTAATAAGGTGGGCTTGAAAGGCTCAAATGATCCAAAGAATGCCTATATCACCTTCTTGATTGAGTATAGCATATTAATTTCAAGAGAATATCAAACAAATTCTAAGACTTAAGTGAGTTCTAAAGAATCACATACTTCCCATTGATCTTTTCTAAGCACACATAACTCAAAAGGCAAGGATAAGTGCTCAAAATATGGATTGCATAATCAAGATTAAGACTAACTCATATATCAATAACCAATTGAACAAGATTTATATTCTCCTAAAAATCACAACAACTCATAACCATGAAAAGGATATCAATCTTGTAGATTACGATTCAAAATCATTATCTCCTATACAGTTTGCTTCAAAATATTTCAAAAATTTTAAATAAGCGTAAATATTTTCAAAAATAGTAAAAGTTTTAGCACACAAAAAAAATTTCAAAATTTTCGATCCCCTACCCCCAACTTAAAATGAAGCATTGTCCTCAATGCGTAAAAATAAAAAATTAAATACAGGCAATGGGACAAACAAATTAGAGTAAAGTTCGAAATACTCCCTTGGAGATGTGAAGATGGCAATTGTCCATGTTGAATCATGCCTAGTAAGGTGAGGAATGGTTCAGATGTGTTGTTGGAGGTTGCTCAAAAAAAAATTCTTAGCTTCATGATCGCATGGCCAAACGTTCCTAATCCCTCTCCTGCCTACTGTGCACACCACTATCTCTGCAAAATAGAAAATTCATCATCACAAAAATTCTTCTTCTTTTTTTTCAATTTTTTTTTAAAACAAAATGCAAAGCAAGAAAAATAAAAAATAAAAGCTTAAAAACTTGGGTTGCCTCCCAAGAAGCGCTTGCTTTATAGTTCGCAGCCGAACTCTTCCCATGCTTCTAAGTAGGTGGAACTAAGGTGATGGCAGATGTTTGAGCATCGAAACCTCCTCCATAGTAGTGCTTGAGCCTATGACCGTTTACTTTGAAAGTCCCCTCATTATCATTGATAATCTCAACAACTCCAAAAGGGAATACTTTGGTGATGGTGTAAGGACCGGTCCATCTAGATTTCAACTTTCCTGGAAACAAACGAAGACGAGAGTTATATAACAAAACTTTTTCACCCACATGAAACTCCTTTCTTAATATGTGTCGATCGTGCCATCTCTTAGTTTTCTCTTTGTAAATTCTTGCACTTTCGTATACATCATTGCGTATCTCTTCCAATTCATCTAACTGAAGCAATCTTTTCTCACCTATTGCCTGCATATCAAAGTTTAGTTTTTGCAAAGCCCAATATGCTTTATGCTCCAACTCAACAGGTAAATGGCATGCTTTACCATACAAAAGTCGAAAATGTGATATACCAATAGGAGTTTTGAAAGCAGTTCTATAAGCCCATAAAGCATCATCAAGTTTCCTTGCCCAATCCTTCCTATTAGTATTCACAGTCTTTTCCAAAATTCTTTTTATCTCCCTATTAGATATCTTAGTTTGACCACTAGTTTGGGGATGATAAGCAATAGCTACCTTATGAGTGACTCCATATTTATGCAGAAGTGACTCAAATTGTTTATTCATGAAGTTTGTGCCTTGGTCACTTATAATAGTCTTAGGTGTGCCAAATCGAGTAAAGATGTATTTTTTCAAGAAATTACAAACAACCCTAGCATCATTAGAGTGCAAAGCCATGGCCTCTACCCATTTAGACACATACTCACAAGCAACTAATATGTAAGTGTTACCAAAAGAAGGTGGAAACAGACCCATGAAGTCAATGCCCCAAACATCAAATAATTCACACACCATGATATTGTTTAAGGGCATCTCATGCCTTCTAGATATATTTCCAGTCCTTTGACACCTATCACAATGGGAAACATAAGCATGTGCATCCTTAAAAAGAGTAGGCCAATAAAATCCACATTATAAAATTCTAGCAGTAGTTTTGGTGGCACCATAGTGACCACCCGCCTCTCCATCATGGCAATGAAAAAGAATGTTAGGGATTTCTTCCTTAGCAACACAACGTCTAATTATTCGATCAGCACATACCTTAAACAAGTATGGATCCTCCCAAAAGTAGTGTCTAACATCGGAGAGAAACTTTTTCTTTTGTTGATAATTAAAGTCGGGGAAAGATGTCACTTACCAAATAGTTCACAATATTTGCATACCATGGAGTTTCGATTTTCAAGGAAAATAGTGCTTCATCAGGAAAGTCATCCAAAATCGGTACCTCATCGCTAGGAACATTCGGCAACCTAGATAGGTGATCGGCCACAAGATTTTCGGTCCCTTTCTTGTCCTTAATCTCTAAATCAAACTCTTGAAGCAACAAGATCCAACGAATTAAAGCAACAAATACTTTAAAGCTGCATGATCAGTATAAACAATCACTTTAGAGCCAATCAAATAAGAACGTAATTTATCAAAAGCAAAAACAATTGCTAAAAGCTCTTTCTCAGTAGTGACATAATTCAATTGGGCTCCATTAAGGGTTCGACTAGCATAATATATGACTCAAAAAATTCTGTCCTTCTTTTGACCAAGCACAGCTCCAATTACATAATCGCTAGCATCACACATCAACTCAAAAGGCAAACTCCAATCTAGTGGTGTCATTACAGGAGCTGAAATCAGCTTCTCCTTTAATATCTCAAATGCCTGCAAACACTTAGAGTTAAAATCAAACTTAACATCTTTTTCAAGCAATTTTGTAAGTGGTCTTGCAATCTTGGAAAGGTCCTTTATGAATCGTCTATAAAACCCTGCATGTCCTAAAAATCCTCGAAGTAATTTAACAGAAGTAGGAGGTGGTAATTTGGAGATAACTTCAATTTTGGCTTGATCCACCTCAATACCTCTAGCAGATATTTTATGGCCCAATACTATTCCTTCCTACACCATAAAATGACACTTCTCCCAATTTAGCACAAGGTTAGTCTCTTCGCATCTTTGTAACACCAAAGCTAAATTATGCAAGCATGAATCAAAAGATGTACCAAAAACAGAGAAATCATCCATGAAAATCTCAATGTATTTCTCTATCATGTCAGAAAAAATAGCCATCATGCATCGTTGAAAAGTAGCAGGTGCATTACAAAGACCAAAAGGCATCCTTCTATATGCAAATGTACCATAGGGACAAGTAAATGTAGTCTTTTCTTGATCATTAGGTGCAATAGGGATTTGGTTATACCCTGAATATCCATCCAAAAAACAATAATATTCATGCCCTGCAAGTCTCTATGAGACTAATTCATAAACTTGAGTTGCAAACTTATGGCAAGTATGCTATCCCACACACGGCTCTTCTGGCCTTAAAAAGGGACTGCCTGTTAGCCATCAAGTAGCTTCTCAAGCCATGAGCTTAGATCATAGGAATCTTCTAAAATATCGGAAATTCTGATGCACAGGATCCCCTAAGGGCAAGTGCAGAGCATACTCTAGGATTTTTCTCAATCATAGTGTTTGTTCAGAACTCTCGTTCTGGACTAGAAGAGAATGAGAGTGTTTAGAAGATCATGTTGGAAGTAGAGTACACAACACACTTCTTATTTCACTCTCTGGTTTTTACAATGGTGGCTCCTTGCTCTTATATAGGCAAAGGAGGATGCATAAGACAAGAGCAGGCAGACTGGCCTTGCTCGGGCATAATTACTAAAACAAACTAGCCACTTATGGGCTACACACATAGAGAGTCCTAAAGAAATCTCGTGACAGGCTGTGAACAGTGAATCTCCGCCTGTTGCTACAGTAAAAACAGACTGGGTGAACAGTAAAAACAGACTGGATGAACAGTGTACAGTGTACAGTACTGGTGTACAGTGTTTTCAGGACGTCTTTTATTTGTCTCTTCCGTCTCTAGCATTATAGTCATAGTCTGAATCATCAGAGCTATGATGGGCTATCTGTTCTCTGAGTAGTGCGTCCTCATCCATATCAAATGGACTGGAGCTTCCATCTTTTTCTCTTTTGAAAGCGCGGATGAGATTCTCGATTTCTTCTGCTGATAGGTCTGGTAGACGAGAGGAGCTAGCACTGAAAGTGCCGGAAAAAGGGGCGTAATTTGGGGTGTCTCCCCATGGATCTTGGGAAAGTGGTCCCCCCTAGGGATTATAGGGGGTGGAGGAGTCTGGATTGTTTTGCTGAAAGGTCTGGAGTGCTTCTAGGATCTTTTCTCTCATCGGATCCCAAGCATCGAGGTGGTCCTAGGAAACAGGGACCTGGGCAGATGGCCATGCTTCTGGTGGGATGGTGCGATTTTCCTGACATAGGATTCTCTAGAGTTCTCTTGTTGAGGATCTGCTGGTGGTGATGGAGTAAGGTAGCGTCTAATGAATTTGGGCAGATTCTTGAAAAACTTGAGGCCTGTAACTTGATGTTCCTGCAACAGAAGGTGTGTCAGAGATCCATCCAGTGGGATGGCAATATGTCCATGGGCGGTGGAATAGGACAATAGTATGACGTTCTGGTTTAGGCCTTCCTTGACGATTCTGGATTTTGAAGAGTTCCTTCCAGTACTGGAGTGGTTTGAACCATGCAAAAATATCTAGGAGATATTTCTGGTTATGGTCACGTTCGGCTGCATCTTTGATGAAAACCTGCAAAATTTGTTTAGTAGGAAATTCAATGGCTATTGTGTACAGGTTGAACATGTACCAAAGTAACCATTTCATATCTTCGGGGAACGCCTCATTCGGAGACCATCGAAGGGGATGGATGAATGAATATTGTGGATGGAGTCCATCTGGTCTGAGCATTAGGCCGCCATGTTCACGAAAAATTCGGAGCTGATATTCCCACATTAATTCCGGAAGTCTTTCTTTCAAGACATTATGTCGAATGGCCAATGGAATCTCATGAGGGTATTTAAGACTTGGCCATCCACACTGCATGTCAGTGGTGCGGTATGTTTCTGAGAGAAGTTCCTTCTTGACATACATATGAATCGCTTGAACTGGTTCTTTTGGTCTGGATAAGAAGTCGGCTAGGACATTCTTAGTACTTGGAATATGTTTAACTTGGAAGGAGTATTTAGAAAACCATTCAGCCCATCGGAGTAATTGTGGATGGGGGACTTGCTTTTGTTTGAATTTGAGCATCTGGGGAAATGAAGACATATCCATTTCAACAAGAAAATGGTGTCCAATGAGATGAAACTCAAACTTCTTGATGCCGTATTTGACTGCAAGTATTTCCTTGAAAGTAGAATGGTAATGGATTTCTGCTTGGGAGAATCGACCACTTTTATAGGCACAAATATGCCTATTCCCATCAATTTCTTCTAAAAGAATGGCTGCCCAATATTTGTCGCTGGCATCAGTTTGGAGGATTCTTTTGCCTGTAGATGGGATCTTTAAAGGAGGAAGATGCTGTAAAAGTTGTTTGAGCTGAGAAACAGCTCGAGTTTGCTTGGGTCCCCATAAGAGAGGATTCTTTTTGAACATTTTTTGGAGAGGTCTGAGATATGTAGAAATATGAGGAATAAAATCTCGCAAGTAATTTACAATACCAAGGAATTGCTGGACCTGTCTGGCATTAAGATCCTTCTCGGGAAATTTTTGGAGTTCTTCTGCAATATGGGGTTCAGGGCAATAAGTTCCTTCTTTCAAGTGCATGCCAAGGAATTCAATTTCTGTTTGGGCAATAATCATCTTTTTCTGAGAAAGCATAATGCCATGCCTTTTTACAATATCATCAAATTGTGTCAAAAGGTGGCAATGAGATTGTTCATCAGGGCTGAACAAAAGGATGTCATCAATATAGATTTGGGAGTTTGGAAGAATTGGTTCAAAGATTTTGCATATAGCCTTTTGGAAAAGGGAAGGTGCGATCTTAAGGCCAAAAGGAATAACTGTCCATTGAAAGTGCTTTGGTTTGGGATACGTAACCCCGTCTTGGGTCATCGATGGGTCAATTCCCAACCGCGAATCCCGCCTTAAGATCGAATTTTGAGTAAATCTTTGCTTGAGCAGGACTAAGAAAGAGGGAATTTCGATGGGGTAATGGGAATTTATCATCCTCGGGAGGAATTCATTCAGAGGTTGATAATTAATCACTAACCTCATTTTTCCACGGTTTTGTTCAGCTCGCTTGTTGACATAAAATGCTTCACATGCCCATTGAGAGTCGATGGTTCAATGAGACCTTGTGCCAACAAGCTTCGCACATTCTTTGCTGTGCAAGTGCAAGGTGTTGTGGGCTCATTCCAGAATGACTTGCACTCATCGGATTAATGTCTTCATTCTTCTTGAATGGGAGTTTGACATAAAAAAGGGAGTTTTTCCATAAGGGCTGGGTGCAGGTCTGGGAAAACTCAGAATGTGACTCAGTACAAGAGAAAATTAGACTCTGGATGATTGGGTCAAACAAGGCGGGTTCAAGTGCATATAACCGTTTAGTTTCTACAAATTCCCTGAACTGATTTTTGAAACGTAAACCACGAGAAAGTATTCTGAGCTTGGGGAGTTGGGTCAGAATGTCCCAGCCAATGATAATATCTTTGTTTGGGGATCTAGAACCAAAGACCCTGGTGGTGATAGAACACTGGGGAAAGAATTGAATGGTAATTGGCTTACTACGATACTTGGTAGCAAATGTGTCACCAGAAGCTGAATTGAAATACTTGGTGTATGGCTTCCACAACTCTTTTGGGAGAATCTTAGTGTCTAGAATGGAAGAACTTGCTCCAGTATCAATGAGTGCCACCAAAGGGATTGGTTTGTGGTATTTGGACAAAAGGATATGGATGGGGATATATGGATGGTGTATTAGTTCAGTGGTGTGGATGTAATCTGGAATATCAAGGAAGAAGGTGAAGACATCATTTTCAGAATCTGAGGCCGAGTCTGAGCTATATGTTTGGATAGCACAGAGAGTATTTTCTGATGGTTGGTCGTCTAGGGAGAAGACAGACTCAATGTTAGAATCATCAAGTTGGATGCCAGTGCTTTTAGCGATTTTATCAATCAAATGGCTTCCACGACTCTTGGCCTTTGGACAATTTTTGGCAAAATGTCCTTTTTTGTTGCAAACATAGCATCTATCTTTGCTTCGTTTTTTGGAGGAACGATGCTGGCTTTTTCACAAGAATTTCCATTTACCTTTACTTTTTCCTTTGCGTGTCTTCTTGAAAGAAATTTTTTTAAAGTGTCTCTTCTTTTTGCAGCCTGTGCAAGAAGGATCGGTGCAATCCCTGGGACACTTTATCTTCAAACCGGGTTTAAAGCATGCCTTATCAAGATATCTGTCTTCTTTGAGGAAGTTTCAGAAGGCTTCTCTGCGGAGACAGAGTTCTTCTATGGCGATATGAACAGCCTGTTGGATTTCACCAAGAGTGGCTTCTGTGAGGCTTTTTTGTCGTTGTTGGAGGGTTTTTTCTGCAGCTTGACTTAATTCTCTTGGGATGGATGCCAAGAAAATAGGCTTGAGATTCCAATTTGCACCAAGTAAATAGAATAACTTGATCATGGCTTGGAAGTGTCGGTCAAGATCTTTGCGCCTTAATGAGCAACATTTTTGGTCGAAGAACTCCTTTCTTTTGAGTTCTTTGGAGTCTTCAGGTTTGCCAATGAAATACATGTGGATAATCTGGATAGTATTATCCAATGGCTGAGTTAAGAAATACATCTGGTCTTGTTCGGAGGCAGTATGCCACCAATCTTTAAGTGCTCCTGTAAAGCGACTGGTAAATTCCAGGAGAATATCATAGGTGCTGGGTTCAGAAATGTGCCTAGTGGTGAGCCAAGCATGAAATTCTTGGAGTCGATCAGGCCATTTATGATATGGAATGTCATCCAAGGTAAAGTAAACTTTGGAGGACGAGGCAGTGAAAGTCTGGGTTGCATCAGGTTGCTCTGGGTGATGTATTTCTGGTTCAGAAAATATATCTTCGTCTTTAACACTATTTGCCATAAACAGATCGTCTTCCGAAGAGACTGATTCGGTAAAGACATCGAGATTGGATTCAGACGAAGTTTCAACCTGTGTAGCTGTGGATGGTTTGATGACAGCAATTGAAGGAATCATTGTCGAAGAAAAGTCTCAATGGGATTAGAAATGGTCAAGGTAGCAGGTGGGTTTGTAGGAGGATGATCACTAGGTGGGTGTTCAGGTGTACCAGGAGGAGATGGTGATTCTGTAGGAGTGAAAGATTCCTTCTGCTTTTGTTTAAGCTTGCGGAGCTTTTCTCTGAGAATCAAAAAATTGTTCTGAGGTGGAGGAGCAGCTGAGCTGAGAACAACAAAGAAAAGAGGAGGATGATGATCCTAGAGACGATTCTGGTTTGGGTGGTAAAGAAGGAGAGGGGAAAAAAGGTGGGTCAACTGGAGTGAAGGACTGCTGACTTTTGAGAATTTGAATTTGCCTCTTGAGCTTCTCAATTTCTGGCTTTTGATCTTCCAAATAATGGCTAGGAGGTGCTTGCTTGGTTTCTAGCAAATGAAGCCTTTTCTGGAAGTCTTTCAGCATACGGCAAGATAAGTCAGTAGTCTTGTCTACCCGTTCAAGACGTGTAGCAACACTGCCAAGAAGCTCATTTTGGGCCAAAGCATTTTCAGTTTGCCAATTCAAGACAGTTTCAACAGCAGAGGGCTGCTTCCGTTGTCCTTGGGCATCAAGACCAGTGGGGTTTGGTATCTTGGGGGAGTGCTGAAATCTTTGGTGAGGGTCAGAGAATTTTTCCAATGGAGGAAATTTCCGAGGATGGGTGCTGGTTTCGGATGCTTCAGTGACCTCAAGTGAAGGGAAGTCATCAGGGTGGAACATGCATATGTTGGGTAAAACAGGGGGTGGAACTGGTTGAGATATACAAGTGCTTGGTCTTGGTAAGTTTAGAGGACAAGAATGATTCTTCTTTACCCATTTTTGAATGGGCTTGTAGAAAGGGGAAGTGATCATGGGTTTGGTTGGAGGTTGAGGAGGAGGAGTGCTTGGTTTGCAGGGAGGTGGAGGTGAGGTTACCTTAGGAGTTTTAGGTGGTCCATAGAAGACAATGAACTGGTATTTACCACCGTCTTCTCCTAGAGGTCCAACAGTTGGATCTCCATCAAGATACCTTTGATAAAGGGTATCTTTTTTCTTTTTCTTCTTTGAGGAAGAGGGTCTGTCATCTTCATCTTCACGTTGTGTACAGGATGAACAAGCACAATCTGGATCCCAAAAGCAATGCCCAGCAGGGTCTTTAAATAGATGGATCGGTTGTCCCTGAGAATCAAAAGAGTGGACAAATCGTTTGTCATCCGGTTCGCTTGAAACAGGGTCAGCAGGGCAGGGTGTAAAGTGGAGGATGGTGGGGAAAATGGAGGAAGGTTCCTCTTTGGTTTTGTTAAACTTGATGGCAACAGTACCATCTTTTTTTCTAGTGAACTGTGGTTCACTAGACTGGATCGGTTTGCAACTTTGGTGCAGTTTTTCATAGTTGGTTACCCAACTATCAGGGAGGAGCTTTACTAACTCGCTTCGTGGAATCTGTCGAGGAACATGGATGCAAGATGTCTGGTCATGATCAACAGATATAACAAGAGCGTCTTTAGAGTTTGGAATATTGAGATCAATGGCATGGTTTTGAACACGGTAGATCATTTGGTAATGTAAGGTAGCAGCAATAGATCCAGGAGTCTGAGGGGCTCCAGTGATTTGTAGCTGAACCTTAAGGGCAGTAAGCAGGTTGGGATCTGCAAGAGCAATATTGAAATTTGGGAAAAGCGTGACAAAAACAGTTCCCGCATTCATGGTAGTCTGGATGGTGCCAACACAAGCTTGTTGATATTCCAAGAATCTGGTATCTAGCAAGGCTATTCGAGCAGTAACCGGGAGGCCTTTCCGACCATGAAAGGTTAAGGCAAGGCGGATGGCTCCAAAATGGAGATGAGTATAGCCTTGTTGAATCCACTGAGCAGAAAACTCTGGTGGTATCTGGAGAGTGACAAACTGTTCTTGTTCAGTTGCCTGAATGGGATGCTGATCAAAGCTAGAGGACTGGACATACTCTTTAACAGTTCGAGGGATATGCCTGATGAGGTGTCTAATGGATCTGAGAGGTGATAATGATGGTGGTTTTGCAAAAGCGGTATATGGGTTCATCATGGGAAGTTGAGTTTCTGAGATCTTACTATCTTCAGTGAGGTATGATACCTCATAAAGATAGTCTATCTTGGAACATGAGGATTTTCGAAGCTCGGGTGGAGGTTGAAGAGAAAGAGTAGAGGTATGAGAAATAGGAAAAGAGACAGAGGGCGAGTCTGTGGTTTCCATGGGATGAGAGTTTCTCTTCTAGAAACAGAACTTGATCAATGAAAGGTAAAGGAAAGTGATCTTTACGAGTGACATCATTCAATTTTCTATAATCCATGCAAACTCGCCACCTTGTAACTGTCCTAGTTGGAATTAATTCATTCTTTTCATTAGTTAGACTAGTCATACCTCCTTTTTTTGGCACTACTTGCACAGGACTTACCCAATCACTATCGAAATTGGATAGATAATACCCGCATCGAGTAACTTAATTACTTCAGCCTTCACAACTTCTTGCATTTTCGGATTGAGCCTCCTTTGTGGTTGGATGACTGGTTTGTATTGCTCCTTCATCAGAATTTTGTGCATGCAAATTGAAAGGCTTATTCCTTTTATATCTGCAATGGTCTATCCAATTGCACTTTTATGCTCTCTAAGCACGCTAAGTAACTTCTCCTCCATCACCCCTGTCAAAGAAGAAGAAATAATCACTGGATAAGAATCACCATCAAGAAAAGCATATTTTAAATAAGAAGGTAAAGGTTTAAGCTCAAGAGTAGGTGGTTCTTCAATGGAAGGCTTGGGCTTCTTTGCACTTAACTCCAATTCTTCAAATTTTTGTGATTTCCATCTCGGACATAGTGGACTTGCTTCTAAAAACTCATCGGCCTCTCTAATTTCTTCATGCTCAATTTCTTTCTCTTTTGGCTGAACCAAACATGCCTCTATAGGATCTTGAGTTGTGGTCAATTTAAACACGGTCTTTACTTCATTGTCTATGGTATCTATCTTCAAGCAATCACTTGGTCCCTCGGGGTTTTTCATGACTTTGAGGACATTGAAAGTGACTTGATCTTCTCCCACTCTAAAGATCAATTTTCCTTGTTGTACATCAATGAGAGCTCTTCCCGTGGCTAGGAATGGTCGGCCCAAAATGATAGGAACTTCATAATCCTCCTCCATCTTTAGCACGACAAAATCCGCTGGGAAGATAAATTTATCCACCTTTATTAAAACATCCTCCACCACGCCTCTTGGATATTTGATAGATCTATCGCAATTGTAAAGACACGGTGGTTGCTTTTACTTCTCCTACACCTAGTTTCACAAACACCGAATAAGGCATTAGATTTATACTAGCACCAAGATCACATAAAGCTTTATTAAAGTAAGCATCACCAATATTGCATGGAATAGTAAAACTCCCCGGATCTTTTAATTTTGGTGGTAGCTTATTTTGAAGGATGGCCGAACATTCCTCATTCAACTTCACAGTCTCATACTCCTCTAATTTCCTTTTGTTAGCTAGGATCTCCTTCAAAAACTTGGCATAGCTTGGCATTTGAGCTAGAGCATCTACAAAAGGAATATTAATGTGCAACTGTTTAAGATAATCAAAAATTTTGAAAATTGCTTATCTTGCTTGTGTTTGGCTAGCCTTTCCGGAAAAGGAATAGGTGGAACATATGGCATTGGAGATGGCTTGCTCTTTTGTGGCTCATCCTTTTGTTTGGTCTCGATGGAAGATTTGACCCTGTTCTCTTCTTCTACATCCACATCTTGATCTTGCTTTCCAACTTTTTTCCCACTTCTCAATGTAATTACCTTTGCGTTCTCCATGGGGTTCCTCTCGGTATCACTTGGCAAGGTACCACTTTGTCTCTCATTAATTCTCTCGAGCTAGTTGCCCCACTTGCTTCTCTATGTTTCGAATTGATGCTTCTTGATTGTGGAGTCTTACATCGGTACTTCTCATGAAATCTTGAGTGGTTTGAGCTTGTTTTTCCACAGTTTGGGTTAGCTTTGCAACCAAAGCCTCCAAGTTGGAATTGTGCTTCTCCATGGATGGTGGTGGTGCTCTCGGTCCATGTTGATTTTGACCTCCCCAAGATAGATTAGGGTGATTCCTCCATCCTGGGTTGTAAGTGTTGGAGTAAGGATTGTTTTGAGGGCCCCTATTAAAATTTGAAACAAAGTTAGCATGTTCGAAGAAATAGCATAAGGGTTACCTACTTGACAATCAGTGCTAATATGATTTCCACCACAAAATTCACAAGATACTCCTTGAGTTTTTAAAGAAGCAATCATATTGCTTAATGCATCAAGTTTTGCATTCAAAGTTCTATTGGTGTCAACTTCATGAACTCCACTTGGCTTTCGGGCTTGGTATCTCTCAGTTGGCCATTGGTAGCTATTGCTTGCCATCTCCTCAAGTAGATGAAAAGCTTCTTCGGGTGACTTGTTTTGCAAAGTGCCTCCAGCTGCCATATCTAGACTAGCTCGAACGGTAGGATGCGCCCCGTTATAGAATGTATGTACTTGCATCCAAATTGGCAGTCCATGATGCGGGCATCTCCTTAGCAGGTCCTTAAACCTCTCCCATGCTTCATAAAAGGGTTCACCATCCATCTGCATAAATGTAGTAATATCATTACGCATTTTGGCAAATTTTGCAGGAGGAAAATACTTACTTAAAAATTTTTGAGCTAAGTCTTCCCAAGTAGTGATAGAGCCTGCAGGAAGAGAAGTCAACCAAGTCTTAGCTTTATCACGAAGAGAAAATGGGAACAATCTTAATTTAAGAGCATCATTAGTAACGCCATTAAATTTAACAGTGTCACAAATTTCAAGGAATGCTTCTAAGTGTAGATTTGGATCATCATTAGGAGATCCACTGAATTGTCCTGCATTTTGAAGCATTTGAATTAAGGATGGCTTGATCTCAAAATTGTTGGCTTGCACTGCCGGCCTCCTTATACTTGATTGTGCTCCTTGAATTGTTGGTGTAGCATAATCTTTCAAAGTCCTCCTTGGAGGTGCGACTTCTTGATTTTCAGCCATTGCAATGTGAATTGCTTGTGATTGTTCTCTTCTTCTCCTAAGAAAGGTTCTTTCAATCTCGGGATCAAACTGTTCAAGGTCTTTTTGTTGGCTTCGGGTTATGCGATGCTCCTCCACCTTTTATAGGGAAGTGAGTTTGGCCTGCAAACTAAACAAATAAAAATAAAATAAAATAAAGGCTAGTCTAAACTAAGAATTGCTCGATATCAATAGTAATTGAAAAATTGTCAAAACAATCCCCGGCAACGGCGCCAAAAACTTGTTAGGTGAATTACAAGTGCACAATATCAACAAGTAATAAAGTGATGAGTGAGTATCGTTCCCACGAAGATTGTTTTAATTTTATTTTATCCAATTACTTACCGAAGGTGATCAATCCAAAAATCTAGCTAACCAAATCGAAAATATAAGTAAAAAGTAAACTAAACCAATTAAAATACTAAAATATAGAAAAGATCAAAACTTAAAGAATTAAAAGCTAAGTAAAATTAATCTAAAGCAAATTCAAGATCACAAAGCGTTAGAGCATCCAACTTCACTTAACCATTCATAATTAATTTTCTTAACTTTTCATGCAACAAATTAATTTCCAATTGTGTTGGCGAAATTTCCCTAAGATGAATTAAAAGCCGACCTCGGTCTAATAATCCCTAATTAGGTATGTTAACCCACACTAACCTTAGGTGAATTTAAACTACCTAAAAGCATTAAGTTCTTGTGGAAATTCCCGGATTCAATCTAAGTAGTCCCAACCTAGATCTACTACCGCAGCCACATAAATAACCTAGTGTACCTTGACCTAAATTTAATTTATGGTTCAATATCACTATTGCACATGCACACAATCTCCACCCAAGTATCATGCATACATCAAAAATCATTCAAAAGTTGGCCAGACTTCTAAAAGCATTAAGATTATGATAAAGAACGACACAATCAAAACAATTCTATTGCATGAAAGTCTTTGAAAATTAATCAATCATGATTAAGATCCATTGTAGCTCTAACAAAAGAAATTTAGAACATAGTAAAAATTAAACTGACAAGAATTAAAGAAAACATAACATTAAATAAAAACAAATTCACCGAATTGAGAAACAAGGAGCTTTAGGTTTGTCTCCTTCTTCTCTCCTTGACAGCACTGACTCTACTAAAATTGAAGAACAAAATCTAACTAAGAAAACTCAAATTTTTCTGCAAAGATGGTGGCTCCCTGGACTCTCTTCTTCTGCGACACAAGAGCAGTTTATATAGGCTCCAAAAATCTGCCCTAGGTCGACTCCTACTAGGATTTGGAAAAGATTCATCCTTGATTTTCTTTGAACTTTATCTTCAATCATGGTCAAATTCTCCAAATATCTGATTTGAGCTGCCTTTTTCTTCAAGATGAAATATTTTGAAAGATATTGCAATATTTTGAAAGATCTGAAAATATTTCATACAAAATAAAATTACGTGAGTCGCAATTAAATTCACCCAAAAATTTCTCAAAATTTAGCAAATATCAAGTATAAATAAGCAAGAATACTCTATTAAAAATAGAGTTATCACACAAGAAGCATAATTCATGGCACATGCATAAGGCTTAAGCACACCCTCGAAAGGGGGCAGGTGCTTGAGCAAAGATAAGAAAATCTGGCTAGAGACTTGGATTTGACTCATGAGCTTATTAACTAGGTTGAGTCCTAGTGGCTAGTAAGAGACTTGGGTTCAAGTCCCGAGCATATTAACTGGGTTTGAGTCCCATAAGTCGGCAAAAAGCTAGAAACTCGGTTAAAAGCCTGAATTGAATTGGGTTCGAGTCTCGAGCACAAGAGAAAGATTAATAAACATGGCATGTGAGTAAAGAAGAAAGGCTAGAAGTGCATAAGCTCATGGCATGCATCATGTTCATGAATCATAGCAAGAATTGTTTCATGTGCAAGAAGCATGCCTACATCTTTGCAATTGGTTTGCCTTCAACATGCATGAGATGCTTGACTAGAGTTGATGATTTTGAGATGTGCTAGTCGATGGTAAGGACTATACTTACTGAGTATTCCATGTACTCACCCATGTTTTCTTACAGGTACTTAGAAAGAATGGCCATAATTTATTTTGGATGTCCTGTGAAAATTGATGCATCATACTTGGACATTATCGATGTAGAAACAAACATAATATATCGGAAACTCACATCGACAGTCTAGGTTGAGAAGGGACTAGATGAGTTAGTCCCAATGTATTTTGAAGCATGGTATAGATGGTACAAATGAGCTTAGGTTAGACTGCTCCAAGGTTTTGATATTCCCGACCATGACAATGAGGATGACCCGTCTAAAGACTCAAATTAAACCTATATGTACCGGCTAGTAATAGTAATAAGGTTCTTAATTTTAAGTTAATATCTCCATAGCGGATATAGGGAAACCCTAGCTTTTAATGTTTGTAAGTCGGCCCAATTTTGATGTAAATGTATGAGGCCGTAAATAGCCATGTACCTCATATCAGTTATGTAAAATATAGTGAAAGTTGTGATGTATCTCACGTTCCCATATTGTTTGTGTGTTGGGGAAATTGTATTGTTACGCATTCCGCATGTGCATAATCATGAGACAAATGAATTCGGGATGGCAACAAAGCTTGGGATGTCGCAAAATAACTGTAGCTCGACCTTCGAATAAAGGGAGCATGACAGATATTATTTCTTCTTTGTGTTTGTAATCTCACGTTTCATTAAAATATATATGGATAAGATATGTTATGAGTTAAGATATAACATAGCTCGTTATGGAGCCATAGAGTTTAACTAAAATAGATTTTGAAGTATGGTTTGTTTGGAACGAAATTCCAAATTTTTGCGTGCGAATTACACATAATCAATAAAACATGTAAAGAAAATGATAAATGTGTGCCTTAAATGAGGTTACTCGTTGCTGTGTAGAAGTCATTTTATTGATGATTAAACATGGTTTAGTCGAGTTGTTCATCATGGTTGTATATTACTCGGGTTTTAATTCATTTTTTAATTAATTAATAGGAATGCGATTGCAGTGGTATCAATTGTTGTCTTTTGGTTTTTCACAGGTAAGTGATATTATTTCTTCTTTGTGTGTGTAATCTCATGTTTCAAAAAAAAAATATGGAAAAAAATAATGGATAAGATATGTTATCGGTTAAGAAATAGCATCTTTTTTTGCATAAAATAAGATGGATCATTTACTGTCGTTTTGTCTATTCAAAATGGGAAGTTATCTTTTAACTTCAATTTGAACTAATTACTTGTAAACGATTTTTAAAACCTTTTATGAAAGAATTATGAAAAGTTCTTATTATAAGTTTATTATATCCTATATTTGGGTTAGATGAGGAGTTCTACAGTTAACATATTATCTTAAGATAATAAACATCACATTTTGATCTTGAAGGTTTGTTAAATTCCGATTTTTGTGGATTTATGTTTGTATTTTAAATGTGCATAATAATTGTTCAATCTGCTTAAAAGAAATATATTACTCATCAAGTTGTGGTAGCTCATTCTTTTCTTCTTATGAGTTTAAAAAATAGCATCTTTTGTTGCATAAAACAAAATTGAGATATCATTGCCATTTTGTCTGTTTAAAGTGAGAATTAATCTTTTGACTTCGGTTTGAATTGCTTGTAAATGGTTTTTGAAACTTTTTATGAAAGAATCACGAATAGTTCACAAATTTGATTTGAGGCACTTTAATATACATACGCACACATATGATATCTTTCGAATGGTAGAAAGTTATGATTTGATTATTAGACTAAAGTTGTGAGATGGTTTCTAATTTTGGTTTTGGATTTCTAGAGATTGAGGTTTATAGATTATGCTTAATGTCTTTATGAACCCATTGAAGGGTGTATGGTATGTGCATATTAGTTTAAGATATTCTTGTGGATTGAGCCATTGATTAATAATATGTGGAGATTTAATCAAATGGAGAATCTTGGTTGTTTTGTCACGGATGTTATGCATGACTATGGCTAAATACTTAGCATATGTTTGGTGAATGGAATAGACCATTCATGTATGATTTTGATAAGACTGATCAATAAGTTGAACCATTGATATTTGTTTTAATATTACTGTAATATGGATATATGTATTGTAAGTATAGCTATTTTGAAGCATGTGTAACATATTTTTTATTATAAGTTTGTTATATCCTAGATTTGGGTTAGATGAGTAGTTTTATTATGAATATATTATGTTAAAGTAATAAATATCGTATTTTGATTTTGAAGGTTTTTTAAATTCCAATTTTGTTGAAAGTGAGTTATGTTTGTGTTTTAAATATGCATAGTGATTGTTCAATCCGCTTAGAAGAAATGTATTACTCACTAGGTTGTGGTAACTTTTTCCTTTTTTCTTATCATGTTTATCAAGTCTCTCAGTGAGTGGCCGTTAGAGTGAGAGTGTTATCGAGGGGAATTTTTGAGAACTAGATATTTGGATATAGTTTGAGACTGTCTTTTGGAGAGAGGATAGCTATGTCACTCCCTCATCCTTATAAGATTTGGGTGAGACATCTTTTGGTCTTAGAGCTTAGGTTATGACATTTTGGGTCTAGAATTTATTGGACGTTGTGATACTATGTATTTATTTATAGCTTATATTAGTCTTTTGTTACTAGAGCATATGTTACATTTTAGGTCCAAATGATCATTGGTTTTGACTCAAAGTGAGAGGGTCAAAGCATTTCAAGACTTCAAGTTTGGTGGTGTCTTTATCAAATCCGAGGAAGAAACTTTACATTCTTCCTTCTTTCAAAGTCTGTGCCAGTTCTTATGCACTTTGAGTTTTAGGTTTTTAAGGATCCAGATTTTAGGAATTTTTTATTTGGTAAGATATATGCCATTGAATGGAGAATGGTCGAATAATCTAGGATTTAGTCGTAGAATTTGAGAAAAGAAATTAATGAGGCAAAATGAGAATGAGTCTCTGAGACTTTAAGGTGTGAAGAGTCAAAGAAAAAACTTAAGTTGGAGAAGCAAAGAATGATGAAGGAGAGGTGCACTTCTCTGTTCAATTGAAGTTTTGATATTAAGCTTCTTTGTAATCGGTTGTTGTTTCTCTCACTCAAATTTGATAGAATTCTCGTAATTTTGTGGAGCTCTCTCTAATGAGAAAAAAATGTCTCTTTTGTCTATGGACATTAATATGGCATTCCAAGGTGTAGGAAGGAATGGTGGTTTAGAGATGTAGTATATCCAGAATTTTCACATAGGTCGCATCCCAATGGCTTCACAGGACAAATTCTATTATGGGAGGAAGTTCAAGGCCTAGAGATAGAGAAATTCTTGCCCTTCAATTCATGCATTATACCCATTGAATGAGTGTACAAGTCAGAAATAACAATTTCAAATGTGGAAAAGTACTCTATCGGCTTATTTGTATGCAAAGGAAAGCATGTTGTCTATGTTAAAGATGTCACATTTGGTCAGTCATCCTCGAATCACTATGATGTTGTCATATTGGACACTGCTTCAAAAATATTTCTTTTCAATGGATACAACTCTAGCATACAAGAAAGTGCTAGAGCTTTGGAAGTTGTTCACTACATTAAGGAAAATAAGCATCTAGAAAATATGAGGTGGCTACAATAGGAGATGGGAAGTTTGTGGATGATACTGATGTTAGTGAGTTCTGGAGTTTCTTTGGTGGCTATGCTCCTATTCCTCAAGATTCACCTTCTGCATTTCATAAGTAAGAAATTGTTCAATTTATATAATTATTAGTATACTATTTGAAGTGGCCTAGGAGCTGTTGAATCAAGAATTGCTCAACATAGATAAATGCTATTTGTTGGACTATCAAATCAAGATATTTATATGGATGGGAAAGTCAATGATAGAACAAAATTCATCGATTTCAGCTACAATATATTTTCTCTGAAATGAGGGCGAGTCACTAAGGATTCATGTGACCTTATTAACGTAAGGATTACAAATTGCCAGGTTCAAGTCACAATTTGTTAATTAGCCTAAGAAAGAGGAACTGAAGTTGTATGAATAAGGTCAAGGGAAAGTAGCAAGCTATTATGTATGATTCGAAGATATCTGAAATTTTGATACAGAAGATCCCATTACAGGCAAGTGAAGAGTATATTTCTAGGATTTTCCTGAATCATAATGTTTGTTTAGAATCATAGTCCTGAACTAAAAGAGCAAAAGAGGTTAGAAGACCATATCAATAAAATACACAACATCCTTCTTATTTCTCTTCGGATTCTGGCCTTTACAATATAGAGGTCCTTACTTATATAGGGAAAGGACTGCACAAATGACAAACACTCACAAGTTGGTCTTAGCGACTTTTACAGTCAACAAAGGACAAACACTTATGAGTCCTTGCTTATGAAGGATAGCACAAATGATAAACACTCATGAATTGGTCTTAGTAACTTTTACAATCAACAAAGGATAACAATTCAAAAGACCATAATTCAGAGGACAATAATTCAACAGTTGTCGTGGTTAAAAGGTTCTTTAGTATTTTCTTCCAAGCTAGAGCTTCCATTTCTTTCTCTTTTGAACTTTCTGATTAGGGCCTCAATCTTTATTGTAGAAAGATCGGGTTCACTAGATGAGATAACCCCAAAAGGATCTGCGAAAGGACCAAAGTCTTTCGAGAGTGGTCCTCCCCAAGGGTCCTGAGAAAGGGGTCCACCCTAAGGGTCATGAGTAGTGGATGACTCTAGATGATTCCGTCGAAAGACTTCTAGGACTTCTTATATGCTTTCTCTAGTGGAACCCCATGCTTTTGAGTAATCTTATGACATATTTGCAGTATCTGGGGGCTATGCCTCTAGTGGGATGATATGGTTTTCTTGACAAAGAATTCACTGGAGCTTCTTTATTTCTTTTTTGCAATATGTTTTGTTTCAAAGAAATACATTGAGAACCATTCTACCCATCCTACGAGTTAGGGATAGGGAACTTGTTTTTGTTTGAATTTCAGCATTTGTAGGAAGACATGTCCATTTCAACGAGGAAATGTTGTCCAATGAGATGGAATTCGAACTTTTTATTCCATTTTTTATAACAAGAATCTCTTTAAAAGTGGAATGATAATGCATTTCTACTTAAGTGAATTTGCCATTTTTATGGGCACAAATGTGTCTGGTTCCATGGAGTTTCTCAAGGAGGATGGTTGCCTAGTGTTTGTCACCGGCATCAGTTTGGAGGATCCGTTTTCCAGTGGAGGGAATCTTCAAAGGAGGCTGCTGTCGTAGGACTTTTTGAGGTCAGTAACTACTTTAGTCTGCTTTGGTCCCAATGGAGGGGCATTCTTCTTCAGTATCCACTGGAGTGGATGAAGTGTTTTAGAGACTTTTGGCACAAAATCTCACAAATAGTTCACAATTCCAAGAAACTATTGACCTTGCTTAACCGTAAAGTCCTTTCAAGGAACTTTTGAAGTTCTTCAACAATGTGAGGTTTTAGGTAATAAGTTATGTCTTTCAAGTGCATTCCAAGTAATTCTATTTCTTTTTGTGCAAGAATCTTTTTTTTTTGAGACAGCATGATTCCATGTTTTTTGACAATGTCAACAAATTGAGCTAGAAACTAGTAGTGTGATTCGTACAAGAGGATGCCATCAATGTATCTTTGGGAGTTGGCTAGAATTAGTTCAAACTTTTTGCACATGGCCTTTTGAAAAAGAGATGGTGCAATTTTGAGTCCAAAAGGGACTACTATCTACTGAAAGTGTTGGTTTGGGATGCAGAACCAGGTTTTGGGTTTGTTTTCAAAATGAACTGATGCATTAATTGGTAATTAATGACTAATCTTATCTTACTATAGTTTTGTTCAGTATGTCTGTTGACATAGAATGCTTTAAATGCCCATTGAGAACTTGATGGCTCAATGAGATCCCAAGGCATTAATTCTGAATATTCTTGTTGAGAAAGGACAAGATATTCTAGGCTTATGCCTAAATGACTAGCCTTTGTAAGATTTATGTCTTTATTCCTCTTAAAGAAAGTTGGACATAGAAAGCTGAATTTTCTCATAAGGGCTAATCACAAGTTTGGGAAAACTAAAAATGAGAGTTCGCACAACAAGAGAGAAGGGTTTAGATTATTGGGTCAAGCCTATCAGGCTGGAGAGCATATAATCATTTAATGTTTACATATTCTTGAAAATGATTTTTGAAACGAAGACCATTGGACAAGATTTTAAGTTTTGGGAGTTGGGTTAAAATGTCCCAACCGATGATGATATCATTGTTTGGAGAGCTAGATCCAAGGATTTTAGCTATAATGGAGCATTGGGGAAATAATTGAATGGTAATGGGTTTGCTATAGAATTTGGTAGTAAAGATATCTCCAAAAAGTAGAATTGAAATACCTAATATAAGGCTTCCAAAATTCTCCTAGCAAGATTTTGGTATCCATAATGATGGAGCTGGTGCCAGTGTCTATGAGAGCTATGAGAGATATAGGTTTGTGGTATTTGAACAAAAGGATTTGGATAGGTATGTAGGGATGATGAATTGGTTTAGAAATCTAGAGAGTATTTACTAGAACGGGAGAGTCTGGGAAGAAGTGAACACTTCATTTTCAAAGTTAGCGGCTGAATCTGAACTATATGTTTGACTAGCATATAGAGTATCACCAGAGGGTTGATCTTGTAAGAAGAAGACTGATTCAACATCAAAATCGTTGAGAGAAATCCCTATACTCTTTACAATTTTGTCAATCAGATGGCTTCCATGGTGTTTCACCTTTGGGCAATTTTCGGTAAAATGCCCTTTTTTGTTGCATATATGGCATCTATCCTTACTTCATTATTTTTAGGAATGATGATGGTTCTTGCGAAGGAATTTTCTTTTTCCTTTCTTTTTCTCAATTTTTAAAGAGAAAATAGTTTGAAATGCCATTGTTTCTTGCAACCTTTGCAGGACGAATGCTGATGCTTTCAATCACAAACATACCTTGTTTTCCACATTTTCTTATGAAGTTACTAGCTTTTAAGTACTACTTAAGCACTATGGTTCAAATTCTTACTTATTAAAAGTGATCACTACAGTCTTTTGGGCATTTGATCTTCAATTTTGATTTTAAGCATTCTTTATCAAGATGCCTTTTTTCTTGAAGATAGCTTTGGAAAGCCTCTCTTTAAAGGCAATGTTCTTCTAAGGCAATACGGATTGCTTGTTGGATTTCACCAAGAGTAGCTTTTGCTATGCTCTTTTGTCTTACTCAGAGGGTTTTTTCTACAGCTTGGCTGACTTTTTTGGAATGGATGCCAAGAAGATTGGTTTTAGATTCTAATCTGCTCCCAATAAATAAAAAAGTTTGATCATCGTTGGGAAGTGTCAATCGAGATCTTTTCTTTTCAAGGAGAAGAACTCCTTTCTCTTGAGTTCTTTGAAATCTTCTGGCTTTCCAATGAAGTGCATGTGGATAATCTAGATAGCATTAGCAAATTAATAGATCACTTCGGAATGGCATATACATCACACTGAGTCCGCAAATACAACTGATCTTGCTCCAATACGGCATTTCACTAATCATTGAGTGCTCTGGTAAAAGGGCTGGTGAATTCTAGTAGTATGTCATAAGTGCTGGGTTCTGTAATATACCAAGTAGTGAGCCAGGTGTGAAATTCTTAAAGTCGTTCATGTCACTTAAGATATGGAAGGTTATCTAAAGTAAAATATGCTTTAAACGATGATACTGTGAAAAAATGAGCTATGTTGGGCTGATCTTGTTAGAATACTTCAGGATTAGAAGGCATTTTTTCCTCAGGCACATTGTTTGCCATCATCAAGTTTTCTTCTGACGAGGCATGAGTTAGAATCAGAGTTAGAAAAAGGCTCAATAGGTTGAGCTTCTAAAGGCTTCATGGCAATTATAGAAGGGATATGATTTCCGGGGAAAGTTTTGAGCGGATTTGAAATAGTCAAAGTACCAGGGGGTGTATTGGTGTTCTTGGAGGTGACTAGGATTCAGTGGAAGTTGGAGACTTTTTTTTGCTTTTGTTTATGCTTTTGTAACTCTTGGAGTATGTCTCTGAGGGCTAGAAAATCATTTTGAGGAGGAGATGTTGCTATACTTAACATAGTTGCAAATGAGGAGGATGATCCCAAAGGGGATGACTCAGGCTTTGGTGCTGGTGAAAGCAAAGGAAAGAAAGTTGACTCTGTGAGGACAAATGGCTTTTGTTTTTTAAGGATTTGGATTTGGCATATGAGTTTCTCAATCTCAGGAGTTTGATATTCTAAATAGTGAATAGGGAGAATCTACTTGGTTTCTAGTAGATGAAGCCTCTTCTGTAAGTCTTTTAACATTCTACAAGATACATCAGTAGTTTGATCTACTCGTTCAAGATGGGTTGCAACAGTGTTGATAATTTTGTTATAGGTAAAGGCATTCTCAATTTGCCAATTTAAGACAGTTTCAACAGTAGAGGGGTTGCTTTTGTCGTCCTTAGGCATTAACATGCATCTTTGCCAAATGTTGATATTTCTAGTGTGGATCAAAGAACTTTTCTAATGGGGGGAACTTTTGTCCACTAGATCCGAATTGAGGGATTTGTAGTTGAGGGAAGTCCTCAGGTGAGAACATACAAATGCTAGGCAAGACTAATGGTGGTTTAGGTTTTGGTAGGCATATACTAGGTCTTGGCAAGTTAATTAGGTAAGGACTTTTCTTTATCCATTTTTGGAAAGGTTTGTAGAAAGGTGAAGTCATAGGAGGTTTGGGTGATGGCAAAGTAGAGGGACTGTTTGGTTTGCACAATGGTGGTGGAGGTGAGATCTTGAGTGATTTTGGTAATCCATAAGAGACAATAAACTGATATCTTCTACCATCTTCGTCGAAAGGTCCTATTGTAAGATCTCCATCAAGGTATCCTTGATAGAGCAAGTCCTTCATCTTTTTCTTCTTTTTGGAAGAGGGCTTGTCATCTTCTTCTTCTCCTCCTTTTGTGCAAGAAGGGTAAGCACAATCAAGATCCTAATAACAGTGTCCGATGAGATCTTTAAAGTAGTGAATCGGTTGTCTAAGCGAGTCGAACAACTCAATGAATTTCTTGGAGTTAGGTTCATTAGAAATCAAGTCAATTTGATAGGGAGTAAAATGAAGAATAATAGGGAAAATGGAGGAAGGCTCCTCTTTCTCCTTAATAAACTTAATATTAATTGTTTCGTCTCTTTTCTTAATGAACTAAAATTATGTGGATTGGATCAATTTATAATTCTGGCAAAGCTTTTCATAGTTAGTGACCTAATTGTCAAGAATAATTTTAACAAGCTGATTATGAGGGATCTGCTGAGGTATATGAACACAGGAGGTTTAGTCATGGTTGACAGAGATGACCAAAGCATCTTCCGAGTTTGGTAAGTTGAGATCAATAGCATGGTTTTGGACTCAATAGATCATTTGGTAATGTAGAATAGCAACAATGGACCCTGGAGTCTAATGGGCTTTGGCAACACATGAATGTTAGAAGATGCTATCAACCTTCAAATTTGATTGGAAAGGGTACCAAGTTAAAGGTCTCACACAAATGGTACTAAGTCATTAGCCATAAGAATGCATGAAGAGCGATCTTCTATGAAGTGATTTGAGAACTTTTGAATTGAACCTAGGTCATTCATGGGTGCTCTATTTTTCTTATGTTCGGCCATCTAGTCATCTATTGAAGATTTTAATCCCTCCCAAGGAGATGAGAAACAAAAGGTAACAATACTGAAAGGAGAATTAAATAAATGCATTTCAGATAGACAGTTTGCTTAGGAATGTGTTGTTACCCCCTAGATTTGGGGGAAAAGCCTATGGTCAACAACATTGATACAACACTACACCCAAGAGGGAAAATGCACAAATTTTGATGAAGTAAGAACAAGGAGAAGAGGAAGAGAGACGAAGGGGGAAGGTATAGAGGGCAACAAGGAAACAAAGATGGTCAAATATGACATTGAGAATGCAAAACATCTTCATGCATCATAACACGAAACCCCTGCACCATTCCTCACCCAAAGATTGAAAGGAGGGTGGAGATCCCTATTTTACATTGTGGGGAATGAGTCTTTTAAGCAACTGGCTTCAATGAGCTTGATAATGAACTTACAGTTAATCTGAAGATGAAGTACAACTTGTATAGAGTGTATCTAATAATATCATCAATATATGGTTCGGTTACTACAATATATTGCCTTCGGCTAATGCTTTTGTTGTTGAAAAGTATCTGGGCTAGTTCTGAACTCTCCTACTTGGCTACATGGCTTCTTTATAGAGAATGGAGATGATGACTAATTGTAGCTATACCTCAACTGAGACCCTTCCCTTTTAACACTCAACCTAATTGCCAATAGCTTGATTTCGGTGACTTGACCTTCCTATTTGTCTATCTTAAATTGTTGCTGTTGTTGTCGGAGCCATCTTGTTGCATTGCTTTTGAAGCCGATCAATTCCAAGACATTGCGGATAAGGGAACAAAGCAAATTCAAAGCTTCTACAGTTGGTGGTACTTGTCATTCATGGTTATACTGATTGTAGGACCCACGATCATCATCTATGTCCAAAGCAAGGTAAATTGGGTTGTAGGTCTTGTCACGCCTACTATTTTCCTTGCACTTTATGTTTTCATCTTCTTGCATGGCCCTAAAACGTATATTAGGATAGTAGGAAGTGCCTACTTCAACATGACCAAAGTGATTTTGCGGCTCTTGGTAAGGACCACTTAGTTTGTAGAGACAACAATAGATGCTCTTTTATGATCCCCTTCTCAATGAGTCAATGCCACAGATCAAGAAGCTTGCTCTCACTAATAGGTTTAGGTGTCTTGATGGGCCTGCTATGATCGTTGATCTTTGTGAGTTGAGAATAGCCAAGAACGGTTGGAGATTATGTAGCTTACAAAAAGTGGAATTATTAAAGTCTTTGGTGGCAATTGTACTTATATGGGTATTAGGACTTGTCTACTTCATAGCTACAAACCAATAAAGTGTAAATGAGATACTTCGGTTGTTTCAAATGGACCAATCAATAGGACTTCATTTTCAGGTTGCCCCAAGCTAGTTATGTAACATTTGGAAAATCGACCCCATTTTGGGAACCGACTTCTCAGTGATATCAAGACTAAATATTTGGGCGTTGCCTCATTTATTTTTGGATTTTCCGTTGGATGCGGAAGTGTCGGAAAAAGGAAACTTTGGACCGGGTTTCGGGCCCGCGGGTGGGCTGGCCCAAGACTGGCAGCCCAATGGGCCTTGTGCCCATCGAGCCTAGCCCAAAGGGAGCCCAAGCTGGCCCAAGTTCCTCTCCCTCCTTAGCCCATGGGCTTCTCTCTTTTGGCCTTTTCCTTTTGGGCCCATGTGGGCTTTGTTTTTGCTTGTTTATTGCTTGTTTTTTATTGGCTCTTGAAGCAAGTGGCAAGCCCACTTGCCTTGGCTTCTCCCTCAAGTTTCCAGCAGCTTTCTCTCTCCTCCTTTCTCCCCAAATTCGTTCAGCACAGCAGCCCCCCTCTCTCTCCCTTTTTCTCTTCCTTTTCCCTTCCATTTCTGTTGTTTCTTACTGTCCTTGCTGTTTTCCAGCCAGAAAACGGCCTTGCTGCCGTCACTGGAGCCGCCACCACCGCCCATAGTGCAGTCATGGAAGTTAGGAAGCCAGCCGCACACCCCCGGTCGCCACGGATCGCCCATTTCGGCCTTTTTCGCTCAGCTGCACCGGTTCCGCGTGAACAGTAAATCTGGACTGTTTTGGCCCGGTCCGGCCATCGTTCTCTGTCCGTTGTCATCCCCGAGCTTACCCCTCGTAGCCCTCATTCCCCTCTACGCACCGGTGTTGCCGGATTTCCAATCCAAGTAAGTTGATTTCCTAATCCTTGTTTAGGGATAATTAGTGTATTTGTATGTTTGTGTTTAATTAGAGTAAATTAGTGGATTAGTATGGTTAATTATGCTGATTGAGATTAGTATGTTGACTAGAGTTAGTTTTAAAGTAACTAGAGTTAGTGTTAAAGTAACTATGGTTAGTTGATTAAAGTAACTATAGTTAGTTTTAAAGTAATCAAGGTTAAATGTTAATCATGGTTAGGTTAGATTAACTAGGGTTGAGTTTATTTTGTAACCATGGTTAGTATTAATAATAATTATTATTTTTGGATTAAATAATAATTATATTATTTTCGGAATTATTAATTAATTAAATTAATTTATAATTTCGAATTATTAATATTAATATTGTCATTACTATTCATTTCTGAAAATTAATTATTTTTGGGGAAAATAATTAATTGTGATTATTTTGGGAAATGTTTTTAATTGAGTAATTTTGTAGGAAAATTTCTAGGGTCTAATTTTCTAATGTCAATAGTATTTATATACTACTTTGTTAAACGACATTGGTTTTAAGAAAGGTTTTATTAAATGAAATTAATTGGGTTGGGCAATTAATTATGGGAATGGTTGATTGTCGTAGTCGTGAGGACACGTGTTTATTTATTGTTGAACATTGAGTCACGTGAGTGGATACCGGTAATTATTGAGGTACATGATTATTTTGGATAAGTATGCTAGTGTTATGATGTTGATTGGTCGGAATTGATTGTCAGACTATGACTTGAACTGCTAATTGTTGCAACTTTTATGAATGATTGGACTGCTGCTATTATACGTGACTGTTGGGTATTGCTGCATGAAATTATATGTGTGTTAACTGCAATAGCATGTTGCATAAGCACGAATAGTATGTGCATTCACAACAGAACAAAGAAATGAATAGATTAATTGATGATGTGTTGCATGGTCACATTAAGAGGAAAGCTCGGCGCTGCCAGTAGACCGCCAACCCTTGGGGTTGTGCCGTGGCCTTTTGGTCGTCCTGACTTCAGTCGGTTGCCTGACAGTGGTCGGTTGCGGAGTCGCGGTAGAGGCCGGACCCATGCTCCTTAGGGAATGCCGTTAGTGGGGAGAGCCCATGACGTCGCCGTGCCTCATGGGGGAGGACAATGCCTGGTCTATGACCAGTTGACCGCCAACCATAAGGTTGTGCCGTGGCTTTGAGGGTCGTAATAATCGGAGCACGTGTGGGCATTGAGATTTGAGAATAATTTGTGCAAGACTCTGATTATTTGCATGTCTCCTACTGTTGTTGTGAGGTGATTGACAGTTTCTGCAGGTCACATGTGCCAAGGCCAGGTAGGATCGTCTATGGTTGTGTCTGCTTATTGAACTATTCTCTGTTTGGTTTTTCCTTGCACCGTATTGACTGCTGAATTAGGTTGTATGTTAAACTCTTAAGGTGAGCGAAGTTCCTAACCGGGGCTTAGAGCTTTAACTTGCTGAGTTTATCTCAACCCGTCATGGTTAACATTTTCAGGCCCTAGATGATGCAGTACTTGAGGATCGAAGAGAGAGATCCCACCGAGGCCAGCGAGTAGGCACTTGTACAATGCTAGGTTAGTTAGGCCGGTCTCTTTTTGAGTAGGCCTTACCTTGTCGCCTGTAGTAAGGCGTGTATGTATTTGTTGGTGTGCTGGCTAACCTTCAGATATATAAAATACTGTTTTCTTTTCTCTACAGTTGTTGTTACTATCCTTGTTGTTTGGTTTGGGAGTTGTTAGTTTTTGCATGTGCTTAATTACAAGATAAAATGAATTGGTCGACGATAGTACCTGGGACGTCGTACAACTAGACTTGAAATGAAATGGGGTTGCCACGAGTTTGAGAGCTGGGGCGTGACGACCCCGTTGATTTTGGTATCAGAGCCTGGTTGGCTAATGGAGTGATAAGGTGCGATGAGCCTTGCATTGGTGCGTGGGGATAGTTAGTAGGAAATACAATTTCTTTGCTTGCATGTGATTGACTATAGGATCTTTTGTGGTCCTTTGTTTTAGGGTTGTCTCATTTTCTAATTCCATGTGGGGGAATTAGAAGGCAGGCTAAGAGACTCCTGCAAAATGAGCAGTCTGGATTAGAGTACCCTGGTTTGAGGATCCCAAGTCAGAGGGGTTAGAGGAGGAGGACGGTGTAAGCAAGGAGCTACTATGGATTGTCGGGAGAAGAGAATCCGATTTAATCCGACTGGATCTAGTAGTTTTCAATTTGTAGGGAGCCAAGGAGGGTCCTCGATTCCCTTTATTTCTTCTTTGGAAGCAACCAGGTTGTTGGGGTTAGGATGTTAAGGTTATTTAGCGTCTGCGAGTGATCCGTTGAATGAAGGACTGAACCTGGAGGACATTGTGGTAGTATGAGACTATCCTGATATCTTTCCAAAGAAATTACCAAGACTACCCCCAGCTAGAGAGAGAGAGTTCGTAATCGAGTTGGCTCTTAGGACGGAACCAATCTCGAAAGCACCGTCTAGGATGGCATTATCAGAGTTGAAGGAATTGAAGGTGCAGATGCAGAATTGATTGGACAAGGGCTTTATTCACCCGAGTGTATCGTATTGGGAAGCACCAGTCATGTTTGTTAAGAAAAAGGAGAATGAGCAGTTGCATCTAAATTGTTGTTTGCATTATATGGTTAATCATTGGCTTGGGAAAAAGCTAATGATAGGAGGAATGGTATTAAGGAAGATCAATATATAATTTGATCGATTTGATTGTGTTGGGAATGTACGATTTCGATGTGATCGTTGGAATGGATTAACTTACTAAGTATCAAGTTACAATGGATTGCTATTGGAAGGTAATCCAGTTTAACCCATTAGGTGGGGTTTGTTTTGAGTTTACTGGAACCATGGATGGATGATTTGTTTGACTCACTTCAAAGAGCTTTGATATGTTCCAAGATAGACCTAAGGATGGGCTATTGGTAGTTGAGGATTTAAAAAGGAGGATAAACTGAAGATGACATATTGTGTGCGATGTGATCGCTACAAAATTATCGTATTGTCGTTTGGATTAACTAATACGCTAGTTGTTTTTATGGATTTGATGGATTGATTGATTAAGGCGTATTTGGATTGATTCATAATTGTGTTTGTGAACGATATATTGGGATATTCAAGGAATTTAGAGGAACATGAATAGCACTTGAGGATGGTGCTATAGATTATTTGATAGCATAAACAGTATACCAAGTTTAATACGTGCGAGTTTGGGTTTACTCCTGTTGTTTTGTTGGTCGTATGATTTTGGACGAGGGAATTTCTGTGGATCCATCAAGATCAAGGTAGTCATGCATTGGCCAAGACCTATGCTAGTGATAGAGGTTCGAAGTTTTATAAGTCGGGCAGATTATTACAAATGATTCGTAGAAAGGTTCTCTACGATAGCTACGCCTCTGATACAAAGGTCAATGAAGGACGTAAGAATTTGAGTGGACAAATAAGTGCGATCATAGTTTCCAAGAGCTTAAGTATAGGCTGACTACCGCACCGGTTTTGACTATTCCGTTAGGCTTAGGAGGATATGGGATTTTTAGCAACGCATCATACAAGGGACTTGGTTGCGTTCTGATGCAACATAGTAGAGTGATAGCATATGCTTCTAGGCAGTTAAGGCCTCATGAATTGAATTATTCGACGCACGACTTAGAGTTGGCAGCCATTATTTTTGTGTTGAAGATATGGAGGCATTATCTCTGTGGAGAGAGATTTCAGTTTTTTACAGACCATCAAAGTTTGAAGTATCTGTTCCCCCAAAAGGAACTGAACATGAGGCAACGCAGATTAATGGAACTTCTTAAGGATTATGACTGCGATATCTTGTACCATCCCGGCAAAGCAAACAAAGTGGTAGACGTTTTGAGTCGCAAGTCATCAGTTGCTAGTATGATGGTACAAGAATGGATTCTGTTGGAGAGAATCCGCAATTCAGAATTCAGACTCAAGGTATGTCATCTTTCTAGTTTGATGGCTACCCTTAGGATTGAACCTGAAATTCAAACCAAGATTAAGGCAATGCAATCTTTGGACGCTGAGATTCAAAAGATTCTGCAAATGGATGTGACTAAGAGAAAGTCAGATTTTCAAGTATCTAAGGATGGGATCTTGAAAATCCGTGGACGGTTATGTGTGCCGAATGACACTGACATTAAGGAGAGGTTGTTATCCGAAGCGCATTGTAGCGACTACAATGTGCACCCAGGCAGTATGAAGATGTATCAGAATCTGCGACAGTATTATTGATGGAACGGCATGAAACTCGACATCGCCAAGCATATGGCGAAGTGTTTAACTTGCCAACAAGTGAAAGCACAGCATTGTAAGCCAGGAGGGTTATTGCAACCTCTTGAAATCCCTGAATGGAAATGGGAGCATATCGATGGACTTTGTGACGGGATTGCCAAGAAGTCGGTGGGGGTAATGATGCAATTTGGGTCATAGTGGACCGACTGACGAAGTCAGCTTATTTCATCGCCGTACGTAAGGATTTTTCTTTGGAAAAGTATGCAGAGTTGTACGTGCGACAGGTTATTCGTCTGCATGGGGTACCATTGACAATCACTTCGGATTGAGACCCCAAATTTATAGCTGCATTTTGGAAGAGTTTACAGACTTCAATGGGAACAAAGCTACAATTCAGTACGGCCTACCATCCTCAGACAAACGGTCAATCAGAGAGAACCATTCAGACCTTAGAGGATATGATGAGAGCTTGTGTATTGGATTTCAAAGAAAGTTGGGAGGAACAACTTCATCTTGTGGAGTTCGTGTACAATAATAGTTATCAGCAGAGTATCAGAATGGCACCGTTTGAAGCTTTGTACGGTAGACCGTGTAGGACTCCAATTTGTTGGGATGAAGTCGGCGAGTGAAAAATTACAAGGCCATAGTTAGTGCAGCAATCTTTAAACACCGTCAAGATGATTCGAGAGAGGTTAAAGACGGCTCAGAGTAGACAAAAGAGTTATGGGGATAGACGACGTAGGCCATTGGAATTTCAAGTGGGCGATCATGCGTTCCTTAAAGTATCGCCAATGCGAGGTACATTGCGATTTGGAAAGAAAGGAAAACTGAGCCCGAGGTACGTTGGACCGTTTGAGATTCTGGAAAGAATCGGGAATTTAGCCTATCAACTTGCACTACCGCCTTGACTTGCTCAGGTGCATGATGTATTCCACGTGTCGATATTAAGGAAATATGAACCGGACCCGACGCACGTGTTGAATTTTGAGGAGATAGAGGTGAACGACAGGGTGTCGTATGTGGAGAGACCGATTCGGATTGAGGACAGGAAAGAACAAGTGCTGAGAAACAAGACAGTCTCCTTGGTCAAAGTCATTTGGCAACACCATGGCATAGAGGGAGCTACGTGGGAAAGCGAAGAAATCATGAGGCGTCATCACCCCTATCTTTTTGAGGATTAGTGTGTTAGTTCAAATTTCGAGAACGAAATTTCTATAAGAGGGGAAGAGTTGTAACATCCTGAAAATTGACCCCATTTTGGGATTTTATAAAAGGGCAATATTAGTCGAAGGCCTGGTCAGTACAAATACTCTGAACTGTGTATTCGTGGGATAGTGGATTAGAGGGAGGCATCGAAAGGAAATGATTCGCGTACAACTTGCAATTTCAATCAGGAACGAACCCTTCGACCATGAGGACTTGGGAGGGAATGATATCCTCTAAGTGCTAGACTATTAAGGAAACAGAAATAAATCAATACGACAGAAGTACAAAGTCGATCTGCGGGTGATTTCTGCACGACTTCGATGCAAACTACGAACGATGGAAAACCGAATCCTTTTTATCTGGTACTCGGGATTATCAATTGAGCCCCCAGGATCACACGACAATCGAGGGATGTCCCTGACTCGAGAATTGACGTTAATGTGGATCAAAGAATGATTGACCACTGGTCAAAAGTGAGGAAAGTCCTAAAAGGGCGCTCGATAATCCAAATTGTACTACGGTTGCAATCGACTCAATTTAGACTCGATTTTAATCCGATTTTGGGAACCGACTTCTCAGTGATATCAAGACTAAATATTTGGACGTCGCCTCATTTATTTTTGGATTTTCCGTTGGACGCGGAAGTGTCGGAAAAAGGAAAATTTGGACTGGGTTTCGGGCCCGCGGGTGGGCCGGCCCAAGACCGGCAGCCCAATGGGCCTTGCGCCCATCCAGCCTAGTCCAAAGGGAGCCCAAGCTGGCCCAAGTTTCTCTCCCTCCTTAGCCCATGGGCTTCTCTCTTTTGGCTTTTTTCCTTTTGGGCCCATGTGGGCTTTGTTTTTGCTTGTTTATTGCTTGTTTTTTATTGGCTCTTAAAGCAAGTGGCAAGCCCACTTGCCTTGGCTTCTCCCTCAAGTTTCCAGCAGCTTTCTCTCTCCTCCTTTCTCCCCAAATTCGTTCAGCACAGCAGCCCCTCTCTCTCTCCCTTTTTCTCTTCCTTTTCCCTTCAATTTCTGCTATTTCTTGTTGTCCTTGCTGTTTTCCAGCCAGAAAACGGCCTTGCTGCCGTCACCAGAGCCGCCACCACCACCCATAGTGTAGTCACGGAAGTTAGGAAGCCAGCCGCACACCCCTGGTCACCCCTAGTCGCCCCGGACCGCCCGTTTCGGCCTTTTTCGCTCAGCTGCACCGGTTCCGCGTGAACAGTAAATCCGGATTGTTTTGGCCTGTTCCGGCCATCGTTCTTCGTCCGTTGTCATCCCCGAGCTTACCCCTCGTAGCCCTCGTTCCCCTCTACGCGCCGGTGTCGCCGGATTTCCGATCCAAGTAAGTTGATTCCCTAATCCTTGTTTAGGGGTTAAGCTTGTTTTAGGGGTAATTAGTGTATTTGTATGTTTTTATTTAATTATAGTTAATTAGTGGATTAGTATGGTTAACTATGCTGATTTAGATTAGTATGTTGACTAGAGTTAGTTTTAAAGTAACTAGAGTTAGTGTTAAAGTAACTATGGTTAGTTGATTAAAGTAACTATAGTTAGTTTCAAAGTAATCAAGGTTAAATGTTAATCATGGTTGGGTTAGATTAACTAGGGTTGAGTTAATTTTGTAACCATGGTTAGTATTAATAATAATTATTATTTTTGGATTAAATAATAATTATATTATTTTCGGAATTATTAATTAATTAAATTAATTTATAATTTCGAATTATTATATTAATATTGTCATTACTATTCATTTCTGAAAATTAATTATTTTTGGGGAAAATAATTAATTGTGATTATTTTTAGGAAATGTTTTTAATTGAGTAATTTTGTAGGAAAATTTCTAAGGTCTAATTTTCTAATGTCAATAGTATTCATATACTACTTTGTTAAACGACATTGGCTTTAAGAAAGGTTTTATTAAATGAAATTAATTGGGTTGGGTAATTAATTATGTGAATGGTTGATTGTCGTAGTCGTGAGGACACTTGTTTATTTATTGTTGAACATTGAGTCACGTGAGTGGATACCGGTAATTATTGAGGTACATGATTATTTTGGACGAGTATGCTAGTGTTATGATGTTGATTGGTCGGAATTGATTGTCAAATTGTGACTTGAACTACTGCTATTATACGTGGCTGCTGGGTATTGCTGTATGAAATTATACGTGTGTTAACTGCAATAGCATGTTGCATGAGCATGAACGGTATGTGCATTCACGATAGAGCAAAGAAATGAACAGATTGGTTGATGATGTGTTGCATGGTCACATTAAAAGGAGAGCCCGGCACTGCCGGTAGACCACCAACCTTTGGGGTTGTGCCGTGGCCTTTTGGTCGTCCTGACTTCGGTCGGTTGCGGAGTCGTGGTAGTGGCTGGACCCATGCTCCTTAGGGAATGTCGTTCGTGTGGGAGAGCCCATGACGTCGCCGTGCCTCATGGGGGGGGACGATGCCCGGTCTACGACCAGTTGACCGCCAACCATAAGGTTGTGCCGTGGCCTTGAGGGTCGTAATAATCGGAGCACGTGTGGGCATTGAGATTTGAGAATAATTTCTGCAAGGCTCTGATGATTTGCATGTCTCCTACTATTGTTGTGAGGTGATTGACGGTTTCTGTAGGTCACGTGTGCCAAGGCCAGGTAGGATTGTAGGCTTATTGAACTGTTCACGTTTGTGCACCATATTGATTGCTGAATTAGGTTGTATGTTACTCTTGAGACGAGCGAAGTTCCTAATCGGGGCTTAGGGCTTTAACTTGCTGAGTTTATCTCAACCCGTCGTGGTTTCTCCTTGCCCTAGATGATGATTGATGTGATTGTTGCCCGACCCTCGAGCATTGAACCCTGTTCATCGGTCATTTGGTTTCTCCTTAGGGTTAGTTTTATCTTTTGATTTGTTCAATTTAGGAAAACCCAACAAGAACACATATGTTAAACCTAGAAGTTTACAAAGCCCTCACCACGGGCATCTTCCTATCGAGGGCTTAGGGCTTTCCTCCATCCTACGGACCTGAAAATGGTTATTCAATAAGTTTATCTCAACAAGTCAAAGTCCTGGTTAACCTTTGGGAGCAATCTAACCATGCCCTAGATGACATACCACATCTCAGCGTATTTGAGGATCGATCAGAGAATAAGCGATCCCACACAACCCCTCGGGGCCAACGGCACAACCTTAAAGTTGGCGGTTTTGGCTAAACCAGCTTCGTTCTCTTTACCTCGAGGCACGGCGACGTCGGGGTCATCCCTTCCCTCGACGGCATTCCCGAAGGAGAGCACGGGACCCGCCCACTACCGCAGTCCCGCAAGCGACGGGGAACATAGGACCCGCCCACTACCGCAGTCCCGTCACATGTCCCCCCGTCGGGCATCCGACCAAAGTCGGCGACCAAACGGCCACGGCACAACCCCATAAGGATTGGCGGTCTTCGGCAACGCCGGGTTCCCTCATTTAATGTGATCATGCAACACATCATCAAGCAATCCAATTATGTCTTTGCTCTGTCGTGAATGCAACATCGCTCATACTCATGCTCATGCGACATGCCAATAACCCACGCAATATGTCATACGATCTTACTCGACAATTTCCAAACTTCGATTTTCAATCAGCATTCAATCATACACATTCCCTAACTCTTGGGAACAACCAACTCTTGTCATTTCAGATGACCAATCAACATCACGATACTCCGATATCCAACCACGTGTTTCAATATTTAAGAATGAATAAGCACACGTCTCAATATTCAATAATAAATAAATACGTGTCATCACGACGATGCCAATCAACTATTTCCCAATAATACTTAATTATCCCAAAATAAGTATAAAATATAATTATATTCAAAGATACTCATTTAAGAAACATATAATACTATAGTCGATTTTTCCGATAAAATAATTCCAGTCCCACAAAATACTTATAATTATTTTTCAATCCCATAATTAATTATCCAACCCAAATAATTCCATTTAGTAAAATCATTCTTTAATAAACCAATGTCATTTAATAAAATAGTAGATAAATACTATTGACTTTGGAAAAATAGACCATAGTAATTTTCCCCCAAAATTTCTCAATTAAAAACCATTTCCAATAAATAATCACCAATTAAAACCATTTCCAATGAATAATCACCAATTAAAACCATTTCCAATGAATAATCACCAATTAATTATTTTCTCCAAAAATAATTAATTTTCAGCAATGAGTAGTAATAACAATATTACTATTAATAATTCGAAATTATAAATTAATTTAATTAATAATTCCGAAAATAATAAATTATTATTATTATTTCCAAAAATAATAATAATAATATTTATTAATATTAACACTAAGCAAGCTTAATCAATAACATTAAAACACCCATAATCATCATCCAAAACACTAATCCATAATTAAACTAATTAAACTACTCCTAAGCAAGATCAACCCCTAAATAAGGATTAGGAAATCGACTCACGGTTTAGCGATTCCGACGACACGAGCGCGACGGCGGCGGCGAGGGGAACGCCCGGGAACTTTCGGCGCGTCGGGACAAGGCGGCCCGGGACCGGGTCTCGGCCGAGGGCGGCTGTCCACGCGGCAAGGGGCTGAGAAACGGAGGTACCGGTGGCTGTGGTGGCACGAGGCTGGCTGGTGGGTGGCCCGGCAGCTCCGGACGGCGGCCAGCAGCTCCGGACGGCGGCCAGCAGCTCCGGCGACCAAGCGGCGGCTCCGGCGAGGTTGGACAGAAGCTGGAGAGGGAAGAGGGAGGTGGTGCAACTGGTTTCAGGGGGTGGCAGCAGGTCGGGGGTGGCTCTGGCGCGGCGGAGGAGCTCAGGCACGGTCCCCCGGCGGGCCTACGGCGGTGACCGGCGGCGGCGTGCAGCGGCGAGGCTGCTGGCCGCGTGTCCAAGTCACGGCCAGAGGGGCCGAAAGGAAGAGACAGGCGGAGGCAGCGGTGACTCGAGCTGGGGTGGTCGGGCGAAGGTCTGGGCGGACGGCGATGGCCAGGGCGGAGGGACGACGGCGAGGTGGCGGAGGGACGACGGGCGGAGGTCGGGCCACAGACAGCAGCTGGCCGGATCTGGTTCAGCTAGGGCAAGTTCGAAGGGAAGCGGCTGGGCTCGGGCGGAACCGTCGGGCGGCGCGGCTGGTCAGCGCGAGACTCGTCTGGTTCCGTTGACGGGCCGGCGAGCAGCGAACGGTGGCCGGGACGGAGGTGGCCCAGCTCCGACAACGGCAGACAGAGGAGAAGGAGGCGAAGACAGGGGCTGGACGAGGCCGGTTTGGCTCAAGGCCGGCGGACAGCAACTCGCCGGTGACCGGGCGGCAAGCTGGCGAGACGGCAGAGCTGCGGCGGCGGCAGGTGGCAGCAGCAAGAAAACGCAGCAACAGCAGCAAGCCAGCGTTGGCCAGAAAAGAAGAAGAAGGAAGGAAGAAGAAGAAGAAGCTGCAGTGGGGGAGGGGCAAACGTGCAGGGGAAGCTGCGCACAAGAGAGAGAGAGAGAGAGAGAGAGAGAGGACCGGTCAAAGGGGAAAAAGAAAGATAAGATGGGCAAGTGGGGGATTTGCTGAACGTGCTGCGCAAGCTGCGCGGAAGAGAGAGAAAAGGGAGAGGAGAGAGGAACGTGCGGAGGGGATGGGAAGAAAGAAAAGAAAAACAAAAACAAAAACAAAACAAAACAAAACAAAATAATTCGGGCTTACCGAAATTTCGGGATGTTACAGCGATCCCACCGAGGCCAGTGAGTAGGCACTTGTACAGTGCTAGGTTAGTTAGGCCGGTCTCTTTTTGAGTAGGCCTTAGCTTGTCGCCTATAGTAAGGCGTGTATGTATTTGCTGGTGTGCTTACTAACCTTCAGATATATAAAATACTGTTGTCTTTCCTCTACTATTGTTGTTACTATCCTTGTTGTTTGGTTTGGGAGTTGTTCGTTTCCGCATGTGCTTAATTACAAGATAAAATGAATTGGTCGACGATAGTACCTGGGACGTCGTACAACTAGACCTGAAATGAAATGGGGTTGCCACGAGCTCGAGAGCCGGGGCGTAACAAGTTAGCCCTCTCATCCATGATTATTGTCGAGGGCTACACTTAGATTCTTAGGTACAAAAAAAGAATTGCAGAAAGATGACCATTAGGACAAAGAATCAACATAGGCATTGTATGGCCATTCTCTGCATGATAATAGTTAGGGATGTCAAGAGGAAGCGATAATGTTTAGCCTTGCAAAATGGATATTTTGTTTTGCCAATAAGTGTCGCATTCCTCTTGCCATAATTTGCATTGTTAGTGTAATAAATGAGCCCAAGTAGCCCATTTCTCTCAAAAGCGAAGCCAAGCCTAGGCCACCATTTCATTTCCTCTTTCGTCGAAGAGGAACTTGGCAAAGACTACAATGAAAAGAAGAGGATGCTTGTACGTGAAGAAGAGAAGAGGGAAAAAGGGGAAAATAGAGAAAATTTTCATGCTCACAATCCATGACTCATCAATCCATACCATCATTGTTTTGCAATCATTGTTTTGCAACACCGGTAAGTGATTAAAGCCTCTAATCGTCTACTGAAAGGAATCATCGAAATTAGGGTTTGAAATTTGGAATAAGTTTGATTATGAAATTTTTGGTTACTGTACATATATTAAAATGATAATTTAGGATGTTGCAAAGTTATAACATTATGCGGATATCAATTTGAGCTTACGGTTTGCTCGAAACGGAACTTTCAAGTGTGTCATACGTTCTAGTTAGAATTTTGAATAGTAACATTTGAGCTGAATTTTAGTCTTTCTGGCAAGGTCTTGGGGCAGCTGAATAGGGATTTTTGTAGTATATCAAGAGGGCTTTCTAAGGATTATGTGCTTGCTTGAAATGGAATTTTGTGGAGGAAGTTATGGAGAGATGAAGTTTAGAGCATGCATGATAACCTTTCTATTTCTGTTCCAAAACTATTTCTCTATTCCAGATTTATTTTTGGAATAAAAATCATTTGATAAAACAATTTCATTTTATTTTTTTCTGAAACAGATTTCTGTTCCATTCCAATTATGGATTTAGAATAAAAATAAAAAATTATTTCGGTCTTTTCTACTTCTTACCTGAAGGAGTCTCTCTTTAAACCTTAGCAGTCTGCCCCACTTTAGTCGCCGCTACTCACCACCATTGCTACTGGCCACCACCTCCTTCCCTCATAGGCTTCCCACCACTATCACCACCCCTTTCAATACTAGTTGTCGGTTGCCCATTACCCCTTCCCCTCGCTAGCCACCCGCCACCTCCATTGCTGCCCCCTCCTCTTGCTAGTTGCTCGCCACTATTACTGCCGCCCCCTCCCCCGTCTTGCTAGTTGCCAGTTGCCCACCACCAGCGCTGTCGCCTCTACCCATTGCCTCCATTGCTTGAAATTTTGTATCATTATCAAATGAATTTCTATTCTAAGAGTAGAAATTTTGTGTTGTTATCAAATACATATTTTTGCTTGGAAACTCATCTAAGAATAAAAATAGAAAAATCTATTTTTGTTCAAGAAATCTATTTCTAGCCTGAAATTTTATCATTCATGCCCTTAGCGCACAAGCTACATCTAGTAGACATCAATTGATTTCCACTAGAGGCGAGCTTTTCATTGGCACATATGTGTCGTTTTATTGACAAATAGGTATAGTATAGTCAAGTCGTTCATTAGAATATCATTTTACTTGATCTTTTGGTGTTGTTTTATGGTTAATTGTCAAGAATTCACATGTGTCGATTGGAGTATGCCGTAGTTTGTTTTTGGCTTTTTTCAAATGAGTGATACTATTATTTCTTTATATTTTAAACTCATGTTTTGAAAAACAATATAAATTACATATGCCATAAGTTGATAAATAGTATCTTTTGTTGCATAAAACATGATTGAGTTTTTACTGCCATTTTGCTGTTTGAAGGGGGAGTTATCCTTTGACTTCAGTTTGAATGATTACCCAGGAATAGTTTGTGAGGCCCTTTATGAAAGAATCTTGAAAATGTTGTGGTTCTTGAAAAGCGTTTTGATATTTATATATCAAATGTTTGAGTTGTAAGATAATTTTAATTCTTGTTGTGAATTACTAGAGATTTGTGATTGATAATTGATGCTCAATGTCTTCGTAAACCTTAAGGGGTGTTTGGGTGTGCACATGCTAATCTAAGATATCATTGTGAGTCGAGCCACTAGCTAGTCATAGGTGGAGACTTAACTAAGGGAGAATCTTGGTTGTCTTATCACAGGCGTCATGCAATGCCCATGGTTTGATACTTGAGCGGAATTTTAGTTGATGGAATGGACCATCAATGTGTGTTTTGACGAGTTTGGTCAATAGAACGAACCATTAGCATGTGTTTTTATGAGATTGACCAATGAACTGGATCATTGATGTCTACTTTGCTATTATCTTGAGTATTTATATTATGAATATATTATGTTAAAGTGAGTTATGTTTATGTTTTAAAGGTGCATAGTGATTTTTCAATCTACTTAGAAGAAATGTATTACTCATTGAGCCATGATAGCTCACTCTTCTCATCTACTTATTTTTCAGGTTTTTTAGCGAGCCACAAGTGGGATGTAAACAATCTTTTTCGAGGACTTTTTGGTATAAGCCATGCATAGTGATGACGTAGTGAGTTAGTTTCATGAAGATGTATATATATCTTTTTCGTGGTTCATAGAAAACTCTGATAATACGACCAAATGCCTTTTTATCAAATGTATATATTTTCAAATCAGGTTGAATTTGGTTATGTTGAGGTTACGTCCTTCGATAAAAGGACAGCTGTATCATGCTTTTTTTTTTTGTTGAGCGGGGGTGTGATAGTCAGGGTTGGTAGAAGCTTATGCGGCTGTAACTATCATAATTGCTCACGTCCCATGTGCTAGAGACTTTGAGGATTGTAGGCAAGGCAATTTTCTCTCTCATTATTGGCTGCAAGCTATATGACATCTTCTCTTGTAAGTGCCATTCATGACTTGATCGTAATGAATGGGAAGGTGCCATGGCTAGGCGGAGGTGGTGGAGACCTTAACGAAAGTAGGCTTGACTACTATTTCTATGTCATTGCTGGGCTGAATGTTGTGAATTTGGCATGTCTCAATCTTTTTGCCAGGAAGTTTGTGGGTAAACTTACATACTTCCTCTCGACGCCACAATAAGCCGGAGCCAAATGAGGTTGTGGTGCTTTCATGCCTTTTGACCGTAGGTAAACTCAGTCAATGTTTCTGAAAAATAATCACGGATCGTTGGCAGAATTCCTTGAATTAAATGAGAGTACCTGAAAAATTGCACCAATCATATCATCAAATAATGCAACTGAAAATAAAATATTTCAGGATTTTACACAAAATTGATTTCGATGAAGTTAGGAGGGTGGCATGAGACAAGTAATACATGTTTTTTCTCAGTACAAGATAGTAAATCCATGCCCAATCGGCAATAGTTGAGCATTTACAGTAGGGTTATCAGTATGCACACGAAGACAGACATATGCGAAGATTCATTTGAACTACCAAAACTGTGCCATCCTTTCTCGCTCAACCGAACTACGGAAGATGGATTTCACTGCTAAACCAACTACCTCTATCATTACGCTTTGAACATAATTAGGGCCGAACCTCACATAAGTCACAAGTTAGAAGATCATATAGCAAGGAATAATACCACAATCCCTTTTCTCATATTCATTGGCCAAAACCGGAAAGAACCAACCCAAATGAAAGATTCTTACTAGCAAAAGCCTTTGTGAAATTTCAAATGCAGCAAGCACACCAATTGGGACACAGGCAAATGCACACTCGGAATGCAAACACGAGCAAAAACTAGACACTTCATGCAGAATCTCAAGCTAATATTGTCAAATCTCTGGCTGCATGAAATTTTTCTGAGGATAACAATAAGCATGGTTTGAAATTCTTGACATAAATGGTAAGCAATGTCCTGTGGCTCGCTGCCAGGTAATATAGGTTTGGATTGTGGCCACTAGCAATGAGCAATCCCTTGCAATGGCAACTGTAACCTTGTGAGCAAAGAGATTTTGCATGTAAATGTGACCCAAATGTAACCTTGTGCCTTAGAATTCTATCTGTATATAATGTTCAGTTGTGCTGATCAGAGATGAAACAGGATTTATTTGTCAAATGTAGCGTACAGATTGTGCATAATCTGCAACATATCTGGACGTTGTATGAGAAAATGATATAAAAGTGTGTTGCAATTGTGGACAGTGCCATTAGCCAAGCATTACTGGAAAATGGTATAAATATCGAGCCAATAATCATTCTTCTAGTATGCAAAGAGTCTAGCCCTGATTGAGATATGAAGCTTGCTAGTTGCCTTAATGGCCATGGAATTTCAACATACCAGTGATCTTCATAATTCTTCTATAATGAATGAATATCAAGCCAATGATTTTGCATGAATGCTGATCAGACACATGAACCCAGAGTTCCATTCTCCCACCAACAGAATGAGTACAAGGAGAGACAATGCCACGACCAACAGGAGTTACTTGTCAAATTCCAGGGACACGATATGGGGTCTGGGGCATGTCTTGGATGTCAACCAGGTAAAGCTGATTCCAAGTAATGGCAGAGATGTGGACAATGTCATATATTTAGAGCTAACAACCATGTTTCCAGCATGCAAACAATCTTGCCATGATCACAACAGTAAGCTTCCTAAAGCTAAATGGACTAGGAACTCCACAACAACATCAATTATGGTCCTGTGCAAGACCAACATTCAAAGAATTTGATCTTTTAAAACTCCAACATGCCAAGAAAATGGGACTTTCTAATGTACACTTTACCACTTTCGAAAGATTTAGCATTCTTAGAAACCTTCATGAGGACATCACAAAGTAACACATGCATATATGGTAGAGTATTATAAAAGTCAGGGAACTGGTGAGACTTCATACCGATCCCTGAATTCAGCAAAATGGTACAGGATATACAAGATGCATGACTTCTTCAATGCTGTCGCATGGGTGTCTTGAGAGAGTTCTAATATATTGGATATATTTTCCAATGATAAACCCTGCAATATGCACTCAACAATTAACTCATGAACCAAAAGGAAACTCACAAAAGCATTAATAGGTAACCTTTGCAATGGCACGCTGGCAGAGTCTCTTAAGTTCTTGTAGAAGATACTGATCAGCAGCTCTGAGAAGATCTTCTGCGATGTTGGTTGTAATATCAACTGACCCTGTGTATAAGAACCTGTACTAGTAAAAAGAGCTAGTGAATTGGAGAATAAAGCATACATGCTCTTGGTTACATTAAATTAATTATTGGGCTAACCTCATCATTTCTGCAAAAACCTCTTGTCTAATGTTTGGGATCTCTACTTCAGTTGCATCCTTCTCCTGTAATTATGCAAAAATTTGACTTAAATAAGAAAGTATTTTCTACTAAATTCACCGGTGTCTATAATTTTATAGTTCAGTAAGGCTTCTTTAAAAATGGGAGCAGCTGAGGTAGTATGGCATTTTTTCTCTAGGATGTAAGAGCCAAATGCTGTAAAAGCATAACATATAAACTTAAAAATGTATGATAACTTGCCCGATAATTGCCATCAAACATTGCACGGAATACATCTGAAGAAGCAGACAAGAAAGGCTTGTGTGCATGGAATCGTCCACCTGCAACATGTGCATTAGTCAATAACAGCAAGGCAACCAAAACTGAAAAATGGACTCCAATAGTCAGAAGTTGAACTTATTTCATAAAACCACACAAAGGTTGGACAGATAATTTTTACTCACCTTCAACCCGAAAGGTTACATCAGATGGCATGGTTTTCTCCTTGTACTGCTTCCTCAAATATACCTACAATTAGACTGCTTCCATCAGGGACTCAACTTTGGTCAAATTAACTTTCAGGAAGCATCGCCAAAGCATTTAAAAAACACAAGTTAAAATGCCAAGAGATGTTCCGAACCTGAAACAATCTTCATGGGAGTCTGAAGAACAAACCACTCAATTTATAGGAGGCATTGATGGCCAGTAATCAATATAGGGTACCATTTTCTTTTACACAATTCTCAATAATGTAATATATTGCTGTACGGTTCATGCGAAGTGAGCAGACTCTTTAACTCTATTCTCTCTTTTCTCTAGACACGCTATGAGAGCCTAGTCGAAGAAAGAAAAAAACAAATTGAAACTTATATATCCTCAGTGTACAAACCCTAAAGAACCACCACTAGCCTCGTATATCTGCCTTTGTGACACAGATATTAACTTCACGTAAGAAGCATCCCAAACTCGTCTGTGAGTATTTCGAATTATGCTACTCTCTTTCACTCGTTTTGGGGTGGTCCAATCTTTCCTCTGCTACAGATTAATGGTACTGTTATTACCTTTGAACAAAAGGAAATACCAAATCACCAAGATGGTAACTCCATGATGGGTCATAGAATCAAAATTTACTACTTGAATAGATTTTAAAATGAAACTAATAAACTGCGCATAAACACTGTGATGACACATTGATTTCATCCTTTCTTTCTGTTTTCCAGTTATAACATACACGAGTTAATCACTGTATATATTGCTTTGATATAATTTAAAAAAAATTATACACTCTCAATTCCCCTAAGATATTTTTCTTAAAGACAACTCTCCATCCGGAAGGACAACAAAGATATGGCGATCATCCTACCACTTTTAGCTACATTAACTATCAACCTCTCAGGCAAAATCGATGGCCACTTTTTTTCTTGGCAATGGAGAAATTCTATGCCTTGTTGGAGCTACAACATGACATTGTGCAAGTATTTCCATATCCTCAAGACGACAAGGTTGCTGCCAAACCTAATTAACCAATCTCCAAGGCCAAATGCATCAAATATTTCTGCACTCCTGAAGAATCTAATGTATACTGAATCTTAAATTAGTTACCATGATTGTGTCCATCCATCTATATGTATTCACAAGAGTACTTTACAGAAATAAGCCCGCCAGCTTCACATATCTTTTCTATGTTGGCAAATAAAAGCAAATGAGTTGAAGAGTCAAAAACTGAATGTTCTGGGTTCACAATCTACCCTTTAGCTATCTATATACCACATATGGCTACTTACAACTATGCTCCAATAATACTAACATATACACGTATTGCTCAAAACTCCCCCTCAAGTTGAAGAACACTTGTCATATGCTACCAACTTGTGACCAAAGTACCTCACACGAGAACTAGAAATAGACTTAACAGGTATATTGACAAGTTGACCATTTGAATCCACAAATGCTGCTTCAAATTTACCAGATGTTTAAAAACAATAAACCCTCAGCTCGCCCCAAACACTGAATCTCAAGATTGCATCCATAAAGGAGCATTGAGCAGCACATCTAAGTGAAACTAGACAATGAATAGATGTAAACTAAATTTGAAGTCCCGATTTCTCACACAGCAGAAACATGATGAAAAGCTAGATAAAACAACCAAAAAACATACTTGGTGTGGGGGTAAAGGTGGAGCTGCATCTATAGGTGAAAAATACACAGGATTGCTGGCCAACACGAACAAGGCTACTCCACCGTCAATTTGCTGCTGAGGACATGTGGAAGTAATCCATCCTAGTAGCAATTCCAAACCTTCATGAAAAAAATAGTTGGCTCAGTTACTAAAAAGGTTCTCTAATGCACGATGCGTCTTGAACATGAAAGGTTGAGGCCTGAAAATGCTGAAACTCCTCAGCATATAAACTTGCCACTGTTGTCGAGAAAAATCATCTGGTGATACACTGGGCAACAAAGATGAGCAAGAGCAAAAGCTATTCTTTCTTGAATGGCCTTCTCCGATGCTTTCATCAAATACACCAAGTCTTTTAAGACCTACGATAAGAGAAAATCAAGAAAGCATTCTGCATAACCAGTCTGTAACGTAAGAAGTGTATAAAATAAGCACCAATATAATGAAGAATATATAATTAAGAAGATAATTATGCACTTGTCCATGAATCTTCTTCTTTAAACCCTTCAATGTTCTTGTAACACATGATTCCGCTGCCTACAGCAAGACCAACATACTCATCAGAATATTAACATGAAGGCAAAAGAACAACTAATTCACCCATTAAGCACGTCTTTCCAATAAAATCGAGAGATGATATTGGATATGAAATTTAATTTTCACAAGAAAGCTGAGCAATTGAAAAGGAAAGAATTGCAAGTTACTCAATATGTTACTACAAAACTAGACTTAGATGGCACTAATAATTAAGCTTGTATTGTTAAATTGATTTAAAAGCCACAGGCGTTGCACATGATTAAAGAACCCTTTCCTACTATTAATATTCATCAAAATCTGAATCTTTTCTTAACTAGTTGAAAGTACGTAAAAAGTGCAATAGGGCAATCGCTTTTCATGAAGTCATACTATGGAAGTTAATACCACGGAAAAGTGTTAGTGCATTCCCTATACCTTGGTGTTTTGGCAACTCTATTTTGGTGGTTCCAGTCTCATGTTGGCAAATTAATGCTTCCATCTAGTTTTGCTACGATTTCTAAAGGAGTTAATTAATGTGGCTTCTGTTGGTAATTGCCACATAACATGATTCCGTTGAAAACCTAATGGAAGATTGACGGAATAATTTATTTCACCAACACTGCGCACGGACTAAAATCACCCAAAGTTAAAGTACAACGATCATTATGCTTTACCAAATTGCTCTAAAAGTCTTAAGTACAGGAAGTCTCTAAACATTTTTCTGCCAGCTCAAGTTTTTGGAAAGTTGAATTGGGCCTGATATAGCACATTTAGATTATAGAGGATACCCTGTTGATGAACTCAAATTGAGATTGGATTCTCACAATGGTTAATGTTATTACTAAAGATGATACTAAAACAATTAGCATTGAGACCAGTAGCATAAAACAATGTACCGCGACCCTAGCAGTAGCAAGATGAAAATTTCATCTTCCACTTGCAGGGTCAAAGTTGAATATGAATGACATACTTGGCTAGTGAATTTTACATGTTGCAGCATCCGAAATCCATCCACAGTAATGAATTCCGATAGATTATCCTGTGACAAATGAAGGAAAGTATTGAGGGCATCATCTTCAAAGTAGGCTCCACTCTGTGGTCTACGAAATCCCTGGATAATTGAATACCTCATTATCCAATAGAGTCTCGAGAACACTGGCAGCGGCAGCCTGGAATGGTCCGCTTTCTGCATATAGAAGCCTTAGGAATGCCAGTAAGCCACCTTCATGAGCAATACCAGCTTGATTGTGTTTGTCCTGAAATTGAGAACATGTTTACCATAGTGAGAACAGTGCATCTTACAAATAAACCAATAACATAGAATATCTCACAGGCTAATATTTATCTCAGTTCTGTTGCATTCAGTTAAGATATATTCTGAGGAGGCATAAGTCGAACTACTAGATTGTCGGCAAGTCAGGGTGAAAATATTCTATGACGACAAGCAAAAGAAATTCAATTCAGATCCAGATGCTGAAGAAAATATACTGAAATTACAACTATTAAACATGTGAATCAAAATGGCCTCTTTTATGTACTCGCATGAGAATAAAACGTTCATAGTAAAGAGGAAACTAAATGTGCATACTTTTCATCTTCAGTGGTTAAACATGTTGCAAAAATCTATCAATAATTTATGAATTTTCCAAAGAAGGGAAAATGGAAGTCACCAACATATATACCAAATAAAACATTGGTATGAACTAATGGTCAGTGCTGCAGCATAGAGAACAACGACCTGAGCCAATCTCTGCAGTGCCAAAGTTGACATCTTCCTCACTTCAACATTAGGAGATTGAAGCATCTTGATTAGCGGACGAACAGCACCCCTTTGAACAATGGCCTGCATAAGTAATAAAAGATGGACAACAAAAATTGTGACATTACTTCTCGCTGCTTGGATGGAAAGCTTGCAACAGCAACAATACTATAAGGCACTGTCCAGATGACCTCTTGGCTTTGCTTTCCTGTTAATTTATTATATATAATAGAATGAGAGTTTAATGAGCTTTTACTCAACACTAAATCAAACATTATCATTCGGATTCTTCATTGGAGAGAGAGAGAGAGCGTGAGACAAGTAATAAATATCCCACCGACACCCTTGCCTCTTGTTTTGGGGAATCAATGTATGAAATTCAAAATTTTAATTTTAGCTAGGAGAGGCTTAATATCTAACTGGAGAGCCATCCAGTCAAAAGCTAAGTCTGCACTTACATGAATCTCTGTTCTTTTTAATATACTTGTAATCATTGTATGTTAAGTATACCGGGACTGATTCTAATTCATCCACATATGTTAAATCTATAATAAGGTGATGCCTGCAAATTGCAAAAGCTGTGTCACTTGTGTGATGAATGGAAACTGAAATTGCCATTTTTAAAATCTCAGTAAGCATCGGCTCTTAAAGTTGGGTTCTTGTAATCCATGCTGTTTGAATTCCAGTAAAATTTCCAGTTAAAGAGACGACTCTTGTTGCTTTGCCAAATTTTGGAAAAAAGAGGGAGAGAGAATTGATTGTAATGTCTCATTCTATTTGGCTGATATAAGGTGAAAAAATTACTTCTATGATCTCTGCCAGCCTTTAGGGCATATATTTGGAAGGTGTGCGGAGAAAAGAGCTCATGGTTATTCCTATTTTTGGTGAAGCGACATTTTTTAGGATAAATTATAATAAGACAATATCATAACAAAGAATATAGGGTTATAATGAGTAAAATGAGAACTTTCACGAGTCACCTTACGGTCTGAATAAGCAACAGCCAACTCTGCAAGCAGTAAAGCTGCCTTCTTTTGGACCAACATGTTGCCGGAACTGCCATGAGATAGATAAACTACGAAGTTTAGAAAAAAAAATAACATGATACTTTCAAAGTTGAAACAGCAGACAATATACTGGTTGAAGTAGACATACCCTAGCAATCTAATAATTGGTTGCAAAGCCCCAGCTTTCATGACATGTTTCGTCATTTCTTTAGATGAGTCCACCAGAATAACAAGTGTCGAAAGCTGCAATACCCAAGAATTAATTTATATTGTCAGTTTTAGTTGTGCAAGATGAGTTGAAAATCAAATATGTGCTTAAGATCAATGAAGCACACCAACTCTCATTACCGCCTCATTGTTGATCTCAGCATTCTTAGATTTAAGCAGAAAAACAAGGGCAGGAAGAGCTCCACATTTCATAATCTGAAATACAAGTTATAAGCAGATTCTACATAAATTAATGCAGATGGAGAAAAGAAAAATGAATAAACTTTCTGAAATGTGAACTCCACCTGATCCTTGTTCTCATTGTTTTTAGTAGCTAGGGTCCGCAATACCCTAGCAGCAGCCCTTTGAACAATTAAGACATCAACATCAAGCAACTCAATAAGTGGTGGAATACCACCTTCCATCCTACATATCCACCCATATAATCCAGGAAAGATTTAGCATTGACAAATTGCAACTTATTCTAAAAGTGCAAGTACGTGAGCATAAAAAACCTGATGTGACTTTGGATGCTGCTATTGTTCCAAGCAAGCTGACGAATAGCATCGGCTGCTCTTTCAGTAACATCATTTAATGATTTTGAACTAGGGCAAACTTTGTGCCTCTTCAACAGATTAACAAGATGGGTTACAGCACCTCCATCGACTATGAGTTGTCGATACTTAGGCTGTAGACAGAAAAGGATGAAGAGAATTCAAACTTTGAACAATATCAATAGCACTTGACCAAAGACCAAGTGTATCAAACTCAGAAGACTGATACCCCAAGTGCGGTAGGCCAACTGTACTTAAGAAGCAAAAAAGAGGCCTTAAGTTAGTTGGACTCAAAAGGGAAGTCTTATCCTAATATAGACTGCAAAGAAACAAGACATACAGTCACCAGGAGCAAACGGAAGTACTTGTTTCGAGATAGAGTCAAGTGGTCTTAATGGTTATTTAGCAATGACAAATTAAGTCATTCTCATATAGCCTTGGGATAAAAATGACTGGTAAGATTGTCTAGCCAGCAGTTTTTTCATGCATGTTGTCTATTGATGATAAAGTGTCAAAAGCAATCCCGGAATAAAAGACCAATTTTATTCATGAGTAAAACAGATGTACATTATCATTGTAATGCGTCTCAGTCGCATTGCCACCTCGGTCATGTTAGGAAGGTTAATTACACAGATCCAGTTGTCAGATCAATAATTAAGATACATTGATTCTGCAATCTCGTCTATAATTAGACAATGGAACGAGTGGATCCAAGTCCAACCACAGAGATGTTAATTCACTTAGATGCTCTCAAAAGAACTTATTCAAGCTGTGAGATAGAAGATTTCTTTAGACATAGACCACCTGATAAATAAGCCCTACAGCCATAAAACCAAGAGCGATGGCGACAACTCAAATTGCTCTACAAGCACTCTCTGCTTCCTGGATTGGTCAATCATGTCAAAGTTGAATGCTACGTCCTACCATGAAGTACCAAATACAAGTTGTGAGATAGCTAAACTAAGTGAAAATCACTCCAAGTGACCAAACGAAAGTCAGAGAGTAGACTCCCATGGCAACTTCAACTACGTCAGCATATTCCTGATTCATGCGAACTTTCCAAACAAAATTTGATTACACATACATAAAAAATCTAGTAAATCTTATCATTTTTTATCATCAAATGGCTTACGTAGTTCAATTTGATCTCTGCATAGACAAAAAGGTAACACCGTCGCACAATTTTGCTTGTCTGTAGCCAATTCAGTTTGTCAGCATTAATTACTTTGCCGAATGTTTCGACTAATGATGATCAAGAATGAAAGAACCGGTGACGTCACTTCTCCGCCGCAATTCATAATTATGGATGTTAACGGCAATCGACATGCAAGTTACCCATACACGTAAGATGTAAACATCTATATACTCCAATTTCCAAGAACAAAATGCATAAACATGAGCAAAATGAAACTCAGCTCACGTTCTTAGCAAGTATATTCAGGATAGCTGCGCTTCCCTCCTCAACTTGGTGCTCGAAATGCTTCTCCCGCTGGTCCCCTTCTCCTGAAGGTGGAGCTTGCAATTGCTTCACCAAAGTAGGTATCACCCCATGATTCACCATCACTTCTGCAAATTTCTCTACCAAAAACATAAAATAGACAGTCACAATTTAGACAAAATCAAACGGACGCCACAAAATCAATCAACACTACACTGAGCAGACTAATCAAGCATTATCTAATCTGAAGGAAAGACAGTAGATAAAAATGTGATGTCACACTGGCTGTACCGTCGATAGCATGGCGAGAAAGCAAGTGAACTGCAACTTTAGCAGCCTCCCGGTCAGGTTTCTCCCAAGAGAAGCAGCGGTTGAGGATATCGATCCGTGGGACCACCAGGCCGTCCAATGATTTGATAAAGCCCACCTCCATCAGCCGGTTCACCCGAGAGACAAATTTCCTGTGATCTGCGTGGGAAAAATTCTCGTACTCTTCACGCCACAAGACGGTCTTTTGGCAATTGACGCTCTCTCGCTCGTGGATGGGCTTGTCGTCCAGCTTGCGCTTCTGCCCACGCTCCTCCGGCAGGTCATTCACAGCATTGTGGTCGCGGTCGCGGTCGCGGTCATGGCTAGAGTCCATCGGAGGCGAAGAACAAGGATGGATTGCAGAGAGGGGTTGGTGAACTGAGGATGAAGAGGGCAGAGAGTAGTGATGTTGGCTTTAGAGTTTCCGTTATGTCTGTTCCTTCTCCCTTCACCGCCTAGTCCTTTGAACAACCAATACTGCATGAATCGGGCGTTCACGAGTCAATGCATCTTGGCCATCCGGGCTCACATGATTTAACGGCTGAGATTTCCTTAGCTCATAAAACCCGGAGCATTTAATTATCTTCCCGTTAAACGATGATGCACAAACTAATCTTGGCATACTTCAGGATTTGTTTCCAAACAATACTAACATACAAGTTCTGCTTATTCTCGTTTTGGTTAACCTGCATTTTTCTTTCCTGATGAATTTGGATTGGAACAGCCAAATTTCTTGCCTATTCAAGGAAGAATTCCTAAATGATCCCAGTGCATATGAGTCGAATTCATCTCGGCCCTTAGATCATGAGGGCTGAGATGCATTGGGCTTACAAGAACCTGACGTACCCAAAATATTTCTCGTTCAAGCTCCAGGGCTATTTGCCTTATAAAAGAGAATTCCTACTTTCATTTGCATTTTTTTTTAATCAAGTGCTTGGACTTTTGATTGTCTGATCAAATCATTTTAATTTCACAAATTTTCTCTCTCCGACACTAAATTGTCCAAATCTAATGACCGCCGAACGACATTGGTGTCGAAGCCATCGTGAAATAGAGAAAATAAAAGAAAGTCCTGTTCCTTGTCCCGTTGACATTTACGTCGTAAAAATTGTATCCCTATGACACTCTGGCATTCCGTGAGAGCTAAGTGAACCGGATTTTGCCGAAGTCAATGTCAAAAAATGATTTGATCTAACAAATTGGAAGTACAAGGCATTGATTAAAAAAGATGTTAAAGTACAACGACAAAAAAATAATTCTCCTTTTTAAAAAATATTGGAGCTCTTTGTCAAAGTGAAAGTATTTTATGCTATGAATAAGCCACGTGACAATAATGACAGATATAACAATTTGAATTATCGTTATAAACAAGATAATTCTCTTTTTAGTTGGCGTCATGTGTTTTTAGCTCCAGCTTCTAATTGGTCTAGTACACCACGTGTCATTTACATCACACGTCATTGTCATACGATGCATCCTATACATAATAAAGTTTTAGGTTCACGTAAACCCAACACACGCATTGTTGAATTAGGTCGGCCCCATGAAAAATCTACATGACATAATAGTGAATATGAATTGAGCCCCATGCATTGGGTGCGACCAATATTTTTTGTTTATATTCTTCATAAAAGGATACTGTGTCTCGAAGAGTAGCACGTGCGGTAGTGAAGTGACAATCAACAAAATTGGAGTATGGAATATGAATCAACATGGCCAATTATTGTCAAACCAAATTGGGAAAAATTGAGCAAAAAATCCTTAATTTATTGTATTTTTGCTGATTTAATAATAAATCTTTCAATTTTTCCTATTAAGTTCTAATATTTTCACATTTTGCCAATTAAATCCAATTGATCAATTTTGGCCAAAATTCAATGATATGGAAGCTAGTCGTCTTATATGGCACAACGATGCTAACATGGATAGTTTTTTGATAATATATTAATATCTTTCAACTTTTTCATTTTTCATTTTCCTTTTTCCTTCTTTTCTTCTTTTTTTTTCCCAAACAATGGCCAGGGTGAGTTGCTTGGCCCTTGCTGGCAGCAAGTGAGGGTTGTGAGGCCTTCTCCATTGACTCCACTCTCAATGGTAACTCATAACTTTCCACTTCCCTGGCGATAACTCTATAAAAGTAGAGTTATTTTACCTATTAACAAAATGGGTACTTTATAACACAATATCCATGAGAAAATATTTGGATTTCATCCTATATATTCAATTTTTCTTATTTATGCACCATAATGAGATATGGAGAAAATAAGAAAAAGAATGACAAAACGAATGAATGAAAGAATTCAATGATCTAGGATTTCAAATAAAAAAGCTTTGGAAAATAGATATCAAATCAAAGATTGTAGATATCAAACCAAGGATTTTCTGATTTATTCCCTAATTTTAAGCGAAAAATAAGTAAATTGACATATAACATCTTGAATTTCGACCGATCTTAGGATATAAAAAAATGGTTATTTCTCGATGCACTACTAGTCACGACTACCTTGAATTGATTACTCAATAGTAACTGACCTATTCGGAAAGGTAATTAGAGATTGAAACGCGTAAAGCTAGGGAATTTAATATGAGATATACCTCTCGACCATAAGGATCAAAGATGGATAATACCATACTCTTACAAAGCAATTAGTGAACGGAATCATCTTTTTGACTTTGTATTCGGGATGAGAAATTAATCCCTCGAGATTACATGACAACCGAGAGTTACTTGGAGATTTAAGGAACCAAACATGGATTGAAAATATTCAACCACGAGTCAATTTCACATAAAAATCCTAAAAGCCGCCCTAGTAGTTGAGGTCATGCTAGAGTTGTAATCGACAAATTTTAATCCCAATTTTCAATTGGATTTCAGTATCGAACTTTCAAGGATGTCGAAATTAAAATATTCGACGTTGCCTCATTGATTCTCGAATTTATCGATGAGCTTGAAATTTATCGAAAAATGATTCAACGAGCCGAAAAATTGAAACCAAGAGGAATTGGACCGATAGGAAGCCCAATGGGCCTTATGCCTATGAAGGGTTGGCCACATGAGCTCACTAAGCCCAAGTGGGCCCAAGGAAGCCCAATTTCAAGCCTTTGAGCCGTTAGCTTTCTCTAACCCATTTTCTTCAATTTGAGCCCAAACCGATTTTATTCTAGCCCGTATAAATTATTGGCCCATATACATGTATAGTAAGGTATACTATACTTTGAAATTTACCAATTTGCCTCTTCTAGAACTTGCATTTATTTTTGGAGGACAAAAGGGAAGAAAAGTCAAGGAAATGAAGATATTTTGGGGGAAAGTTGATGAAGCCAAGTGGGGAAGTCTTCAAGGCGGGAAGTCTCTCTCTTTCCTCTCTCTCTCCTCCTCTTGGGCGTGCAGCCCCTAAGGCTACGTTTGGCAACATTTCTATTTCTCTATTTTTCTGTTCTTTTGTTCCTTGGAATAGAAAAAGAACAGAAATGCGTTTGGTAACGCAAACTGATTTTTCTATTCCGGGAATAGAAAGTTGTTCCTGGGAATAAATTTGGAGTAGAAATGAGAAGTAAAAAAAACTAGCTTCTTATTCCTGGGAACAATTTCTAGAAACTATTTCTTGGGGACTTCTCATCCTTATAACACGCGGCCACCCACCCACCGCCGCCCGTCGCTTGCCGCCGCCCCCGGCCGCCGCCCGGGTCGCCGGCCGCACCCCACCACCGCCGGTCACCACCCCTACCCGTTGCCGCCTGCCGCTCGCCGCCCCCAGTCACCGTCCGCACCCCACCACCGCCGGTCACCACCCCTACCCACCGCTCGCCACCGTTGTTAAGGAAGAAAGAAATAAAAAAATTTTGTCGATACCAAATGCATTTATATTCTTTTTCTATTCCGAGAACAAGAAATTTTTGTAGTTACCAAATGCCCTATTTTACTCAGAAATTGTTCCAGGGAGTAGAAATAGAAAAGAACTATTTCTCAAAAGAAACTGTTCCCAGAAGTAGAAATGTTACCAAACGCACCCTAAGCCCACCCATTTCTTGCTCATTTTTCTCTCTTTTCGTCTAATTTTCTTCTTGTTTCTTGCCCTTGGGTGCCCCTTGACCAACCGGACCACCCTCACCCACCATCCTTGCCGCCTTGCCATTGTTTTGGAGCAACCGTGCCGCTGTGGTGCTAGCCGTTTGAGGCCGCCAAGCCACGCCTCTCTCTCTCCCTCGCGGTTCTCACTTTCATCGGAAACAGCCTTATTGAAACCCGTTTTTGCCGAGTGCCTCCGTGACGTTTTGGATGTGACCGTACGTAGCCCTCGCTGCTGCCGTCGTGCCCATGTTGTCGGAATCGCTAAACCGTGAGTCGATTTCCTAATCCCTTAGTTAGGGATTAATCTTGCTTAGGAATAGTTTAATTAGTTTAATCCTTGATTTATGCTTTGGATGATGGATAATTAGATTATTAATTATTGGATGATTAGGATTAGTATTAACCATGGTTAATTAAAGTGACTATAGTTAGTAATAAAGTAACTATGGTTAATTAATTAAAGTAACTAAAGTTAAATTAGTAATCATGGTTAGGTTAATTGACTTTGGTTAGGTTAATTTAGTAACTATGATTAAGTTTATTAAATTTTATTATTTTATTAATTTTCGGACAAATTACTATTTACGAGTTACTATTCACGACACTGATAATACGACACTATTCACACATAAGTGAAAAATTGTTAGAATTTGATTGGTTCTTGATTGTTATGATTTCTTGAAGTGGCAATTGTTAATTATTCTTGAGTATTATGGGGAAATGCGTGATTGATGACTGATTGGAATCGAATTTGCTCGGTTTATTGAGTTTCTCCATGAATAATTGGATTGCATTGTTGTACGTGAGTGTTAATTATTGTTAGACCCATCAAATGGGTGGGTCGGGTCGAAAATGGTCCGACCCATATTGACCCATTTAACCCGTTTTAACCCATATTCATGCAATATAAATATAATGACTCATACCTGATCCGATCCATATCCGACCCATACCCGACCTGACCCGTATTACTAAAAGTCATTATTATTATAGAGAAACCCAAACCCACTCTAAGTTTTATGCTAAATGAATAAAACTCCAAATCAAATTAAAAAAATTAAAAAATACAGTAAATCAAATTTTAAAAAATTTAAAAAATTTAAAAAAATTTAAAAAATTAAAAAATTTAAAAATAGTAAATCAAATTAAAAAAATTAAAAATAGTAAATAAAATAAAAATGTAAAAAATCTATAAATTTACCTAAAAGGACCTCATATGAGTTTGCCATGTTAACACAGAAACCAAAGAAATGCCAATATAAGTAAATGACTTTTTAGCTCAATCATTTAAGGAAATCATTCTATTGATTGAATAAATCATTTGTCGAGATAAGCCTGCCTAGCCATTACTTGAAAAAGTAGTTTGCTGACATCATACTCGAAGTCACATAAAGCAGCCATAACCTATTCTAGTTCCCAGAAACAATACATTATAAGTTCCTATATAATCTTCTTAAATTCAATGATTGTGTTTAAATCCAAAGTGCAGAACACAGAATTCTGTGAAAGTCATGTCACCTCACCCAAAAATAACAAGAGCTGAAGAGTTGGCAATTAAAGATTATCTGCTTTTTCGAATGTATTTAAATCATCTCTATTCTTCTCATTTAGAGCTCCAATGAAAGCCTGAGTAATGACCATCAGTGTTTGGATATATCTCCGATTGCTAGGTCCCAAGAGGTTGAAAAATATTTCTAGGTACATCTCTAGATGGCAATGCACATCCTCTAGCTATAAAAGACAATAAACTGAGTAAATTAAGTTGTTATGCAGGTAAGAGAATAACCATGAAAAGCTTCCTACAAAAAGAGCTCCATTAAGACTATTTTGGCTTCGGTATTAGATGTCTAGTATATGTTTGCATATGCAAGCTGCTGATCTCCACATATGCATATTGAAAAGCAAGGCGGTTCGTCAACCTATCACTAATAAAGCAAGGTTGATCGTTGCCCTAAGGTTGATAAGAAAATGATGGTCAATCTATGTAAAAAGAATCAACTTTTAGTCATGACCTGGAGGTAGAACTAGAACCCATGTTGAGTGATTGAACTTGCACAGTAATAGCCGAGGTTCTTTATTCACTCACCTATGAAAAGGTCACTTTTGCATCATACATGCTGATGAGAGAATCAGCCAAATTGTGAGCCTCATCTATAATGACAACATTATTCTTCAAGTTTAGTCCAAGAGACTCTCAAGAAGATTTTGATAGAAGAGACGACATTATTCTTCACTAGACAGTGCACAAGAACATTTCAACCCGTGAAACCAAGAAAAGGATTGAGTGAACTACACACCTCTGAAAATATGCTTAAATTTCCATTCACATCCATGAAGATCCTTGGCAACTAACTCCTGGTTTTGGGGAGCATGGATCAGGAGTGGTAGGCTCTGTATGCTAAATAAGAGATAACATCCCCAAATTACAGCTACTTCTCTAGATAATTGAATTCTGTTATTTACAAAGTTAACACCCCATGACCTAGCAAAAAACAACAACAACCATTAGTAGAAGCAGCAATCACACGTACACACAAACCTTAAACAATCAAGTGCATTAAATCAATTGAGTAAACATGTGAGTAAACCAGGAGAATAGATAAAAGAAAGTACCTAATGCAAATAGTCTTGAAAGTCGACAATAAGAGACTCATCATCAAAATCTTCGTCAAGCGGAACTCCAAATAACCAATCTCTGGTGCACAACTCAGCCTCTACATTTTCAGGGGAAAGGGAACTGCGATATTTATTTAGGATGCGTCCTCCTATGCTAAAAGCTGACTCTGAGGCAACGGTAGTGATAGGAATACTCAATATATCACGTGCCATGAGAGACAACTCGGGATACCAATGAGAATGAGCTTTCCAATAATCAAGGACATTAAGATCTGGAAATTTTTTTCTATCAACCCTATTCTCCTCTAAATACAAATCTAATTGTGACTTTGTATATTGCGAGCCAAAGTGTTCACTCTCACATGTATCATACTCATCAAGATTGTCCCCGATATTTTCAACAATGTCCTCAACTGAAATGTTCCCTTGACTAGTTGAAGATGTAAAGCGATCATCTCTCGACGTAAAGGTCACATATTCATCAAAAAGCATATAAAGCTTTTCTCGAATGCTCCGTACATATCCCACATGATCATCCATCTCCAACTTTGAATAGCAAAATTCTAACAAGTGTAGCTTATAACAAGGATCTAATATAACCGCAAAAGACAAGATAACACTATAGCACTTCCAATATTTTTCAAACTTTGTTAGCATTGCCATAGCCATAGATCTAATAGCTAATAGCCATAGATCTAATAGCTACATCATCGCTATTCCTCGCCTTTATCAAACGAAGCTGAATTTGCCATACTCCATAGAAATATAAATTTGCCGTGGGATATCTAACTCCAGAGAAGAGAGTAGAAATACCATGGAAAGGTTGTAACAAGAATGCAATTTTCTTGGCTCTATCCCAATCCTCACGTGATGGACATGTGAGAAAGTTACAATCCATCAATTTCAAATGAGAAAATGCTTGTTCAAAGACCAATGCACCTTCAAGCATTAGGTACGTAGAGTTCCATCTAGTAGCTATATCTTGACATACCTTTTTACCCGTCTTTAAACAAGATTGTGATATACATTCAACAAATTTTGCTCTCCTCCCTTGTGTAGCTCTCACATATTTAATAGATTCCCTAATATTTTGTAATGATTTATCAATCACCTTCAGACCTTCTTGTACAATAAGATTCAATATATGTGCATCACAACGCACGTGAAAAAACTGTCCATCACACAACAAAGAAGATCTCAAAGAAGGTGTACTTCTCCAAATATCAATCATGCTGTCATTATATGATGCATTATCCAATGTAATACTAAACATTTTCCTCTCAATACCCCACTCTCTCAATAAAGTCAGTAATTTTTCCAATAAAATAGCACCACTTTATGGAGGTGGCACGTAGGAGAAGCACAAAACCTTTGCATGTAATTGCCAATTTTCATCAATGTAATGGGCAGTGACGGTCATATAATGATCAGTTGTCACAGAAGTCCACAAGTCAGAAGTTAAACATATTCTGCTAGAAAGTGAGACAACATTTGATTTCAAATTTTTCTTCTCTTTCTCATAAACTTTTACCACATTATTTTTTGCTGTATTTCTTGAGATGTGCTTCACATTGGGATTAAGATAACTAAGCAACTCTCTAGTAGCCTCATGCTCTACAAAAGAATATGTGTAATTGTGTTTGATTATCGCTTTTGCTAGCTTACTTCTAAACACAGCTTGATCAAATTGTTCCATTGAATCATCAATATTGGCCCCTTGTTTGGGACAAGTATGTAAATGACGCAACAAATTTTTTTTCCCATGACCAGCCATATAAGTTGATTCACACCACGTACACTTGGCCTTTTCCTTGCCATCCTCATCTGTGAATTTTTCAAATTCAGACCATACAGTAGAAGTGCATCTTTTTGATTTTTTAGAGCAAGTAGATGTATTTTCCTCATCATCATGAGCTAAGGATACAGCTCTACATCTCTTAGATCGTTCTGTAGTTGAATATTCTTCTTCCTCGTTAGATCTTGACATGGCAACTACTTCATGGAAATCCTTCAAAAGCTATATGCTTTGTGCAACTAACCTTCAGAGTAGAGTCTTTGCTCCCACTTAAAAGAAGTCTATTGTTGAGGGCTCCGTGTCGGGTGCATAATCAAAGGAGGAGAGAAGAGCCAAGAAGAGCCAAGAAGGAAAACAAACTCAAATAACCCACCTGCACCATGGAAAGGAACATGAAGACTTTTAACAAAACAATGCGAGATATTTGATTAAAAGTTATGCCAATTAGTCAAAAGATATGAACTAAGGACAAAACTAATATTAGAACAAAAGATGCATCGCTTTGCTTCCACCGTTGTGTCAAACCCCCCACCTATCTCAACTAGTTTCTGTTGATTGTGCTAAGCAAGACGAAACTAGAAATAATGCACCACACCTGCACGTGTGTACATAGATGTTGACAAAAGAAAAGTAAAGCCTCTTGTAATTCATTCCAAGTAGGACATAATAGTCATGCCTAGTTATTTGAATGAAACTGACGGATGTTGCCTGCATTAGTTCTCAGACCTTTTTGTTCAATCGCCAGACGGAAGTACAAACCATGACTTTTTGTTCACTCCCTCACACACAAAGTGAAAGCACAGAAGTTTGTACAGTTCACAATGCCAGGTTCAGATGGTAACTTAAATGCAACATTAATGACTATTTTTTTAAATTAGAAGCACAATAAAATAGTTAACTTTTGCAGAATTTCTTCACCAACCAGAAATGAAGAGAAGAAAACAATCCCAAAGAGAGGAATATGATCTTTACGTAACCAATAATAGAAAAGATCTCTAGCAAGGATGAATGTATTATCTCACACAATGAAAACCTAACATTATCTCACACAAGGAAAAAAATACATCACAGTCAATATGATAGAATTGAAATTGAAGAAAAAGCACTTCATTCCATGCAATTCAAATTAGGACAAAATTCACTGTACTAAGGAAGTCTATGTCAAAGATCAGCTTTTCTCCAAAGAAAAGCAGAACAGAAGAGATTGTATTTTTACTCTAGCACAAAATGTAGCTTATTTTCAAAGATGTAAATGAAAGTGGAAACCATACCCAGAGGCGCCAAAGACATGGACAGTGAACAGCAAGCTTGGCAAGTTCTTCATTTTGCAAAGCAGCATCATTTAAATTCAGGAGAGTCAAATTTGCACAAGCCGGGTATAGAACTGGGAGATACAATGCTGTAGCTTCATATAATCCAGAGAGAGTGTGTAGATTCTTGCAACCACCAAAAGCTCGTTCAAGGTCTGGGCACTGATGGGCATTAAGCTCTTGCAAAAACGAGCCAGTACCAAGCTCAATCAACCGAGGAGCACGGACAAGCAGCCTCGAATCGATCTAGTGTAATAGTTCTATTAACCTTAAGAACCTTCAGTGAATTGCACCTACTTACAAGCCGCTCAAGAGCATCAAAATCGATATCACTACTTAGACTTGCAAAGTTGAGTACTTCCAAAGATGTGAAGTTTTCAGGGAAGCAACTCAACCAGTCACCACTAATATTATCAATGCCATTCTCTTGTATATCCAGCTTAGTCAAATTCCTACTTACCAAAAGTAAATGGAAAATCAGAAGAAATGGGATGAAGAGATATCAAATATTCCACTCAAAATTTAACTGCGGGATTCTAATCAATTTTCAGAACACTGGGTTCTATACAGAAATGTCAAATAGAGTACTGGCTTCCCCAAAGCAAGCATGGACCATTAACTGAGTTACCATAAAACTTACTAAAGACAGACTGTCAAAAAATCATAAGGAATCACAGATTGCACAAAAAACAGATTCAACCAATCAGTGTTTGACAAAAGGAGTGTGCCTTATGTAATAATTTTTTGCACAAAGACCTCTACTAAAAAGATCATATCCCCTATATATGTGTTGATGTTGAAAACCAACGGAAGTAAGACAGCAACTTTTTTGTGTTGTGGAACCAGCGACCATTTCCCAAGGTGATGAATTCATGTAGATGCTGCTTATTTTTTTTGCCTTCAGTCAATGTCATCTTTGACAATCAAATGGCCACAGACTAATCTCCCATAATCAGTGTACCCATCAACCACCCAGCATCACACAAGTTAAAGTTGAGAAGAACTACTCACACCTAATTTGCTACTTCATTTCTTACTCTTTCAAATAACAAAGCTCAAATCATAAAGATTCACAACAAGATCAAACAGGTCAAACGTCACCTCAGATTAGGAAATGGCAGAAAAAGAAAGAAAAGCAGAACCACTTAACGTGAACTTTCCCAAATTCAATTGTCAGACGGAAGTACAAACTGCCCTCCCCAGATCCCATCCAGACAGACAGCACAACAAAACAATCTTCTAATTCAACTACATATTCAACCCAATGGAAAACAAGACAAGTAGAATGACTGCACTACACTTGTTGTCTCCAAACTCTCCAATTCACTCTGTTGCTCCCACAAGTGGTCGCGCACTTCCCCTACGACAAGAATCAAAAGATGGGTTTGAGAATCGAATTAGAACGAGGGGAATCGATGAGGGAGGAGGGGAAAACTCACTGATGAAGGTGTAAGTCGATCTGGACGAAGGCGACTAGATTGACAAGGATTGCGTCTGTCCCTCTTGTTGGAGAGCTTCAAGTGGCGGAGGATGGAGGCGAGGTGATGGGGGAGGAGACAGGGGTGGAGCTGAACGTCCTTGGTTGGAGAGCTTCGATGGCAAAGGATGGAGGCGAGGTTGGGGGAGGAGATGGGGGTGGAGCCGAACGCGGAGGATGGAAGCAAGGTTGGGGGAGGAGACGGGAGTGTAGTGGCTCCTTGGGGCGACGAAGAAAAACATTGGGTTAAAAGTGGGTGGAAGATGGGTCAAAAAAGACTCATGTATTTTAAGACTGGATTGAATATGGGTCGAAAATGGATCAGACATGTTGACCCATTTTCGATCCATTAAAAAAGAATATGGGTCACAAAATGGGTTTGGACCCATTTTGCCACCTCTAATTGTTGTCACAGTTCATTATATGGGTGTCAGTTGCAACAGTACGTCGCGTGAGCATGATTTATGTTGCATTTATGACCAAGCAAAAATAAAGACAAGAATGAATTGTTTGACGATGTGTTGCATGGTTAGATTAAAGTTAATAGCCCGGTATAGCTAGATAATTGCCAATCCCCATTAGGATTATGACGTGACCATTGGGTCGCCTGATGGTGGTCAGATGCAAGGCTACAGTAGTGGGTGGGCCTCATGCTCCTTTGGGAATGCCATCGGTGGGGGAGAGTCCATGACATCATCGTGCCTCGAGGTAGAAAACGATGCTTGGTCTACGACCAATTAACCGTCAACCATAAAGTTGTATTGTGGCCTTGAGGGTCGTAATAATCGGAGCATGTGTGGGCGTTGAGATATGAGAAAGTTATATGCTATGCTATGATTATTTGCATGCCTCTTACTGTTGTTATGAGGTAATTGACAGTTTCTGCAGGTTGCGTGTGCCAAGGCTAGGTAGAGTCGTCTGTGTTTGCATCTGCTTATTGAACTGTCGTTTGATAATGCCGCTTGATGTGGTATTGTGTTGATTGTCGAAACTAGGTTGCATGTTAAACTATCCCGTGGCAAGCGAAATTCCTAGCCGAGGCTTAGGATTTTGATTTATCAAGATTTTATCTCGCTAGTTATTGTATAACCATTTTCAGGTCCGTGGGATGGAGAATCGACGCATGATACGGCTCATGGTCGTATTTGAAGGGAGTATATTAACCCTGGTTGGTTGGTTTCATTGGCTCGATAGGAAAATGCTCGTGGTAAGGGCTTGTACTTGTAAACTCCTTAGGGTTAATCAGTTAGTTAATAAAGCGACACTTTTGAATGTGTTTCTTGGTTGAGTTTTCCTACTATCCCTACTTTTGTTATTGACTGGGGGATTGTGATTTGCTTTCATATGCGTTTAATTAAAAGATAAAATAATAGTCGGCGATGCATCCTGGGACGTCACATCTAAATGGCTGCAAGAGAAGGGTTGCCGCGTACTCGAGAGTCGGGGTGTGATAGGATAGGAGTCTTGGATGAATTATATAAATAGCAGAATATTGAGAGCTCGAAGACAGGTTGGTTTTTATTGTTAGATTAATTTTCATTGTTTTGGGAGTTTTTCAAGTATTTTGAAGAAAATACAATATAGTGATAGAATTGTTCTTCTTTGATTAAAAATGTTTGGTTTAGTTTATATTTTTGTTTCTTTTTCTGTTATGTACTATTTTTTTTTGTTAGGGTTACGATGTTGCTTGGTCACGATGATATGAATTTTGTGATTTTTATGGTTTTGCAAATGATTTCATCTATGCGAGTTATATATTATTATTTTTAATGTTTTTAAGTGACTAACCACCACTTGAATAATCCGATATACATGTTTGAGACTAAGAGGTGATAATATGTGATTGTTCCTTATAATATATATAACTATAAATTAAATGTAGATAGAGATATATCATGATATTTTGTGGCTTTCGATAATAAGGTAATCTAGAAGATTCATTGTAAAATGGAATATCGACAAGTCTTAATACACTTATGTTTATTTAAATTTACGTAGAAATATCGTGGATTGATCAATTGAGTAGGTTTGCTATACCTAGAGATAGGATTGTAAATAAATCAGGAAATTTCACTATCACATGTTTGATATCATTTTTGTATGCGTAATTATCTAAAATTCATATCTAGTGGTTATGGTAAAATCACATACTCTAACACATTTCTTTGATTGATTTTTGCATTTAGTTCCGAAATTTTGCTTTTGAGATTTTCAATTTTAATTTATTCTCAATTCTATTTTGATATGTTAAATAAATTTTAAAATTTATCTATTTTTAATATTTAATTAGTTTATTAATTATCAATTTTCGTGAGCCAATATCTTTTCTCATCGTTATATTACTTGTTCTACATGTTCGCTTGTGTTTAGAATTTTACAAACACCTGGCCACTTTCTATTCTAGCTCTGGTCTCTCGTTGCGTGGAGCTCCCTTTTTTCTTTTTCTTGCTTTGTTCTCTCTTTGAGCCATCAACTCTTAAAAAGCTCGTCTGGCATGGTATTGAAGCTCTATGAAACCGACTGGCGAGGAAGGAAGCACTGGACGCACGCCGAAGTTGTGAGCGAAGTCACGAGAATTTCAGACTGTGTTTCATCATCCGGATTTTTAGTCATGAAAAGATAACATTTCACATATTTGTGATAGGTAACTTGTTATTGTGACTTAACAAAGAAGCGTGACTAGTAATCTTTATGTAGAAAATTAAATATGATATATAGATATAATTAAACACGTAACTTCCCCTACAGGTCATTGTATTTTTCCAAATTGTGTAAAGCAAGATTAAGATATAAGACAGCACGATTAGCAAATTTATGAGGAAAAAACACTCCTCAACTAATGTTATTAAATTTCAAATAAAAAAAGTACAGACCAAAAAAAAACTACAAAAAAGTAATTATCCATGTGTTACAACAATGTTTTTCTCCAAACTCTCATGCCACGCCATTTCGGGCATCAAACGTTGAAGGTCGCCTTTTACCCTTTAAAACTCTTCTAAATTACAAGAGCTGTTGATTTCTTTATGGCACTGTGATGAGCTAGAATACGCACGATATTGCCGGCCATGTTTTTGCGCCTCATGCAACCTTGGTTGGCTTAGTCGCCCAATGCTTCAGAAAAGAAATCCTTGATAGCGGGTATAATAGGCTGGATTAGGTGAGTACCTGAATAATTCAAACATCTTAGCAGATTAGGTAAAGCCTATTCAAAGCAACAGTGTCATGTATTAACAGCAAACAACCGTGTTTCAAGCATGCAAACAATCTTGCCATGGTCACAAGAGTAAGCTTACTAAAGCTAAATAGAATAGGAACTCCAGAACAACATTCAAGTATGGCCCTGTGCAAGACCAACATTCAAAGAACTTGATCTTTTAAAACTCCAACTTCCAAAAAAAAAAAAAATGGGACTAATGTGCACTTCACCTCTTTCAAAAGATTCAGCATTCTAAGAAGCCTTCACGAGATCACAAAGTAACATATGCATATACGATAAAGCACCATATAAGTAAGGGAACTGTTGAGATTGCATACCGATGGCTGAATTCAGCAAAATGCTTCAGGATAAACAAGTTACATGACTTCTTTAAAGATGTCACATGTTCATCTTCAGAGAGTTCTAATATATTGGCTATATTTTCCAATGATAAACCCTGTAATAAACACACATCAATTAACTCAGGAACTAAACAGAAACTCACATGAGCATTATTAGCTAACCTCTATAATGGCACACTGGCAAAGTCTCTTAAGTTCTCTGAGATATGCTCTCAGAAGATCTTCTGTGATGTCCAATGTAATACCAACCAACCCTCTGTATATGAACCTATAGGAGTAAAAAGAGCTAGTGAATTGGAGAATAAAGCTTGCACGTTCTTGAATTTGTTGAATTAATCCTTATGCTAACCTCATCGTTGCCGCAAAAACCTCTCATCTAATGTTTGGAATCTCTACTTCAGTTGCAACCTTCTCCTGTAACTATGCAAAAAGTTGACATAAATAAGAGAGTACTTTCTATCTAAATTCACCTCTCTCTATAATTTTATGGTTTAGTAAGGCTTCTTAAAAATGGGAGCAGCTGAGGTAGCATGTCATTTTTGTCTAGGATATAAGAGAGCCAAATGCTGTAAAAGCATAACAGCTAAACTTAAAAACATACAGTAACTTGCCTGACAATTGCCATCATACATCGCATGGAATGCATCTGAAGAATTGCCATCATACATCGCATGAAATGCGTCTGAAGAAGCAGACAAGCAAATTTTATGTGCATAGAATTGTCTATTTGCAAGAAGAAAGTCACTAACACGAGGCAGCTCAATATAAATGCAGACAGGAAAATTGGAGTAATGAGGTTAAGTTTTGAAGAGCATACAAACTTCTACAGAAAATCAGAACACACGATGAACCATAAAGGATTGCATTGTGTTGTTCGCATACTGCACGATCAGTAGATAGACCTGCAATAGGACAACTTTCATCAGCACACGGAACGTATTGTCAAATAAAGAAGCATCCCCAAAGCGTCAGAAGAACCTAATTTAAAATTGGACATAATTGTCTGAAGAGATATACTAATAGACTTGTTAAAATTGACCTAGGTGAAAATGGTTTGAAGATCAAAGCACTCAATTTCCAGAAGGCATTAAATGATAAATTTCCCAGTACTATGGTGTTTATGCAATTCTAAGACCTCACATTTTATTGTATTGAGTGGTCGGTGCAGAGTAACAGATTCGCTTACTCTATTATTTCCACTTTAGATGGCATTAGAGCCCGGTAAAAGACGAAATTATCGACTTTCAAACTTAGCTTTCTTTCGAACTTATGTTTCAATGTCGTACCATACCTAAATTATACATTCGTCCTAGGTTTCTATAGGATCACTGACAGACATGGAACCATGCCAGGTGGCAGAGATATCAGCCTGACTATTACTGTAGATTTGGTTAGTCGCAGAAAACATATCTTGCTACCTGAGTTAGTCTATTTATCACTATAATTCGACTTCCATGGATGGGTTGTGAGATCAAACTTTTGGCACTTTTGTAACTTCCAAGTAAATTTTTTCTCCCCTCATTTTTCGTCTCTGGCATGTGTGTCCTTACATATGCATTGAGAAGTTTACTGGCTTTTTTATGCACTAGATACAATTCAATCTTGCTAATTTTGCACAGTTTTACCATTACTTGTAGTTATTACTTGTCTTGCCATTGTCCTAACTTCATCACAGCATATATTCCACATATTATGCAACAAAACTGCCTCTCCATACCTCACATCTCAATTGTATAATCTGGTGAGATGACATTTAAATTAATCGGGTAGTTTCACCTGATCCAGCATATCGTACCCACTGTCCAAGACTTCTTTTCTGAAGCATTGAGCGACTAAGCCAACAAGCATGGCATGAGACGCGAAAACATGCACGGCAATATGCTTCTCTAGCTCATCACGATGTCCAAAGAAAACGCCAGCTCTTGTAGTTTTATGAGAAATGTAAATGGGAAAGGCAACCTTTGTCTTTCAACACCTGAAATGACGTGGCAGGAGAATTTGGAGAAAAACATTAATCTGCAAATATAATTAAATAAATTGGAGTTCTCAATTCCAGTGCAAACAGGATTAGGATGTGGTAATCTCCTAGAATACATAATTTTATAGACTGAAAGGTCAGCGACATGGCTTGTGTAATGAGTTTTCCCTTTAACACATTTCTCACATATATTCATCGCCACGTGCATGTTTCCAAGAAATAAGGGTAATAGTGCTTGTTATGCTTTGGTGTTAGTCATTACTATCTTTTTGTCTGTCCTTTGAGGCTAAGGAATTGCAAAGCGGGCATGACAGTCCTTTTAACGAGTCACCCTCTCTATTAGGGTGGCTCTCCCGAACTCCGCCTTCCACAACTTGAATTCAATTCAATCATGCAATCCAACTTATATATAACCAATTGTAAGTTGTTAGAAAGACGAGAGCGTGGCTTACATCTGCGAAGCAGGAGACTTAAATCTAGCTGTCTTTCTGTACTTTTTCTCTTTTTGAGTGAGAGACCACAGCGTTGCATCCAACTACGGCAAACTAACCTCGAATACCGAATTGGTGGGGGAGTCCACGGGATGGAAGAGCCACGAAGGAGAGAGTGCCGTGTTGCTCCTGAAGACGACTTGAAGAATAGGAGCATGTCATATAGTGGTCGTGGAGAGAGAAAAACCAAAAACTTATCTGGATCTCCCCACCTCCCTTTGACTAGGAAGAGAAGCCTCTTTATAAAAAGAATCCATGGGCTCCATTAAGCAAGTGAATTTTTTTTATTTGTTTCCCTTTTCCTTCCTCAAATTTACTCACCATTCAAACGATTGCATGGGCCAGCTTATTTGTTTCCCTTTTGTTGATTCCAGCAGCCCCTACCTTCCGCAAATGCTTTGATTCTTTCCCTTCTGTTGATTTCTTTCTTTTTATTTTCTCTTTCTTTATGTTACTTACTTTTCTTATAACGCTAATTTTTTAAAATAAAAAAATACCAACTTTAGGTCGAGAAACAAAGCTAGCCCAAACTATTTCTGACTTATAAAAAAGTACTAACTTTGAGTCGAGTAACAAATCTGGCCAATTTTTTTTTGTCTCGTAAAAAAGTTACCAACTTTCACCCTTATCCCAAATTTGGCCATTACTGTTAACTCTCTATTTAACATCAACTTTATTTCAAGAAAAAAGATTATAGTTGTGAGCTTGGCAAATCTCATCCATGGTATCTCTTAACAAGCGATGGTCTACAGTTTCATATTATGACAAAATGGCAAAGTTTGGGCAAAGAAATTCAATTTGGAGATCTTTTTGACTTGTTAGTGAAGTGTAGAAGATGATGAACAATTTCACCTTATTTTCCAAGTTATGACTCGAACAAGAAGACAATGAATAGAACTTTAAATTCAACTAGTAAGTGCACATCAATTCATTGCTAAGGACAATCAATGGATCTAAGTTAAGGGGGGCCAAATTCAGGATTTAAGTGAAAGTTAGTAATTTTTTTTTAGACAAAAAATTTGGGCCAAAATTACCCATCAACCGAAAGTTGATTTTATTTTATTTTTGAATTAAGTGCATGTTTGATATCTTACCAAAATTCACTGATCTTGCCTCCATACCTTCCTTTATCTTTAGACATGAGGCCACTATTTAGGAATAATTCCAAATAAGAGCTTCAAGTGCTCTCATTTTGTTAAATAAAGACATGAAGTTAACTTTATTTCAAATAAAAGTCTGAAATAGGTATACTAGTCTCAAGGAAAAGCCTAAGCTCACTGGCTAGTCAAGGGCATTTTCTTCCTTTACAATTTTTTATTTTCTTTATTTTTTTCATTTTTCCTTTTTCTATTTTTTTCCCAAAAAACTCATAAAAAAGGCCAAAACTTATTTAAAAAAATTAAAAGCAGAAGGCTAGCAACCCTCTCCAGCTCATGACCATCGCCCCATTACCTGACCATGGCTGTAGGGTTGCCGATGCCTTAACAAGGGCCGGTGACCCTCATCCAGACTTAGAGGAGGGCTCGCAACCCTCACCTAGATATAGGGGAGGGCCATGACCCTTGCCGAGGTGCTAGCCCTTTGCTTGTATATTTTTTTTTTCTTTGTTTGTTTAGTTTTAGTCTTTTTTTTTCTTTTTCTAATTTGTCTTTTTATGGAAAAATAGAAAAAGGAAAAAAAAAAAAAGAATATATATATATATATGTATGTATGTATATAAAGGATGAAAATGCCCTTCACTGGTTGATGAGGTCAAACCCTTTTTTATACTAATATACCTACTTCAAACTTTATTTAAAACGAGATTCACTTTACGCTTTTATTTGAGAAAATGATGATACTTTTTATTCTTATTCTAAACAAGATTTACTTTATCAGGCCATTATTTGAAAATTTCCCCTAGGAGACGAAATCCTCCTCCTCCTCTTGGTTGGTCGTGATTTATTTCCAGATTTTGCCTTTTCAAATCTACTCATGTGTTCTTGTTTCGAGCCAAACTCCCGTGAGCTTGGTCGTAAGTTCAAATGAGTTTAGCGCCTAACCTCTCTCCATAGTCCAAATAAAATTCATTTGGTATGTTGGGCCAAAGATCACTACATGAAAATGTTCCTAATATAGGAATGTAATGTGACTGCAACATTATCTGATATTGATATGTTGATTAGAGTCCAAGTGGTGAGATAAATGATTATTTTAGACGTGTAGACCCCTAGAATGCCAAAACTTGGCACAGGGTACTTAAGTGTCAAAAGTTCAAAAATGTATACTTAAGTGCCAAAATCGAAACAAAAAAAAAATCAATTAAATGTCACTGACAAAAAAATCCAGCCAAAATGTTAACATGACACTTTTCCAACGAGTTAAGATCGAAACGGCATCATTTTGGACACTGACATGGCCAAATAAACCCAAAACGACGTTATTTTGAGCATGAATATGGTTAGATCAATCCAAAACGATGCCATTTTGACCTTAATTAAATTTTTTATATAAATATTAATTTTAAAAATTTTAAAAATTAAAAAATATATAAAAAAAGGCAGCATCATAGGTGGGAGAGGCTCCCTCGCTTGTAGCCATCGCCCCATTGCCGATAGGGCCGCAACATTGGTCGCAAGGGTCGCTGACTATCACCAAACGCTAGGAGAGGACGACAACCCTCTCCCAAATTTAGGCAAAGGTCATCGGCACTCAAGCAGGCGTCGGCCCTTGCCCGGCATCACTAGACCCGAGTCGAGGTCCGGCGGCACGAGGTGAGGGCCTGCACGACAGCCGACGACCCTCACCTAGCACCGGCAAACCTTGCCTCAAGTCTAGCGACATTGGGCGAGGGCGAGCGACCCCCGCCCAAATTTGGGAGAGGGTCACCACCCTCTCCCGGCATTTGGTGAGGATCACCAACCCTTGCCCAGGCATCAACAACCCTCACTATCCATCGCTGCCACCCCACTAGTGATGGGGCAGTGGCCACAAGTGGAGGAGCCTCTCCCACCTATGTTGCCGCTACTGCCCTTTTTTTAATTTATATAATATTATTTAATGAATATTTTTATTAAAAATTAAACTTAGGCCAAAACAATGTCATTCTGGGTGAGAGTAAGCTGAGGTGGATCTCTGGCGAGCCACATAGGCAAGAAAATTTTAAAAAAAAAACTGACACGTAGGCTTTTCAAAAGGGGTCGTCGGATTTGGCATTGAAGTAGCACTTAAGTGTACCTTTCATGCGTAAAATAGTACCTGACCCGCTGTGTCCGTTGTGCCGAAATTGCCCCGAATCGGTGGAACATCTATGTCTAAGTTGCCCCTGGACAAAATCAGTGTGGCGCCATCAGACTCTCGCAATACAGGTCCCAAACACTAACTTGGCTCAAATTGAAAACTGGTTTATGGATCTGCTGCAGAACGCAGGCTTACCGGCGGCAGCGCGTGTGGCGGTAATCCTGTGGGAAATCTGGAAGGCCAGAAATGCCGCTGTATTCCAGCGCCGGTCCCCCTGTGCTGATGCAGTGCTCGAAGCAGCATCTTCAACGATCTCCAGCTTCCACGCCTGGACAGCAGCGACAGCAGCGACAGCAGCGACAGCAGCGACAGCAGCAACGGGCAAACCCAGCACCTGCTGCAGTCGTCTTCTCGGTGGAATCCCCCACCAGCACAAGCTTTCAAGATAAATACCGATGGGGCTTACCTCCCGTGCGACTCAGAGGGCTCGACGGCATGGATCTGCCGCGATTCCACCGGCCGACTACTGCACGGAGGAGCACGGTCAGTCTCGGCATCTTCCCCCCTCCTGATTGAAGCTTGGGCTTTGGTGGATGCCCTAGATTTCTGCTGCTCCCGACAATCTCCTCCCTCAGCTGCGAGCGTTCTATCCCCCCCTCTCCCGAACGACGTAGTTTGGCTAGAAACGGACAATCAAATATTAGCTGAAAGCCTCACCCAGTCAAAGGACAACACGTGGGAGGCGTGGGTCCCAGTCAAGAAGTGCAGAAACTTTCTGTCGTGTTTGCCCAATATCCAGGTTGTTTTCTCTCCCCGCGAGACTAACAACGCTGCGGATTGGGTAGCCAAAAGTCATCGGAAAAATTGTTTACCTTTGAACTGGGTACAATCCCCCCCTGTCTGTCTCTGGAACTTGCTTTGTACCGACGCCCAACTTTCGGGCCGCCCAAACTTGGGCTAAGTTTAATGCAAGCGCTCTATTTCGACCAAAAAAAAAAAGTGTACCTTTCATAACTAGCGACACTCGTCCCTTCATACCAAGTTTTGGCACTTGGGCTGTTATTTTTCCGATTATTTTATAAGCCAATATATAGGAGTCAGCTGTGATATGAAATATGGGGATTTGTTATCAAAAGAACTAATAGTGATCCCAACACTACAGCCCTACTTGAATTTCATCTCAAATTAACCATCCATGTTCGTAACACATGTTGGTTCTCCATCTTACAAACCTGAAAATAGTTATACAATAACCAGTAAAATAAAATCTCAACAAGTTATAATCCTGAGTCTCAGTTAGGAAACTCATTCGCCTTAGGTACAACATAACCATGCAACCTATTATTGATGGCAGATCAATTGCAAAGCGACTATCGCTTTACCCTATCCTTAACATGTAAAGAAACCTCAATCATAGCATGAATCATTAGCCATCATATGCAATCACAGGCGATCTCATCTTGCCTTGGCACATGAATCCTGCAAATACAGTTCAAGCCGTGGCAATTTCAATAAGCATTCACATAATCATAGCACTCATAGAACTTTCTTATGCCTTGGTATCCATACGTGATCTAATTATTACAACCCCCTAGGCCACGGCACAACCTTATGGTTGGCGGTCTACTAGTCCAAAACTAGGCATCGTCCCCTCTGTGGGCACGGCTACGTCATGGGCATCCCCCTAGACGACATTCCTGAAGGAGCATGGATCTGGCCTCTACCGCGACTCCGCAGCTGACCACTGTCAAGCAACCAAATGGCCACGACACAACCCCAAAGAATTGGCGGTCTTCCGGCAATGCCAAGCTATCCTCTTAATGTGACCATGCAACACAACCATCAATCAATTCATTCATTCTTTTTTCTATCATTAATGCAATCATGGTTCATGCTCATGCGACATGTTATTATAGTAAACACACGTATAATGCAATGCAATAATAACCAATGGTCACATAAACTTGTACAATTCAACAGTCCAAATATAGTCATCAAACAACAGTTCAAGTCATAATCTGATAATCAATTCCAACCAATTAACATCATAACACTTGCATGCCTTCCCAAAATAATTATCACCCTCAACTATTCCCATAATAGTCATAACTTAATAAGAACTTGTCCACAATCGACACTTCAATAATTAGCCATGTGCCTTAGTCAATTATTGATAAACCATCACGTACCTCAATAACTGACGGTACCCGACCACGTGTCTCAATATTTAATAATAGATAAACACACGCCTCCATGACTAACGACAATTACTTATTCCCCTAAATAATCAATCATCACATAATAAGTATAAACTAGGAATATAACCCAAAAATACTCATTTATGAAGTATACAATACTATAGTCAATTATTCCAATAAAATGATTTAACTCCCACAAAATACTTATAATTATTTACCAATCCCATAAATAATCATCCAACCCAAATAATTCCATTTAATAAAAACCTTCTTTAATAACCCAAGGAAACTTAATAATGTAGTATTTAAATACTATTGACTTCAGAAAAATAGACCATAGTAATTTTCCCACAAAATTACTCAATTAAATCAATTTTCAATAAATAATCATACTTAATTATTTTCCCCAAAAATAATTAATATTCAGAAATAAATAATAATTTGAAATTATAAAATATTCCAAAAATAATAAATTATTTATTTATTACTAACCATAGTTACTATTAACCAAACTACAGTTAACTAACCTATCTGAGGTTACTTTATTCAACCATAGTTACTTTATTACAACTACGGTTAATTAACCTGACCGCAGTTAATTTAACCAACTACGGTTACTTTACTCTAACCGTGGTTACTTTAATCTAGCAATAGTTAACACTAAGCAAGATTAAACAATAATACAATGCTAATCACCCATTATCAAAAGCATAATCAAGACTAAGCTAATTAAACTACTCATAAGCAAGATTATCCCTTTATTAAGGGATTAAGAAAACAACTCACGGTTTTGCAATTCCTGCGACACAAGCGTGATGGCGGCGGCAAGGGCAACGCACAGCTACATCCAAAATGTCAAGGGGGCGCTGGGCAAAAATGGGTCTCGATAAAGGCGATTTCTGGTTTGATGAGAATGGCAGGTGGACAGCTCGCGGATGGGTGGCGTGGCTCCTCGGCGGTGGACGGTGGCTTGTGGACGATGATAGTGTGCGGCCATGGTGCAAGATGGTGGCTGGTTCGTGGGAAAAACAGCAGCACACGTTGCTGTTTTGGAAGCAAAACAAAAAAGAAACTAAAGAGAGAGAGAAGAGGAAGAAGGAAATGAGAACATGGAGAATGGGGAGGAAAAGAGAGAGAAACATGGGGAGTGGGTTGCACATTGGGGAGGGGGAGAAATGAGAGAGAGAGAAATGCAAGAAGCCAAGTCCAACTTCTCATTCTCTTCATCAATTCCCTTCATAAATTTTCCTTGACTTTTCTCTCTCTTTTGTCCCCAAAAATTTAACGCAAGAAGGGCAATCTTGAAATTTCCCCAAAGTATAGTATACCATACTATACGCATATACGGGCCAAGATTTTATACGAGTTTGAATAAAATTGGTTTGGGCTCAAATTGAGAAAAATGGGCTAGAAAATTAATTGGGCTCAGAGGCTTGAAGTTGGGCTTGGTGGGACTAATTGGGCCCACTTAAGCTAGTGTGGGACCCACATGGCCGACCCCTAATAGGCGCAAGGCCCATTAGGCTTCGGTCGGTCCAACTCCTCTTGGTTCCAATTTTTCGGCCTGTTGAATTCTTTTTCGATAGTTTTCGGGCTTGCCGATAAATTCGAGAATCAATGAGGCAACGTCCAATATTTTAGTCTCGACATCTTTGAAAATTTGATACCTAAAATTGGATTGAAATTTGTGATTAAAATCGATTAATCATGACTCTAGTACGACCTAACTATCGAGCAGCATTTAGAGGTTCTTGCCCGTTTGACCCGTTGATAGCTTTTCAATCCATGATCATGCCTATTCAAATCAAGGTGATCATCGATTATCATGTAATCATGAGGAGTTAATTGCTCATGCTGAACACAAGGCAAAAAGGAAATCGGTTTAACGTCGTTTGTAGTTAATATCGAAGTCATGCAAAATCACCCGCAATCCAACCTCATATTTCTGCTGAATTGATTTATTTCCATTTGCTAATTAGCCTGTAATAACGTGGTATCATTCATCTTTGATCCTTATGATCAAGCGGCCTATCCCTGATTGAATTCACGGTCATACGCGCATCGATCATTAATGGCATTTCCGAATAGTTAGTTAACTCATGAAGGGCCAATTCAAAATAACGTAACTAATAGGGCATTGATAAAATAACTATTTCATATATCTCAAAATGGTCAAAATTCATTATATGACAACCAAGTCATGAGGGTGGATTTATACACATTTTTGCCAAACCACAGCCCATATCACCAACGCTCTCATCAACTGCAAAATATAGTCATGGTCATTTGTTAAACACGAACTGTAAATTACCTTGAAATTCAAAAAAAAATCATCTTAAATCCAATTACCTTTTCCAAGTTTAGGTTTACAACTTTAGACAATATGCTAGTAATCATAGTTCATGGCTTTTGTTCCAAAAAATAAAATAAAATAACCGTTTACTTACAAGAGTATTAAAAATAATTGAAAATTGAAGTATCGAATTCTTTTAAATAACTTGTATAAAATCATCATATAGTTATATGCATTGGGTATATATATTATAAGTGTGTATAATGTTTATGGATGAGCATCGTCAGTGTCTAAATTCCAAGACAAATCTTTTTAATTCCCAAAAAACATACTAATAAATCATTTTCTTCCTATAAATTTGTGTTGTTGTTATTTTGGGATTAGGAAAATTATGATATGGTTCATGCAAATCATGGGTCTTACTTAACGTCTAAGTAAGAGAATTGCCAGAAAAAAGAATGATTAATAGTATAGCCGAGAAGGAAACAACTTCACTTGACCGTTGGATTGAATAATGAATTTCTTGTAGGTAAAAGAATTTTAGGTAAATACCATCGAGGAGTATAAGATTTTAGCCATTAATCAAATGAGAACTGAAAATTAGATCTTATTCGACATCACAATACGTGTTGATTTGTTGATGGCAGATGGAAAATCCTGCATCATTCGCGCTGAATTCATGCAATGTTTTCCAACAGGTCCCTTTCCAAGCAAGAAAGATGGTGTGCGCCCGATTGGCTTAGAAAGCCTCCTTTGGTTTAATCGAATGGAGGCTAATGAAAAGAACTATGCTACGTTAGAGTTGGACTGTATTCAATTCTTGCAATATTTAGCTATAGAGTAAAACACGGCTCAAGGATAAAATATAGATGGTCCTTGCACATATATGTCGTCGGCATCTAGCAACTCAACAAGTAGTGGAAAACCACCTCCCACCCAACAAATCCACCGTATAATCAAGGAAAGATGTGATATTATAAAAAATGACAATATATCATACAATTAGGAAAGCCAATATACCTTACAAGGATGCTGGCGCTGCTATTACCTCGAAGGCGCTTTAAAATAGCCTCAGCTGCTCCTAAAATAAGACCATTCACGGACTGTGAACTAGAGCCTGATTTGTGCCGCTTCAACAAAATGAGTAGATGGGATAAGGCACCCCTATTAACTATTGAGTTGTCGATGTTCTGGCTATCGAAACCAAGAGAAGGAAAAGAAGAGTTGAGCAAAATAAATAGCCCTTGATTAGAATCTAGTGCTTCAGACTTAATCCAAAAGTAGAAGACAGAAGTCTTAACATTTCCAATTGAAAGAAGACACAAAAACTTAGTTTGATTGCATCTAATATTTTGAAAAACTTGGAAAAGAGATCAGCAATATGAACTACGCTTACCTTCACAGCAAGCAAGCTCAGGGCGTGTGCACTCGCCTTCTCGACTTCATGCTGGCAAAACTTCTTGCCCTCTTCGCATTCCCCCGAAGGCTTGCAAATGCTTCACTAAAGCAGGAATCCCTCCATTCTCAACCATCTCGTCCAATAATTCACCTAAAAAAGATGAAAAAAGATAAAACAATCGAACGTCACACGCATCATGCCCAACACCAACTCAACAGTCTACACTAATCCCGCAGCATGATGAGATTCCACAATCAATCAGCCTCTACACTAAAGAAAGACTCACTTGAAATGACCAACGCGTAAGAGTGGGGCGTGTGCCCAGCGACTCGTTACCCTTCTCGGCGAGTGCAGGAATGGTGAGAATGGTTCTATGGGCGTCTACGCAATCAACCTCCCGCCAGGAGAGGGTGCAGTTGAGGATGCCGACTAGCTGGATCGCGAGGCGCACCAAACTCGCGTGGTTGGCTTCTGTGGGAGAGCAAAGCGACATGCAGGGACCGACGGGCATTGGCTACGCCTCCGCCTTGCGCTTCTGGCCTCTCTCCTTCCGCTGGTGGTGGCTTCCGCGGTCGCGGTCGCATTCACCGGTGGACTTCATCAGTTAGAGCGAAGAGGTGGACGTAGAGAAATAGAGACGAGACCAGAACGTGACGTTTGGTTTTCGGTTTTATGGACGTACGGAACCTGGACTGCCAAAACTTGGCACGGGAATACTTAAATGCCAAAATCATAGCAAAAATAATTAGTTAAGTGACAACGGCCAAAAAATCCAGCCAAACTGCCATGTGTCATTTTCCAATGATTTTATTTGTTAACGAAGAATTTTTTTTTAAAATAAAATATCCACGTGAGAATTTAAAGAAAAAAAAAAGAAATTGTCCGCATGGCAAAAAAAAGTCATACCAGAAAAAAAATTTAAAAATCAATTTTATTAAAAAAAAAAAGGAAGGGGGGGTTCGGGCAAGGGTTGTGCAGCCCTCGCTGCCACCGCCATTGCTAGCCCACCATCATCGGGAAGGGCCAACGATGGTGGGGAGAGGGTGGGCCGGGGTCGTCGGGCCCTGGCTAGTGGCCGGGGACCTTGGCCGACTTGCGGTGAGGGGCAAGGTGGAGTGGCAACAGCAACGGCGACGAGGGCTGCACAACCCTCGCTCAATCCTCCCCTTATCTATTTTTTTTTTAATAATCAATTTTATAATAATATATTTTAAATTTTTTTAAATATTTTTTAAATGCCACGTCAACACAAAAACGTCATTTTTGTTGAGTTTTTGCTTACTCAGTTTTTGGTGAGCCACATAAGGGAGTTACATTATTAAAATAAATCACATCAGATTTTCGGTGGCCTTTGCCAAAGTTGGTACTTAGGTGATCTAATTTTCAAAAAAAGTTGCACTTAAATGTATTTTTCGTAACTTTTGGTACTTAAGTCTCTTTTTGCTATTCTTTTCCCCGGTTTTATGTTTCGTTTGCCCCTATTCTTCTCCACGTCTTTTTGGGCTTGTGGGGCCCAGCCAAATCCATGCAACTTTGCAATTTTGAGATTAGTACCGCCAAAGAATTCCAAATGATACCTGCTATGATGCAAATATCTAAAAAAATGTTATGTTATAAAAAATTATAAACTTATCCATTGTAACATAAATATACTAAACTTCTTTTCAATTGTGATTGATATACCCTAGATAGAATTGCAATAGAAGGCATATATATCACACATGTATAAAGTTGGATTTTAATGGTGTAAAAAAAAAAAAAGTTGAAAGCATTTGTATCAAGTGGGCAAGTTTAGGGTTTTTGGCTAATAAAAAAATTATTTATGGTATTTGTGTTACAATGAATTTTTTTATTTTTTTGTAATATTTGCTCACATTTTAATCATTGTACGTATAATACCACATTTTATTAGACCTTACTATTAGGCTAGGTTCACTCTCATATGTAGGAAGCCCAAGAACTTGCAAAACTAAAGGCTTCAGCCCATATGATAATTCATACGGAAAAATAGAGTTTTTTGCTATTTTTATATGTGGCCACAAAGAACTTTGGTAGAGAGATAATAGCAAGTGAAAAAAGAAGAGTAGAAAATCTGGAAATGTTAACAATATTGGGTTTTCATCAAGCTGACGCTTGAAGTCAATTCATGGTCTAATTGAGCTGAAATTTTGTCAACATGCTGGTGACAAATTCTTCTCAAATTTGATGAGTTTGATTTTCACTTGAAACTTCCTACATCAAGTTTTTCATGGGTTGAATGAACTTATGTATTTTGTGAGATTTATCATTGATCTCTTATGAAATATATATGTAATGCTAATGTTGTTGTTGCTATATACGTCTAGTATTAACTAGGAAAGAACTTTGTTCACTCAATTTTATTGATAGTGAAGATTTTGGGTAGACTTCGATCCGTGACTTTTATCTCCTCACACCAAAAAAGTTTTCCACATAAAAAAATCTTCTTGTTTTGTGGGTGTTTGGTTTTTATATTGTTTTATTATATTGTTTCCTATTAGGTTCACATAAGATGAGAGATTGTTTTATTTCGCTACATTAATCCGATATTGATTGGGTTGTTGTTATTATTCCAACACTTACTGCCTAAAGCAAGTGAATTTTTTACCATTTTGTTTTCAAGAAAATTCCAAATAAAAATCTAAAATGCTCTCATTTGTTTTAAGTAAAGGCCTAAAGTGGCTAAATTATCTCAAATAATGATCTAAAGTGGAAGTTGCTTCAAATAAAAGCTTAAAGTGACTATTTCAGTCTCAAAAAATAACTTAAACTCTCTTATTGAATGGCATCTTTATCGTTTACTTTTTAAATTTTTTTCTTTTTTTTCTTTTTATTTTTCCCTCTTCCCTCTACTGGTCACGATGGAGGGAAGTTGGACTCAAGCAAGGATCACCATCATAGATGTCGGGCTAGGGTGACCCTCCCGCAACTCAAGCGAGGGATGCCCTCCCTTGCCCAAGCACTGATGCTTATGAGGGCAGCCATCACCTAAGCAGGCAACCACCATCAGCCATCAATGACCATGTCCAGGGGAGGGGAGAAGAAAAATGAAAATAAAAGAAAAAGAAAGGGGAAGAAAGGAATAAAAAAATCAAAGAAATATATAGTTACAATTTTTTTTTATAAAATATCCTTTAGTCACTGTCGGCCAAAGGCCCTTAGTTAACAAGATTTGGTCACTTCAAACTCTTTTTTAAAATAATATCTACTTTAAGCCCTTATTCAAGAAAATGATAGCATTTCATGCTTTTTTTTTTAAATAAATTAGTCCTGTGTTTCCCTTTTGCTTCCCCAACCATTCACACGATTGCATGGGCAATCTCATTCGTTTCCCTTCTGTTAATTTCAGCAGCCCCATCCTTCCAAAAATGCTTGGGAAAATTTCAAAAAAGAGCCTCAAGTCCCCCAATTTCCAAATTCAAGTTGACTTTGCATGGGCAATTTTTTCAAATCTCATTTTGTTTTCCCTAATTTTCCGGTAATTAAGGGTATTTTCTTTTTTCTCTGTTTCAAATAAGGGCCTAATTTTCCGGTAATTAAGGGTATTTTCGTCATTTACTATTTTTTCTTTTCTTTTTTATGATCATCTTCTTCTCCGTCATCGGTGGCCGGCCGGCCACCGGTGAAGTGCACACAGGGCTGGGCGAGGGCTACCCTCGCCCGCCGGTGGCCGGCGAGGACGGCCTCAGCAGCCCCATCCTTCCAAAAATGCCTTGATTCTTTCTCTTCTGTCGATTTCTTTCTTTTTTATTTTCTCTCTTTCTGTATGTTACTTCTTCTCTTTCCCACCTCTCACTCACTGTTTGATTCTTTCTATCTTCGATTTCTTTCTTTTTTATTTTCTCTCTTTCTGTATGTTACTTCTTCTCTTTCCCACCTATCACTCACTGTTTGATATCTTGCCAAAATTCACCGATCTTGCCTCTCACGAGGGCATCCATTATTTATGGGAGAAGAATTCCTCCTCCTCCTCCTCGCTAGCCGTGATTTATTTCCAGATTTTGCCTTCTCAAATCTGCTCGTGTGCTCTTGTTTTGGGCCGGGCTTGGTCGTAACAGTTCAAATGAGTTTGGGGCCTAACCTGTCCCCTAAGTCCAACCCTATACACCAATACAAGATTTGCTCAACTTGGGGACAAGATGGACATTTTTAAGAGCAAGGGTTACGCCCGAAGACGACACAGTATACTCCAACAATCACCCACGTATCCGAGTTCCTCCTGTAGACATGCACATGGTGGATTCTGAAATGGATTAAGTGTAGAAATGGAACTTCAAGATTTTGACCGATGGTCAATTAAGGAATCGCGATAAGAACTTATTTGACATTATCATACATGTCCAAACCATGTTGCAACTTGCAATTCTAGTAAGGAAGAAGATTGACTCTGGCTAATCGTGTTAGAAGCCCACTTTTGCTTTTTGTTGATTTGTTTTTGGCATATGGAAAACTGACAACAAAAATTCCCAATGAGAGTGGAATTGTAGTAAATTCTCCCCGAGTTCGTGCAGTGTCTTCTAACTGGGTCCCTTTTCAAGCAAGGAAGAAGATGTGTGCTTGATTGGATTAGAAACCCTCCATTAGGTCGGAGATGGCTCTATTCAATTCTTGCAATATTTATCTATGGATCAAAATAAGGCTCAACGATATATGCAGACGGTCCACCCCCGGGTTGATCGTACATTGCAAGGATTGCCAACTTCCTCTTGCCAACTTCCTCTAGACGCCATAATAAGCCCAAGCCAAATGAAATTGCGGTGCTTTCATGCCTTTCATATGGAGGTCAACATTTCCAAAAAATATTCACGGATTGTTGGCACAATTCCTTGAATTAAATCAGAATACCTGCAGAATTGCACCGATCATATTATCAGACAACGCAACTGGTATAAAATATTTCAAGATTATACACAAAATTGATGTTGATGAAGTTAGGAGGGTAGCATAAGACAAATAATACATGTTCATTTTTTGGTACAAGACAGTAAAGCCATGCACAATTGGCAAGAGTTGAGCATACGACAGAGTTATCAATACGTACACGAAGACAGACATATGCTAAGATTCATTTGAACTACCAAAATAGTGCGCCATCCTTTCTCACTCAACCAAACTAGGGAAGATGGATTTCCCTGCTAAATCAACTACCTCTAGCATTATGCTTTGAACATAATTAAGGCTGAACCTCACAAAAGTTACAAGTTAGAAGATCATATAGTCAGAGTAGCACCACAATCCCTTTTCTCATATTAATTGGCCAACCCAAATGAAAGTTTCTGACTAGCAAGCCTTTGTGAAATTTCAAATGCAGCAAGCACACCAACTGGGGACAAAGGCAAAATGCAGATACTCAAATGCAAACACAGGCAACAACTAAGACCCCATGCAGAAACTCAAGTTAATATTATCAAATCTCTGCCTGGATGAAATTTTTCTGAGGATAACAATAAGCGTGGCCTAAAAATTCTCAATGTAAACCCTAAGCAATGTCCTGCGGCTCACTTTTGGGCAATATAAGTTGGACTCTGGCTGCTTGCAATGAGCAATCCCTTGCAATGGCAACAAGGGTGACATTAGCCAGCTCAGTCAAACTTTGTGGCCTTAATGTTGCAGCCTTTGGCTTTAGAGTGATAGTGGCAGAAAGGGATCAACCACTGGTGGATCAACCACTGGTGACATGAGTTTTGGCTCTCAGTGACCATGTGCCTAACAAATCCTATCTAGATATAATGTTGCTGAATGCTGATCAGACACATGAACCAAGAGTTTCATTTTCCCTCCAACAGAGTGACTACGAGTAGAGAGAACACCACACCAACATGATTCATTTGTCAAATTCCAGGGACACAATATGTGGGTTCTGTGGCATGTCCTGGATGCCAACCAGGTATAAAGCCTATTCCAAGCAATGGCAGGTGTGGACAGTATCATGTACCAAGAGCAAACAACCATGTTTACAGAATGCAAACAATCTTGCCATGATCACAAGAGTAAGCTTACTAAAGCTAAATGGACCAGGAATTCTGGAACAACATTCAATTGTGGCCCTGTGCAAGACCAACATTCAAACAACTTGATCATCCGAAACTCCAACTTGCCAAAAAAATGGGGCTTTCTGAGGTACACTTTACCACTTTCAAAAGAATCGGCATTCTTAAAAACCTTCATGAGGAGATCACAAAGAAACACATGCATATATGACTAAGCATTATAGAATTAAGGGAACTGTTGAGATTGCATACCGCTGTCTGAATTCGGCAAAATGCTTCAGGATAAACAAGATGCATGACTTCTTTAAAGATGTTGCATGCGTCTTCAGAGAGTTTTAATATATTGGCTACATTTTCCAATGATAAACCCTGCAATAAGCATACACCAATTAACTCAGGAACTAAACAGAAACTCACAGAAGCGTTATTAGCTAACCTCTGTGATGGCACCCTGGCAAAGTCTCTTAAGTTCTTCCATGAGATATTGATCAGAAGCTTTGAGGAGATCTCGTGCAATGTCCATTGTAATATCAACTGACCCCGTGTATATGAACCTGTACTAGTAAAAAGAGCTAGTGAATTAAAGAATAAAGCATACATATTTTTGGCTATGTTAAATTAATTCTTATGCTAACATCATCATTGCTGCAAAAACCTCTTGTCTAATGTTTGGGATCTCCACTTCATTTGCATCCTTCTCCTGTAATTACGCAAAAAGTTGATATAAATAAGAAAGTACTTACTACCTAAATTCACCAGTCTCCTAATATTATAAGGCTTCTTTAAAATGGAAGTAGTGGAGGTAGTCTGGCATTTTTGTCTAGGATATAAAAGCCAAATGCTGCAAAAGCATAACACATAAACTTAAAAAAACATATAATAACTTGCCCGATAATTGCCATAAAACATCGCATGGAATGCATCTGAAGAAGCAGACAACAAAAACTTGTGTGCATAGAATTGTTGACCTGCAACAAATGCATAAGTCAAAAACAGGAAGGCAACCCAAACTGAAAAGCAAGAGTCAGAAGTTGAATTTATTTCATAAAAGCACGCAAAGGTTGGACAGATAATTTTTACTCACCCTCAACCAAAATGTTACATCAGATGGCATGGGTTTCTTTCTGTACTGCTTCCTCAAATTGACCTACAATTAAGACTGCTTCCATCAGGCACTAAACTTTGGTCAAACTAACTTTCAGGAAGCGTTGCCAAAGAATTCAAAGAACATGAGTAAGTTAAAATGCCAAGAGATGTGCTGAACCTGAAACAATCTTCATGAGAGTCTGAAGAACGAACCATTCAATTTTTAGGAGGCATTGATGACCAGTAATCAATTCAGGGTACCATTTTCTTTGACACAGCTCTCAGTAATGTAACATACTGTTGCATGATTTGGGAGAAGTAAAGACTATTTAACTCTAGACACGGTACAAGAGAGTAGTCAAAAAAAATCAAATTGAAACTTCTATATTCTCAGTGTACAAACCCTAAAGAACCACCATCAGACTTGTAACCTCAGTTATGTGACACGGATATTAACTTCACATAAGAAGCATCCCAAACTCGTCCTCGAGTATTGCAAATTATGCTACTCTCTTTCACATGGATATCCCCATGTGACTACTTACAACTATGCTGCAATAAATAGCTATGCCAACATATACACGTATTCCTCAAAACTCCACCTAAGTTGAAGAACACTTATCATATGCTACCAACTTGTGACCAAAGTACCTCACGCAAGAACTAGAAAGATGCTCGACAAATATATTGACAAGTTGACCATTTTAATCCACAACGGCTTCAAATTTACCAGATGTTTAAAAACACTAAACCCTTTGCTTGTCCCAATCACCAAATCTCATGATTGCATCCATAAAGGAGCATTAAAAAGCACATGTAAATGAAACTAGACAATGAATACATGTGTACTAAATTTGAAGTCCAGATTTCTTACAAACAGAATCATGATGCAAAACTAGATAAAACAACAAAAAAGCATACTTGGGTTGGTGGTAAAGGTGGAGCTGCATCTACAGGTGAAAGACACATAGGATTACTGGCCAACATAAACAAGGCTTCTCCACCATCAAGTTGCTGCTGAGGACATGTGGAAGTAAGCAATCCTAGTAGCAATTCCAAACCTTCATAAAAAAAATAGTTGGCTCAGTTACTAAAAGGGTTCTCTAATGCATGATGTGTCTTGAATATGAAAGTTAAGGCCTGAAAATGCTGAAAAATCCTCAATATATAAACTTGCCACTGTTGTCGAGAAATATCATCTGGTGATCTAGTGGCGAACAAAGATGAGCAAGAGCAAAAGCTATTCTTTCTTGAATGGCCTTCTCCAATACTTTCATCAAATACACCAAGCCTTCTAAGACCTAAGTAAGAGAAAATCAAGAAAGCTTTCTGCATAACCATTCTGTAACGTAAGAAGTGTGTAAAATAAGCACCAATATAATGAAGAACATGTCATTGAAAGACATTTACGCACTTGTCCATGAATCTTCTCCTTTAAACTCTCCAATGTTCTTGCACATGATTCCTTTGCCTACAGCAAGACCAACATACTCATCATAATGTTAACATGAAGGCAGAAGAACAACTACGCACATTAAGCACATCTTTCCAATAAAATCGAGAGATGATATTGGATATGAAATTTAATTTTCACAAGAAAGATGAGCAGTTGAAAAGGAAAGAATTGCACATCACACAATAAATTGCTACGAAACCAGACTTGGATGAACCTAATTATGAAGCATGTGTTGTTAAATTGATTTAAAAGCCACATGCGTTAGACATGATTGAAGTACCCTTTTTAGTATCAATATTCATCAAAGTCTGAAACTTTTCCTAACTAGCTGAAGAGTAGGTTTAAAGTGTAGTAGGGCAATCACTTTTCTTGTTGTCATACTATGGAAATTAATACCACAGAAAAGCATTAGTGCATTCCCTATACCATGGTGTCTTGGCAACTCTACTTTGTAGTTCCAGTCTCATGTTGGCAAAATAGAGCTTCCATCTAGTTTCGCTACAATTTCTAAAGGAGTTATTTAATGTGGCATCTGCTGGTATTGCCACATAACATGATTCCATAGAAAACCTAATGGATGTTCAACGGAATAACTTATTTCAATAATACTGCACAGGGCCCGATGTAGCGCATTTAGATTCTAGAGATACCTTGTTGATGAACTCAAATTGAGATGAAAATTCTCACAAATAATGTTGTCACTAAAGACATACCAAAACAATTAGCATTGAGACCAGTGGCATAAGAGTCTAAGTACAGGGTCCTCCAGCTCAATTTTTGGAAATTTGAGTTGAGCACATTTAGAATCTTGGAAAACATAGTAGATACCCAAGTTGAGAAGGAATTTTCTCATGGGGTGATGTTATTTGGTGATACCAAAACAATCTCAGCATTAAATGTACAGATCCTAGCAGTACTTTGACAATTAATGTTAAGTATGAGACAAGTGTCGCCAACAAGGAGAATGACTTAGACTAACTTGGCCAGTGAATTCTCCACTATGTAGCTTCCAAAATCCACCAATAGTTATAAAATCTGAGACATTTTCCTGTGACAAATGAAGAAAATCCATTAGATGATGCAGGAATGTTGTCAACAGCCACCCATTTCAAGAATAGGATTTGATTCTGGGTCCAGAGAAGTTTCTGGCCATTCAATACCTCATTATTTAATAGAGTATGAAGAGCACATACAGCAACATCCTTCAATGATTCACTTTCTGAATCTAGAAGTCCCAGTAATGCCGGTAACCCATCGTCACGAATAATACCAACCTGGGTGTCTGAGTCCTGAAATTAATAATATGTTTCCCATAGTGAGTACAGTGAATCTCACAAGGAGCCCAACCAAAGAGCTGCCCTCCTCCAAGCTAATTTATTGCTCATTTTCATGCAGTCGGAAAGCAGATAATGAAGTTCAGAGGGAGATCAAATTGAACTACCAAATTTATCAGCAAGTCATGGCTAAGTATTCTATGAATCACTACAAGATGACAATAAGTTCATGTCCAGAATTTGAAAAGGTTGATTGAATTAACAGCAATTAAGCATGCAAACGTAAATGACATCTACTATGTATTAACCATATGATAGGATTAACTAGTCATGGTAAAGACAGAACTACAGGTGCAAACTGCCCATTTTCTGAAGTCAAGAATATCATCAAAATCTATGATAATTTCTAAATTTTCAAATGCAGGGGAAATTGAAGTCATTGAAGCTATAAAGGAAAAGAAAAACATTCATATGAATTGGGCACAACATTCATATAAATTAATGAACAATGCTGCAGTAGAGTAAAATGACCTGAGCCAATCCCTCAATGCAGAAGCCGACAATATCCTTGCTTCCACTTTAGGAGATCGAAGCATCTCAATAAGTGGACAAACTGCACCCATCTGAACAATATCCTGTTTAAAATGGACAAGAAGTACACATCGCTGAAAATAAGCTTCTAGTCACAAAAAACATACAAACAAAACCATTCAACTTCTTGTGAAAAAAAAGCAGTGAAAATCATCCCTTAAAGACATTTTTGCCAATAACATCTTTTTTTTACCGTTATGCTGGGGCACCAAAGTGTGGAATTCAAAGATAAGAAACTTTAGCTCATAGCAGCTTCGTATAACTTGACCAGAGAACCCTCCAGATCAAAACACAGATATGCATTAACCAAAACCTCTGTTGTATTTATTGTACTTAACACATAAAATGATTAGTACATCAGGTTTTCTAGACTAATGCATCCACATTTATATATGCTATTTACAAACATCAGACTAAATAAAAGATGCATGCAGTTAAGAAAGTTTGCTCGTGTGTATGATGAAGGAAAGTGGACATTACCATTTGCCAAGTTGGGTACTTGTCTTGTCATTAATGCATTTTAAAATATAGTGAAATTTGCAGTACACTTAAGCAGCAAACATTAGCTACTTTGCTGAAATTTTGAAAGGAAAAAACAATGAGGATCATTTGTAAGGGCTCTTTCATAGGACCAATATTAGGACCTCAAAAAGATATTTATATGATCTCTGAGGCCCTGGCAGAGGGCTCTTGGGGATGCACATTTTCACTATAGAAAGTAATATAGATGATATTTCCTTAGAAAAATATATAGAAGACAAAAAACTACAGAGCAAAGGATATAGGGGGATTACAAGTAAAACAGCAACTCTCATTAGTCACCTTACGAACTGAATGTGCCGCAGCATATCCTTTAACCAAGTATGCCGCCGCCATCTGGCTACAATCACAGCTGGAACTGCATTGCAATAGACAAACTTTGAATTTCACAGAGAGACAAAGTAGTTCCCAACATGAAATAGCTGCAATATATAGGTGCTTTACCAACCAAGCAGAAGACATTGCGACCTATGCATAAACCCAAGACATACTCATACCTGAGCAATCCAATAATAGGTTGCAAACCTCCAGCAGCCAGCACATCTTTCGCTATATTTGAATTTTTGCACACCAAAAACGTAATCAATGCAACCTGCAAAACCAGTGATCACAGAAAATTGCGAGTTATGGTAGTGCAATCAACAAGTTAAGAATCAATAATTAGCACATAAGTAGATCAATGAAGCATGATGGTTGTCTAGAAATATTACCGCCTTAACCTGTATGTCAGCATTGTCAGATTGGAGTATCAACACAATCCTTGGAAGAGCACCAGAGTCCACGATCTGAAATGACAAGCTACTAATAGTCCATTTGTGTGGCATATGAAAAATAAAAAGATGCATTTTTCTTTCCCACTAAAGTCTAGAATATTATTTTAATAAAAATAATAAATATATTATTTAAATTTACATGTCAATAACTGTATCTAGAAAACTTAAAGCATGTTAAAATTTAAAAAGAAAATAACATGATGCTTGTGCTGCAAGATTGAAAAAAGAAAAAGACAAAAAAAAACGCCACTCCATATACACTAGACATTTTGGCAAATATTGCTGCAGAAGGACAAAATGGGAGTTTTAGCTTCCTAAAATGTGCCCACCTGATTCCCGTTCTCTTTACTTTCCCAAGCCAGCGCAATCAACGCCCTGACAGCTGCCACTTGCACATTTATGTCATTGGCATCTAGCAACTCAACAAGTAGTGGAATACCACCTTTCATCCTACAAATCCACCGTATAGTCAAGGAAAGATGTGGTATTATAAAAAATTGACAATTTATCATACAAATATGAAAGTCAATATACCTTACAAGGATGCAGGCGCTGCTATTACCTCGAAGGAGCCTTGAAATAGCCTCAGCTGCTCCTAGAATAAGACCATTCACAGACTGTGAACTAGAGCCTGCTTTGTGCCGCTTCAACAGATTGAGTAGATGGGTTAAGGCACCACTATCAACTATGAGTTGTTGATGCTCTGGCTGTCAAAACCCAAGAGACAGAAAGAAAATTGAGCAGAATAAATAGCCCTTGACCATAATCTAGTACATCAGACTTAATCCAGAAGTAGAAGATAGAAGTCATAACATTTCCGATTGAAAGAAGACACAAAAACTTACCTTGATTGCATCTAATATCTTGAAAAACTTCGAAAAGAGATCAGCAATATGAACTACACTTACCTTCATAGCAAACAATCTCAGGGCGTGTGCACTCGCCTTCTCAACTTCATGCTGGCAAAACTCCCCGCACTTGTACCCTTCTCCCAAAGGCGGCCCTTGCAAATGCTTAACTAAAGCAGGAATCACTTCATTCTCAGCCATCTCGTCCAATAATTCACCTAAAAAAGATATAAAAAATAAAAAAAAAAAACAACAGAACGTCACGCACGATACCCAGCACCAACTGTCTCTACATTCTACACTAATCGCGCAGCAAAATGAGATTCCACAATCAATCAGCTGATGTCCCAGCAATCAATCAACCTCTACACTAAGAACAGACTCACTCGAAAAAGATCAACGCGTAAAGCTGGGGCGTGTGCCCAGCGACTCGTTACCCTTCTCGGCGAGTTCAACGATTTCGAGAATGGTTCTGTGGGCCTCGACGCGATCGACCTCCCGCCCGGAGAAGGTGCGGTCGAGGATGCCGACTAGCTCCGCGGGAGATCGAAAGGACGTGCAAAGAGAGACGAGCCCTGTCTCCGCCTCCGCCTTGCACTTCCGGCCTCTCTTCTCCGGCTGGTGGTGGCCTGCGTGGTCGCGGTCGCCGTCGCCGTCGCCGGTGGACCCCATCAGCAACGGCGAGGAGATGGACGTGGATAAAGAGAGCAGAAAGCAGAGAGAGCAGACGTTTGGTTGGCGTCGCTTGCCCTCGTTCTTCCCCGCGCCTTTTGGTCGGTGGCTTAGAGGCTCCGTTTCTTAACTTTTGTATTTTTGTATTTTTATGTTCTTTTGTTCCTGTATTAGAAAAATAACGCTAACTACTGATTTTTCTATTTCTAAAAATAAAAAATTATTCTTAAAAATAGATTTGGAGTAGAAATGAGAAGTAGAAAAAAATAACTTAGGACTAGTTCGTTTCACGGAAAATATTATTTTTCTAGAAAATATTTTCCAAAAAAGCTATTTTCTAGGAAAACGTAATTATTTTCCGGTGTTTGGATGAAACTTAATTTTAAAGTAGAAAATATTTTTTGCTGTTCACTTAAGAAAATATTTTCCTTTATAAACTCTTTTCAATATTTTTATTTTTAAAATCATTATTTATTATTTTTAAAATTTTATTGTTAAATTATTTTTTCTCCCTGTCTCGAGCTCGCACGATCAGCTCACCGACGAGGCAAGCTTCAGGCGGCGAGACTCGGACCTCCCATATTGGTGACGCCCGAGCCTCGTCGTGGTTTGGCGATGCTTGGGTGTCACACCTCGACCCTCGAGTACGCGGCAACCCCAGTTCACTTGCGGTCATTTGATTTGCGACTCCCCAGGATAGGATCCGTCGCCGACCGTTATTTTTATCTTTTGATTAAACGCATGCGGAAGCGAAACACAATCCCCGGTCAATTACAAAAACAGGGATAGCAGGAAAACTCGACAAGAACACATCAAAAGTATCGCTTTATTAACTAACTGATTAACCCTAAGAAGTTTACAAGTACCAGCCCTTACCACGGGCATCTTCCTATCGAGCCAATGAAACTAACAGGCCAAGGTTAATCTACTCCATTCAAAGACGGCCACGAGCCGTAACACGCGTCGATCCTCCATCCTATGGACTTGAAAAATTGTTAACCACGACGGGTTGAGATAAACTCAGCAAGTCAAAGTCCTAAGCCCCAGTTAGGAACTTCGCTCGCCTTGGGAGCAATCTAACCATGCAACCTAATTCATCAAATCATCCAATATCACCTTAGAGAATAACCACGGAAGACAGTTTAAATAAACAGGTGCAATCACAAGCGACCCTACCTGGCCTTGGCACACGCAACCTGCAGAAACTGTCATTTCAATCATCACGACATTAAGAGCATGCGAATAATCAGAGCATCTCACACAACTTTCTCACGTCTCACACTCACACATGCTCCGATTATTAATGCCCCCTCCTGGGCCAATGGCTCAACCTTATGGTTGGCGATTTCTGGCTAAACCAGCTTCGTCCTCTTTACCTCGAGGCACGGCGATATCAGGGGTCATCCCTTCCCTCTGACGGCATTCCCGAAGGAGCACAGGACCCGCCCACTACCGCAGTCCCGCAACTGACAGGAACATAGGACCCGCCCACTACCGCAGTCCCGTCACATGTCCCCCGTCAGGCATCCGACTAAAGTCAGGCGGCACAACCCCATAAGGATTGGCGGTCTTCCGGCAACGCCGGGGTTCCCTCATTTAATGTGATCATGCAACACATTATCAAGCAATCCAATTATGTCTTTACTCTGTCGTGAATGCAACATCGTTTATGCTCATGCGACATGCCAATAACCCACGCAATATGTCATACGATCTCACTCGACAATTTCCAAAATTCGATTTTCAATCAGCATTCAATCACGCCCATTCCCTAACTCTTGGGAACAACCAACAATTCAAGTCACAATCTGTCAATCAATTCCGACCAATCAACCTCACGATACTTGCACACTTTTCCAAATAATCACGTATATTTAATGATAAATAAATACGTGTCCTCAAAACGACGCCAATCAACTATTTCCAACAATACTCAATTATCCAAAAATAAGTATAAAATATAATTATATTCAAAGATACTCATTTAAGAAACATATAATACTATAGTCGATTTTTCCGATAAAATAATTCAAGTCCCACAAAATACTTATAATTATTTTTCAATCCCATAATTAATTATCCAACCCAAATAATTCCATTTAGTAAAACCCTCCTTCAATAAACCAATGTCATTTAATAAAATAGTATATAAATACTATTGACTTTGGAAAAATAGACCATAGTAATTTTCCCCCAAAATTACTCAATTAAAACCATTTCAATAAATAATCACAATTAATTATTTTCTCCAAAAATAATTAATTTTCAGCAATGAATAGTAATAACAATATTACTATTAATAATTCGAAATTATAAATTAATTTAATTAATAATTCCGAAAATAATAAATTATTATTATTATTTATTCCAAAAATAATAATAATATTTATTAATACTAAACATGATTAACACTAAGCAAAGCTTAATCAAATAGTATTAAAACACTAATAATCATCATCCAAAACATTAATCGATAATTAAACTAATCAAACTACTCATAAGCAAGATTAACCCCTAAATAAGGATTAGGAAATCGACTCACGGTTTAGTGATTCCGACGACACGAGCGCGATGGCGGCGGCAAGGGGAACGCCCGGGAACTTCCGGCGCGTCAGGATGAGGCGGCCCGGGACCGGGTCTCGGCAGAGGGCGGCTGTCCAAGAGGCGAGAAGGCGAGAACGGAGGAACCGGCGGCGAGGTGGCATGGGGGCGGCGGTGGGCGGTCCGGCAACTCCGGACGGCGGCCAACAGCTCCGGCGACCAAGCAGCGGCTCCGGCGAAGGGGAAAACAGAAGCTAAAAGGGAGAAGGAGGGGCGGTGCAGCTGGTTCGTGAGGGTGGCGACTGGCTAGGGTGGCTCTGGTGCGGCGGAGGGGCCACGGGAACGGTCCTCCGACGGGCCTGTGGCGGTGACCGGCGGCGGCGTGCAGCGGCGAGGCTGCTGGTCGCGTGTCCAGGTCACATCCAGAGGGGCCGAGAGGGAGAGAAAGAGCACTGCAAAGGCAGCAACTGGTTCGAGGGGGTGGCGGAGGCTGGCTGGTCGGCCGGCTAGCCTCCTACGATGACTAGGGCGGAGGAACGACGGCGGCGGTCGGCGACGGCGAGGCAGCAACTCGGCTGCTCCGGCGTCCACGAGTCCGGGTTCGGCCCAAAACCGAGGAAGAAGAAGAATAGGGGGACAGCGGCGGTTCAACCGGCTCGTCGGCGACTCGGCGTGCAGGCGGCGGCGCGCGGCGGCGGCGACGCGACCAGATTTGAAGCGGGGGCGGCACCGTCGGACGAGGAGGAGAAGGTAGAGCGGTGCAGCTGGGCGGGGCTGGTTTGGCTCGGCTGGCTTCGGGCGACTGTCGCGGCGGCAACTCCGGCGTCCCGCGGTGGTTCAGCACCCAGTCGAAGCTGTCGCGGTGGTTGGACGGCGAGGACAGAAGCAAACCAGAAGAAAAGGCAGCAGCAGCAGCTCCGACCGAGGGAAGAAGAAGGGGAAGAAGAAGTTGCAGGGGGAGGGGCAAACGTGCAGGGGAAGCTGCGCACGAGAGAGAGAGAGAAGAGAGAGAGAAGACCGGTCAAAGGGGAAAAAGAAAGATAAGATGGGCAAGTGGGGGGTTGCTGTGAGAAAATATTGGGTGCACTAGTGATTTACACCTAAGCAAATTACTAGTCCATCCATCATTCGACACGTGTCCAATGGGCCCACCATTCAGATTTTCAAAAATTATTTTCCCAATAAATTTCTTTCTTCCACAAACGCCCCTCTGCTCTCTCCTTCCTCTCTCTCCGTCTCTTTCCCTCTTTCCTTAAAAAACAGAGGTAGATCTTGGTGGTTTACGGAAGTTGGTCTTCCTTCGCCAAGACCATGGCCTCCGTCGACCGGCCGGCGACGGAGTAGTCGACGGAGGCCTACGTCAGCCCTAGCGGCTTGAACATGACCCAAACCATCTTCAAGCCGATCCCCGCAACCGTCGCCCTCCAAGCACCACACCAAGATCGCCATCGTCGGGTCACGCCACCACCTTTCTCCACCGCACAAAGATCTCGGCCTCCGTTGACTACTCCGTCGCCGGCCGGTTGAGGGAGGCCAAGATCTCGGTGAAGGAACCATGAAAACCTAGATCTGTATTTCTAAGGAAAGAGAGAGAGAGAAGACAGAGAGGAGAGAGACGAAGGAGAGAGAAGAGGGGTGTTTGTGGAAGAAAGAAAGTGCTTGGGAAAATAATTTTTGAAAAATCTGAATGGTGGGCCATATGGACACGTGTCGAATGATGGATGGACTAGTAATTTGCTGACTGAGCATCACTAGTGTACCCAATATTTTCTCGGGTTGCTGTCAACAAGGGGGAAGGGAAGAGAGAGAAAAGGGAGAGAGAGAGAAACGTGCGGAGGAAGATGGGGGAAAAGAAAAAGAAAAAAATAAAAATAAAAGAAGACAAGACAAAATCCTAAAAAGCTTCTAGAAAGGGCAATTTGGTCTTTTTGCCCTTGAAGCACAAATTCCCAAATATTTGGCTCCAAAACTCGGCCCGTTGAATCCTTTTCCAATAATTCGGGCTTACCAAAATTCGGGATGTTACATTGGGCGTCATCAATCTAGCCTCTGGTGACGCTCAAGCATCGCCGATCCGCGAGGCCCAAGTCTTGCCGCCGTTTGGCGACACTTATGCGTCGTTGATCTATGAGGCTCGAGCCTCGTTGTCGTCTGGCGAGGCTTGAGCATCGCCGGTCTAGCGCTTGAGCCTCGTCGCCGATCTACGACGCTTGTGCCTTGCTGTCATTTGGCGACGCCAAATCGGCAAGCTCGGCTCACCTATCGCCGGCGATTCTTTGTGGGTGGCGGCGACCGGAAAAAAAAGAAAAACAGCAAAAAGAAAGACAGAAAAATAAATAAAAAAAAAAATGATTTATTAAAAATAACAAAAAAATTGATTTAAAAAATAGAAAGAAAGAATTGAGGATTAATAAGAGGTATGAGATAGAAAGAAGCGAGTGTAGAAAATGTTTTCCCAACTTAAAAAGTGGAAAACATTTTCTCTCACTTTAGAAGACTTTTTTTTTCCTACATGGAAAATGTTTTTCCCAATAAATTTATTTTCCGTGAAATGAATGTCAGAAAATCCGGAAAACATTTTCTGTAAGTTATTTTCCGTGAAACGAACGGAACCTTATTCCTAGGAACACTTTCTAGAAACTATTTCTTAGGGACTACTTACAGCTTATAGCACACCGCCACCCACTCGCCGTCGCCCACTACCTACTGCCACCACCACCAGCCGTTGCCTGCCACCACCGAACGTTGATCACCGTCGGACGCCACCGCTGGTCACCAGTGGCCGACTGCCCCCACTTGTCGGCCATAGGTCATAAATCACCGATCGCCAGTTGCCCCCACCTGTTCGTCGGTCGTCGGCCATCGGTCGCCGATCGCCGACCACCAACCGTCCCCACCCGATTGCTACCAGCCGATCGCCAGTCGCCGACCTTCGCCCAACGGCTGGCAACCCAGCACGATTGAAGGGGACTGGCGACCAGCGGCAGTGACTAGAGGCAGTGACAACCGACAACCAGCGACGGCGACGACCGACGACCGGCAACCGATGGTAGTGGCGATAGCAACTAGGGGGCAGCGGGCAACGATTAGTGGCTGGTGGGTTGCCGATGACCACCAGCGACCGACGGCCGCGGCCGCGGCCGACCACCCACCAACCGTCGAACGTTGATTGGCGACCGTCGATCATCGGTGGCTGGCCACCACTACCTGCTGAGGGAGGTCGGCCGACGCCGCCGCCATCGGAGAAAAAAGAAATAAAAACTTTTTGTCGATTATTTTGAAAATAAGAAATTTTTGTAGTTACCAAATGCCCTATTTTACTCAAAAATTGTTCTAGGAAGTAGAAATAAAAAAGAACTATTTCTCAAAAGAAACTATTTCCAAGAATAGAAATGTTACCAAACACACCTAGTATGTTCTTTAAAAGTCATAATCTTAGTGCATATAAAATAACCTCCTGTTTATTTTATATAAAATAATAATTTCTTCTAATGTCAATCTGCTTAAAAGTTCGAACCCCGCAATTTTCTACAGAGACAATTAACCGCGGTGAAGCTTGAATATGGGCCTATGAGGCCCACTAGTCCACTTAATCTAAACCGTTAAATTACCTAGGCCTTGAGTGAACTTGCCTAATCAAATATGTGGCAATAAGTGTTGGGAGAACAATGACAACCCAACTATATCGAATTAGCGTAGAAAAACAAAACAAGCTCCTAGATGCAAACCTAATAGGAAACAATATAGTAGAGCAATATAAACACCAAGCATCCACAAACACGACAATTTTTTTTACATGGAGAGACAAAAAGTCACAAACTAAAGTCTACACAAAGTCTTCACTATCAACAAAATTAGATAAACAAAGTTCTTTCCTAATTAATACTATAGGTACATTGCAGCAACAACACTGTCAATACACATAAATTTCACGAAAGATCAATTATAAATCTCACAAAAAACATAGGTTGTTTCAACCCATGAAAACCTGATGTAAGGAGCTTCAAGTTATCACAAGCATGTTGACAAAATTTCAACTCATTGAATCACAAATCGACTTTAGGCATCAGCTTGATGAAAACCAAATAATGCCATCTTTTCCGAATTTTCTACTCTCCTTTTCTCTTGCTATTGTGTCTCTAGCAATGTTCTTTGCGGCTACACATAAGAATAGCGAGAAACTTTATTTCTCCATGTAAATTATCATAGGGGTTCAAACCTTTAGGCTTGCAAATTATTGGACTTCCTATATATGATAGCGAACCCAACATAACAGTTGGGAGTCTAATAAATGTCACATTATTCATACAATAATAAAATTACGAAAAAATATTATAAAAAACATCTCACTATGACACAAATACCCCAAATTTTTTTTATATCAATTGAAAGCTCTAAACTTGTCTATTGTGATACAAATGCTATCAACTTTTTGTTTTTATGCCATAAAAATCCAAACTTATACATTTGCGATATATACTTTATGTTGTAGTTCCATCTAGGGTATATCCATCACACTTGTAAAAGTTCGATATTTTTATGACAGCAAAAAGTAGTTTTGGATATTTATATTACGATGGGTAAGTTTAGGGTTTTTAGTGACTAGACCTGTCAAAATAGGTCTTAAACCAATAAATGACCCATTTAAAACAAAATGAGCTTAAAAATTGAAAGCCTAAAATAAATAGGTCCTAAATGGGTTGGACTTAGAACCCATTTCCAACTCAAGGCTCACACTCTCTCCTTCCATCTTTAGCCTTATAAAAATATATTTTTTATAAAAATCAAAATTATATTTTTATACTTCCTTTTTACAACCTTGAAGATTGTGTTTGTTCTTAAATAACTTCTTAGCCTGTGAAAGGTTGTATTTGCTCAATCATTATTTTTCAAAAGTTATAAAATTCAGAATCCCAATTGTTTTAACTATTATTTAATTACGAATTTTCAATGTGTCTTTTGACATAATATCTTTTCATTTTGCAATATTTCTCAAAGGGTTGCTTCAATTCTAAAAGACTTAAAAAATTCACGATTCCAGTCGATTTTATTATTAAGTTTTGTCGATTTTCTTTCTCAAAAAGTACAGTCATTGTTTCCAATTGTTTCCCTTTGAAAGTTTTTTGAGAGATACTAAAATTGTAATATGGTATTCTCATTCAAGACTTTATTATATCCTGAGGTTTTTTGTTGGTAACCATTAGCAACGTTACGTGGCAAATAATTTTTCAAAAAAAGTATTATCACACCTCAAAATTTGATTCCATTCTACTTCCCCATCAATTTTTTACCTACAGACAAGAATTATGTTTTGCTGAATCATAATTCCTGCGAAATCTTCGCATCAGCTCATTGGTGAATACTGATGGAGATGCTGTTCTCTTACGCTTCTACTTACCTGGTCACTACTTTCTCAATAATTTTTTCCTATTTAGATGCTTTGCCAGGGATTTTTTATTTCTAGGAACCAGAAGTTGAAATGCCAATTTTGTGAAGTAAATGGTGTGAGATATCGGGATAAATCGAGAGGGTTGGCTTATTTGTAGTGGATGAGTGGAGGGCTTATACAATTTTAAGCTAAGAGGTTTGTAGTCCACCCGTATTTTGTCCTAGTTGGTAGTGCACAACCCCAAATAAAACAAGCAATATAGCTTAAAGCACATGGATAGATATGGACCCAATCCAAGGACCGAGGAAATGGACAAGAACCAAGAACATTTAAACACAATGCCAGGCATAAATACAGTAGGAGTGCCAAAAGTTAGCACAAAGGGACACTTAAGTGCTAAAAGTTACAGAAGGTACACTTAAGTGCCACTTTTTTAAAAAAATGGATCACTTAAGTGCCAAGTCGCCGGAACCCTGCCGAAAATCCTACGTGGCAATTTTTTATTAATTTTCTTGCCTACGTGGCTCGCCAGAAACTGAATCGGCCAAAAATCAACCAAAACGACGTCATTTTAGGCGCGTGGATTTAAAAATTATTAATTAAATAATATTAAATAATTAAAAAAATATTATTATAAAATCATTTTTATTAAAAAAAAAAAGGGAGGAGGGGATTGGCGAGGGCTGTGCAGCCCTCGCCGACCCTTTTTTTAAAAAAATTGCCACGTGAGTTTTTTATTTTGAAAAAAATGCCACGTGGATTTTTTATTTTGAAAAAAATGCTCCGTCAGCAAATGAAGTCGCCGGAAAATGGACAAGTGGCAATTTGGCCGGAATTTTTCGCCATTGGCACTTAAGTGATCCCTTTTGCTCCGATTTTGGCACTTAAGTGTACCTTTTGTAACTTTTGGCACTTAAGTGTCCCTTTGTGCCAACTTTTGGCACTCCAGAAGTCCGTACCTCCACAATGCCATGATGTATTCTCAAGAACCCTTACTCTATCCTGCCTATATGTCTAGAAAAGAGAATGCTAACGAACGATTTAAACCGTGTTGAGTACTCGTATGATTTTGAACCACCCGTGCGTTTTTATAAAATTAGGCAAAAGTTGAATCACTCATCGGATGATGCATGCTGGCTCCTCGCCTGATTTTAATAGCCTGGATAATCCGTAGATTTTCGAGTTGGCTCGATAATTAGGGACTTAGACCTCAAGTTCGACTCTGGAAATAACGCTGGAATGGCTCTGGTTATTAAGGAGTGCATCCGCTCAAACATGATTAAGGCAAACATATGTACATTCAAAGAGATAATCAGTCAAAATCTATTACATGTTCTGAAACAATCATTTTCATCAATAGTTAAGGGTTATGCATAGCCATTTTGCGGTGTCTGCATCATCGAATTTTCACAGGAAAAAGTCGTCATCAAGAGGATTGGATTTGCTCAAAATGCCAAATTAGAGTTTCAACCAGAAAGGATGCTCTAACTTAAGTCTATTTTGTGCTATCCATGAAGTGGGAGCAAGGAATAATCACTTGATCTTACCATCGTCAACATATTAGCAAGGGCTTGAGATTTTGGCAAGCGATATAACCATATTAACCTTAGGGGTCTTTTATTGGGATCATAATGTAGGCTTGATCAACGGCTTAGCAAAAGGGATAATTCAAGTCTGGCTTAGAAAGAAACGATCTACATTTGTATGTTATCTCCATCAAGATTACAAGTCAGGAACTTGCAAATGAGATAGAAATAATCTTGCCCACACTTATTCAGGCAAAACATTTAACATTTGAACTCCTTCATTAATTTAAGTGTCATAATCTGAAGAGATTTTGTAAGAGACATAGCTTAGGCTTGGTTAAGGGTTTGAGAAACGAAAGAATTTTTTAGACTTAAGATTTTTCATTAAAGAGGTCTTGAAACTAGTGATCATCTTGATGTTGTAACCAATCTTCTTCCTTCACTAGGAATTGTTTTTTCGTATACATACTTTGTCTGCCAGTAGAGTCTAACACCGATTTTGGGATGAGCGTGCAAAAGTGTAGTGCTCAAGTATATCAAGCAAGCACAATAGTTCCAGATTCAAACACTGCTTCAATAAAAGCATATGTTCCCAACACCTCCCCTCAAAACAAGGCCTAGTGAACACTCCAATCCTTTTAACTCCCATCTAGAAGACCATCTAACACATGACGTTAGTGGCATACCTTAACTCTGTGCTACTCACACAAAAAAAAATCAATATTGAAGTTCAAGGTCTACATCCACAATGAGCAATTCCTAGTGAAAATTGACAAGCCGTTGTGACCTTCTTTGAGGTGAAGTACTAAGGAAAAGTTAATCGATGGCTAGACAGGCCTAATGGTTGCTCATTAAAAAGATGGTAGCGTCACCAAGAGAGATGAATATGGGGAAACACCACATTGCCAGGTTATGGATTCACAAAATTAAGTGGCAATGTAGGTAAGTTATCCTAAGAGGAAGAATTTTGTTGGAAGGCCCTATACAACTCTAGTAAGTTACTCATGACGCCAAAACAACTCCAAACTTTCGTTTATTGTGAACAAGCCCTCACAATCAAAATTAGCAACTTTGCCTTTCTTTTTATCTTTTGTTTTAATGACGCTTTTCTCCTTCAAACTATGATCCATTTTATATGATTTATTGTTATTTAATTATTAGATTTATAATTTTATATAATTGATTTTTTGTGAGTGATATGAATAGGAATCACGGTTTAATCACTCGGTTTTAATGGACATTCCATTTAGAGTACGGCCGAGAATTCAAGTTTCCCATCCTAACCATGCTGGCGTCATAATCGTTGCTTGTGAAATTCAATTTGATTAGAACACGCCATGTTTATCAATCATGTTATGTTCTTGAAATCCAAACACGACATATTTGTTAAGAGAGTTACAAGACACGATATCTTACACCTTTAAGACATAAAACCCTTCTATGAATAAACTCGTAGAAATGTTTGTTTTTTTCTTTTGCAAAACATATGTGGAAATATCCTTAAATGTATATTATGATGTCTACACATAGTGGCACATTCACCATTTGACATGTTCAATTAGGTTAGTCAACCTATTTATCGAGCATGTCTAAATATATCATGAATTGGCTTAAAGGTCAACCCCCAAATGAGACATTATTATTTTGTATATAAACGAGTTGACCCGTTTAAGACACAAACATGATAAAACTCAATCCTAACAAATTCAATTACATGCAATGTAAATGGATCGTCACGAAAAATGTCTAACCTAGAGTCTTAGCCCACCCAGTATTTCCCATTCAGACAAAGGTGGAAGGAGTGACCATTGCTTCTAACCAGGGTAAGACAGAACATCCATCGCTTCTCTGAACGTACAATTGAAGTAAAAAAAGATTTGAAGGTCAATAAATTCATATATTGGTTGGATTAGAACCAGCAGGGTTTGAGGACCATAATGAATCAGATACACCCCAAACTTACCCAATGGGGAGGCCCAAGTACAACTGGACCATCACATCTTTCCATATGAGTTTTCATTAATGATTCCTCTTGATTTCCTCCCTCTTTTGAAACCAAATAAACTCAATCTCCACTCCCATTTTTCGATGGTCCATCAAGTAATTTACTTAGAGGCGTCTAATGGGTCGTTCAAGATCAACAGTAATCCCAATGGTCCTTGGTACAGTCATCTGCTAAATGGGAAAAGATATGAACATGTGATTTGAGACCACAGTGTAATGCAGATTCCTGCGTTTCACGAGACAGTAAGAAGCAAGGTGCAATGAATCATCGTTAATTCCGCGAAACAAATTACAAAGTCAGCATATGCACATTCTAAATCAGCAGATCCCGACGTAACAACGAAATTAGTAGACCCGAGAACGAAAAACGAAAAAAGACAAAAACAGAAGCAAAAGGAAAACATAAACAAAAATCTTCTTCACATCTTCTTCACATCTCTCCCTGGTCCGAACCCTTCAACTCCACCTTCACCTTCCACATCTCTCTCTCTCTCTCTCTCTCTCTCTCTCTCTTAAACTCTTCCTTTCTTGAGCGGAAACAGAGGAGGCAACGACCCACCACTGCTCGCGGTCCTCGCGTGCGTGCAGAGGGGCACGTTCACCATGGGCCTGATCCTAATGCTGTTCGATCTCGTCCTCTCCAACCCTTTCCTTATCTTCTGGACATAGTTGCTACTGTTCTCCCTGTCCCTGTCCCTGTCTCTGTCTCTGGCCTCCTTCCTCTCGTCCATGGAGGCCACGTCACCGAGCGAGCTCGAAGAAGACGAAGTGGATGATGAAGACGACGATGGCGAGAGGGAGGACGAAGCCCTCTGCCTGGTCTTCAGCCTCAGGAGCTCCTTCCACAGGACGGTGCACTTGGGCGGCCTTGGCGATGGGTCGTCGTCAAGAAACCAACTCACTCTGTTCTGCTCTTGATCTTGGTCTCTGTTATTACTATTATAGTAGTTCTTGTTGCTCCTCATCTCTTCCTCTTCTCGATCTGGCTTTTGATCTCGACCTCCACCTCGGGCTTCCTCACTGTCTCCGGATTTCGGCTTGAGGGTGATTTTCTTGAGCCTCTCGGATTGTTGCATTTGCCAGAAAGGAAGCAGCTTTCCCTCGAAGAAGAGCTCATCCGCAATCATCATCCTGTGGGGGCTCATGTTGGCGGCCAAGAACTCAAACTCGCCGTTTCTCGGCTTCTTTTCCAGGTCCATGGCCGTGGCTTCTTTGGGTTTGGTTTCTTGGTTGTGGAGATGGCCATCTGGGTTGATGGAGATGAAGTCGCTCTCATCAAGAAAATCTGCAGAGAATGAGATCCTGGGGTCTGAGAATGGTGGGTCAATGTATTCTTGGGAAACCATAATCTTTCTCTGTTTTGGGGAGAGAGAGAGAGAGAGAATGAGTGAGTGATGTAGATGGCGAGATCAGAACAAGAGGATGGGTTTGGGGAGATGGGATCTTATAAAGGGAAGGAGACCATAAAGGATGGTGTTTATTCGGTTGTTTTGCTGAAATAAGTTTTACTTAAATAAAATTAATATCATGAAAAATATTAAATTAACATCATTGGGATAAACTTATTTTAAATTAAAATTTTGATTATAAAAAATTTCAAACTAATATATTTATAATAAATTTACACAAATTTAATTTTTTTATCATAAAAAATCTAAAGTGGTATAACCATGACAAATTTGTTATATGTTAGTTTCAGTTAAAATTTAATTAATATTATAAAAATCATAAATTAATACATTTATGATAAACGAATATTAAAATCCCAAATTAATATACCTGTCAATTGACATGTATCATCAAATTTAATAATTTGACGATAAAATTTAACGGAAATTAATAGATGATAAATTTATTATAGATGCATTAGTTTTGGATCGGGTAAATTTATTATAAGGTATATAAAGCTTTTCATGAAATTACTTATTTTTTAAAATATATATATTTGATGAGATTGGTTTTGCTTTTTTATATGTATGGATGTTTGAGGTCTGAATTTTGTCGTGATCGGGAGTCTCAGTGTCGTCTTTTGGACGGTTGAATAGAAAAATGGGGGTGGTCTGGAGATGCCCAAACATCAGAGCTGAGATGGTGTGTTAGAATATGGGAACAGCACATGGACCTCCTCGAGGGGATACATGACAAATGGCTTGGCCTCTCTCCATCTTCCTGCTGCATCCAAAAATAGACCAGAACACATCATCTTTTTGGTTTTTTCCTTGTTGTTTCTGTCCCTGTCAATCCGATGTTCTGCAAAATGTACAAAGCCTCCTTTAAATATTTGGGTCGGATTCGATCGCTTTATCTAATGGAAAAGTTCGAAAAAGAACGAAAAATAAAACTGTGCCTTTTCGTGATAATATTTATATTCTGTATTAGTGATGTATGAACTTTGTACATTTTAGGTGATAGCGGCATGTTTGTTATTTTTTTTCAAATTTCTTGAATGATCATCGGTTGACTTTGAACACTAGAGTGAATGTTGGACATAAATGAACTTGAATTAATGACTGATTTGATGAGATATAAAATATTTGATTTGTTATCGTGATATTTTGTGCTTGCTTTAAATGGTAGACTGATTTAATGAGAGATATAATAATAAATTTGTTCTTATTGAGAAAAGCCAAGGGACGCCTCGGAATATTTATTGCTAGGAAGCGGTTCCCTTGATATTGCACTTAAAACAAGACGCCCAGGAAGGACAGTATGTAGCTTCCTTCCTCTGAAATGACCTTGAACTCCGAAATTGACCTATACTCTTGGTTCCAAAATTTGGAAAACTACAATGTCCTCGTGACATATAGTAACTATCCATCGTGCCCGTTCTATAGGTTCTGCGAGTATTTTAACACATATCTAGATATGAAAAGCAAATTAGTTACTTGCAACGACCCCGATTGATAGATATGAATAAGTAGAATTTTGGTTACATAATTTGTGTAATCAATTATTTAAAACTTGTGGACGTGTATGTACTTATCAATTAATATGTCATTGCAGGAAATAGAACATTACATATGTTTTTGGATGGTACAATGGATTTTCAATTGAAATAATAGGGGCAAAAATATCTAAAAAGAAAACTGAATGTTCTGTTTTAGTTCTGAATCATTGCACCACGGGATTTCAGCATCTGGAAAGAAGAGAAGAAAATTATGATATAGGGTGAGGAAGCCTAGGGTTTATCTTCTTTTTTTTTGGTTAGTGGGCAATTGGGGCGCATAATTAAAACTAGGATCAGTCAAAGATAAACAATAATTTCTTCTTTAATTGCTTTGACTAGGCTTGCATGGATTATAGCATGGATCGTAGGAGCCCCTAACCATGTGCTCCCATGAGAGTTTTAATCTTCTTGCCATGTGGGAGCCAGTGCAAAGCTGAAAACCAATGATAACCATTAGACCCCCTTAATGACCTCTTTGCCCTGGGCAACAGGGGACTTATCCTGTCATAATTTGTAATTTTGCTGCCCATGGTAGGGGCAATCTTGGGACCCAAATGACCAGTGGTAATAATTATGCAGCTTCTTGGGAAACTAGCTGCAGAAAGATTTGGGGGGCAGCTCTATAATGATCCAGACAGCTGAATTACATAGGGCAATGCTAAATCTTTTTATTAAATTTTTGTCTGGGACTGTGATTTGATTCTGTAAAATCAGTAGCCTAGCATGCTACTATAAATTTATATACACTATATGCTGTCTCCTGCTATTTGTGGGCCTTCCATTGCTCCATCATTGAAGGGGACAAAGTATATTATAATGCTTGAATGGTTAATGTAACGAAGGCAAAGTACATTGGCTTGATCCGGTCATAAATTGATGGAGGTAAACTGAAAGTATTCCATTTTGGTGGAGGGAAAGTGAGTTTTTCATAGGATGCATGATCTCTATTTTCAAATTAGTGGAGGTAATCTAAAATTATAATTATGGATGAAGATTACAGTCAAATAAGAATTGTCGTGACCATAAGGTATCATTTGAGAATGGGCATGAGTTAAAAGGTTGCACCTGAATTGACCGCACATTATTTTTGTGCTACTACTTTGTATGTGTTTGATATAAATTCTTTGTTCAGATGTAGCTCTATGGTTGTTGCGATTCTCATGTCGTACCATACAATATTCCTATCTCTAGAGGTACTATCCCAAAGGATTTTGGACAAGTTAATGCATGTTTTAAAAGTTTACGGTGCGATAAGACAAAATAAACTTTGACAAGCATATTAGTTTAAGAGACTAAAATGGACAATACGTAATTTCGTCTCATGTACCTCATTTCTGGATGAGCTCTTCATGTTATGTTTGTTCGTGGGAGAGTTATATTGTTTTGGTCAGGTGCTAGTCGAGAATGTCTTCAAGTAATATCCATATTATGCTTAGAAATATTGCCACCTCAAAAATGATACATTAAGAGAAAAACAAATACAAAATTCATATTAGAAAACAAAGCAAAAGCCCCAAAAATTTTCTGTACTTCCCTGGCTTGCCCGAATTGCCATCATCGTTCATCAAACAATTCGAATCATGCTGTCATTTATTGGAGACTCTTCAACCTGAAGATTTAACATATGGCAGGAAGAGATCAAGAAGGCTGGAAGTGTCTATCAATTAGTCTTGAACAATAATCATCTTGCTGCATAATAAACAACTATAAAAATGATCAGACAAACAAAATTTTATGCGTACCCACCCGATAGTAACAGAAAATGTACAAATAAGACAAGACACAAACAAGACAACACGAGATCCCTTGCTTTCCTATTCTTAGAACTTAGTTACCCTTTTGATGATTCTTTTTTCTCCGCTTGGGAAAGGTTTTCCCTCCAAAATCACTTGGCCAAATTTTAGATGCTTGGGAAAATGTTTGAAATTGAGGAAAAGTGAGCCTTCAGAAGGCTTGGATCCCTTGGGCTTTCAGCTTTCTTGACATGCAAGTCTTAGGATTTAGTAATTTCTTTTCAAAACTACCCTCACTAATATTTTGATTTTACAGTTTTGCTCTCATTGTAACTGTTCATCCTCTTGCCGTGAATGTGGCTAGTAAGGGGTTAGCAACAATCTGACGAGGGGTGGTCGAGGTCACACGAAGGAAGCGATGGTCATTTTAAGGTCACGTGATCGACCCTTAACAAGTTTGTGCAACCTAGGCAAGGGCCCTCTGGGTCACACAACCCACGCCGGGGTTGTCGACTCAAGGTGGCTCTCGCTAAGGGTCATCAAGGGCTGCCTAAGATCATGCCACCTCAAACCACGGCATTGGCACTACATATTAGTCATTGGTGGCTTAAGCCGTTCCCAGCTTTAGCAAAGAGTTTGAGTTTTTCTCCTTTTTAATAAAAAATAGATATAGTCCATTGCAAAAATTATATTTCCAAGCACTATTTTGCCTAAATAGCTTTACAATGGACTTATAAATTACAATTTAACAAATACCAATTCCATTTCGAAAAATTCTTTTAACTTAGTCTTTTGTATTTTTCTAAAAATTTTCCCCAAAGGTCCAACCAAATGTGACTTTCTTCTGCTGAATAATTCTCCTGGGATGATAACCCGCTAGAATGGGAGACCACTAATCACTAGGGTAATGACTTAGTAGGTTCGTGTATCTTGTCAGTCGTGACCCAGACTTTTGGCACCTTGATGGGGGTGAGAATGATGGTGCCGGGCTACTTCTAAAGAATGGGTCATGAGTGGTGCTATGTGACAACCTTCCGAAATAAGAATATCTTATGGTAGAAGCAGAATCCTCAAAGTAACATCCTCATAATAACCACGGTGATGGAATCGAAATCTGGATTGACTTGGTGAACCTGAGCCGTTAAAGGGCCAACAAATACCCGGAAGGACCTAAGCGGACCCGATTTTACAAGCAGCACGTCAGGTCCCAGGTTCGGGAGGGGCAGATTTCCAATCCGTCGTCTCGGGTGTTCCCGGACCAATACGGACTCAAATGGCAACGAATCCAATATCATTGGTGATCACCTCCGAGGCTAGTTTTTAATGGCATTCAACTCATACATTGATTCAAACTAGGAATAATTGGTTTCGGGATGGATAGGTTCTAGAGCTAAAACCTAAAACTTATCTTGTTATAATATGTTCCCAATTTTTTGACCTTGAAACCTACCATGTTTATTTGGAACTGATTTTGGAACCTACCTTGTTTTTACGGTTCAGTTCTAGGGTTTACTCAAGAATCTATTTTATATTTTTGGTTCATTTTTTACAGCAAAACCATATGAGGTTATGAGTAATAAAATGATTCAAAGTAAAAGATGAACAACATACATTTTAATTCTCCAAAAACATTAATCCGTAAGATGAATACGTAGTCATGTATAATTATAAACGATAAAAAGTTTAAACATGTAACATAAAACTTAAATTATAAAACTTTATTCCCCATTCATCCATAAAAATTTAAGGAAAGAGTAAATACTAGTGAAGAGTTATGAGGAAGGACAAAGGATGAAGGAATTCTAAAGTTACAAGTTAGAGGAAAAGAATTTTGACTTTTTAGTTTATAAAACTAGTTCCGAAACCGTTTCCAAAATAGGGCGTTGTGATTCAATTCTCATATGGGTATTCACTCAAAATCTATTTCTGAATTGTTTACAATCGGTTTTCAAAATTTGGAACCTGTTCCCGAACCGATTCCAACAGGATTGGGTTCTCGAACCTATATGGGGGGCTCCGGTTCCTAGGTAGAATCAATTTGGTTGCACACCTCTAATTCAAACTAACAGTGATTGGTTCCAAAGTGAGTTGGTTTCAGAGCTAGAATCTAGAATCTACCTTGTTATAACCGTTTCCTAGTTTTTGAATCTCATAACCTATTTTATTTACTTGGAACCGATTTTGGAACCTACCCTGTTTTTTCCAATCTGCGTTTAGGGTCTATATGAGAACTTGTTTGATTTTTTGTTCCTTTTTTTGGTTCATTTTTTTATAGCAAAACCATATGAGGTTATGAGTAACAAAACAATTCAAAAAAGATTAATTGGATAAATTCTAATCAGTCAAAAACAATAATACATAAGATGAATACGTAATCACAAAAATTTATAAACGATAAAAAGTTCAAACATATAATATAAAACATAAATTATAAAACTCTAATCCCTATCCATCCTTAAAAATTTAGGGGAAGAAGAAATACTGGTAAGGAATTGTAAGGAAGGATGGAGAACAAAAGAGTGTTGAGGTTACAATATAGGGAAAAAGAAATTAGGATTTTTACTTTAGTTTACAAAACCAATTCCGAAAATGGACAATCCGGTCCATTCTTGAGTAGGTATTTACTCAGAACCTATTCTTCAACCAATTACAACCGATACCAAAGTTTGGAATTTGTTCTCAAACCAGTTCCTATTGGAACTGGTTCTTGGACCTGTTTTTTGAGCAGTCCCATTCAATTTATAAGTAGAGCCGGTTTGATTGCACACTCCCAATTCACACTGCAATCTCCAAAAGGGCCTTATTTTCCGCAACATGCTTAGACAAACTGTCCAACCTGTTCTGTTTTAATCATCAAAACTTAACTTCCAGATACTTTTTCACCATGTCCTTTTGGCACACTCAAAAGAGCTCTGGACCGACATGCTCTCCTCGTTTTCGCAAGACCATGCAATATGCTTTTTCTTTCTTCTTTTCCTTCCTTTGCGCCTGACCACCCCCTCTTTTTGCCGTACTCTCTGGGATTTCACTCGAAAGCTCTCGTGAATATTTCTGGCTCTCTCCCAGTTTGTCCCCGAATCGCCGCATTGTGTGTCCTCCCTCTATATTTCGAGCGGAGGAGAAGACCCTACTTTCCCTCAAAATGTAATCTCATTCAGCCATTCAATTCTTTCTCTCCCCGCCAGTCAATCTTCCTTCCATTTCGGTGTTGGCCTAGATTGAGCTCTCCGATCGTTCCTTCCCTTCACTCATTCACTTTCCTAAGGCTACAAATCCTCACGATCTTTCCCGAACTAAGGTATCATTCGATTGGAAAGAGAACCAAACCAAATATAGCATCATATCATACGGTATAATTATACAAATGATATATGAACTTTGACCTAATATGCAATATTATTACTAATCTTTTAATTTGTTTAATGTGGTTTCTAAATTTTTAGTAAATGTTCAATCTAGTTCATAGATTATATAAAAATAGCAAATGTTATCCTTCCATTTATATTTAAGTTAATAGAATTTGCTTAATTGACTTCTAGTCTGTTAAGTTTGAATGGTAGACAACAAAATAATGATATACGTAGATATCCACATAAGATATTCAACTCAAGTCAAGATATAATCATTCATATTATCCAAATTGGCTAATGTCTTTTTTTGTATCCATTGTTCAAATGTACTAGCTTGGAAGCCAAATCAACAGATTATGTTAACTTGAATTAATTGAAGGACAACATTAAAAATTTTATATAATATAGAGATTAAATTGAATATGTATCAAAAGCTCAAGGACTTCATTAAGAAAATTTAAAATTTATAGACAACATTGCACATTGAACTAAAGTTTAGAGAGCACATTAAATATATTTAAAATTCATAAATGACATTACATATCAAGTTAAAGCTTAGAAATTCTTTGTGTCATTTTCTCTTCTAGAATTGATGATAGAGAAACAACCAAGAGAGATGCAGCATGTCATTTCTTTTAGCAGTAAACAAAAAAGTCTCTAATTTATAAATGCATAGGAATGCAGTGAAATATGAGAATGCAACAGCATGCACTATTTGTATTTTTGTTTAGAGGTCAAAATCTGTCATTGTTGGCAGATTGGATCCCTAAATTTCCTTAAATGTGAAGGTGACATTAGGAGAAAAAAATTTAGATGTCAACAAGTAATTTGCACAGAGCTATGTAACAAGAAAAAAACGTAACACTTTAAATCTAACCTATCACAGCAAATGGGAAAGCAGATTGATTGAAATCACATCACTAGCGACATGATTTTAACTTGCGCATGATCACATCATATGAAAATGAAACTCACTCTTGTTGTGTTCAATATGTTATCAAGTCATGTTAGGAATTCTTATTCCCTTAATTTAGGATAAGAAATACTCAAAAGAACCTACGATCCGGCTAAACAACCTTTTGTTTTAATGTCCCTTGAAGATGAACAATAATTCTCAAAGAAGTAGAAATAGAAAGAAATATTGAGCCATATTCAGAAAAGTATTACGAGGACAAGAATTAAAAAGAAAAAAAGAAGAAGAAGAAGAAAGGACTAGTACCATGTTCTGCTGGTCTTTGTGAGATGCGAGAGATGGGGACAAGAGTTAAAAATAATCTTAACTTTGTCATTGATGCCAAGATCTTTGGAGAGAGAAAATCTTTCACATTATTCATTAATGACACTAAATTTCTTCATCTATCCAGGAAAAGGAATAGGAGAAGAAAATTAAACTAAATAAGAAAAAAAAACATCTGAGGACGTAAATGCATAGACCTATTCCTAAGGGACAACCTCAAAATCATATCCACAAATATATCAACAACAATTTCTTGTGGCCTCCGTATTTAGTTCAATGGAGTTTTCTTGAATAGTTTTCTTCCTCTATAAATTGCGATGGGCAATCAAAAACTCTTATCATCTCAAAGGACCTGAAACTCTCTCTTTCTCTCTGTCTCTCTTTCTCTCTGTCTCTCTCTCTCTCTCGCCCCTTTTTGTTCCTTGATAAACTCCATTTCTCTTCAGCTCTCTGTATCTTTCCTCCCCTCCATTTATGCCAATTTATCTTGCACCCTTCCATCCATTGATTTTTGAGGAGTTCCTTTTCAAGGACAGGTCAAAATGCCGGCTGCCGTAGTACATAATAATGGCGGTGATGACTTGGAGTTTGAAGCTAAGGTCACGATCTATGTGATCATCTGCGTGATCATTGCCGCATTCGGAGGGCTTATGTTCGGTTATGACATCGGAATTTCAGGTTTAACTTACTCTTTTCCCTATCATTATTTCGTTTGAATATTTGTTCCCCTTTAGAAAAAAGATTTAAATCGGCGGTCCGAAAAATTGTTCACGGGATCTACTCAGGTGACAGACATAAAGTGCACCTTATTTTAGGGTTGACCCTCTAAACAAATATTGTTCTAAAGTACTATAAATGTCTCTTTTACTTGGTAAACTAATCCTATATTGCCTCCAAGGCTACAAAGAAATTACCATATGACTGTAATTTTTTCAAGGGGGGGCAAAAAGTTTATTTTGCATGATTTTCGGAATATAACTTCTAATAATTTAAAATTTCATTATAATTTTTAAAAAATGATAAAGCACAATCGTCTTTCTTCACGCATTAGTCTTTGTATTTTTTGCTAGTATCTTATAAGAAATGCTTTTATTATATGAAAAGGGCGAAGATTGAAACATCATAGATGGTAATATACTTAAATAAAATGTTTAATTTAACCGCTGTTAGTTAATTTTAATAAAACACAGGAGGTGTGACATCCATGGATGACTTCCTGGAGAAGTTCTTCATGAACGTGTACCAGAAGAAGAAGCATGCCCGCGAAAACAACTACTGCAAATTTGATAACCCGCTTCTGCAGCTCTTCACGTCATCGCTCTACCTCGCTGCTCTCGTGGCCAGCTTTGTCGCCTCAAGAATTTGCACGAATATGGGCCGGAAGCCGACCATGCAGTTCGCATCGATCCTCTTCCTTATCGGCGTCGGGCTTCAGTCCGGTGCCGTCAACATCGTGATGCTTGTGTGCGGACGGATCATGCTCGGCATCGGTGTCGGTTTTGCCAATCAGGTAGAAAATTTAGCCAATCAGGGGTAGACATCTTTTAAATTTTCTGAGGCAAAACCAGATGAGATTCAAATGGCAAGTACATATGAGCAATAAGAGCATAAAATACCATAAAAACAATTTTGTGTAAAGCAACAACAGTAATGCTCTTGTCAACCTTCACATATGGTTTCTAAGATATATTTTTGCTGGCTATGAATGTTTCCGATTCTTTGCAGGCAGTGCCTCTATTTCTATCAGAAATAGCACCAGCCAGGATGAGAGGAGCGCTCAACATATGCTTCCAGCTCTTCATCACCATGGGGATCTTGGTCGCCGGCGTCATCAACTACGGCACCTCCAAAATCCACCCCCATGGATGGCGCATCTCCCTTGGCCTCGCTGTGGTCCCCGCCGCCATCCTCCTCATTGGGTCCTTTGCCATCTGCGAGACCCCGACCAGCCTCATCGAGCGACAGAATCTCGATGAGGGCAAGGAAACCCTCAAGAGGATCCGGGGCACCGACAATGTCACCGCCGAGTTCGAGTCCATCGTGGCTGCAAGCGAGGTGGCCCGCCAGGTCAAAAACCCTTTCCAGCAAGCTCATGAAGCCCTCGAGTCGCCCCCCGCTCGTCATCGGAATCCTGCTCCAGGTGTTCCAGCAGTTCACCGGGATCAACGCCATCATGTTCTACGCGCCCGTCCTCTTCCAGACGGTCGGGTTCGGCAGCGACGCGTCGCTGCTCTCAACAGTCATCACGGGTCTCGTCAACGTGTTCAGCACGCTGGTCTCGATCTACACGGTTGACTGGGCGGGGAGGAGGGTCTTGCTCCTCGAAGCTTGTGTTCAGATGTTCCTCACTCAGGTGAAGAAAACTCTTCAAGTGATTTATTTTAGTCCTATGTTCATTTGGATAGTCCCACGATACCACAAGCCGACAGTGACATTGTGCTATGATGCTGCAGGTTGTGATTGGCTTGATCCTCCTGATAGACCTGAAGACCACAGGCTCATTGAAGCACGTGGAAGCCCTAATTGTGGTCATCCTGGTGTGCATATTCGTGATGGGATTCGCGTGGTCGTGGGGCCCGCTAGGGTGGCTCATCCCGAGCGAGACGTTCCCCCTCGAGACCCGGACCGCCGGGTTCGCGTTCGCCGTGAGCACCAACATGCTCTTCACCTTCATCATCGCCCAAGCCTTCCTGTCGATGTTGTGCAACATGAAGGCCGGGATCTTCTTCTTCTTCGCGGCGTGGATCTTGATCATGGGGATGTTCACGCTCTTGTTCTTGCCGGAAACGAAGGGCGTCCCTATAGACTCGATGGTCGAGAAGGTATGGAAGCAGCACTGGTTTTGGCAGCGGTACATGACCGATGTGAACGAGGAAGAAATGAAGGAGCAAGTGCATCCGAAAGTGAAGTAAGCTACACAAGGATTCACATGAGGGTGGGACGGGACTAGAGGCAAAGTCATACGCATTCGACCGTACGTGAAGAGTAAACGTACATAGTTGTTGACCTAAACCTTGTTAAAATATTTAGATAATAAATCACAAATTCACCAACAAGCTTAACTTTTAGAATTGGTTCAGACTCTTATTTACCTTTCCAATTGCATATCTCCACCCATTGGTCTTAGAATAAAGATCAACCTAGGTGTGAGGAGGAGCGTACATAACCTGTTTCGGTCATGTTTAATTTAATGCATTTTCTTCAGACCAAAATAGATTCACATAGCTATACAAATGTGAGGTTTGTCTCAATTTTGCCACATCTCGATATTATCCAAATATTCGAAATGATTGAACAACCGCTCACTTCTGACGTTTAATTAGTTTTTTTCTTCTCAATGTTAAATTTATTCAAACTGAACGGACACTCCTATCTATTCAAACACCAACTAGATCTCATTAATATGCATGTTTTGAATCGGTAATCCATTAATATGAGATGTCGTGTAAGAGAAAAATAAGTCATTTTTATAGTGATAATGTATTATAATTTTAAAGGAGAATATCATATCGGTGCTATAATGTTAAGTTTTCCAACCACATAAAATATAAACAAAAAAAGATGATTTTTCAGTGTACAATAATCAAAGCTATATCTAAAATAATTCTGTTCAAAAAGTGAAAAATAAAAATAAGTAAAGTATAAGGATGTGTGTTTTAGCTAATTTGTTAAAGATTTTATTGCGAGTTTGAAGATTTCTAGATAATCTCAGTGCTTTATTAATATTAGAGTAACCAAAGTCATTTATTCCGTCTAATCTCATTATGATTAAAAGAAAATTTATATAAATCATGTTATCAATTAAGTAATATATAAACATTCTTTTTACTCTGCGAAGTTGTTTGCTCGGTGTATTTTTTATTACACTAAATCGATTTACTTAGATACAAGCATTTATGCTTTAATTAGGAATAATATATTTTATCAGCAACATGTATATTTATAGGGATTTGAATTCTTTTTTTTCTAGGTTAACTTTGTCTGTAACTAATTTGATTTTAAATATTAATCAAGTGAAATTTATTTATGTGATTAAATTATCTAACTAAAAATCACAAAAATATTTAAAAAATTAAAAATTTGTTATCAATTGAGATAGACCAATTGAAACGAAAATTATTTTTTTGATTTTTAAAATCTGAAAAAATATTTACGTGAGATGAAAAATTAAATGATTGAAATAAATTTTTTTAAATGTGAGATGACATGAGCTATAGTTTAAAAATTATAAATAATATTTTTATGAAATGCAGCATAATATTTCAAAAATGGGAATGTGCACTAACAGAAGAAGTTAAAAGTTTTTCTTTCTCAAGATACATGGCACCATTTTAAAACTTTCAAATGTCACATTAGTGAAAAAGAATCAAATTTAAAAAGAAAAACTTATTAAATTTGTGTGAAAAGAAAAAGAAGCAAAAAAGACAAAGAAATTATATGAATTAAAGTCACTCCATTGACTAGGAGGCTTGGCCACCTGACCATCAACGGCTTCTGCAATGTCGCCACAACTTCCAGTGATCAGCCTCACCACCGATCGCCCTAGATCCGATTCCCACCATCAACCCGCCACGACCACCAAACGAAGCTTAACGTTACCACCCACAATATCAACCTCAACCATCATCATACTAGACCCTCTCAACCAACTGCAATATCAACCTCAACCACCATCATACTCAACTCACCACTCTCAAAGTCTCTTTGTGACATCAACAAAATTCTTGCATCAATTACTATGTAGGAATTTGAAGACAATAAATGTCTAAAGTGAAAATTTCAATTGGTTATTAGTATTGTATTAGAAGGTCCAAATTGTATTTTTCATAACCATAGTTATCGGAAAGTGATTCCATTAGGGCTAAATTAATGAAAATTTGCCCTTGGGTCAATTACTTAGAGTGACGGTCATTGATTTCATGCATAATAGTTGTGAAGGGGACTTATATGCTTCGAAATTATATAGTTGATGATTTTCAAGTTTTGCATTTACAGAGTTGTGATTCTCTTGATGTATAGTAGTTTTTGCAAAATATTTTGGTGAGTTCAAAATATTTTTCTAAGTTATTTGTAATACAAAAGTCATTGATTTCTTTATTTACGTACTAATTACTTAACAAAATATTTACCTTGGATTAAGCCTTTGGTTTCTCTTTAATGGCCACGCACATTTCTTCATTTTTCTTACTGAATATTCTAAATCCCATGCTATTAGTGAGACATCGAATTTGGTCAAGTACAAAATTATGTATTACATCATCTATGTTAACCTTAACACATTAATGCTTTGATGACTCACCCACCTAACTTGGTCAAAGAAGAAGTCATCTCTCTCTCATTTCAATCAAAATATCTCCTTGTAGCTAATTTTATTAGGCTACTTATACCCTAACTACTCATTTAAGGCAATTTGAAGCATTTGTATTGGAACATATGTCATTCTACTTTCTCACCTAATGATTTTAATTCAGGGACATTTATTAATTTAGTCTTGGTTAATCACTCTTATCCCTTATAAAACTTATCTTGGCATTGTAATTGGATCTTCAAGAGTTTTCAAGTTTCAAAAGTAGAAGTCCCCACTTCATTAATTTTCAACTTTTAACTTTTAACTTTTCTTCGACTTTTGTTTTCAAATTCCGCAAGTAAAAACGAAGGTCCCACACTCGTGTTATTAAAGTTTCTCTCTCAAATGTTTCAAAGTGTTGACAAGGTGAGTGATTGAATTCCACTACTTTTTACTTATGGGTTTTGTTGTTTTAAAAACAAGAATCGTTGATTTTCGGTTTTGTTTATTTTGTTTGAAGGTAACTAAAGCTTCAAGTAGTCAAGTTCTATTCAAAATAAGTAAAGACTCTAGAAGTTGCGTAAGGTTAATCTACTTAATACTTTGAATTTGGTTAGTTGATGCTTATTAATTTAGTTGAATTTGATGTTAAGTACAAGTAAGCCCTAATAATGGCACGTTGAGATATAATATTGATTTAAATTATTTTAATGAGTTCTTGCCTAAAAGGCATTTGATTTATGTTGATTTGTACAGAATCAGTTATTGAATCTAGGACTAGATAGTGACCTGCGACAATTAATTAAAGGATCCAACAGTCACCTTCATAGTGGATTCCGCAAAAACATCATCATTAGCAGCAGATTAGACTTAGAAAAATTCGTATGGACAACGCCGAGCCGAAGCCAAGCTACGAAGAATAGGTATACTTGGAAATCTCTTACTCTAGCCCACAGGTCTGTGTCTTAAGATTGTGGGTGTAGGTACTTACAACTCTTATATTGCGCAATAGCATGAGACAGTTTTATAGAGTCTCAGTTGAGAAAGTTTGCAATGTACATAATCAGTTATTAAATCTAGAACTAGAAAGTGAACCACAAGAATCAATTAAAGATTCCAACAGTTAACGTCAATTTGAACCCCTATTTCAGATAAGGGCCAAGTATATGAGCTATTTTGTGACATCCCAGGCTTGACGTCGACCTGATTCATTTATCTCGTTTAAATGCACGCGCAGAAGTGTAAACATGTCAACCCCAATCCATAAAATAATGGGAACATGGGATGCATGACTTTTAAATACACTATTTGTATTACATCAAGTTTACATTACAAGCTCGATCTTTCTTTCTAGGCTATTACATACAAAAGGTTGGGTTTCCTTAGCTCCACTACTACCGCAACTATCCAAAATTGGAAACCATTTCCGCTACTAGCTGGTACTAAGGATTGGAGTCCATCCTGTTAGACGTTGTCCTACTACTTGGGTACATTGGCCCCTTAAAAGCGTGAAGGGGGCAGATGAAGTCTCGGACAAACTAGACATACTAAGCATCATAACGGTCATGGACCAACTCAATCCATCCCTTGTCAATCCAAATGGTAGTAGTATACTTCCGATATGTTATTCAAGCTTCGATATGTATTACAAGGAGACCAAAGCGTATAGGAGGAGAGTTAATTTATACTTACAAACTTGTAAAGGTAAAGGAGTGAGTCTTGGGAACTCAATAAGTAAAACTCTCAACTCTCGGCTGGTAAAATATTTCTTTCTTAAGAACTAGCTAGAACATCTCATGTAAACAATGTTTGATGGCAAAATGATAGCAATTCAAATGCTACAACATGAGTATTATAAGAGTCTTACTTACTCAACGTTTGACTAGGTTAAGAACACATGTAAGCCAAACTTAAGCACAACCGGCACTCATGGAATTCACTTAACACTGTCCTACCTCAACCAGGTCCTCTTGACTCAAACGAGGCTTTCGGCTTCATGTTGGGCATCTCGGCTCAACCAAGGCATCTCGGCTCAATTAAGGCTTTCGAGCTTATCCCACGCATCCCGTTGATGTAGGGGCATCTCATTTTCATTAACAAGGTATCCTGTTGATGTAGGGGCACCATCATCCACTTCACGAGGCGATGGTTCTTATTCTTCATTAAGTGATCATACGTATGCTATAGTAGCCGATTCTTTTTTTTTTTTCATATAGCCAACACTTCCATGGCCCAATAAGGACATGCTCATACATAATCGTGTGTGCTATGCTTTCTATGACTCGATTCTAATGATGCCATGCATGAATCTAAGGTTGAGGTTTAGCTCAATTGTCAAGTATCAAGGATCCTACACCAATCCAAGACATGATCTCGGTACACTTCGATGATATCCAAATCTTGTAGGCTTGAGCAATCCTCGTACCTGGCATGCCTCAATGCGGTCCAAGACCTCGTGGCCTAGGCAATCCTCGTGTTGTACAAAACTTGAGTTCCAAAACATCATCATATTATTGAATCACACCTTATGGCTCTAAGCGAATCTCAACTTGAGTTGAACACAAGTGATGAACCATGGCCTCATTCGGATTGTGAAAGATTCAAGCACATGTATTAGACTCATATACAAGCAAACATACACATAATCTCTCATACTAACCACGGCTTGTCAAGAGAAGCCACCTGGACTTAATGATGGAAATGGCAATACTAAGGAGAAGGAAGAAGCTCCACTTTCTTGAACAAACCTTAGAAAATTAGAGAAATGACTTGATGGAGGAGGAGGGGCACACGAACAGAGAGAGAGAGAGAGAGAGAGAGAGAGAGAGAGAGAGAGGAAAGGCAATGAGGATGCCTAAGGAGAGGAAGGAGGAGAGGAGAGGAAAGGAGAGGAGGCCAAAATGGTGAGAAATGAGGAGAGGCTCCTCCTATTTATAGTTCTCGGCCCCATGATATTTTTGACCATCATCATGACCTTTGAAAGTTGAGGATAAGCCTTATCCATTGTTAGTAATGAAGCCTTCTAGAGAATTCCTCTCTTTTGACCTTTCCTTCCTCGAGAAGGCAGTTCGAAGAATTCTACCATTCAAGTTTGTTCCAGGGCCAAAAAATGGATCATATGACATACCTCGAAAAATCAAATTACATGTGCCCGGGATTCAAGCCATATACCCCAAATTCGCCAAAAACCATCTCCTTGGCTGGCCATTCGGCCATAGAGGGTTGGCCCTTTGGGTCGGTACAATCGGCTTTGGGACTAACCTTTGGGTTGGTCCTTGGGCCTACTGCTAAGCCTAGTGCGACTTTCGCCTCTATATTTGATCATTGGTCCTCGAATCGGTTTAAGGTCAACACCAAGGCTACCCATGGCCTAATACTAAGCCAAGACACTTATGGACCTTAGGGATTGCGAAGGAATAGCCAAGTCTATCCCAAGGCTCATTTCGATTAGCGCCTGATCTCTGTAAGGTTCATGGTCGATGCATTACCGATCCATGATCGGACATCACCAATTCGAGATTCCTTTCTAATCAATAAGAATTAAATAGGGAGTGATGCATTTTTGGTCATAAGACAATCATTTTTGGTCAAATCAAATCGTCCATGTATTAGTACATAGCCGGGCGGAATTACCCGCGGCCAAGCGCTATGACCGGTTAGATCGACCCATGACCAATTCTCGTGACCAAAAAATCATATTATGAGCTAGTAATCCAATCCCATCAATATGGTCGATATACTTTTCACGGCCAACATCTTGACCATTTCATGACCGGTCGGTTAATCGGACCATGACCGATCCTTGATCCTTACTGATTGAACCAATCGATCCACGGCCAATAGCCCATGGTTGACTCATTTAGGACCTTATGGCTGATTCTCATGGGGTCAGTTTCAAGGATGTTGCACAACCAATCTCTCAATCAGTCCATGATCGACTCTTCGATTGGACCATGAATGATTCCTTGGTTACCCTTCTAATCGGCCAATCGATTCAAGACCAATCCTTAGGATGCTTCATGGCCGATCCTTACCATCGATACACACCAAACTTATAGTCATTCCTCACTGGATCGGAATCGTGGATGTTACACTGATCATCATGTGCATTCTTCTAGGCATTGGAGTCAGTTTTGCCAACGAGGTATGGCAATGTGAATCCTCATCAATGAGCATATTGGAGTTATAATTACCATTTTGAACAAATTTTGCATTCAAAATGCAAATTCATAGTTCACCTTTATGAAAGGTGAATTTGATTCATTTTCTGCTTTAATCCCACAAATTTTGCATCCTAATGGCAATGCAAATCCTACAATTCTTTCCTTGTTAGGTTTGCCTTAATATGACCTTGAAAATATGGTTTTCAAACAATGGAGATTTCTTCAACGGAGGAAAGACCCATGTAACTTGGCCAAATTTCAAAATGTCCAACTAAAGCTCTCACCTAGTTATGAAGTACTTTAAGTTGGTTGAAATTGGATGTGCATAAATCATGGGCCTTCACAAAATTTGTAGCACTTTCCAATCTCTTTGGTAATAAATCATGCAGGCTGTCCCTATGTTCTTGTCGGAGATCCTCCTGTTCAACACAGAGGAGCTATACGGGAAGGATAGAAAGGTAACAAATAGTGCAAATCCATTTTTTTTTAAGCAAAAATTAAAAAATTATAAGTTGAAAGGATTCAGACATTTTTGTCTCGTCGAATTCCTTCGCCGTATCAAGACGTACACATGAACAATTTAAAAATTTGCAGAGCTCCTTCTGGTTCCATGACTTGATGCGGGCAGCGTCAAGTAGAGACTCCAGACTCGACCAGATGAAAGTAGCCTGCGAATTGGCCAGCCAAGTCAAGAACCCGTTCAGGAAGCTCCTCACGAGACCGACCTTGCCTCCCTTAATGATCGGGATCTCATTCCAAGTGTTCCGGCAGTTCACCAGGATCAAGGCCTTGATGTTTTATCTTCCGGTCCTCTTCCAGACATTCGGGTTCAAGAACGACGCACCGTTGTTGTCCTCCGTGATCACAGGGATTGTGAACGTGGCGAGTACATCCGTGATCTCTCTCTTTGAGCTGTTCCTGCTGCCTGAGACAAAAAAATGTGTCGATGGATGCGAGGCTCGTTGAGGTGTGAAGAAACTCACGGATGGAAGATCATTAACGATCGAACCATTTTAATGTGACTCAACAACAAGGACGTGTATACGTTGGAGACATGTTTTGCTAAGTGAAAACACTTGACATCACTAGCAAGCAATGTAAAAAGTACTGAGGTTTGATTTTCCCATTCAAGCAATCCCGATTACAAGGTCGATTTCACATCGGCATCTTGCTTAGAGATGACATACAGTCCGCAACCAAATACAATAAACATAGACTCACTCTAAAAATCGTTCGTGCTAGCATATGTATCATCACTATATCTTGATGAGTACTAAAAATTTACAGACTCTGAAGCCGAATTAGAATCCATTGCTTTGTCCATTCTTGAATGCGCCGTTGCCATTCGCTACCGGAATATCATCATCCATGAACCGTTTCCAGAGCCAATGCTGCATCCACACTTTCTCAGTCATCTCCTCGATGGGGACGTTCTTCGTCTCCGGGAGAAGAAAAAGGACAAACAGCGACATGACCAAGACCCACCCGGAGAAGAAGAGGAAGATGGCGTACTTGAAGTGGCACAGCATCGAGAGGAATGCCTGCGCGATCACGAAGGTGAAGAGCAGGTTGATGCAGACCGTCACGCTTTGCCCCGCCGAGCGCGTCTCCAGGGGGAACGTCTCACTAGGGATCAGCCACCCGAGGGGTCCCCACGACCATGCGAAGGCCGATATGAACGTGCAGACCAGGATGACCACAAAGATGGCGAACCCGTGACTGAGATTCTCCGAGTGGTCCTTGACTTTGATCCCGAGTATAATGGCAATCGCGGTCTGGGACAAGAACATCTGCACACCAGCTTCTAGCAAGAGCATCCGGCGACCGAGCTTGTCGACAGAGTAAATGGAGACGCAAGTGGACAGGACATTGACAGCCCCGATTATGACGGCTGAGTAGAGCGAGGCGTCGCCCCCGAATCCGACCGTGTTGAAGAGGACCGGCGCGTAGAACATGATGGCGTTGATGCCAGTGCATTGCTGGAAAAGCTGTTGCAATGCAAGAAAAATGTTCTTTGTAAGAAATCGAAAGCATCTATAACACATGACCTTGAGATCAAATGATAACATCAATTTGGAAACTTAATCCTATGTCTGCACTTCGTACATATGCTTAAATTGAGTCAATTCAATGTGGGGCATGAGACTATGTACCTGCAAGGACATGGCAATGACTAGCTGAGGCCTGTTCCTCCTCTTGAGGAGATTCCGGAACGGGTGCTTCACTTCTTTGGCGACTCGGCTTGCCTCGACAAGCTCCAAGTACTCGGGCTCGATGTTGTCGGTCCCTCTTATCTTTCGGAGGACCGCTTTGCCTTCTTCGTGGCGGCCGCGCTCGATGAGACTGTTGGGAGTGTCGACCACCAGGAGAGCCCCTACCGTTAGGAGAAGGGCCGGAATGCCCGCTAGCCCCAGGGACAGCCTCCAACCCCATCCCCCTTTGATCCTATCACACAGTTTTCACAGTTTTGTCAGGACAATCGAATCGAATCGAATCGGTTTAATTGAACAATTAGAAGTTCGATTTGATTTAGTTATCAATCCAGAATGTCTTGTATCAAATCAAGAAGTAAAGAAGAACAAGCAATCAGGAGGAAACTAAACTAGTGTATCATGCTAGGGTTCATTGTGATTAGTTGACTATTGGCAAAAATAGAGTAATCCGCAGCAAAACCTTTGGCAATTGGGTTCACATTTCACACTTTGGTTCCTAAATATCATCATCTATTAGTAAGACTTTATGAAAATCTATAAAGGAAACAATAATAGCACGATACCAGTAGTAGCAGCGACAACGACAATGACGAATGTTACTAACCATGCTACTTTTGCCTTGAGGTGTTCTTGGTCGTCGGCTCATAAAGAAAAAGAATGCGTTCATGTAATTGCACGGTTATTCTTCTAATTACATTCTATCCAATATGATCTCCAATCAACAAAGAAAGTAAATCTCGCGTTAGATTATTTAATATTAGAGTGTCAAATACATCACAGAATTGAGTATCTAATTTGCTAATCAATCTACGTATGAGTTTTCTTGCTTAAAATATGTACGTTTTTACTAGGAGTAGGAAAATTATTAAACCCACAAGTGACACATGATAAATTTATCAGGACCAATATTGATGAAAGGGCCCATTAATGCCAATGGCCTCAAAAGCTCCCATTTCTCATTTTTATATAGACATATATTGATTTAGGGTATGTTTAATAATTCCAATAAATTATGAAAATTATATCTATTCGGCACTTAATAAAAATAAGCACGTTCGACAATTACACCTGGTTTTGACTTTAAAATATTTAACTAATTCAAGAAATCGCTTAACTAGCCAAGTAAGGATGAATGTTCTTAATTAATTTAAATAGAAAAGAGATCCGAATTGGACATAGAATCTTGCCTTATATTACTAAAAGCCTAAAACTTACTGATAATATTCACAATTCTATATTCAACAAGAAAAAAATTATGAAACAATACTTGATATTTAGCTTTATCAAATATTATATTTTCATCTTTAATATTTAAAATGGATCGACACATATATTCAAACATAATCTTACCTAGCTCTTTACACAACCGATGCAATTTATCGTCACAATCCTCACGGATAAGGATAACTCTACTTGATACTAATCTTTTCTCTATCATTCCCGTGCCATCAGATACCTTAATTTTATTATCCAGAAACTTTATTATAAATAAAGAAGATCACTTTATTCTTTCTTATTCCTTTGCTTCTAAATTATTATTATGTCTTCTTTTTGGCAGCTTGCTCCGTTGCGTGCAAACCACTCAACAGTGTCAACGCACCCTATTAATTTCAGCATCTTAGCAAAAGAACAACGACGTGTCCGGTGCACTTTTATTCACACCGAAGAAAAGGGAATTAAAAAAGATAACTCGATTTAAAAAATGGGAGGGGCCTTTCCCAGGATCCACAGGTGTTGTTGTAACACAGAAGATCAGAAAAAATTTATGATAAAAAAGAGAGAGAAAAAAGTATTTTTAATAAGCAATTATTAGGAATATTAGGGATTGACTTACTTGTTAGTGCCGTAGTTGACGAGATTTGCGAAGAGTATGCCGATGGTAACGTTGAGCTGGAACAGTATGTTGAGCCCTCCTCGGATCCTCGTCGGCGCGATCTCCGATAAAAACAACGGGACCGCCTAAAAAAAAATATTATCGCGTTCACATGTTTTTGTAAGTACAAAGAGAATAAAGACAAAATTTGGGAAATTTCCTGATTTTCCCTTTTTTCTTACTCGAAATAATTGAAAAATTCAGTAATAACATGAATATTTTGTACGGTAGGTGCTCGAAAATCCAATCCAAGATTTTGGATTCTTCGATAATACCCATTTCACGTACAAATCAAATTGAGAATAGCACATGAATTTAGATATATTAAGGAATGACATCTGGAATTTGACAAACAGAATGAACGCATAAATCATATTAAAAAATTTAATTCAAGAGTTTAACAAATTAGATAAAGAAATATCGCATATATATATTTATAAAAATTCATCATTATCGGACTTGGACACTTCAATACGGGAAACTTAATCAATTCGAAACGGAGTAAATTTTTATCTACGGCAATTGATTAATTAGTAGATATGCCAAGTGTTGACTGTGACGTTTATGCTCAACCCAAAATCAGGGGAACCATATATCGTGGCCTAATGGGAAATCGCCACGATGATGATTTTCTTTTTGGCTAGATTAAATAATTAGTATTTGTTTTCAACTCCCCTGGCATGATAAGTTATACAATTATATCTTAGAAGTAGGAGAAACATATTCTTCGTGGGCAGTTGAATCGAATTTTGAATTTTAAGTCAAGTGAAAAGATGATTAGGCAAAATTTTTAAATTTTTTTTTTTAAAAAAAGTAGTATGAAACATTGGATTGGACTCAAAATATGGGAGACAAGAATGAAGTTTCACAAGAACCACTTTAATCTAGAACAAAGAAAGGCTAAGAAAGACTTGTCAAAAGGCCAAATGATGCAAGTAGCATATAAAAATGAGAGTGTTGTCGGCATCATCAAGGACGACTCCAAGATAGTCGATGTCGACCATGATGTTGCCTTTGGACCATCTGAACAAGAAAAGGATACCTAATGCATTGTCGCAATCAAACAGAGCAAAACTACCAATTAACAGGATATACCTCCATCTTTATGAAATTATTGGCGAATTAAGTTTAAAGAACTGGTAATCAAGATTTCGGTATCTGTTATAATATTTAAATATTAAGTTGCACTTCCTAAATTCGAATATTTTCCGGATCCTTTATCCAAAATAGGAGAATTTCAAGAAAAGTGTATGCTTAATTATAAAAATAAGTAATTTGAAGTGGGTAATGCAACCCACTTTAGATTTCAAAATCTTGGAATTTTACTAAAAAAAGAAATTTAATTTATATAATGTTGGAAATTAAAAAAAGAGATGGAAAAATTGATGTACTTGATGCTATGGCGGCCCCAAAAATTAGGTCTAGTTTAGGTTAGGCTTATCAAGAGGAGAATCACTTCACATGATCGAATCTGCTAGAGCATGGTTTCCTTCTTTCCTTCTTTTCTTCTTTTCCATAGGAAATTCTAGAAAAAAAAAAAATAAAGATTTCTTTTCCTCACCGGATGGTCAAACATCACCTTATATTCTTCCCCAGTAAGAAGACAGATTGTCATTATGAACAAATCGTCCTTTGCTCGGCGAGAATCCGGTCGCGACAACGAAAGCATCGCGTGACGACGGCCTTCCCGGACCACATTTCAAAGACACGATCACAACGTGCGCACGCCGGACATCATAACATGTAGGTGTTCGGATGGATTACCTGATTGGCGAAGCCGACGCCGCAACCGAGCAGGATCCGTCCGATGATGAGCATGGCCAGGTCCTGGGCGGCGGTGTTGAATACCACCCCGAGGATGAAGAACACGCCGGCGATGAGCATGGTGAGCCTCCTCCCGAGCCGCCTGGTCGTGTAGGAGGCGAAGAACGTCGCGGTCAGGCCGGCGAGGTACAGCGACGACGTGAAGAGCTGGAGCCCTTGGTTGTCGTACTTGCAGTAGTTGCTGTCAAGATTCTTTTGCAGCGTCCGCCGGTACACCACCGGGAAGAACTTCTTCAGGAAATCCGGCATCGACGTCACTCCTCCTGTGAAAAATAAGTAAAGATAAATCCCATTAGCAATAGCAAGAATGTCAAGATAGTAATTACCCCGAAAAAAAGGGAAATTATTAATTTCGCAGCTCAAAAAGACGAGTTATTCACTAATTTGTCATTTAAAATTACTGTAAAAAAGTTAACTAATGATGAGAAAATCAAAATTAATGAATTCCAATTCTAGTTTTTCATGGTGAGCACGTCAGCTGTCAAACTCATGACGTTTTCTTGCAGATTACTCCGATTTGGACTCCCTACCTGCCACCGACCCGGACAAGACCGGCGTTGCAGGGCAGCGTGTGAACATGAACTTTACCTGAGACCCCGACGTCGTAGCCGAACATGAGGCCGCCGGTCGCAGCCATTATGCAGGAGAGGATGACAATAGGCGTTATCTTCGCCTCGAACTGGCTCGCCCCCGGTGCCGCCACTGCGAAGCCTCCCCCCGCCATCTCGTACTCCGGCAGTCACAGATCCAATTCGTATGTGAATAACAAGTAATGGTCAAACTCAAAGCTCTCTCTCTTTCTTGGAAGAAGAAGTTATGAGCTTAAATGGCCATTGCACCTCTACAATGGAGGGGGGGAGTCATTATATATATATATGGCACTTGAGACTTAAAAAGTATTGTTAAAAGGAGTGCACTCCTGGGGACACATGGTACAAATATCTAATTCCGAGATTTGGAGGACATCGTCCAAATTTAATTGAACACAATTATGGGTTGGTCCACGTGGCTCATAGAATTAATTCTTGACACAACAATTTGTACATTTAATATCATTTCATGTCGAAAATAAAATAAAATAACACTTGTCTTATCCTCTTTTTATCGTAACTCAATAAAATAATTCTCAAGTTATCTTGATCGGTAGAATAAATTCTTTACTCTTTAGTATTGATGGAATCAGAATAGATCCCCTTATTCATTTTACTAGTCGAGTTTTGTATATTCTTCATTAACAAAATATTATTAGTTGGGTAGGTCTGTCGTACTGTAGATGCATATAGAATACAAGTAAGTTTTGATGGAGTTCTCAACTCGTGAGTTTACATGGGATCCACAGATTCTGAAGCTCCAAATGTATTTTAACGTAGGGATACATTTGAGATGTGAGTATGTTGCTCTGAATCAAGGCCCATTGCAAAGGTTGATGAGGTGACATTGACGTATGAGGTTTACAATGCATCTATAAGATAACTTGGCCATGGCATCCGTACTCTTGAACTAGCAAAACCCATCATGAGATTGATGTCTTCCAATTAATAAAAAGAAGAAGGATCACTTTCCCGGTCCCAAAAAAGATGCTGGCTTATCCCCATTACAAAGTCGAGCCAAAACCCTAGGCCATCATTGTCTCCCCTTCCCCTTTTTTGCCTTTGAGCATTCGACCAACACAGATTCCAAATGAAAGCGTCACACGTGTGGATTGTCGTTTCGATCAAGCAAAATGGTCACCGTGAAAATTTGGGTAACTCGGTCACTTTTCTCTGCGAATGGGAACTGCCGTGGCATTTGAATTTTGGGGAGGAACGAGATAAGGACCTGCGTCAGCTGCAACATTTGAGAGGTGCCACGTCGCGACTTGCGCGTGGAAATTCGTGGGGATTAACGTTTTAAGGTCAAATTGGGCGGGAGCGAGGATTATCTAAATTAGAAAAAGGCATCCGGAGAACGTGCGAGGTCGGTCCTCGGATTTGGTAGAGGATTCGTGATGGCGGCAAAGTTGAAAGTTTGTAGCACGACCGTGATGTGGCGAGTGTACGTTAGATTGATATAGACTTGGTTACAACCTAACTTGCTTGATTTCGAAAGAGCATGGGACGAGCATTGAGTATGCATTGAGGCAAGAGATCATTTGGGTCCGTTTCGATGTGATAGAAGCAATGAAAATGCAAATATTCAATGTGTTTAAAATTGATATGATGAAAGATTTCTCCAAAAAGAACAAGAATACACTCTAGGCAACCAGCAATGGACCCCAAGCAACAAAGAAACTTGGAAAATAATTAATGGGTCAAAACAGTGCAGAACCTAAAAAATATAAAGGCGGCTTCAAACCCATGAAAATGATGGATTTCGAGGTCTGAAACGACAAAAAAAGATAAGCTCTCTTGTTTGGGCAAAGCGTAGTGCTTGGAATGAATTTTCCGGATTGGTACCTAATCGAGAGTTGAGATCCTGCTGGACACTAAGGAAATTCCTCGTATGATCGCCTCTTTTAATTTTCTACTTATCCAAATGCTCCTTAAAGTCCGGCCAATAGCATCCGTATCACTTCTTTTGTAAGAGATAAACATAGTTCAAAATCATGAAATTTCCCACTAACTTCATCTCTAAAACAAGATATGAAGATCACTAAACAATGAGTCAATAAGATGTCTACATTAGCTCTCACTTTCTCCGGTGATAATGGTTCGCTACACCTTTCTTTTAAACCAAAGTCCATGAACACATTAGATTAACAAAAGTGGCCCTTCCACGTAACTCATGTTTTAGTCATCATGTGACATATAATATCATCAAAACCCTAGATTTTGGAGAGGTCGTAAGTTTAACTAGTTAAAACATTTCAGATACTCTTTTTTTTTTGTTTTAAAATAAACTTTTATTAGAGATAGCTCAAGGTCCCATAAAAATGGACTTATATCTATATTTCCAAAGGGAGGGAATATCCAACTAAGTTGTTTCTTTATCAATGTATTGCTAATTTAGAAAATGCCACGATAAAAAGGACCGGCTACAATCGAAAAACTTATGTGAACTCCATATTCGACATGATTGTAATTCTAAGTTTTTTAGAGACATTCCAATTTGAAAATGAAGAAGTATATCAAGACGAATTTTGAAAAGTTTTTAGGATGAGAGATGTGAAGTGGCGTCACGTCACGGCGGCTTGGGAGTTTAGATTGGGATATTGTTGTAATTATAACTAAAACAACATAAAATAAAATAAAAACTAGATAAATCGACGGCTCACCCAAAAAGAAAAAATGATTAATAATAAATTAATAAAATAATGCAAAAGAGAGAAGAGATTGATGGGCAGGAGAAAGGAATTTTGGATGGAAATAGTATTCAAATTCGCAATGGTAGAGAAGACATCGGAAGGATAGGGAATAGGATTCCGATGGGGATAGTACAAGATTCCATAACAAACGTGTCAATGATTAATAGATCATACGTTCCACCGTTGTTGGTTCTATAAACTTTCTTGCCATTTGGCGAATCGCAAATTTGGATATCATACTTTTTATAAAGTGCATTTGGCTAATGTCTGCAACTTCTTATCCATGATTTATAGGGAAGATAACACAAGCCTCTTGCTAATTACAATTGAAAGTTCAATTGTGATTAGATAGTCCTTTTTAAGTAGTTAAAACTCTTAAAGGTCTTGAACGATAATTGGTTTGATTGCGGAAGAAGAGATGTCATTACCAAACACTATATCTATCTCTCATCACCACATTGTTCACCATGTGATTTAGGCCATGTGACAATCCAGCACTGTTGCAGCTGCTTACCCATGACATCTCCAGCGACCTGCAATTTGCCCTCACATGCGATGACAACCTCCAATGGCGATGATGAGGGCTGCGGTGTCAACTAGTAGAGGCCAACGGCAATAACTAGTGTTAGGATTGTTTCAAGGACACGTGACGCAAATTTAACGACTGATAAATTGGTAATAGGAGATGGATGTAAATACCACATACCCTTTTTAATGGCGGTATATCTAGATTCCCATTGATTCTCATGATTGAATAGATCATTTCGATTCAATTCCAAGTGTTAAAAAAGTATTGTTACCCCTAATCAATATCTCCTATTATTAAAGGGTGAAGCGGCAATTCTATAGAGAGAGGAGCCATCTTTGACCAAGAAAATATTTCGTCAGACATCACGTTCTGGGTGATGTCAGACTCAATTATACCTCGTGCACTTCGTGCGAACTCTAGAAATGATATGATTGAGAGCAACCCAGCACTGGAAAGCCAAGTTCATTGAGATATGGATGATTACCTCCCACCCCACCAACCTTTTTATTAAAAAAAAAAAACTAATAATCTCTAGCCGACTTCTTGTGCAATTTCATTGAAGTCTGCAATACTCAGAAAACTTTGGTTAGAGGGCCCAACGTTTACTGTATCAGTCGTGATATCTCAGTTACATATAAATCCTAAGTGTCTTTTCTTTCCAAGAAGGATCTCTCACCTTCTAGAAACGAGTCAAACTCCACTCCTAGTCGATTTCCACTCACTTAGCAGAAAGAACAGGGGGGCATTGCACCTTTTCCCACCGAAAAGCATGAAGCTGATGGAACCCATAACCCTCTTATTTCCCTGTAAGGGGCCCCAAACATCATGAAAAACATTCAATGTGAACACTGAAAGGATTCACTGTCTGATGTGGAAATCTCATTTTGGACATGTTCCACTAAAGCCGGGGCAGGTAACATCAGATGCGCTTCAAGAAGACAGATTTGAAGAGATATTGGCATACACGCGCGGGGAGCTATCACACCAATTAGAGAGCACAGATAAGCAAGGGAGAGATGATCGGTTCTTGCATTCCGAAAGAATAATAATAACCTTTCACCATCATCCGAAATGTTAACAGTTGAGACTGGGGGCGAAAACCACCCAAAACAATGTTTACCCCATATATATAATGAAGATTGCAAAGCCTCGGATTCCTATGGTCGTCCCATTCCTAGATCTATACAAGCTTTGTAAAAGGACTCCTAATTCCCGGAGATCTTCAGGGGAACCTATATAGTGACCTATGAAGAGCTGTCACTATAAATCAATAGCTCTAGTTCCGTAAGGGGAAAGAAGGGGGGGAAGAAAGAAAATTGGGAAATATAAAGGTGGCACTTAATCGACTTGCTTCGTCAGACAAATCAGTTTGAATTCGTTGTCGAGGATGAGCTGCTTTTCAACTTATCGAGCTCCTTTTCTTGCAGTTTCTTCAGATAACTTTGAGCAGTAGAAGTTACTATCTTAATGAAGAAGTTCAGGAGCACAAGCCATACGATGCTGTTCCATATCAAAGCAAATGACAAATCCCATTTCTTCACCTGCAAAGCATACCATTATGTGAGTTGCAAGAAGATGCATGAGAGAGAGAGAGAATCTACAATATTGAATATGTAATTGTTTCTTAAAAAAAGGCCATACCTTCACATTTGAGGGCACAGGAGGAGGTGCTGTTAGATACTTATCTTTGACAGCATTGAGTTTGGCAATGAGGTTAGGGAGGACCGAAGAAAGACCAGGGATAAAGCTAAGTGCCCAAATCAACTCATTCTCAATCCAATTTAGTAGTTGATTGTTGCAAACTGATATAATGAAAACTGTCTGCAGAAGATTAAGGATCAAAGATAGAATGTCATCTAGTATCAGTGCATTAAGATATTGATGAAATCTGGAACATTGTGAATATTCTTTATGCCTGATTAACAAGTTGATTGTTGCAAAGATATATAGGCACAATATAAAATGCAAAAAATGCCTAAAACCAGAGAAATGAGGAAGTTCTGTTCTTAAAAAAGCATACATCGGCATGGGCAAACAGCCTGAAAGAGCACAGTCAAAAAGATTCTGAATACCTGAATGTGAGTTTTGATAACAGCCTTTCCAATCAATGTAGCGAGAAAAAACTCCCAAAATGGAATCCCAAATTGTCCGCACATGATGCCAGCAAGGTCAAAGAGAGGATTTGGAACCTAAAACAATATCCAGACAAGCAATATTAAGTAGCTGTCACTTACAAAAGAGGCTCACGTCACTAAATCAGGTGACTGAGTAGTAATAGCACAAATAAATAGCTTGATGAAGTTGTCAATGCTTGGGAGAAATCCCACAGAAGTAGAGATTGTAACAATCAAAAGATGACTCGCCATATATTTCAACAGATCTCTGTTAGGTAATCCTACATGACACCGACCATTCTGCAGGGTTTTCTAAAGGCACATGCCCATTACCAAACTAGCTAGTGAATGTCATGACAATTCCTCACTTAACCTGTTAATGCCAATCATCTATTTGCATAAGAGAAAAGATGCCCCCTCCCCCCTAAATTATCACTAAGGCAAGAATCCTTACTTGCATGAAATGCAAATAAATGTGGTCATACAGCAACAACTAGTAACCAATACACCACTAGAACAGAATACAGATGTGTCAAGTTCAATGAGATACGTAGATAGTTCAGATTCCATAATAAGATTGTATCCAAACAGGAGAAATTGACTTTGAAAAGTGAAATCACAAGGAGTTGAACTAACCGAGGCAAGCACTAAAATTGTGAAGAAATTCAAGTGTTGAGAGTGTGAGAGGAGCCAGCGTTTAATTCGTCCAAGGTAACGAGCTATAAATCCACCATCTTCACTAGCAGAAACATCCAATTCCTCCATGGCAGCTATTCTGCTGCCTGACAGCTGTGCTGCAAGCATTATCAAATTTGTTTTAACTCATACTCCTATGGAATAATACTTTAAGCAAGAGAACTGCAATCATTTGGCCAAACTAACCAATGAATTAACAATATGGTAGCAAAGGAAAATGATACATAACAAATGTACCATCATCACGATGCAAATTTCATTAAAATTCATGCAAACTGAGGGTGATTTTTTACATAATTCAATAGACTTTTTTTTTTAATAAAAAATAACAGTAAGTTCTCTACATAATTCAGAGGGTTCTGCTCTTTCAATCAGTACTGAAAAATTCCGGAAAGCATAAGTGATGGAATGGTCCCTTGTTGCATGAGCAATGAACCATCTCCTAGATTGGTTTTACTCATTCAACAGTAACCACCAAGTAGTAGAGAGCTTCAGAATGACAAGCTTCAAAGCAAAAAATATTGTTTGAGAACTATAACTTTCGTGGGTCCACACACCTGCCCTTGATATAAAATATGGAGGAAGCTCTCCAAGTGCAGTACCAATTCCCCACAAGACAGCCTCCACCTGGACCTGTGGTAAAATGCTGCCGAGGGGAACCCGCAAACCATGGACAGACGTAAACATAGCAGGTCCAAATTCAGAGCAATCCTTGTCAAGCCAAGAAGGAGCCCTTTTCAGTTGTATCGTATCATAAGGAGCAGTTTTCAGATCAACTCTCCCACATTGCATTGCTTTAATGGTGAACAGAGCAATATGAGGACCAAGATATAGGACAAAAGTGTGCAAACCAGATCCTGCAAAAATAAAATAAAAATAAAAAGCAGTCATCAGAGAAAAGCAGGCAAAATGCACTGGTCATCTTTGTCTGACATATTAAATGATTATAGTAATGAGAGTTATCAAGCCATAGGATGAGGCACAGCCAAGTCATTTATGTTTAATATAAAGAGAACGGGCACAAAGTAGAACTGGGCAAAATGCTAATCAACATAAAATGGGACAGCAATGCCCAAAAAGTGTCCAAGCAGCAACAGGTGATTTTGACTACAAAATACATTCCTAAACAACTGCACATTTTGATTTTAATATGTCTCAAATGAAAAGGTAAAAGCATGATAACACATGAACAAATGTTTGATCAGATCTTCACACAAGAAAAATTCCCAGCTGCACTCTAAGAAATGTAGTTACAGTGTACAGCCCTTGTGGATATGTATTACCATTGACTAATAGAAAACCAAACGAAACTAACAATCTTAATTGGGTGATATTGGCACCTTGGCATAGATGTGCCCTGTGGCTACTGCTCCATTCCTTGTGAGTCTCACCCTTATCTACTATATGTCATCTTAATACAGGTCATGGGAAGGGTGAATACCACTCACAAACCTAGAGTTACACAGAATCTCTTCTAAATCAAACAACGCAGAGCTATGCAGGATCCTTAATAGGGCACACCTCTCAGATTATTAAAAAGTCTCCAGACTCATCCATCTTATACATGGCTCAGAAAACACTTCCAGTTATCTGAGATTTTTTCATCAAGGATGCAGAGGATAACTCGAACATTCTGTAAGAAAGCAGCTGAAGCTTTATTTTTCCCAGTCTTTACCATAACCAACTTAGACTTCTTGTTTAGTCAACCTCTCATCCATTTAGTGCTAAGATAAAATGACATTTTTTATACGATGCACAAATATAGTAATGATTAAAAGGATTGCTTGAGGACCACTGCTAATATACATCATAAACATGCCACAGCAGAATCAGCTCTTATGAGACTTCATCACTCATATCAGATCACATCAAATGCATGCATGACTCTATGCTTATTTGAAAAAAATAACAAAAGAACACCTAGCATCATATCCAGAACTAACCCACAACACATCACAACTACTTTCATCCCCTCTTCTCCCAGTCCTGCCGCCACCACCAATGACAGAATATATGAAACACCATCAATCACTCAAAAGAAGATCGAAAGGACAATGAAAAAGAGTGGAAGAAAGCACATGCAGCAAATTCTCTCACATGTCAAACATGAAAATAAATCCTAAACAATGAGAAGACAGCGACATCAAATCTTCCACAAAGAACAAACAAACTCTCACAAATCGATGCACATACTGCAAGAAAATCAAACACTGAAAACTGTTTTCTCAAATGTTTCTGTTTCCTTTACCAGGGACTCTTAGCAACAATATTTTATGTCAGACAAGCTTTCCTTTGGGGTGTTTAAGGGGAACTTAATGTATTCTGTTGCCCCAGTAGCAGCAATGGAACAAATTTTATCCATATAAACTTTCCTTACCCAAACCAATTGAAGATGCTACACCAAGTGCTATCCACCATAAACCAAACTGAATATATTCAGAGAGCTCCTCCACATGCTGCATACAAAAAGCAGAAAAACTCAGAACAAAGGAACAACCAAGATATTTAAAAAGAATCAATAGTAGCTATCAGGGAAAAATCAAAATATCTTCATAAAGCTTCAATGCCCCCCCAACCCCCACCCCAAAAAAAAAAAAAAAAAAAAGAAAAAGAAAAAAAAAGGAAAAGAAGAAGACAAAATTATTACTAATAATTTGCTGTGCAATTACCAAAATCGGTGCAATATGATGATGGAGAATTCCTGCTGCATAAAGTAAAAAGGGGAGAAAAACAACCAGGAGTGGCGAGGGAAGATATCTGACATGGGCAGGATTTATAATCTAAAAATGAACTCCAAAATTACTAGTCATGGCAGATATTTGATTATAAGACAAAACCTATACATGATAGTATTTATCCCAAAGTGAAACACATCAAAGGCATCTTGTGTTTGAGCCTACTGCCTCTGTATCAAACATAAGCAGACAAACAGATACACAATGAACACGAACATGACACCACAGATGAACAAACTACAAAGAGATACCTTTTCATGGGGGCCATCAAAAGTCACAAGCAGAACCCCAAGAGCCACTGCCACAGTACTTAAAAGCATAAGCCAACCGCCATTTTTGAGAAGATAAAGCATTGATCTTTGAACACATTCGATTACAGCCAAAGTAAAGAACTTCAATGTTTTGATGGGCTGTGCTGTTAATGTCAAGTTCTCCAGTTCCAGCTGATGCTTCTGCTGGACTCCTGAAAAAAAAAGTACCATTCTTTCTTTAATTTGAGAGGCATCACGGTTTAACATATTAGAGCATAGGATATTTTAAAGTACCAGTGTTCATGCAATGAAAGAACAAGGAGCTTCAAAACTTCCCACTAAGAGAATTTTGAGGGCAAAAAAGCTCTACAGACATCCTATTCAACTGCAAAGACAATATTCACCAACTTAAGCTAATATTTTCTAGTACTTCCATTTGAAAATCTAGCCAAAGAAAAAAACTGCCTGACTTTTTTTCCCTTTAGTTGCTTGATATATTGCTTACTCAAACTTTTTTTCTAAAATGCCCCTTTTTCTTTGTTTCCCCAATGTATAATCTTCTCAAACACCTTATTAGCTTTGAAGCATGACTAATGGAAGCACTGAATAATGCATCATCAGTTCTTTCCAAATGACCACTAGGATCTATGAAGTAAAGAAAGGAAAAATAAAGTGCACAACCTGTGTACTTCAGCAAACACAAAACTTCCCCACAAGAATTTCAATTTACTATAAAATTGATCAACACTGACCCGATCCAAAACGAACTACAGCCCAAGGAATTCACATTAGATCGTCCACCATGTACTTTAATTGTTACAATCAATCATTTGACAGTGATAACAGATTCAACCAGTTCCTTGGTTTGTCTTCTCCCTTCTAGACCTACAAAGACTAGAAGCCAATAACTCCTCCGGGTGAAAATTATGACCTTCCACATGTCTTCCTAGGCCTCCATTGGCCCTGTATCGCTAAGTCATATCCTCCCACCTGACCGTCTTGTGATTGGCACATTACTTCTATGCACTACCTTCAAATTTTCTCTCGCTTTAGCTGCAACGAGAGCAACACTAGCTTTTTTCTGAATTCTTTTTGACATAGTGACATGCCTCCAGAGACCATACGGGCACTAGACTCTATGCAAACTAAAACTTCCAAAGCGAGAAACAGCACCGCAAAATCAACGACACCCATCCCTCTTGCACCTGATCTAAAGATTTCACAAGACTGCACTCACAAATGACAAGACTAGCGAGAAGTTTAATAACAAGTGCACGGCAATAGAGCATGTTTCCGATATTCCATAGCTAATTCCCACACTCAATTATCAAAATATTCAATTACACAGCCTGCCCAAAAGTCAGGTCAGCTGTATAACCTAGAGGAAACAATATGCAATCCGAAACTCCGTTCATCATCGGCAAACATGGGCGTACCCAAAGACGATAGCTCGCCACCGTTTGATTCACATTAAACCCTCGTTGATATTCCATGAAAAGCACCACTTAATCAAAAAAAATTAATCTATCTATCCGCAAATAACCCATCTCCACGGGAGATCCAGAAATGCTGTTCCCCAACTTTCATTTCGAACTTACAGACACTTTAAAGCTCCCGCATAAAGGGGGAAAAAAAGAAGAAAAAACAAACCCACCCGAGGATTCGGCAAACAAAACAAGAACGCGAATTTCGAAAGCAGACAACGCACGACGTAAAACGAACGACATTGCGAAAATCTAGAAGCTCGCCTGCAACGGACGAATCCATGCTCTGAGACAAAGCGCCTTCTCCGCCGGACCCCATTCCGCCCGCAACAACGCCGCCGCCGATCAAGGCCACCTCGCCCCTCACGAACTCGATCGAATCTCGCGCGCGCCCTCCCGTCGGTTCATCGGCCGCCGGCGCCGGCGCCGCGGAATCGGCGATACGGTAAGAGTCCGGAAACGGGAAGGGATCTGGGTATTCGGGAGAAGGATCGTGATGGGGGTGGCGGCGGCGGGATCTCTAAGGAAAAGGAGGCGTTCGGAGAGGAGCTACTGAAGATCTGCTGCTAATGGCGTCTCTCTCTTTCTCTCTCTCTCTCGCTGCGTGAAGAATCTCCATTTTAGATTTCTTTCGCCCTTGTTTTTGTAGCCTGTACTCTTTTTCTTCTTCTTCTTTTTTGTCTTTTTTCTTTTAAATGCTTTTGATGCCTTTCAGTTTTCCGTTGTTTTCATTTAAAATATCGCTTTTTAATATATACATTTAGAGCATAACACACGAATAGTTTTCAAATTTTGACTTAATATTCAATATAATCAATAAACTTTAAATTTGTTTAATATGATTCCTAAAAATTTTGATTCAATCTTAAGTATTATCTTTTTATTAATTTAAATTCAAGAATGACATTGAACATATATATATATATACAAAAAATTCATAAGTGTTATGAAATACATATATGAATATTCATTATATTTATGTACTTATTACAAATGTACATTTGTATCATACATTCTGAATATAATGAATCTTCCATCCATGAATTTCATAACACTTATCTAATATATGTATGAATATCCATATATTATATATTTATATATATGTTCAAGACATCTTCCTTTAAATTAATAAAAATCTCCCTATCCAATACATGTATTATTAGATACATCCTTATTTTCTTATAAATAGGAGCACAAATAGTGAGAAATAAAAAGTTTTTGCTTCTGGTTTTCTTTTACTATCTTTGGTGTCATTTGCTTTCTCTACTTGATCTCTTTCTATTCTCTTTATTATATTCTTGCAACGCGATATTTTAAAACAATAAGTCATATTAAGTAAATTAAAAATTTAAGGATAATATTGTATATTGAGTTAAAATACAAAGATCGTAATAATAAATTAAAAATTTAGGAGTCACATTACATATTTGACCAAAATTTATGGATAATATATATCATTCTCCTTGTGTATTCTCACTTCTACTATAGTAGTGGTTACCATGGTTAATCAAATTTGGCTAACTTGATCGTGTACGCTAAGTTTATGCAATTAAATTTTTTGAAAAATATCAAATCGATGCACCACTATTTGCCTTAAGACCAATTACATATGGGTATTTCTAAAAATATATATTTTTATAACCTTCACTTCTATTAAATTGTCCGCCTATCTACAATTTTGCATTTCCATTCCAAAAGCACCCCTATCGTCCTACCAACCAAAGTCAAACCTCACAAAGACTAAGCTATCAAAATAAAGATCTAGTGGCGAAGAGCCAACATCGAAGTGCGAAAACCTTCCGGTCGAAATATTAGGGAATATGCAAAAAAAAGGAAGAAATATTAGGGCTTTTCAGAGGTGAATTTTTAAAGAAAATTATCAAAAATGTTTTAAATTTATTGTAACTGTGTCAATTAAGTCCTAAAATTTCTATTATGAATTCAATCATAAAAATTATGTATTTATGACAATTCAATCAATCCAACCAATTTTGACTGACTTGGGTTGATGTAGATAATATTTTAATAATATATTATATTTTCAAAATTTTATTAATTTTTTGTTTTCTTTTTCCTTTTCTTTCTTTTTTTCCCCCTCCTTTTTCCTTCTTCCTTTGGTTGCTGGTCAAAGGCAAGGGCCAACAAGGTTAGCCTCATTGCCCAATGGTGAGGCTTGCCCCCTCTAACCTTGGCATTGTTAGGCGAGACTTTGCCATATCTAGTTGGGCCTCGAACTTACTAGTGGTTGGCAGGAGTGAGCCTCGCCAGAGGCAAGCATGGTTAGAAGAAGGAAATAGAGGAAAAAAAGGAAAAAAAAAGAATAAATAAAAAAGGCTTGTATTATTTCCACCCCTTATTGGCTCCTAATACTCTTTTACGTTGAATTGACTACATTAACCTTGTTGGTCCTACTATATATTTAAGATTATTTCTTACCTCTTTTTCTTCTTCTTCATTTGTTTCAAACAATATTTATTAATATTACAACAAAAAAATATTTATTAATATTAAACGTGGTGCCCACTCTTGATTAAAGACCGATGCTTGCCTTTATTTCTTCTTTTTGGTCTTTTTCTTTTTCTTTCCCAATTTGGAACAAGATTGGTGCACCTCTTTTTTTTTAAATAGTTTATTTTATAGATAGCTACCTAATTATTTTGTTTCCTAGCAAAAAGTAATTATTATTATATTAGGAAACAATTATTCAAAAAGTAATTTAAGCACAAGTAAGAGGATAATCTTTGAAAAAATTGTGTATAATGGATACATCAACAAAATATTCAATCTTTGAGTAAATTCTCATAATTAGTACCAAAATTCAAAGTTCAAAAATTCAAGATCATAAGAATGATCTACGAAAATAAAGTAAACAATTTCTAGATAAAATTATCATTTCTTTACTTCAATAAATGAGTAGTGCCTACTCATGTTATAATAATGGAGAGTAAATTCTGAAGAAGACAAACATGAAGGAATGTTGAAATGTAACTGGCATGAAAGAATTGGCTAGGGTGAAAAAAATATTGTTTGAGAGTGATATGGGCAATTTTTTTTATAGTAAAATAAAAAAAAGGGTAAGAAATAGTATAAAATTAAGAGTAGGAATCGCAAGTGACTATGTAGTTAATTTAATGTGACAGAGGGTGTCACAAGCCAATACTAAAGGGCGAAAGCGATAAGGAATAATCTTAAATCAAAAGAGAGACCTACGGGGGTTAATTTAGTCAATTCGATGTGATATGGGAGTATCATGAGATATAAAGGGATGGAAATAGGATGAGCCATAGAAAATTTGAAAAAATAAAATATTATCATAAATTATCCACATTGCTAGCGCCGACAGGCCAAAATTAGGTAGATAAATTGAATTGGTAAAAAAAAAAAAAAATTAGGATTTAATTAACACGATTACAACAATTTTATAAAAAATTTCCTGAATTTTTACTCATGTGATAAAAATTGAATTAGGTTTGTAATTGCTTGCAACCTCCATGGTCGCTCTGAGTTAGTGGCATGGTCACTCGAGTTGAGCTCGCAACCATGTCAGCCAAATCTAGATTGAGCAGTAAGGCTGAAGGGATGATGGCTGCACCAAAGAGGGGGTCGTCTTGATGGCGGTGGAGTAGGGGGTCAAGGGCGAGGAGGAAGGTGCTGTGTGTCGGAGGAGAGATGGTGGTACGTGGACGACAAAGAGTAAGGATTATGGGAGAATTTTAGGGCATGATGATTTGCAAAAAGGAGAAATTTTGTGGTTTTTGATAGAAGCTCTATTCAAAGGTAGCAAACTAATATTCTAAAAGAAAATTGATACTAATATTATTTAAATTTTGATACAATGTATAATATCATCTTTTAAAGTAGTTTTTGAATCGCTAGGGTTGCCCAAGCACTAGTGATCATTCTTTCCACATAGAAAGGGGAAGGTGGGGAGTTCGAATCTCTATCTTTTAAGGGGTTGGGGTGGGGATAATTTCTTTTCAAGTGTGAAGTTCGATTCCCATGCCTTGCAAATAATCAGGGCAAAATCTTAAAAATGAGTTGAGAATTAGAATAAAACATACAACTATTCAAAAATGCTTAATGTAAATAAATAAAGCTATCATACTATCGAACATGCAATCTAGTTCTTAAGTTATTATGGAATGTGCAATCTAATAATTGAACTTTTGATTTGTTCAATATCGTCTATCAACTTTCCATAACAATATCAAATCAGTCCTTTGGTGCCATTCACAAGTTGTCATATTTATACTATTACCCAAATTTTGGAATATCTTTTCATTTCAATTTATACCCTAAATCAACAAAAAAAAAAGTATGCTATCTTTTTATTACGTTTTTTTTTTACATTTTTGGTCCTTATAAATATTATAATAATTCCATTTAAGTATATAGTTGGCTTTTTACCTTGTAACATTAGAAGTATAAGCTCATTTAGAGTTGTATCGAATTCATGTTCCTTCAATTTAAGACTAGGTATTATCATAAGATTAGTAAAGATGTTCATTCATCTATAGATACCCGTACCTGTGTTAACCTAAATTTAATTTATTTAAGAAATCATGAAATATAAAAGTTTAAAATATTATTTTCCAAAACGTTAGGAGCAAGATAAATTTTTGAGAAAAAGAAAAAAGAAGAAGAAAATCTTAGGGGTTGTAAAGGTAGGGTAGTCTGGAGTAGAGAGATGAAAAGTAGCAACGCATCAAAACAACGAGTAGGACGAGCATGGTCTGGGTTGGGTTGGTCTAATGCCTAAACTGGGGACTAATTTGTATAGTATTGGTCCTCAATGGATTGGAGACCAATCCTATTGAGCCTGGAATTGAGGATTGGACCGACCCTATGGATCTATTGGTTCCAGGGTCAATTTGGGACCAACTAATTATTTTTTGTTTCATTTTTTATATTTCTTCAAAGAACAAACATATTTTTAAAATTATATATCCATTAAAAATGTAATATTAAGCAACAAATTATGAATACTAATACACATCAAATATAAATCTAAGATAAGGTAACAACAAAAATTTTTATTTGTGATTATTGATTGCATTCGTGAGGCACACCAAGAGAGGTGAGTGATTGCACCAACTAAGCTATGCTCATGGGGCAAGGGGCAAGTGGCCTGTGAGGTGAGCAAGGCAAAACCAAGTAAAAAGGGTTTCTATTTTTTTTTTTGGTCAAATCTGAGCTGGGTTTACACTTTTTAATTTACTCTACAAAACCGCACAAGAAAGAATAAAGGCAAATGCACAAGGATTTAGAGTAGACAAAATTTTATAATATATATTATATATTACATATATAGGGTTGGTTCGAGTTAGACCAACCCCAAATTTGTAAGGTAAAAGACCAACCCACACAGTGCAGGGTCTAAGGATTTCAAGACCAAGGAGTCAAGGACTAGCTCAATCTCCTTGAGAGTCGGACCAAGACTGGCTGAGTTGGGTCGATCCGGATTGACCCTAGAACAATGCTTGCCCCCAGCGACATGAAGAGCTCGAATCTCCATAGTCTTCAGCAATAGCGGCTTGTATCTCTTTCCTACTATTCCCTTGGTCCTTAATTGGAACAAATATGGGTTTGATTAGGAAAGTTATGCAACCTCAAGGACGTGATTAAATAATGTTAAAAAATTCAAGGATTTAATTGGAATAAAACTGTAATTTCAATAGCCCAATTTACCAAACGTTACCTTTTGATTTTCCCATTCAAATCCAAAAAGGAAACAATTGTAGATCTAAAGAGTCATGAAAAAAAAATTACAACCTTCAATGGTTATATTTATAAAAAATTGTGATATTCAACATTAAATAAAATTCAAAATTTCAAAGTCTATAAAGCAAAAAATATAAAGGAAAAAAAGTTATTCCACACAAACTCTTCCCATTTGTTAGGCTTCACGTTCATGAACTGTCCAAGGTCAAACTTGTGACCCTCGACAAATCTAAGATCGTTGGGGGCCATTTAAGGCTGTAAAGGCAGGGAGGCAATAACCTGAGATTTACAAATCTCATCAAGAATAGAAGTACCAAAATTGATATCCAAATGTTGAAGATATTACTATGGCATGAATTAATGCAATGTTTGAGTCAATAACTGAGGTAGGTACTGCCTCGCTTGTGGTCAATGAGGACAGTCCATCTAACATTGTCGCGCCCCGACCTTTGAGCACGCGGCAACCTATGTTCTCTTGCGGTCATTTGATTTGCGACTCCCCAGGATCCGTCGCCGACCGTTATTTTTATCTTTTAATTAAATGCATGCTGAAGCGAAACACAATACCCCAGTCAATTACAAAAACAGGGATAGCAGGAAAACCCAACAAGAACACATCAAAAGTATCGCTTTATTAACTAACTAATTAACCCTAGGAAGTTTACAAGTACAAGCCCTTACCATGAGCATCTTTTTATCGAGCCAATGAAACTAACAAGCCAGGATTAATCTACTCCCTTCAAAAACGGCCACGAGCCGAAACACGCGTTGATCCACCATCCTACGGACCTGAAAATGGTTATTTAACAACTAATGAGATAAAATCTCAGTAAGTCAAAATCCTAAGCCTCGGTTAGGAATTCTGCTTGCCTCAAGGGTAGTCTAACCCTGCAACCTAGTTCCGGCAAACAACAAATACCACACCTCAAGCAGCATTATCAGACGACAGTTCAATAAGCAAATGCAAACACAAGCAACCCTACCTGGCTTTGGCACACGCAACCTGCAGAAACTGTCATTTCAATTAACACGATGTTAAGAGCATGCGAATAATCAGAGCATCTCACACAACTTTCTTATGTCTTACATCTACACATATGCTCCGATTATTACGACCCTCTAGGCCACGGCACAACCTTATGGTTGGTGGTCAACTGGTCGTAGACCAAGCATCGTCCTCTACCTCGAGGCACGGCAACGTCATGGGCTTTCCCCCACCGACGGCATTTCCTAAGGAGCATGGGGCCTGTCCCACTACCGCAGCCCCACATCTGACCACTGTCAGGCAACCCAATGGTCACGGCACAACCCCGAAGGATTGGCGGTCATCCGGCTCAACCGGGCTATCAACTTTAATCTGACCATGCAACACATCAGCAAACAATTCATTCTTGTCTTTGCTTTTGCTTAGTCGTGAATACAACATCGCTCATACGCTCATGCTCATGCGACATGCCATTTCAAATATCCCACATAATGTCACGGGGTATCACTCGACAATTCTAAAATTCAATTTCCAATTAGCATTCAATCACGCACATTCCCTAACTCTTGCGAACGACCAACAATTCAAGTCACAGTCTGTTAATCAATTTTTACCAATCAACAACACGATACTTGCACACTTTTCCAAAACAATCACGTACCTCAATAATTACCGCTCCCCGACCACATGTCTTAATATTTAATAATAAATAAGCATGTGTCCTCATGACTACGACAATCAACTATTCCCATCAGTACTCAATTATGCTAAAATAAGTATAAACTATAATTATACTCAAAATTACTCATTTAAGAAGTATGCTATAGTCAATTGTTCCCATAAAAGAATTTACTCCCACAAAATATTTATAATTATTTTTCAATCCCATAATTAAACCCAAATAATTTCATTTAATGAAATCATTCTTTAATTAATAAATGCCATTTGATAACGTAGTACATGAATGCTATTGACATTAGAAAATTAGACCATAGTAATTTTCCCACAAAATTACTCAATTAAAATCGTTTCCCATTAATAATCACAATTAATTATGTTTCCCAAAAATAACTAATTTCAGAAATGAATAGTAATAAAAATATTAATCAATAATAATTCGAAATTATAAATTAATTTAATTAATTAATAATTCCGAAAATAAGAAATTATTATTATTTATTCCAAAAATAATAATATTTATTAATACTAACCATGGTTACTATTCTAACCCAACTGCAGTTAATTAACCCAACTACGGTTAACTAACCTAACCATGGTTACTTTAATCTAACCTCAGTTACTTTAATCTAACCGCGGTTGCTTTAATCTAATCGCGATTACTTTATTCTAACCATGCTTAACACTAAGCAAGCTTAATCAAATAATATTTTAATGCTAAACAATCATCATCCAAAGCACTAATCAATAATTAAACTAATTAAACTACTCCTAAGCAAGATTAACCCCTAACTAAGGGATTAGGAAATCGACTCACGGTTTAGCGATTCCGACGACACGGGCGTGATGGCGGCAACGAGGGCGACGCGCGGCTATGTCCGAAACATCGAGACAAGCGGCAATGAAAATGGGTCTTGGCAACAGGGTGGTTCCGATTCGGTGAGAAAGAACGGCGATGGACGTGGCTCACGGACGGGCGATGCCGGGATGCGGCTTGGACTCTCCAGGGCGTATGGCGGCTCCGGCATGCGGCAAAGGTGGCTGATTTGGGGAAATCACAGCAGCACAGCTGCTATTTTGGAAGGAAAACCAGAAAAGAACTCAAGAGGGAAAGGAGAAAGACAAAAGGGAAAAGTGGGGTGGCTGGTGGTGGACGTGAGGAAGAGATAAGGGGGAAGAAAAAGTCAACAAGGGGGGAAAGGAGGAAACTTAGGATGGAAGGTGGGAGGGAAAGGAAAGAAAAAGAAAAAGAAAATAGAATAGGACAAAACCTAAACAAGCTCATAGAAATGGTATTTTGGTCTTTTTTTCCTTAAAGCACAAATTCCCAAATATTTGGCTTCAAAACTCGGCCCGTTGAATCCTTTTCCAATAATTTCGGGCTTACTGATAAATTCGAGAATCAATGAGGTAACGTCTAATATTTTAGTCTCGATATCCTTAAAAGTTTGATACCTGATACTGGATTGAAATTCGTGGTTAACATTGATCAATCGCGACTTTAGTACGACCTAACTTTCGGGTGGCGTTTAGGGGTTCTCGCGCATTTGACCTGTGGTTAATAACTTTTCAATCCACGATTGTGCATATTCAAATCAGAGCGATCCTTGATTGTCATGTAATTACGAGGTTAATTGCTCACACTGAGTACATGGCCAAAATGAAATCGGTTTAACGTCGTTCGCAATTAATATCGAAGTCATGTGGAATCACCCGCAATTTGACCTCATATTTTTGCTGAATCGATTTATTTCCGTTCGCTAATTGACCTGCAACAGTGTAGTATTATTCCTCTTTGATCCTTATGGTCGAGCGGCCTATCCTTGATTAAATTCACTAGTCGTACGTGTATCGATCCTTAATTGCCTTGCCGAACAATTAGTTAACTCGTGAGGGATCAATTCAGAGTAAACGTAACTAACAGTGCATTGATAAAATAACCATTTCATCTATCTCATAATGGGTCGAAATTCAGGATGCTACAAATATCGACCTCTTCTCTAATTATTGAAATTTATACTTGAAATTTTGCCTATCTACGTATGGTACATTCTACCGATTTTGACGTAGTATGTAGAGAAAAGTATTATGGTAAAGGGGTTAGTAAAAATCCCATAAGTTGAAGAATGCGAGGATAAGACGAGAAAAAAATGTGCATATGATAAAAAATTTAAGTGGATGAAATGTTTGTAAAGTTTAGAAATCTTATTAGAGAATCTTCCATAGTATAATTATATGGGTCTATGATAAAATTTCAAATTGGTATAGGATAAGTCCAGAGAATAACGGGAGGGTTTCATCCTCAAGGACAAAGGAATATCCATTCTCAAAGTTACTGGTCCACGATCTTTTCCGGATTGAATCTAAGTCCTTGAATTTTTCAATAATTACTTATGACAGCCTCCAATAAAGTTAAAATCCAAAAATTGGATTTTTCACCGGTGTAATCATTACACCCAAGCATGAAACATGGTTGACCAAGCATTTACCTATATGCTTCCAAGAGGCTCCACATATAAGAAAAAATACAGTTAAATTAAGCTTTAAAAGGCTCAAAAGAAAAGAAATAAGTGAGAGATCTACCATAGAGTGAGAGACCTCACAACTTTACCTTTCGTAATCTCTTGTGATGGGGAAGAAAAACATTGACGTGCAATGCATACAAATACCAATACATTAAAATAAGATATGCGGTTTAGCTAAACACCCTTGCTGGAGGGCCTACCATAGACGACTCTTATAAATGGGAATTCCCGAGAAGGTAAGTAGACTGATGGAGTAGTTTCTAACTTCTCTCCACTATAGGCCCAAGACCCATTAACCTGCCCCAAGTTGGAGACTATAGATCGTCAATATAAGCAAAATTTATATAAAAGAGAATATAATTTCACTTGATTTTACCTTAGGCTCCAATTTTTTTACCCATTAACAATTTACACGTTCTTGATCAACAAACTCATTTTTTTCAAATAACAACACAATGTACCATTTAGAATAAAGTAAATATTCGGAAGTATTAAATTTTGGGAAAACTTCAAAAAGAATTACCTTAAGGATATAAAAAAATGCAAAGCAGAGAAAAAGCCAAAAATGGCGGAACGCCAAAAATGGCGGAACGCTATGATTGAAATTTGAAGTAATATTAGGACAAGGAAGGTGGAGTTCGCAATCTTGGGAAGCCCTCTCTGTCACGCCCCGAACCCCGAGCACACGACAACCCCTTCTCTTGGTCGATTGAAAGAGACGTCCCAGGACTCGTCGACGACCATTCATTTTAATCTTTCGTTATGCGCAAGCGGAAGACGAACCATCCCCAGTCCAAACAGACAATCAAGCAATCAATCAGGGATAGAGGGATGAACAACAGAAACCTCAACTACTCATTTATACAAATTACTAGATTAACCAATGGAGGATTGTTTTCCGATTTACAAGCCCGACAACAGGGGCCGATCCATCGTCTAAGCCAAACCAAAAAGGAACTAGGCTGGGCTAATCTAGCTGTACAAAATGAACTCTCGGGTTCAGCACCACGGTCACTCGGACCCATCAGATTCGATTCCGTCAGGTCGATCACTGGAGAAGCGAGGGCAGGATTCTCCACTGCGGGTGCGCCATTCTAGGGGCCTGAAAATGGTTAACCACGACGGGTTGAGATAAAATCTCAGCGAGTTCTTCCCCTAAGCCTCGGTTAGTACACCAACTCAACCCGGGGTATCTCTCCAGAACCCCCCTCACTCAACCCGACCACAAACACCCAGCAATCAGAAATCAAACCACGAGACGAGGTTCAACCAACAATCAGAGGTCGATTCGCATGCAACCTTACCCGGTATGCCATACCCTGCACGTTAAATCTCATTCAATGCAAGCAATGCAACCAACAATCGAATAGTCGGTTCGCATGCAACCTTACCCGGTATGCCATACCCTGCACGTTATAAGTCAGCACAATACACGCAATGCACATGGCCGTTAGATGATGCAATTCATCAATCACATGCGAGTCGCGTCACAAGCGATCTCACCTGGCCATTGCCACCCCTGCATGTTATCAATTCATGCGTGCGTGCCATAAATGATATGATCACCTCATGCATAATCGGAACCAATGATGCCATGTTTTCTCATGCACTCTCGCATCCACACGTGTTCCGATTATTACGCCCCACGGGGCTACAACCAAGGCGTAACGGCGCTACGCGGCGCCCTTCCTCCGCAGAGGCGCAACCGTGCCCTTCCGTGCCCAAAAAGACGTCAAGGGATACTCTCCCAAGACCGCATGCCCAACGAACATCAAGGGATACTCTCCCGAGACCGCATGCCCAACGAACATCAAGGGATACTCTCCCGAGACCGCATGCCCAACGAACATCAAGGGATACTCTCCCGAGACCGCATGCCCAATGAATGTCAAGGGATACTCTCCCGAGACCGCATGCCCAAAGACCGTCAAGGGATACTCTCCCAAGACGGCATGCCCACAGAACGTTAAGGGATACTCTCCCAAGACGGCATGCCCAAAGAACGTCAAGGGATACTCTCCCGAGACGGCGGTTTCAATTTAGTGATCACACAAGCAAACCATCACAACCCACTTATTATTTTTTTTGAGCATTAGCCAATGCACACATGCTTGCATATGAAACCTCAAATCATTTCTCACAAAAAGCGGTCCATTTCCGGTGTCCCTCGAACAAACCATTTTTCCCACATTTCTCATAAAAGCGGTCCATTTCCAGGTGTCCCTCGGACAAATCACTTTCTTTCTCATAAATGCGGTCCATTTCCGGTGTCCCTCGGACAAACCATTTTCTTTCTTTTGTTAAAATCACACAATTCAAGCGGATGCTTATGCAATGCCACATTTAATTCACTTCATATGATCAATACACATGAAATTACACAATTTAATTTCCGGATGAACATTAATTTCCGAATTTAATAATAAATAATTAAATTCAGAAATTATAAATAATTAAATAAATAAATTCCGAAAATTAAATAATTAAATAATTATTTAATTAAATGCAGAAATTAATTTAATCAATAAATTAAACAATTAATCACATTAATCAAGCAATTAAGGAAAACATGATTAATTAGCACAAACACACAATTAAGCCTAATTAAGCACAATTAAGCATAAATAAGCAAGATTAAGCTAAGCTAATCTTAATCCACTATCTAACCACCTATCTTAGGGCTAATACACTTAATTAAACACATTAATCAGCCCTTAGCACTAATTAATCCAACCCTAAGCAAGTTTAGGCACTAAATAGGGATTAGGGGCTAAACTCACCCGTTAAGCGGGCCGGCGACACGTGCGCGGCGGCGGCGACGAACCCGACACCCGGGGACTTCTCCCATGACACTCCAAGGTGGTCCCGGGCTCAACATAGCGGCAACAAACTCGGATTCCCACTGAACTTCAGAAAACAGCACTGCAGGAGGAGGACAGGGGCTGACCGGAGTTGAACGGGCTGGCCGGAGCTCCGGTGAGTGGTGGACCAGCGACCAACGGCACCTGGGGTCGAGGGGGAACCACTTATGGCTGGGATGGGTGGTGGTTTGGCCGGAAATGGAGAGAAACGGAAGAAAAGGCGGAGCTGTGCACAGGGCGACGCTACAGTGACGGACGGAGGACAGCCGACTTCAGGCGGCCGTACGGACCGGCCGGAGGCTTCGTTCAACGAACGGCCGACGCCATCTGAACGGTTTTTCTGTTCTGAACAGATTGATAGGTGTCACGGCCCGAGATTACACCGGGAAGGCCATGAACAACTCGATTTTCGGTGGAAGGTCAGAAACTGAAAATTGCAGGAAGGCCATGGAAGCAAGGGGAGAGAGGGCTGCGATTTTCTGGAGCTGAGGGGGGGAGAGAGAGTGAAGTGAGCTGATCAAAACCCTTCATTAATGGCCTTAATGGCTGCTTCAACTCCCCATGCACATGACCTCATCTTCTCTCTCTTCCTTTTTGACTTTTCTCCAAAATATCCAAGGGTATTTTGGTCATTTCCACCTTGCACATTTCTCAATGTGCCCTTGGGCTGAAAGTGAAAGGCGGGCCTAGGAAACGGGCCGGAAAATGAATAGGAACGGGCTCGGGAATTTGTTGGGCTCGAATTGGCTCGAGTTTGGATAACGGGCTAGGAAGGGTGAGGGGTCGGTTGGGTCCAACGGGCTCACTTGCTTGTCTCGGCTTTCCACGGTGGCCATCCTACCTTGGGCGTGGGGCCCTCACTATTCTTGCCCGGCCCACGTCCTCATAAGCTCGGTTTCTCGGTCCAAGATCCCTTTCTCAAAAACTCGGCTCAACCGACACCGTCGATTGTCGAGAAAGCATCGTGCGAAAGTCCATCCCGGGCGTTCCCGACAATTCGAAGTTCAATCTCGAATCCTCATGCCTTGTTAATTTCTCCCCGATGACTTTTGCTACGACCCATACTGACCGGCCATTCGGAGGATTCGCGATTATTCCCTCTCAAAAATGCTTTGAATTTCTGGACGTCACAATTCTTCCCCCCTTATAAAAATTTCGTCCTCGAAATTTGCAACCGTTTACACTTCCTCAAAAAGATGGGGGTACCGCTGCTTCATCACTTCTTCACTTTCCCATGTCGCTCCCTCTGTTCCGTGATACTGCCAAATCACCTTAACTAAGGCGATAGTCTTGGTTCGAAGTACTTGCGCTTTACGGTCCTCTATTCGTATCGGCCTCTCTACATACGACACCCTGTCGTCTATGTCCAATTCTTCAAAGTTCAAAACATGAATCAGGTCTGGTTCATATTTTCTCAACATGGACACATGGAAAACATCATGTACTTGAGCAAGCTTCGGTGGCAATGCAAGACGGTACGCTAAAACTCCGATCCTTTCCAAAATTTCAAAGGGTCCAACGTACCTTGGACTTAACTTTCCTTTCTTGCCGAATCTAGAAGTGCCCCTCATCGGCGATACTTTCAAAAATACGTGGTCGCCCACCTCAAACTCCAACGGTCTACGACGTTTGTCTGCATAGCTCTTCGACGACTCGAGCGGTCTTTAGTCGACTCGAGATAATATGAACTGCATTCAATAACTGCAAAACCGAATTTTGAACCAGCGATTCCCCGTTCTCGACCTCGTTCTATAAACCGGAGTTCTACAAACTTGATCACGTTACGGCTATACCATTTCGATAAAATCTTATCCCACAAGCACTCTCTTTTTGCACAGTGCGTAGTTCAGTTCATTTATGCCTCTTTCAACATCCTAGAAGCTCGCGGGAGTCGCTCCTTGCTCAGGCACTCTAGCCCCGGCGACCACTCCCTGCCCTCGTTGGATTAGTCGTTATGGGCATCTTCGAACTGCACAACTACTAGTCCCTTTTATACATGCACCATCTCACAGAGGTATTATCCGCTTTGGCATGTCCCATACCAAGCCTCACGGTTTTAACCTCGTCCGAGCACCTCAAAGTGCAAAACTTTCTCCAGCTCGTCAACCCATGAGTTCGTTTCCACGAGGTCACTTATCGACACTTCAAATCTGATTCACTAAATTTCCATCGAACCACCATCCAAATTCCACAAACTACCGATTTTTCTTTCAATATTCCTTTCACGTCCATTTAATAACCAAACCAAGAATTCGCCTCAACCACATAAAAATTAGTGCAAACCAAATGTCATTTATCGTACTAAAGGCTTTCGAATACTTCTTCAATTCCTTTCTAATTGACCGTCCGTCTGCAGATGGTACGCCATACTATATTGCAATTTCGTCCCCAAGGTCGACTGCAAACTTTTCCAGAAGGTTGTCGTAAACTTAGGATCACGATCAGATGTGATCGTCACTGGAACTCTATGAATGCGTACAATCTGACACACGTACAATTCCGCATTCCTATCCAACGTGAAATCTTTTCGTACCGCAATGAAGTGAGCTGACTTCGTCAATCTGTCAACTACTACCCAAATCGAGTCATTGCCTTGCCGACTCCTTGGCAATCCTATCACAAAATCCATCATAATGTGTTCCCACTTCCACTCGGGAATCTCAACTATGATGAGCTTCCGACAAGACTTCAGCCGTTCCACTTCTATAAGCTCTGCATCTTTCGGAACGCATGATCGTTCTCGAAACCTTAACGTCCCATCCTTGAACACTTGAAAGTCTGCTTTCCTCTTTGCCTGATCCGTCTGCAGGATCTTAACAATTTCAGAATCTGTCGCTTGGCACTCTTAATCCTACTTTGCATCTCGGGTTCCACCTTGAGAGTGGCCATTAGACTAGCAAGATGGCCGACCTCAGTTTTAAAATCTGAGTCCCCGACTCCCTCCAAAAGAATCCATTCTCGTACTATCATCTGAGCAATTGTCGACTTTCGACTAAGTGCATCTGCCACTTTATTCGCTTTCCCCGGATGATACAAAATTTCACAATCATAGTCCTTAAGAAGTTCCATCCATCGTCGTTGAACATGAGGCAAAGATGATCGCCGCTAATTCCAAATCATGCGTCACTATAGATTTCGTACCCACCAGGACCAGATAGTATTGTTAGAATAGGTGCGGTAGTCAATTTACTCTTGAGCTCTTGGAAACTACGCTCGCACTTGTCCGTCCAATTAAACATTTCCTTTTTCTTTAACAACCTCGTCAATGGCATGGCTATCGCAAAGAAACTTCTCGATGAAACATCTGTAATATCCCGCCAATGCCAAGAAACTTCGAATCTCAGTTACCGTCATATGTCTCGGCCAATTCATGACCGCCTCGATCTTAGTCGAGTCAACGGCGATCCCTTCACCTGAAATTACATGCCCTAAAAATGCCACGCGAGATAACCAAACTCGCACTTGCTAAACTTGGCATAAGCTCATGTTCTCTCAAGGTGCAGTCGATCTCGGGTGTCTCTCATGATCCTCTCGGACTCCTCAAGTATACCAGGATATTGTCAATGAACACAATCATCAATCATTGGCAATGGATACTTGTTCTTAATCGTCACTTGATTAAGTTGCCGGTAATCAATGCACAGTCTCCACGAACTGTTTTTTTTTTTTTTTTTTTTTACAAACAGTACCGGTGCTCCCTAAAAGAGATGCTCGTCCTAGTGCATTTGCACCTTCAGTTCTTTCAATTCTGACAAGGCCATCCTATAAGGCACCTTGAAAATCGGTTTAGTCCCATGGGCCAACTCAATCACGAACTCAATTTCCTCCTCTAGGGCAATCACAGTAATTCCTCAAGAAACACATCCATGTACTCTTGTACCACAGCAATATTCTCCACCTTTGATCCTTTTTACTAGTGTGACTACCACCAATGCCAATTACCCTTGGCACCCAGATTCCAACAACCGAGTCACCTCAAATGACGAAATCAGAAGAACGGAGGGTTCTCCTCAATTCCCCACAAACTCAAAATGACCACCCACTACTGGGTTAAACTTAATTGTCTTTCCATGACAATCTACCATATGCAATGATTTCCTCACGACCTAGTCTCGGGCGGTCGGCTTTCCCACGTAATTCTTTCTGTCGAGTGGGATGGGGTTCCTTCGCCCCATCATCGGTCCTTTCCTGAACCAACGATTGTCTCTATTAGGCACGAACCGCGAGCCAAATGCGGTCGCCCTCTCGATCATGTTCTTTCCTATCATTCGAGCCCTCTCGTACATCTCATCAAAGCTCTTTAAGTTCAAGGGCACTAGCTGGGCTTTCAATCATGGTTTCAAGCTATCTCTAAAACATCTCACCCTATCCACAAGGTCCTTTACCAATTTCGGCCCAGTATGCGCTGACTCAGTGAACTTCGCCTCATACTGATCCACTGACATCCGATTCTGACAAAACTACTGAAACTCTGTCATCTTCGACTTTCTCGAACTGTCTAAGAAGCACTTCCCATTAAAAGCTTCACGAAAGGCACCCCATGTCTGAACCGTGCCTTTAGGAACACTCTTCCTTGAGTGACTTCCCACCAAGTACTAACATTACCTTGAAGCGATAAAGCGCCATAAGCACTCTGTCTTCTCTGAACACCTCAGCACTGTAACAACCCTCTTGCTATCCCTTATCCAAAGGGTCGCAGCTTCAGGGTCGCCCACGCCACTAAATCTCGGTGGCTTCAGTCTCGGGAATTGCTCTACCAACCTAGGCATTGGTCTCTCACAGACCTCTCCTCTCACTAGGGGAAAACCGCAAGGACCACAGCAGAAGCACTCAGCTTGCTGCCCTAATAAGGTCTCTAGCGCCAGCAGGATCCCGTCTAACCTAGGATCTGCCTACACGCTACCTCTAGCATTGGTCTGACCAGACGCTGCCCTATGCCTAAGGGCTCTCTCTGCTCAGGATTGCTCATCACTCTGGACTATGAGCAACCCGCCACCACACAAAGCCACACAAGGCCACAAAAGCAATCACAGGCACATATATATAAAAGCCATCCCTATCTCACTATCCCAAAAATCCCACGCACCTTATCACTCCAAATCTCGACCTCGCTACGATACCAAAACCGACGGGGATGTCACGCCCGAACCCCGAGCACGCGACAACCCCTTCTCTTGGTCGATTGAAAGCGACGTCCCGGGACTCGTCGACGACCATTCATTTTAATCTTTCGTTATGCGCAAGCGGAAGACGAACCATCCCAATCCAAACAAACAATCAAGCAATCAATAGGGATAGAGGGATGAACATCGAAAACCTCAACTACTCATTTATACAAATTACTAGATTAACCAATGGAGGATCGTTTTCCGATTTACAAGCACGACAACAGGGGCCGATCCATCCTCTAAGCCAAACCAAAAAGGAACTAGGCTGGGCTAATCTAGCTGTACAAAATGAACTCTCGGGTTTAGCACCACGGTCACTCGGACCCATCGATTCGATTCCGTCGGGTCGATCACTTTGGAGAAGCGAGGGCGGGATTCTCCACTTTGCGGGTGCGCCATTCTAGGGGCCTGAAAATGGTTAACCACGACGGGTTGAGATAAAATCTCAGCGAGTTCTTCCCCTAAGCCCCGGTTAGTACACCAACTCAACCCGGGGTATCTCTCCAGAACCCCCCTCACTCAACCCGACCACAAACACCCAGCAATCAGCAATCAAACCACAGACAGGTTCAACCAACAATCAGAGGTCGATTCGCATGCAACCTTACCCGGTATGCCATACCCTGCACGTTAAATCTCATTCAATGCAAGCAATGCAACCAACAATCGAATAGTCGGTTCGCATGCAACCTTACCCGGTATGCCATACCCTGCACGTTATAAGTCAGCACAATACACGCAATTCACATGGCCGTTAGATGATGCAGTTCATCAATCACATGCGAGTCGCGTCACAAGCGATCTCACCTGGCCATTGCCACCCCTGCATGTTATCAATTCATGCGTGCGTGCCATAAATGATATGATCACCTCATGCATAATCGGAACCAATGATGCCATGTTTTCTCATGCACTCTCGCATCCACACGTGTTCCGATTATTACGCCCACGGGGCTACAACCAAGGCGTAACGGCGCTACGGCGCCCTTCCTCCGCAGAGGCGCAACCGTGCCCTTCCGTGCCCAAAAGACGTCAAGGGATACTCTCCCAAGACCGCATGCCCAACGAACATCAAGGGATACTCTCCCGAGACCGCATGCCCAACGAACATCAAGGGATACTCTCCCGAGACCGCATGCCCAACGAACATCAAGGGATACTCTCCCGAGACCGCATGCCCAATGAATGTCAAGGGATACTCTCCCGAGACCGCATGCCCAAAGGATGTCAAGGGATACTCTCCCAAGACGGCATGCCCACAAAACGTCAAGGGATACTCTCCCAAGACGGCATGCCCAAAGAACGTCAAGGGATACTCTCCCGAGACGACGGTTTCAATTTAGTGATCATGCAAGCATACCATCACAATCCACTTATTTTTTTTTGAGCATTAGCCAATGCACACATGCTTGCATATGAAACCTCAAATCATTTCTCACAAAAGCGGTCCATTTCCGGTGTCCCTCGGAACAAACCATTTTTCCCACATTTCTCATAAAAGCGGTCCATTTCCGGTGTCCTCGGACAAATCACTTTCTTTCTCATAAATGCGGTCCATTTCCGGTGTCCCTCGGACAAACCATTTTTCTTTCTTTTGTTAAAATCACACAATTCAAGCGGATGCTTATGCAATGCCACATTTAATTCACTTCATATGATCAATACACATGAAATTACACAATTTAATTTCCGGATGAACATTAATTTCCGAATTTAATAATAAATAATTAAATTCAGAAATTATAAATAATTAAATAAATAAATTCCGAAAATTAAATAATTAAATAATTATTTAATTAAATGCAGAAATTAATTTAATCAATAAATTAAACAATTAATCACATTAATCAAGCAATTAAGGAAAACATGATTAATTAGCACCAAACACACAATTAAGCCTAATTAAGCACAATTAAGCATAAATAAGCAAGATTAAGCTAAGCTAATCTTAATCCACTATCTAACCACCTATCTTAGGGCTAATACACTTAATTAAACACATTAATCAGCCCTTAGCACTAATTAATCCAACCCTAAGCAAGTTTAGGCACTAAATAGGGATTAGGGCTAAACTCACCCGTTAAGCGGGCCGGCGACACGTGCGCGGCGGCGGCGACGAACCCGACACCCGGGGACTTCTCCCATGACACTCCAAGGTGGTCCCGGGCTCAACATAGCGGCAACAAACTCGGATTCCCACTGAACTTCAGAAAACAGCACTGCAGGAGGAGGACAGGGGCTGACCGGAGTTGAACGGGCTGGCCGGAGCTCCGGTGAGTGGTGGACCAGCGACCAACGGCACCTGGGGTCGAGGGGGAACCACTTATGGCTGGGATGGGTGGTGGTTTGGCCGGAAATGGAGAGAAACGGAAGAAAAGGCGGAGCTGTGCACAGGGCGACGCTACAGTGACGGACGGAGGACAGCCGACTTCGGGCGGCCGTACGGACCGGCCGGAGGCTTCGTTCAACGAACGGCCGACGCCATCTGAACGGTTTTTCTGTTCTGAACAGATTGATAGGTGTCACGGCCCGAGATTCCACCGGGAAGGCCATGAACAACTCGATTTTCGGTGGAAGGTCAGAAACTGAAAATTGCAGGAAGGCCATGGAAGCAAGGGGAGAGAGGGCTGCGATTTTCTGGAGCTGAGGAGGGGAGAGAGAGAGTGAAGTGAGCTTATCAAAACCCTTCATTAATGGCCTTAATGGCTGCTTCAACTCCCCATGCACATGACCTCATCTTCTCTCTCTTCCTTTTTGACTTTTCTCCAAAATATCCAAGGGTATTTTGGTCATTTCCACCTTGCACATTTCTCAATGTGCCCTTGGGCTGAAAGTGAAAGGCGGGCCTAGGAAACGGGCCGGAAAATGAATAGGAACGGGCTCGGGAATTTGTTGGGCTCGAATTGGCTCGAGTTTGGATAACGGGCTAGGAAGGGTGAGGGGTCGGTTGGGTCCAACGGGCTCACTTGCTTGTCTCGGCTTTCCACGGAGGCCATCCTACCTTGGGCGTGGGGCCCTCACTGTTCTTGCCCGGCCCACGTCCTCATAGGCTCGGTTTCTCGGTCCAAGATCCCTTTCTCAAAAACTCGGCTCAACCGACACCGTCGACTGTCGAGAAAGCATCGTGCGAAAGTCCATCCCGGGCGTTCCCGACAATTCGAAGTTCAATCTCGAATCCTCATGCCTTGTTAATTTCTCCCCGATGACTTTTGCTACGACCCATACTGACCGGCCATTCGGAGGATTCGCGATTATTCCCTCTAAAAAATGCTTTGAATTTCAGGACGTCACACTCTCTCATGTCTTCATCGTGGAAAGCCAACGTGGTACGTTTTGGTCCAATTTGTATTATGTCCTTCGCTCCCTTTAAGAAACATTGCCTTTTTGCTCATTTTTTTATCACTGTCATGCCCCGAACCCCGAGTATGCAATAACCCCTTACTGTGGTCAATTGAAAGCAATGTTCTAGGACTCGTCAATGACCATTCATTTTAATCTTTCATTAAGCACAAGCGGAAGACGAACCATCCCTAGTCCAAACAAACAATCACATAATCTAACCGGGATAAATGGATGAACAGCAAAAACCTCAACTACTCATTTAAACAAATTACTAGATTAACCAACAGAAGATTGTTTCCGAATACAAGCCCAACAAAAGGGGCTAATCCATCCTCTAAGCCAAATAAAAAAGGAACTAGGCTAGGCTAATCCAGCTATACAAAATGAATCCTCGAGTTCAGCACCACCTTCATTCGGACCCATTGGACTCAGGCTCTGTCGGGTCGATCACTGGAGGAGCGGGGACATGATTCTCCACTATACTAAGGGCCTAAAAGTGGTTGTACAATAACCAGTGAGATAAAATCTCAGTGAGTAAGCCATAGTTAGTACATCAACTCAACCCGGGATATCTCTCCAGAACCATCCCTTATTCAACCCAATAACAAGCAACCAGCAATTAGCAATTAGCAATCAGCAATAGACAGGGTCAACCAATAATCATAAAGTTGGTTCGTATGCAACCTTACCTGGTATGTTATACCATGCACGTTAAATCTCAACACAATACACGTAAGGCACATGACCTTAGATAATGTAATTCATCAATCATATGCGAGTCGCGTCATAAGCGATTTCACTTGGCCATTGCCACACCCTACACATTATCAATTCATGTGTGCATGCCATAAATGATGTGATTATCTCATGCATAATCGGAACCAATCATGCCATGTTTCTCATGCACTCTTGCATCCACAAGTGTTCCAATTATTACTGCCCCACAGGGTTACAACTTGGGTTGAAGTGCTACAACGCCCTTCCTCCGCAGAGGTGCAACCATGTCTTTCCGTACTCTCTGAGGCGCTACGGCGCTACAACGCCCTTCCATGCCCTCCCTCTCCATAATCTCTGATAAATCGAACTATCACCTCCTGAACTATGGTCGGTGCAGCGGGTTCAACTTAGTGATCACACAAGCATACCATAACAATCCACTTATTATCTTTAAGCATTAGCCAAAACCTCAAATCCTTTCTCATAAAAACGATCCATTTCCGGTGTTCGTCAAACAAATCATTTTTCCCATTTTTGTGAAAATCAGACAATTCATGCAGATGTTCATACAATAACACATCCAATTCACCTTATAAAATCACAACATATGAAATTATGCACATTTTCACTTCTGGATGAATAGTGTCATGAACAATTCACATTAACAGTGTAATTTCCGAATTTAATAATTTAAACATTAAATTCAGAAATTAAACAAATCATTAATAAAAATAATTAATCAAGCAATTAAGTTAAACATGATTAATTAACCACAAAATGCAATTAATCAACAATTAAGCATAAGTTAGCAAAATTAAGCTAAGTTAATCTTAATAATCTATCTAATCACTTATCTTAGTGGTAATACAACTTAATTAAACCCTAAATTAACATTACCACTAATTAACCCAACCCTAAGCAAGTTTAGGCACTAACAAATGGATTAGGGGCTAAACTCACTTGTTAAGCGGGTTGGCGACATGGACGCAGTAGCGATGATGCACTTGCTCCCCATTGAACCTCTAAAAATAGCATTATCGGAGGGGGAAAGTAGCTGAACGGAGCTGGCCGGAGCTCCGACGAGCGGTTGGCCGGTGACTAGTGGCACCTGGGGGTTGAAGGGGAACTACTGGTGACTGGGATAGGTGGAGATTGGGTTAGAATGGGAGCAAAACAGGTGAAAAGGAGAAACTGGATAGAACTGTCACTACAACAGGCGATTTGGGAACAGCTGGCCGATGGGTCGGCTGGCGGCTCCAACCAGTGAACTGTCGACGCTATACGTATGGAATTTGTCTTTTAAGCACATTGGTGGGTGGCACGGGCTGAAATTTGCATAGGAAGGGCATAGATAATTCGATTTTTTGAGGAAGGTCAGAAGGAAAAATAGAATGAAGGAAAGGAAATAAGGAGAGAAGTGTGCAGTTTTTGGAAGGGCTAAAAAAAGAGGAGAGAGAGTGAAATGAGAGCTGAAGATAAGCCTCATCAAGGCCATTAAATGCCTTCCCCAACTTCCCAAGCAAATAACATCTTCTCCTCTTTCTTCTTTTGTCCTTTCTTCAAAATATCTAGGGGTAAAATGGTCATTTACACCTTGCACATTTTCTAAACTGCCCTTAGGCTGAAAATGAAGGGCGGGCCTAAGAAACGGGCTAGAAAATGAATATGAACAGACTCAGGAATTTGTTGGGCTCGAAACGGCTCAAGATTAGACAATGGACTCAGAAGGATAAATGGTCGGTTTGGTCCAACGGGCTCACTTGCTTGTCTCGGGTCTACCACGATGGCTATCTCACCTTGGGCATGAGACTCACACTAGTCTTGCCCGACCCACATCCTCGTAGGCTCGTTTTCTCGGTCCAAAAATCCTTTTCCCAAAAACTCAACTCAACTGGCACTGTTGATTGTTGAAGAAGCATTGTCCAAAAGTCCGTCTTAGACGTTCCCGAAAATTCGAAGTCCAATCTTGGATTCTCTTGCCATGTCAATTTCGCCCGAATGCCATTTTGGTATAACTCAAACTTACATGTGGCTTTGAGAATTCTCGCGTAACTGACTCGTACCAATTCACGTTTAAGATTTCTCGACACATGGACATCCTTGACTATGTGAAATTGCGAATGATTAATTTTTATTTCAAAGCACACGATTACCGATGATCAACATAGGGTCGTTCATAGGTTCGATAACAGTAAACGGAATCACCCATTATCTCATTATGTTTTATCTACGAATCGACTTCTAGTCATCCTTGAAATCGGCTTGCATATCTATTGGATCATCTTTATGCAAGTCTCACGATTGAGTCATTTTCTCAAGTCAAGTTTTTTAGTCGCATGAGTTTTGTCATCATTAGTTTTTCTACTCAAAGTCAGTATCTTAGGAGTAATCAATTCCGAGTGAGATCAACCAACAATGCATTGACGAAATTAACATTCATTCCTCACTCAAAGGGCTCGAATTTTAGAACGTCACAATCACAATCTAAAACTAAATCTAAAGATTTGAAAACCAAAAGACAACGAGAGGAATCATCATGCTCTTTATATCAATGGGCTTTTCTTCATTTTCTTGGGGATCTTTTGTTAGGTATTATATTGGGCTCACCATTGAGCGCAACTCCAAGGGTCAAATCACGAAAAATAGAGAAAAGGGAAGAGAGGGAATGAAGAAGAGGGGTTTCACATGTGCGTGCCGCGGGAGCCTTGCAAAGCCAACTCGACTATTTCATGTAATGCTAGTGAGTACATGCGCCCCCTGTTCCTCTAATCGAAGCATTTTTCTGGTTTTGGGCTCAAATTCAGAATATTGAAAATATTGAGCGGCGAAATCCGATTTTTGAGTTGTTGAGTCGTGAAAATTTATAAGAATGATAGTTTAGGACGTCATGGACCCGTAGGATTTTACAGAATTGGATTTGAGCTTGTGGTTTGTCCAAAACAAAATTTTGAACTTCTCCAAGCATGATAAACAATATGCACCTGGCCACTTTGAGATATGATTTTGTCAGTTTCGGCCCAAAATTGGGTTGCCCAACTTATGGGTCTTCTAGTGCTTGGAATTATCTTCATTTTGACTGCAAGATTGTTTGGATTGGAGTTTGGATGAGAAAGTTTTGGCATAATCAAGTTTCACTCTCAAGTCTCGCTTTATGAATGGCTTTGAATAATCACTTTTGATAGGCGATTTGTTAGCTCATAGGGGTCATTTTATTAGTGTTAAGGCATAGTTTAGTTGTCTCGTAGTTGAGGTAGAGTTTTATCATATTTTAACTTTATTTCTCAATTATTTGTTAGGGCCGCAAGTTTGATAATACGAGTACCGTTTTATTGGGTCGTAGGCAATGAGGTGAGTGGTACTATATCTTCTTTGAATTTGTAAAATTCATATTGGGAAAATTCTATGGATTATATATAGTATGAGATTATGAAATGACATTGTTATTGCATAAAATTTAGATCGAACATGGACTACTTTTTGATTGTTTATAAAGGTTTGGAAAGCATATTATGCAAAGTATTAGAAAGCAAAATATATTTGTAATTGCTTTGCAAATGGTTTATGGAAAAGTATGTGAATGACTTGAGAAATTGATGAGAAGTTGTGGATGACAATATTGCAAAAATGTATTCATTTGGTTTATGATATTGATTTATGAATTGGATTTCTGGTATTAGAGGATTGTTATTTTGCTTATTATTGCTGTGAGCCAATTGAGGGGCATGTTGGTATGCATACCAGGTTTAGGATATCCTTCTGGATTGAGCCACCGACATTATAGGTGGAAACCTTGCCAATGGAAGAATTTTGGTCGCCTTGTTACAAGGCATTGTGTCGTAACCATGGTAAGAGATCGAGCAATATATTGGTCAATGGATAAATTCATTGATGTGTGGTTTTTGAATAGAGATTATCCAATGGAATTGACCATTGATTCTTATATGGTGATAGTAATTTAAATGAGTTTTTCATAGAAGTACAAAGTAACTCTTATATGATTAATTATATATTTTATACATTGAATTGAGTTAAAAAGTTTGGTATTGCTCTATATTCATGCATAGTGTTTGTTCAATCTACTTAGAAGATTTGTACTATCCACTGAGCTGTGATTGCTCATTTCAGTCATCTTTTATGTTTTCGGGTTCCTCGGTTAGTAGCAAGTAGAGCGAGAGCACTGTTGGGGGGAACTTTTGATTCTTTTTGGGTATGACTTAAGGAATATTTTTTTATAGTGTTTGTTATCTTTTGGTTTGGTTGAGTCTTGGTTGTAAATATTATTTTGGAGGATTATAGAAACTTTAATGTGTAGCCAACTTGTTGGTCTATTTGACATATATATATTATGGGTTTAAGTTACATATATGTTGATATTAGGTTGTTGGTTATATTGAGGCTGCGTTCTCCGTGTGCGATGACGGCTGTGTCATATTCCATTTTTTAAAATTTTGGGATGTGACACTTGGTTCAACTTTGACTTTTGTGAAATTCATTTAATCTTGATTTTGAGATACTATTGGAGATACGATTGTATTATAATTATTCTAATTGAGAATTCAATCAATCCATAAGATCAAATATACAAACTATACAATAGGAAAATGCTATCTTATATATTCCTTCCTATTCTTGTTCTTTCTTCCATTATAAATGGACTTGTAATACATGTACAAGATAATATAGTGAATACGATTACCATCCTCCTCCAATATTATCAATTTTTGTGATGGTGTCAGAGCAATGTTTCTAGGCCTTAGCTTCGGCAAAGTCTTCATGATTGCCTTCAGTTAGTCTTTCTTTCTAATAATTTTCTCGTTGCAAAACATAACCTGCAAAGCAAAAAATTAGTACACTAGGTAAGAATTCACATAAAATCGACACCATTCCGGAAAACATAAACACAAGTTTTGACGAACACCACAAACCTGTGTTGGAGGAGGCATCGCACTCGCCTCGGAATCAAACCTCAAATCAAGCAAACCCAACTATAGAGGAGACATCTTCCGTCCAACATCCTACTATTTCTGCTCTTGTTCTGATGGACCAAAACTACGAATCATCACCCCAAAGCTCACTTGATTAGGCAACCATACGATGTGGGCTTGAGACTTTTGGCTAGCACTGGTGACAAAGAAATGTTGACACCTGATTTTTAATCTACGCATCGATAAAGATTAAAAAAAATCAAAATTAAGGTTTTCGATTGCGATGAAACTTGTTTTTTGTGTAAAAAATGTAAGTTTTCATTTCCTTTCTATTAGAATGTCATTTTGAGATAATTCCCTAGTCATTTCCGATAAAAACCTAAAAAGTCAAACAATTGACTTTTAGTTGACTTTTCATCATTCCTTTGGCTAAAAATCAACCCCTAGTCAAAAGTTGACTTTTCATACAAAAATACTCATTTTCATTTCAATTTGACTTTTACATCAAATCGATTTAGAACCTTATTTTCTGAATTTTTTGGTTTTAGGTTCAAAATTGACCAAAAATAAGTTTATTTTCATTCTAGTAAAAAGTTGCTTCCGTCTACGGATGGTCTCGTCTTTTAGAAAAATCTCTAAAGACAAATTCTTCTTAATCATAAGTTTTGTCAAAAAGGGGTCTTCAAAAAAGGACTTTATGTTAAGAGTCATTTTTCGACTCCTCTTCGACTTTCCAAAAGGAGTCGAAAAATCGCTGTCTTCAAAATTTCAAATGGCATTCGTCAATCCTTGGTATTTACATCTTGTATAAAAATTCCCATGGAGGGAAATTTGATCAAATGATTTTTGAGAATGATAGAAGGGATGGTTTAGCATTGCCAAGTAGGAACACCTGAGATACAAAAGGCAAACATAGGCTAAACATGTCCCTACACACTATGAGAGTTCAATGAAAAGAATCTTGTCTTAGGACATAAGATTCATTCAGATTGAATACATGGATCGAAATGATATAACGCATTCCATTGAAGATCCCTCAAAATGATATCAAGCATTCCATTCAAGATCCCAAACACTGACTATGTCCTTTGCAAGCCACTTTGAACTTAATAGGGAGAATTTTCAAAATACCCCTGTCAAGAACAACCCCACAATGGGGCAAAATAGGAGGTTTTGGTTAAAGAAATGGAGCAAAAGATCAAGAAAGATTTAATTACATTCACTGCATCAATCTCGTCTTGATAGCTTCAATTGAACTCTTATGGAAGCTCGAAACATCTTAAAATGAGGAAGAGCATTCCATTCGCTACCCCAAACATAATTATCCTTTGCTTAGCCAATTTGAGCTCAATGCAATTTTCTTTCTTAAACCTGAGTGGTGATCATTTCCCACACTAGGACAATTCATGTGACTTGCCAATAAAACAAGAGTTGTTGATAATATGTGTAATTATATCGAGAGTTTTAGGTACTCAAAAGAGAATGACAACCAAAAGAGCTTACAAAAGTAATGTGCCTAATAAACGTAAGGCCAATGCCCATTAAAATTGCAAAATCATGTGTTGCAAAACATCCATTGCATGAACAATCATTGCTAACAAAAGAGCAAGCCACTCATGTGTTGAAATCATTAGCCGGAAGACTTTTGAGGTAGATTAAGTTTCAAGAGTCAATCCAATGCGGAGTTGTGTGATGATAAAAATACCAAAATGATTATCAACTCCTAAAACCCTTTCAGTGAAACATTTCAAGCCTTTTAAAGCCTCACACAACGGCCTACCCAATGACTAAGGGATCTTATTACAAAATCGCACTACGCGCTGGGTATAGCACAAAGTTCGTGGCCCAAGCCGACCCACCAATCGAGGTTCATTCTGATATGCCTTGAAGCCAATTTGAACCAACAAGACCCGTCATGACTGTTAGGATACACGTGTGAGTTGTGTTAAAGAAGTAATCCCACATCAGAGAATTGATGTGGTGTAGAGCAATTAATATATCCTAGTTGGCCCATAACTCACTAGCTTAAGCTTTTTAATTGAGATAGGTCCAATTGGATATATTGATAGGCTCGGGTTTGGGCTTCCCCCTTAGAGATCTCCCCAATCTAAACATATCGGACTTCTGCTGCGCGCTCCCAACAATGACCTGGGGCATGCTTCTGAACACACAAACCAACTCTACGAGAGAAAGCAACATCATAGTTGAAAAAGTACAAACAAGACTAGAATCCATGCCCGAACCATGTAGAGCAATGTCATAGCTAAGGATTAAATGATCTATTTATGGCTCCAACATCATAACCATGCAAGCCAAGCAACGAAAATCCAAATCAAGAATACCAAGGAACTCGGCTTATGTAGAGCAACATCCTAGTCAACGATTAAAGATTTACTTACAAAATCGGAATGAGATCTACAAAGGGACGACAAAGGTGACGAACAATGGACAAACAACGGCTTACGATGGCAACTCATGGTGGATGGCAAACGGCATGAGTGGAGTCGGCAACAAGCGGCAAGTAGCGATGAGGAGAGAGGCCGAGAGTGAGAAAGGGAGGGGCCGATGAGAGATTGCAAGACAACTTGTTCTTCAAGCTTCCCCCCTTTGGGTGTGTGGACTTCTTTGGCTTCCAATAATTTTTCCCAATTCTAATTGACTAAAGACAAAGGGCTAAATACAATCATGAGGACTAACTAAGTGCACGTTAACTGAATAAGAATATCTTGCACTTATCCATGATCAATACCCCTAATCAAACCAAGGTTTATGGCTAAGTTTTGATTGGAAGTAGCCTTTATATGGCCTACGCGAATTGGGTGGCTTTAGGGCGTCACTCCAACAACCAGACTTGGATTGAGTTCAGTGCCCCTTAAAATCTTGCGTGCGACCCATAGCTGGTTCGGAAACCAATCCATGCTTGAGCCTAGTGGATCCATGGGCGATCATGGTGGTCATGTAATCGTGTGGAATCAATTAACTTACATTAGTACACGATCGTACGAAAATCGGTTTAGGGTCATTCGTAATCGATATAGTGACCGTGCGGAACCACTTGCAACCAATGACATATATTTGAGTTGGATCAATCTATAACCATTCGTTAATCGATCCGTGATGGCGTGCGGTCATCCCACATCGAGCCTTTTGGTTGAGCTATCTTTCCATGATCGAGTATTCTAGTCAAGTGTATCCCCTAATTCTTAACCGCCTTTCTCAATCAACTAGTTAACTCTCGAACAATCCTTGAATCAATTCATGATCTAATCCCGTTGTTGGAGTACCAACCTCTAGACCATTCCTCATGTCCAAGATAGGAGTCTAAATCGAGGATGTCACACATTCACCACTGTTAAATTATGACTCGAGTTTGAATTTTCATGAACTCGATCCATAGAAGGATTTTGATTTGTTCAAAATATTTCCTATCCTATTCAAGATTGGTTTCCTTGTTGTTCCAAGTTTGACTAGGATTACTTTTGCACAAAAGGATAAAGACAAGAGTTTCCTTTTTATCTATAGAAGAAACCTAGTAGTGTTGGTTTACACACATATATAAAAGGTTTCTTCAGCATATAGAAGAAGAGAGTGTTGCACAAGAATAGAAGCCAAGCCAAGAAGTTGCAGTTGTCGTATGAAGCATACAAGAAAGAACGTAGTTCTTGTTTTTCGTATGTTCGTGAGCGAATTGCGGGGGCTTGAACACTCAGTGATTTTGTGCTGTAAGTTTACATTATTTATTTGTAAACACTTTGGTTTGGGTTTAAATCTAGGCGTGGGAACACTCGAGCGTATGAGTGATTATAACTCTAATTCTTTGATTATAGTGGATTATTTGCTGCTGGCTCTTCCCGTGGATGTAGGTACCGACACTAAGACCGAACCACGTAAATTTCTGATGCCCTTATTTTTCTCTAGTATTTTCGTGTTGACATATATTACAAGAATCTGTCATTTTCGCGTATGATATTTTCAACAACCATCGCCGATCCAACACGAATTCATTTAATGAACGAAATTATGTGATGAATCCTCCTAAAAACTATATGCTATGAAATTTAATTATAATTTTTTGGATAAGGGACTAAATATCAATCCCTCATTTTCTAAGCAATTAATTCTTAAATGATTAGCCAAAATTTATGTGTCAACAATGAGAAACCTCTAATTTAGTATATCACCTTACTGGATTTGATTAACTTTAAATAAAATGGAATACATCTTTGGGGCATATTTAAGAATATCTATTAGAAAGGAAAATACATATTTTATTTCCTTAGAAAGACAAATATAGATTTGGTTTCCTTCCTTACCGGCTTCACCTAATTACTTATTTCATTTCCTTAGAAAGGCAAATATGGATTTGGTTTCCTTCCTTACCGGCTTCACCCAATACTTATTTTATTTCCTTAGAAAGGCAAATATGGATTTGTTTCCTTTGTTATCATACTAAATTTGGACAATGCTAACTATTTAAAGTTTATCCTACGAGTGGAGAATGTTCATCATAAATTAAACCGAAAGGTGCTACATTAAACATCACTAAACAATGAAGCCTCTTAGCCAATTCACGATTGTCCTTTTTTTGTCACTTTTCTTCATATCCTCTCTTCAACAATCACAAGCCAACTTCCGTTCCTTCTTTGACACTATTTGGATGATGCGCCATGTCCACATCATTAACGGCTTGCCTTTTGATATGGGGCTCCATTGCCAATCTGAGGATGATGATCTAGGGACTCACCTCCTCCACACAGGTGAGGAGCAAATGATCCGCTTCCGGATGCATTTCATTAAGTCGACCCTCTTCTACTGCTATACCCAAAGATGGGAGGGAGGGGCGCCGTCCGCGCACTTCGATGCGTTCGCCGATAATCGGGATGAACACCGTTGTGGTGGCGATTGCAAGTGGTATTTGAGGGATGATGGGATTTACTTTAGCAATGACACCTATGTGAATCGTGAGTATACGTGGGACGGCCATGATGTATAATTGAAGATTGTTTCGGTTGAACTAAATGGTCTGAAATAAAGTGGACGTGACTCTTTTATATTTTGGTCTTTCACTTTTTCTTTCTATTGATCCCATCGTCTAGAATTTAGGAAGTCCTTAAACTGCTACATCTAAATTCAGAGACGTAAAATTTCAGGGGCATTCCATAGGACTAGGGAAGAAAAACTTTCCCCTAACCATTGTCATTGTGATGATGTTGCTCTCTAATTTGTCGAGTGCCCTTGTATTACAATCAAATCGAGGCCTGTATTCACTCGAAAGGATAATCAAGGATCGGTTCCACTGAGTCCAATTAGCTTGTTGAAAAGTTAAGGATAAGACACTAGAAAAAGTCGCAAATAATTTTTATGTATCTTCAGAATGATATTTTGCGGTGCCTCAAGTTGCTAAAAAATCAACAAGTTGTCTCAATATTACACTTAAAAATACAAAAAAAATGTTATTTAAAGAGTATTCAATACTTGTTCATAATGTTAGGGCCAAAAGCCAAAGGTCATTAGCAAGAACCTCGAAGGTTGCTTCAAGTCATGCCAATGGATTAGAGTTTTTGTCTCTCCCCTAAGTTATGTGTCGTGGAAAGACGAGTGCGACCGCATCACGTCGTGTACACAAATTTCTTCTTCCCTATTTGTGTAATTAAATGCAAACAATAAACACTGTAACAATATAATAATCAATCAAGCAATGCAGACCCTCGACACGAGATTTAAGATGGAAAAACCAAGTTAGGAAAAAAACCCATTGAGCAAACTCCCTAAAAGCTTCCACACTGCAAAATGGAATTGCAATAGGTCTTCTCCATTCCTAATGAAGGTTATCCAATGTGTTATCCATCGGATATTTCAACGGTTTTGAATTATTCAAAGTAGTTGTTTTGTAACGAATTTAATGGAATATATGATTGCAATCAATTTATTTAGAATTTATAATATTTGTTTTGATTTATTTCTTTATCAACCTTCTCATAAAACATACAAAGAATAAGAAATTCTCTCTTTTCTTTTCATTTATTTGCTAGGTTTTACATATAACGATGTTGTTCTTGTTGCCTCTATTGTTTTGTGTGGAGTAAGGAGGAAGATCTATTGTATCCGACATAGATAGCCGGTAGAACCTATCTAACCGAGTTTTGTACTTCAAAGGATGAAGGCATCCTTAAAGATTATGCTTATACACCTCAAATATTTATTCTTATTTCATCCTTTCCAACATATCTCTTCAATAATTTTTAGGATCATTAAAGTTCCTCATAATCATGTTGTTTGTATTCTAATTGAATTATAAAATCAATTTTATGTATGGATTTTCTTGGTTATCTTGTTTTTATACTTTGCTTCTATGTGTCCTCTCAAGCAAAACCATGGGCATCATAATACAAGCTAGAAACCAATGGAGTGCAATTTATGATGGAAGCATTAGAGGTGAGCATCAATCCAGGGTTGTATTTATGACGGAAGCATTAAAGGTGACCATTGGTCTAGGGTCAATCCTAGACTGACTGGGACTAGCCCAACCTTGTCAATCCTGGTCCGGTTCTCGAGGGATTAGATCAATCCTTAGTCCTGGGATCCTTGGACTAGTGCCATGTGGACTGGTCCTCGACCTTAGGAGTTTAGGGTTGGTTTAAACCGGACCAACCCTTGTTGTGTGTGTGTGTGTATTTATTTATTTATTATATTTATAAGTAATACATTTTTGATATATAATATATTATATATAATGTTCTTTTATCTATTCTAAAAAGCAAATCCTAATTTAAACGGTGTAATGGCATCCTCCTCCACCTCCAATACTCTTGTTTTCTTGTTTCTTTTTTATCCTCTTCAATTTGCCATGTAAAATTGAGAGAAACAACTTTGCTCAAGAGTAACTATGCCCCACTCGACACTCGACACTCAATGCTCGCACTGCTTGCCTCTCTTCATTGGCCTCATTTGTGACTAGGTAAATTAGTGGGTTTCGAGTTGATCTTGGAACCAGACCAAACCCATAAGGTCAGTCTAATTGTCATGATCCCTTTCTAAGGTTCGAGCTGTGGGTTATTTTTGCGACATTCTAGGTTTGTTGCTGACCCGATTATTTTCATTTTGTTTATTGCACATATAGAAGCATACAAGTATAACAATAACCTCGACAAACATCACTAGAAGAGCATGGATGTAAGCATATACAACATACTACTTATTTTCATTAGTAGTTTCATATACAAATGAACTTTTATTTTACATGATGTAAAAAGCCAGGATACCCCTATCTCCGCTACCATTGCGACTTCCAAAATTGGGAACCCTTCCATTACGGGTTGGAATTATTGATTAGAATCCATCTTGTCGAACGTTGACTCACCACTTGGGTTCATTAGCCTCTTAAAACCACGAATGGGTTTGATAAATTCATCATCCGACTAGATGTACCAAGCCTCGTAACGATTGGAGACTAACTCGACTCAACCTCATCAACCCACACGGGAGAGGTGTATCTTTGGTATGTTACTCTTGCTTCAATATGTATGACATCCACGATCGACCATTCTATCCTTATCGGTAAACAAAAACATGCGGGAGGAGGACTAACCATGCTCACTAACCTATGAAGGTAACGGGGTAAGTTTTGGAGAAACTCAGTAAATAAAGACCCCTAACTCTTGACTAGTAAAATATCTCTTCATCAAAGACTAGCCAAAACCACTCATGCAAACTATGTCGATGGTAGATCAATTGCAAGCTCTCGACTAGTAAAATATCTCTTCATTAAAGACTAGCCAGAACCACTCATGCAATCTGTGTTGATGGTAAATCAATTGCAAGGTCGTATATAATGCCATGATTAACACAAAGGTTAAAATTACTCACCTATCAGCTACACATGAATACTTACAACTCAAATGTGAGCATAACCGGCATTCCTATAGATCTCTTAGCATCATCCTGGCTCAATTAGGCCCTATTGGCTTAACTGAGGCTTCTAGCGTCCTGTTGGGCTTCTTGGCTCAACTAGGGCATCTTGACTCATGTTGAGGTTTCTTGGGGCTAGCTTCTCGAGGCTTCCAAGTGTAACCCGGGTATCTAGTTGCGAGAGTATCATCATCGTTCTCATCTTTTATGGGGTGATCACACAAATGCATTACTTTTGCCGGTTTTTGTATTTTACTCTAACCAACTCATTAATGGCTCAACAAAGACATTCTCATACATAATCATGCATGTCGTGCTTTTTATGGCCCGATACTAATGATGTCATAAATAACTCTAAGTCCGAGGTTTAGCTCAACCATCAAGTACTAATGATCCCACACTAATTTAGGACATGAGTGTTAGCTGGGTTCACTCCTATGTGGAGGAAGCACAATGAGTTGCAAGCCTAAAAGGGTTTGAGCCTATATAATAAGTTATATGGAGAAATATGGTTTCTCGCTATCGTAGAAGTGGTAGCCGCAAAAGACATAGTAATATGAGAACAAGAGAAAGTAGAATTTCATCTGGGGTTTAGGGCAAAGTCTGATTTACATCAAGCTGGCATCGAAGGTCGATTCGAGGTTCGATTGAGCTGAAATTTTGTCAGCGTGTTTGTGGCACAATCTTCTCGAATCTGAACAGTTTGATTTTCGTTTGAAGCTCCCTACATCAGGTTTTTCGTGGATTGATCAAAACCTACGTTTTTTGTCAGATTTATCATTGATCTCTTGTGAAGTTTATGTGTATTACTAAGAATTATGTTCTTGAGTTCTTTGCTACTATGTACCTCTAGTATTTGCTAGAGAAGAACATTGTTCACCTAATTTTGTTGATAGTGAAGATTTTCGGGTGGACTCTAGTCCCGTGGTTTTTTATCTCCTCACACTAATGGGGTTTTCCACGTAAAAAATCGTTTTGTGTTTGTGTGCTTGGTATTTATTTTGCTCTACTATATCGGTTTCTATTAGGTTTACATAAGAGGGAAGATTATTTTATTCCGCCGCGTTAATTCGATATTGTTTGAATTGTTACCGTTCTCCCATCAGAGTGGTATCAGAGCTTCTGGTTTTTGCTTGATTTTTCTACCTTGTGTTAAACAATGGAAACAAATACAAGTAGAATGGTTACACTAAATGGTTTGAATTACCATATTTGGAAATGGAAGATGGAAGATATTTTATATGTGAAAGATTTTTATTTGCCCGTATTTGCCGAGGAGAAATCGGAGAATAAAACTAATGTTGAATGGTCTATATTTCATCGTCAAGTGTGTGGTTATATTAGGCAGTGGGTAGATGATAATGTTTTGAACCATATTATTGAGGAAACACATGCACGCGGTTTATGAAATAAGCTCGAATAGTTATATGCTCAAAAGACTAGGATAATAAGTTATTTATGATAAAACAGATGATGGCTCTGAGATATCAAGATGGTACTCATTTGACTGATCATTTAAATTATTTTCAAGGAATTATAAATCAGTTAGCTGCGATGGGAATCAAGTTTGATGATGAGATACAAGTACTATGGTTGCTTGGTATTTTGCTGGACTCATGGAAGACGTTTCGAACGTCTTTGTCTAATTCTGCCTTAGATGGTACGATTATCATGGATTTTGCCAAGAGTAGTATTTTAAATGAAGAGATGAGAAGGAAGACACAAGAATCGTCATCTTCACATTCTGATGCCTTGGTTGTTGAGAAAAGGGGAAGAAGTGAGTATTGAGGTCCGAGAAACAAAGACAAGAGTAGAGATAAAAGCAGAGGTAAGTATAATAAATTTGCTAATGTTGAGTGCTATTATTGTCATCAGAAGGGACATATTCAGAGATTTTGTCGCTAGTTGAAAAGGGAGAAACAAAAGGACAAAGGTAAAGAGAAGAAAATTGATAGTGATAGTGATGACAATCGTGTTACTACATTTAAAGAAGACTTTATAATTATTTTTTATGGTGATGCGGTGAATTTTATATCTCATGAGACCAGTTGGGTAATTGATAGTAGTACATCTATTCATGCTACATTTCGTAAGGATTTCTTTATATCATATAGGTCAGGTGACTTCGGATCTGTAAATATGGGAAACAATGGACTAGCTCAAGTTGTAGGCATCGGTGATGTGTGCCTAGAAACCAACAATGGCACGAGGTTAGTATTGAATATTATTAAACATATACCTGATGTCCGCTTGAATTTGATTTCCACATGCAAGTTGGATGATGAGGAGGTATTGCAACACCTTTAGTAATAGTCAATGGAAGCTCACCAAAGGTTCTCTTATTGTGGCTAGAGGTGAAAAATATTCTTCGTTGTACCTTATGCAGGCAAAGTTGTCCACAGAAAAAATTAATGAAGTAAATAGCGAAGATGCAGCTGAGTTATGGCATAAAAGGCTTAGTCACATCAATGAGAAGGGTTTGTCAATATTGACCATGAAGAAGCTCCTTTCAAGATTGAAAAGTTCAGTGCTAAAGAAGTGTGCTCACTGTTTAGCAGGAAAACATAACAGAGTTGCATTTAAAAGCTTCCATTCTTCAAGAAAGTCAAGTATATTGGATTTAGTACATTCTGATGTTTGCGGTTCTATGAAAACAAAATCACTCGATGGCTCTCTTTATTTTGTTATCTTCATAGATGATTTTTCAAGGAAAATTTAGATTTATACCTTAAAAGCTAAAAATCAAGTATTAGATACTTTTAAGCAGTTTTAGGCTTCAGTTGAGGGACAGACTGGAAAGAAATTAAAATGCATCAGAACTGATAACAGGGAAGAGTATATTGGACATTTTGATGAATATTGCAGACAGCAGGGTATTCAACATCAAAAGACACCTCCTAAGATGTCTCAGTTAAATGGTTTAGCTGAGAGAATGAACAAAACACTGGTTGAAAGGGTAAGATGCTTAATTTCATAGTCAAAACTACCTAGATCCTTTTGGGGTGAGGCTTTAAGTACAGTTGCATATGTATTGAATCTTACTTCATGAGTTCATTTAGAGTTTGATGTTCTTAATAGAGTTTGGACATGCAAAGATGTTTCTTATGATTATTTGCATGTCTTTGGGTGTAAAGCATTTGTGCATATTCCCAAAGATGAGAGGTCTAAACTTGATGTGAAAACACGACATCGCATATTCATTGGTTATGGACATGATATGCTTGATTACAAATTTTATGATCTAGTTGAAAAGAAAATTGTAAGAAGCAGAGATGTTGTGTTTATGGAAGATCAAATAATAGAGGATATTGAGAAAAAAGAGACGATTTCTACACTATAGGTTAGTGATGATTTGGATCAAGTTCCTCTTTCAAATATTCCTACACAGGTTGATAAAAAGTAGCGGGAAGTCAATGTTCCAGATAACGCATATGTTCTGAACATGTTGAAACAGATAATATTTGCTTAATTAGATATTCCACTAGATGTTCCAATCCGGAGATCCGTTAGAGACCGACGACCTTCCACCAGGTATTCTGAAGATGAGTATGTATTATTGACTGATGCAGGTGAACCAGAGCACTATGCATAAGCAATAGAAGATGAGTACAAAATCAATTGGTTTGATGCTATGTGAGATGAGATGCAGTCACTTTATAATAATCATACTTTTGAGCTGGTGAAGTTACCTAAAGGTAAAAGAGCTTTGAAGAACAAGTGGTTATTGTTGAGGAAACTCCTAGTTTTGATGTTTAAAAACATTTTATGAATGAGATTCTTACTAAACTCTTGAAGAAAAAGAATGAAAGCTTTCCTCAGGTCGAAAGATCCACCGGAATGGGATGTGGTTGAGAGGGGAATCGAGCCCACCGATAACATCGAAAGACTTCAAAGAGTACCGATGAGAAAGAAACAGAATCATCGCCTACTCTCTCTCCGTAAGAGATAACAAAGAGACAAACTATTGATGCAAAGGCTATTTACTCTCTATATTGTGCTTTATCACCTAATGAATATAATCGTATATCTTCTTGTGATACAGCGAAGGAAGTATGGGATAGACTACATGTGACATATGAAGGAACTGATCGTGTCAAGGAGACCAAAGTAAATATTTTACTTGGTCAATACGAGTCCTTCAAGATGAAACATGGAGAGTCAATAGGAGATATGTTCGGTCGCTTTACGTAAATTGTAAACGGTTTGGCATATCAAGGACAGCCTCGTTCGGACCAATGAAAGTCAACAAACTTCTAAGAGGACTGTCAAAAGAATGGAACAATGTGAAGACATCTATCGAGAAACTCGCGGATTTCACCACTAACAGTTGATGAGCTTGTAGGCACTCTGCAGTCCCTATGAGGCGAGAACAAATGAACGAGGAAGTGGAATCCGAGGTAAGAAGTCTATTGCTCTTAAGTCTAATACCGATTCGATGATACATTCGAAGAAGAGTTGGATGATGAGGAACTAGCACTGCGATCAAAAAGGTAAAGAAACTAAACAGAAAAGGCAGGAAATTCAACAACGAAAAACAAAAGCATACCTGACAACGCAGTCCGATGACGATGATGATTATACCAAAGAGGTAATTTGTTTTGAGTGTAAGAAAAATGGGCACATTAAACGTAATTGTCCTGGACTCAAAAAGAACAAAGGAAAGTTTGAAAAATACAAGAAGGCTCTCAAGGCTGAAACATGGAGTGATACGAAGTTGAGGATAGTGAAGACGAATATGGAAACATTTGTCTTATGGCACATTCAGATTTAGATTCGAATCGACTTAGACTCGAGACCAGAGAAATCGAGGTAAATCATTCGATATTCCTTTAGAAGTTTCAGATTATATAAATGAGCTTTGTTCTAATCTAAAAACTACTTTGAAAAGGATCTCCACATTAAAAAAGGAAAATTACAAGTTGATTAAACATAACGATTTTTTGAAGGAAAATTTGGATGTTTTCAAAAAGGAATTTTTGGAAATGAAGGAAAATCGAGAGGTTCTTTTAAATGAAAATGAATCTATCAAAAAGGATCTTTTGAAAGCAAAGGAAAATCAAGATTCTTTGCAAAAAGATAATAATGTTTTCAAAAAGGAATTTTTAGATATTACCACAAAGTTCTCAAAATGATCAAAAACCCTTTAGCATATTCTTTCTATTCAAATTCCTTATTATGACAAGTCAGGACTTGGTTTTTATAAAGAAAATGATTCCCTGATTGATTTTCCTAAAGTCAAGGAAAGAATTAGACAAAGACCTCCTCGACAAGCTTACAAAAATCATTTCAATAGTAATTTTGTTAAACCCATTGGTAAAAATAATCTTAAATGTTCTAATTGTGGAGAAAAAGAACATTTTGAAAACAAATGTCCTAAAGTCGGAGACTGTTCAAAAGAATTGGATAGAAAAAGCTTATACTACTAACTATAATGGACCCAAGAAAATTTGGGTACCAAAGAAAAAATGAGTTCTTGTAAACATTGCGAGGTAAGCTTCAAAAGAAAGAAGAAATGGTACTTGGACGGTGGATGCTCGAGACACATGACTGGAGATTCAAAGATGTTCATTGAATTTGAGAAAATTAAGGGAGGAACAGTTTCTTTTGGAGGAAATACTAAAGGAAACATTATAGGACTGGAACTGCCAAGATTGGCAGCCTAATTATCAACAACGTTTCTCTAGTCAAAGGATTAAACTACAATCTTCTGAGCATCAGCCAGTTATGTGATGCTGGTTTTAGAATAAACTTCAAAGAGAACTTATGTTCTGAAACAAGCATTGACTCTTCACAGACTTTTACTAGACGAAGACATGGGAACATTTATCTTTCGGATATAAATGTAGACACTACAAAATGTCTTTTATCAGTCCAAGATGAAGTAGATCGCGTGGCACCGCAAACTTGGACATGTCGGCATGAAACAAATTTCCAAGCTTGCCAACAAAAGGCTTGTTCGTGGCTTACCTTCACTAAATTACAAGAAAACAGAACTTTGCTCTGCATGCACACTGGGAAAACAGGTAAGAAGTTCTTTTAAATCTAAAAAGTATATACTCACTAACCGTGTGTTACAGCTTCTTCACATGGATTTGTTTGGACCTACCAGAACTTATAGCATCGGAGGTAAGAAATACTTGTCTTGTGATTATAGACGATTACTCTCGATTTACATGGGTATTTTTCTTGCAAATAAAGGAGATACATTCTCATTTTCTCAACATTTGCAAAGAAGGTTCAAAATGAAAAAGGTTACTCTATTTCAAGTATCAAAACACATCATGGGAGAGAATTTGAGAATCAAGACTTTTCAGACTTTTGTGATAAAAATGGTATACAGCATACTTTTTCATCTCCCTACACCAACAAAATGGAGTTGTGGAGAGAAAGAATAGATCTCTGCAGAAATGGCCAGAACATTGCTTATAGAAAGCAAGGTGGCAACTCGGTTACGGGCGGCGGTTTCTACTTCTTGTCATATTATTAATAGAATTTTTCTTAGACCTATACTTGAGAAAACTCCCTATGAGATTTTGAAAGAAAGAAAACCTATTGTTTCATACTTTCGAGTTTTTGGTTGTCCTTGCTATATTCTTAAAAATGTTAATCGTCAACCTAGTAAGTTTGAAGAAAGGTCAGATGAAGGTATTTTTCTGGGCTATTCAAACTCTAGCAAAGCATATAGAGTGTTCAATACAAACACTCAGACAGTGGAAGAATCCATGAATGTAAAGTTTCTAGAGACTGAAGTTCTAAAACAAAGTGTTACAGTGCATGAAGAATCAGTACCAGATGCTGTACCTGAAAGATCATGTTTCAACATAGCAGAATCTTCTCAGGAAATAGTCAAAGAAGGAATTCATGAAGGAGAATCAACTCAGCCTAATAATTCTGCATCCACGAAGATTCGATCGATAATGCTGAAGTTCGAAATGAAACCGGAAGCATAAGTCTAGTCACCCCAAAGAGCTCGTGATCGGAAACATCAACGAAGGGATTCAAACCAGATCAAGGAACAAAAAGGATACGGTATTGTTGCACTTATTTCTGAAATTGAACCCAAAGGTATTAATGAAGCTCGGAAAATGAAAGCTGGATAGAGGCAATGCAAGAGGAGCTTCATCAGTTCAAGAGAAATGATGTATGGGAATTAGTTCCTAAACCAAAAGGACGGACAATTATCGGTACCAAATGGGTCTTCAGAAACAAAGTAAATGAACTTGGAAAAGTCACCAGAAATAAGGCAAGACTTGTGGCAAAAGGTTATTCCCAATCTGAGGGAATAGATTATGATGAAACCTATGCTCCGGTGGCAAGATTAGAAGCAATCGACTTTTACTTGCCTATGCTTGTTATCGAATTTCAAACTATTTCAAATGGATGTAAAGAGCGCCTTTCTAAATGGGTTCATCAAGGAAGAAGTCTATGTGGAACAACCACCGGGTTTGAGGAAACAAGAAAGCCGGATCATGTTTTCGCATCGAAAAGGCCCCGTATGGACTGAAACAAGCACCTCGAGCCCGGTATGAACGACTCGGTAAGTTTTTATTAGACAACAACTTCAAGAAAGGTATGGTTGATACAACTCTATTTATCAAGAAAGCGGGTAAGGACATCCTTTTAGTACAAATTTATGTAGATGATATTATTTTTGGTTCTTCTAATGAAAGTTTGTGCAAGAACTTCTCAAAGTCTATGCGGGAGGAATTCGAGATGAGTATGATGGAAGAACTTACTTTCTTCCTAGGACTTCGGATCAACCAATCAAAACAAGGAACATTTATTCATCAAGAGAAATATTCCAAAGATTTGGTTAAGAAGTTTGGAATGGAAAACTGCAAGAAGACCGAAACTCCAATGTCAACTTCCATTAAACTCGATCAGGATGAATCAGGAAAGAAAGTTGATCAGAAATCTTATAGAAGTATGATTGGGTCTCTTCTCTATCTTACTGCATCCAGACCAGACATTATATATGTGCTCGTTTTCAAGCAGATCCAAGAGAATCTCATCTTACAAAAAAGAAAGCGTATTATCAAGTACATAGCTACTTATCCATCTCTCAGTCCGTGGTTCCCTAAAGAAACAGACTTTACTCTCATTGGCTACTCAGATGCTGACTTAGCAGGATGTAAAGTAGACAGGAAGAGTACATCTGGAACATGCCAGTTACTTGGACAAATGTTGGTATCATGGTCTTCTAAAAAGCGAGAACACGTGGCTCTATCAAGCTGAGAGGCGAGAATATGTTGCTCTTGGAAGCTGCTACTCACGAGATTTTATGGATGAAACAAAGAACTATTGGATTATGGAAAGGAAGAAGCTTGCACCTTTGAAATAAGATGTGATAATACGAGTGCTATAAACCTCACCAAGAATCCAATTCTACATTCCGAGCAAAGTACATTGAAATCAAACATCACTTTATTAGAGACCATGTGCAAAATGGAGATATATATGTGGAATTTATTGATTCTAAGAATCAATTAGCGAGATATCTTCACAAAGCCATTTGGACAAAGGTACATTCGATTCTATATGTGAGAGATTAAATATTATTAACCCTTTTTATAAATCCTATAAGAGCAGGACAAAGTCCGAGAAAAAGGAATCGTCCGGGACAGACTATTGAAAAAGGAAATTATAGTATTTTGGGAAGGTATGTTATTTCCTTAATTCAATCGGTCAATCTTTGGTAAGTTCCTTTAATCTGCATGATTGATTTGTATATTTTTGGCATATGTCTATTGAATATTTTTAAGTTTAAAATAATTGCCATTTTAATTTGTTTTGAATCGCGACTGTTCATTTGTTCTTCTAACGGGGGGGGGGGTATAAAAACGTCTAAAGTCGGGATTTCTTTTAACCCTTCAGAACGTTTTGAAAAACCCTAACAGAGAAAAACTCTTTCTAAATTGATCTCAATCTTCTGCAAAGCCAAATCTCTTCGAACATGGCCTCGAGATCCTCCGTATCCAGATCAAGATCTCCATCCCCAAGAAGGAGATCAAACAGGATTGCTAGGCAAGGAGGAAGAAGAGTCGACAGAGGACAGACGTATTTTGATCTCACATAGACTTCCGAAGATACTCAATGACATTCTCCAAGAGTCTCTTCTCAAAATGATCCTGAAGAATCTTCAAGAGCCATCATATCACAATCTGAAGAACGACATTTCTTACGGAGAGGTACGTCTGGACTAACTCTACCCACACCGACTGAAAGCCCTCATGTAATATTGAGGAGATATGAGAAATTAGTTCGAGAGAAATGTTAGAGATGATGTCAAATTGTTCTTCTTGAGAAAGGAAGGATATGCGAATGAACTCGAGCTCATTCAAGCAAAGATGCCACGACTCACCGGCCATTCGTACAGAACAAGTGAGTGATAAAGGGAAAAGCAAAGATAGTATGAAGGATGATGATGAGAACATATACAGAAATTTTGAAGTTAGAATGGGAATAGCTGCTGTAGTTCGAAACCCAACCGGGAAGTTATTTCGATCCAGAGAACATAAAACCTTCTTCAACAGGCCCGATGGATCAAGGAATCATGAACCACGAATTGTGGATTTTGATTATTTGGATGCTTCGCTGAAGTAAATCTGCGGGAATGCCTTGAAAAATTGCAGATGGACCAATTTTTTTGACCGACTCGCTCGCTGTTTATCCCGAATTAACAGCATATTTTTACTCGAATTTGACATTTCTTTCTCGGATCGAATGCAATTCGGTGTAAATGACAGGTTCTATGATGTTAGTACGGACACTCGGCCGACATTATAAAAGTTGAAAGAGGAGCATTCAGACCAATAGACGTCTCCTATGAAACAGTTTGTAAGTTTCTTACAAAGTCTGTAAGGGCCACTATCACTTATCCTCTTCTAACTTCTGCAAGAACTATCTTGCATAAGATTATTATCAGCTGTATTTGTCCAAAAGCCTCATCAAAGATTGATGTATCTAAATTTGAGGCCAAATTAATGTGGGCTATTGAAAAGGGAGTACTGTTCTCACTGCCTCACACAATATTACTGCACATGTATCGGACGGTGTCGAAGGAGAAAGGACAGCTACCCTATGGAGCTTTAGTGACAAGGATTTTTGAGCATCTAAAAATAGACATACCCAGTAAATTCAGCACTAAAACTCTTCCCACAATGGCTATTGACATGAAGATGATCAATAAGATGAGATTGAAGGACGTTGCAGAGACTTGGAGACGAAAAGAAAAGGAATTGGCTAGAGCAGAGACAGCAAAAAGAAAAGGTAAAGAGTTAGCTGCTGCTGAGCCAAGTTCTAAAAGGAGAAGACAACTTCTACTGGTAGATGAAGAAGAAGAAGAAGAAAGAATCTCCGCAATTCTGGCAAATATGCGTCAAACTTCTCAGCGAATGTCGAACCGAAGCGAGCGAAGCAAACGCGAGAAAACATTCTCAACACGAACATGAGAAGAATGATGTATCGAATTGGCGGAAGATCCAGGAGGAAGATCCGAAGAAGAAGATCAAGAAGAAGAGGAAACGAGAAAGAAGAAGAAGAAGAAGAGGGAGATAAAGAAAGGGAAAAGGAAGGGCAACAAGGACGGTATGAAGCATCAATTCGGGGGAGCATCTTTCTGAAAATATTGAAATTCAAATACCGAAGCTTCATCTGGGAATGCGATTATCGAAGATCTTGGCACTTCTAACCGAGATCAAGGATCGGCAGATTGAAATGGAAACCTCCTTCACAAACAGACTGGAAACTCTTGAGAAGACAATCAATCAATGTATTGACGTAATTGAGAAGTCTCGCATCGGATATGGAGGATTTCACCCTTGTTCGGACCCCAAACAAGAAAATTTCTTAAAAACATCTTTGTTTTAGAAACTGTTTTGAACGACTCATTCTTTTTGAGGTTGACAAAAGGGGGAGAGTAATATGGCTTTTGACTTTTGATGGTTATCAACTGTTGATGATTTGATAGTTGGATGCATGACATAGTTGGTTTTCTGGTTTTATTATGATAATATTTTCTTATATGCTTATTACACCGATGAAATGAGGTTATGTTGTTGCTTTGTATTATCTATACGGGGTTGATATGAGCTATTCTTATAAGTTGTGCGGGATATTTGGAAGTAGGCTCTATCTAACCATATTTTGCAGGAACTTAAAGCCATATGAATGAAATGTTTTGTCATCATAAAAAAGGGGGAGATTGTTGAGGAAACTCCTAGTTTTGATGTTTACAAAACATTTTATGAATGAGATTCTTACTAAACTCTTGAAGAAAAAGAACTCAGGAAGACTTAGGCTTTAAAGTCTGCTTGTAGCAGAAGATAAAGCTTGGGGTTCCTTAGAGTCTGCCAGCTTCAGACGGAAGAGTCTACCAGACTGAGAATTAAAATTTGACCGTACCAGACTGAGAATTAAAGTCTGACCGTACCAGATTGAAATTCTAAGCAGACTCAGAACTTAAGTCTGTCAGACTTAAGAAGTATCTACAAGACAAGATCACCAACAGTAGAATATTTCACTTACCTTATTCATGTTGATTATGTTATGTTAATCTGATTTACAGGATCAATTAGTGGACAACTTCCAAAGAAGAATAGAGCACTTATGGAAGCCCAGATTCGATTGTATGGGCGAACGAGAATCTAAGGGGATCTGATCTACTCTCAACGGTCAAAAAGACTTGCTTTATATAGTCTGTCCAGGAAAGGGAAGACGGAACTCTCATGGAAAAAGCCAACGGTCGAATATGGCTTGGAGAGTATTTAAGGATAGGTTGAGACTTAGGGAGGAGATCAGATGAACATTATTCCAAAGCTGATTCCGTTCTTCAACTGTTGTTCATAGAGCGTATTTGAGTGATCTCGGTGTATTACAAAAGAGAGTGACTTAGTGAGACAGATTTTCACCAAGTATAAACACTCGGAAGTGTGTAATCACCGTTGATCATATAGTGAAATACAGCCGGGTTATATAGGTTGAAGCAAGATGAACCACAACCACGGTACAAAACTAGATTGGTTATTAAGGGATTCGGTCAGAGAAAGGGTATTGATTTTGGTGATATATTTTTCCGGTAATGAAAATGTCTTCTATCTATGTGGTATTAGGGCTAGCAGCTACCCTAGATTTGGAGATTGAGCAAATGGATGTCAAAACAGACTTCCTACATGGTGACTTGGAGGAAGAGATATATATATGGAACAACCTGAAGGTTTTAAAGTAAAAGGGAAAGAGGATTATGTGTGCAAACTGAAGAAAAGTCTCTATGGCCTAAAGCAAGCACTGAGATAGTGGTACAAAAAATTTGCGTCAGTTATGACAGAACAAGGCTATAAGAAAACTTCCTCAGATAACTGTGTGTTTGTCTAAAAATTTTCTGATGATGACTTTATTATTCTCTTGCTTTATGTTAATGATATGCTAATTGTTGGTAGGAATGCTTCACGGATTGAGTTATTGAAAAAACAATTGAGCAAGTCTTTTGCTATGAAAGACTTGGGTTCGGTGAAACAGATTCTTGGCATTAGAATTACCCGAGACAAAGATGTTAAGAAGTTGTTTTTGTCGCAAGAGAAATATATTGAAAAGATCCTTCAGAAATTTTATATGGATAAGGCTAAAGTGGTTAGTACTCTTCTTGCTGCCCACTTTAAGTTAAATATGAAGCAAAGTCCTACGACTGATAAAGAGAAGAAAAATATGGAAAGTGTTCCATATACCTCAGCTGTATGAAGTTTAATGTATGCAATAGTATGTACACGCCCAGACTTGGCACATGCAGTTGGCGTTGTTAGTCGCTATTTGTCAAATCCAGACAGAGAGCATTGTAATGCAGTGAAGTGGATTATGAGGTATCTTCGGGGAACTTCAAGTTTGAAACTCAATTTCGGGACCGGGAAACTTGAGTTAGTTGAATACATAAATTTCGATTTGGCAGGAGATATTGATACTCAAAGATCTACTTCTGGTTATTTGATTTCTTTTGCGGGTGGAGCTGTGTCATGGAAGTCAAGATTGCATAAATGTGTTGCACTTTCTACAACCGAACCTGAATTTATTGTAGCGACTAAAACTAGTAAAGAGATGCTATGGATGAAGAAGTTCTTGGAAGAACTTGAGTTCAAGCAAAAGATGTGTGTGCTATTTTGTGTTAATCAAAGCGCAATTCATCTTGGTAAGAATTCATCTTTTCATTCTAGATCAAAACATATCGATGTTAGATATCATTGGATAAGGGATGTTTTAGATGAAAAGTTATTGGAACTTGAGAAAATTCATACGGACCATAATGGCTCTGATATGATGACGAAGACTCTACCAAGAGAGAAGCTTGAACATTGCCGATTGATAGCAGGGATGGAGAATCCCTCCACATTGTCATGAAGGGGAGATTTGTTAACTGGGTTCACTCTTATGTGGAGGAAGCCCAATGAGTTGCAAGCCCAAAAGGGCTTGAGCCCATATAATAAGTTATATTGGGAAATAGGGTTTCTCACTATTGTAGAAGTAGTAATTGCAAAAGACATAGTAACAGGAGAACAAGAGAAAGTAGAATTTCATCTGGGGTTTGAGGCAAAGTCTGATTTACATCAAGCTGGCATCTGAGGTCGATTCGAGGTACGATTGAGCTAAAATTTTGTCAGCGTGTTCGTGGCGCAATCTTCTCGAATCTGAATGGTTTGATTTTCGTTTGAAGCTCCTTACATCAGGTTTTTCGTGGATTGATCAAAACCTACGTTTTTTGTCAGATTTATCCTTGATTTCTTGTGAATTTTATGTGTATTGCCAAGAATTATGTTCTTGAGTTCTTTGCTGCTATGTACCTCTAGTATTTGCTAGAGAATAACATTGTTCACCCAATTTTATTGATAGTGAAGATTTTTGGGTGAACTCCGGTCTTGTGGTTTTTTATCTCCTCACACTGAGGGGTTTTGCACGTAAAAAATCATTTTGTGTTTGCGTGCTTGGTATTTATTTTGCTTTACTATATCGGTTCCTATTAGGTTTATACGGGAGATTATTTTATTCCGCTGCTTTAATTCGATATTGTTCGAATTGTTACCGTTTTCCCATCAATGAGCTCGGCATACTTCGATGCCAACCAAGACCTTGTAGATTTGAGTGATCCTCATACCAAATGGGACAAACATTCGGTATGCCTTGATACTAATCCAAGACCTCGCAGTCTTAGGCAACCCTCGTACCATACAAGACTTGAGTTTCAACATTTCATTACTGACTCAAGCCTTATGGCTTTAGGCTATCCAACTTGCATTGATCTCATGCCACGAACCTTGGCATTATCCTGGTTGTGAAAGACTCAAGCGCATGCATAAAATTCATGTACAAGTCAACATATAGATAATCTTCCATAAAAATCACGGTTCGTCAAGAGAGTGCCGTCTAGACTTCATGATAGAAATTGCAATACCAGGGAGAAGTAAGAGATTCTACTTACCTGAAAAACCCTCAACCTATGAACATGAACTAGAGGGAGTGTGTGGTTGCTTGAAGGCCGAAAGAGGAGAGAGGCGTAAGGAGGAGGATGACGCCTGAGAGTGGAGAGAGATGAGAGAATGGATGGCAAAAGGCTGAGGAATGAGGAGAGGTCATCCTATTTATACTATTTAGTGTCATCATCGTTGGTCCAAGTGATCCATTTTGATTCTTCCAAGAGGCCCACCTACCACCCTTAAGTGGCAAGCCTATTTGACCAATAATTGAACCTAAAGGACAAGTTGTACGGCCAAAAAAGGTATTATTTGGTAGTCTAGCTTGTAGACGTCATTGAAGATGGCCCGCCTTTCCCTTTCTTATTGGACCATTTGTTCTTCCGCATTTATGGGCATTTAAAGAAGTTTGACGATGGAAGTGTCTAAATTGCCAACTCGGTGCCTAAGATTTCATAGGCTCTTGATGAAGGTTTGGGTGTCATCTTCCGATTGGGCCATGTGGGAGTTGTCTCTTTCATAGCCACCAAAGATATTTTTAATCATAATCATGGCCTTTGAAAATTGGAGCTAAACCTTATCCTTATCATTAATAAGGGTGGTTCTAGAGAATTCCTTCTCTTGTCATTTTCTTCCTCAAGAAGGCGGTTCGGAGAATTTCACCATCTAAGTTGGTTCCGAGGTCGGAAAATGGATCATTAAGTACACCTTGAAAAACTAAATCACATACGGCTGAGGGTTGGGCATCGTGCCCCCTAACTAGCCCAACTGTCCATTTGGGTGATCAATCGGCCATGAGGGTTGGTCCTTGGGTCAACTCAATGGCCAACCCTAGGGTCGGCATGATAAACATTGGCCGGATCCAAGACTGGCCCTCAAGCCAGTCCCTAGGCCTACCACTGAGCCTAGTTGTTACTTTTCCTCTTAATTTGGTCATTGGTCCTCTAATTGGTTTAAGGCCAATCCCAAGGCTACCCATGGCCTAGCACTAAGTCAAGGCACTCATGGACCCTAGAATTAGTGACAGAATAGTCGGGTTTATCTTAGGTCTAATTTCGATCGATGCCTGATCCATTCGTATGGTTCATGGTCGGTGCACTACCGATCCGCAATCAAACATCACCAATTTGAGATTCCCTTCCGATCACTAAATAATTAAATAGGAAATGATGGATTTTTTATCGGAAGACAAGCACTTTTGATCAAGTCAGATTGTCTGTGTATCAGTGTATAGCTGGGTGGAATCACCTGTGGCGAGGCACTATGATTGATCAGATCGACCCATGACCATTCGCCAATCCAAAATCATCCCATAACCAATTCTTGTGATCCAAAAGCCATCGTATGAGCTAGTAATCCGATCCCATCGGTATGGTCGATGGACAATTCATGGCTGACACCTTAACCAGTTCATGACTGGTCAGTTGATTAGACCATGACCGATTCTTGATCCCTCATCGATTGAACCAATCCATCCATGGCCAATGGCCCATCCTCACAGGGTCGGTATCGAGGGTGTTACAGTTGTCCTCGGTCTTAGGCTTGATTAAGTCAATCCTTGGTCCCAAAAATTGGAGACCAACGCTATATGGGTTAGTCCCTATATTAGGCATTGGACTGGCCCAACTTGGATCATGCTCGCCCCTAGAAAGCATCACCGGCAATGTCATCGATGATGAGGAGGAGTAAGATGATTTGTCGGATAGTGGTATTTATCGACACCAGTAAGTGAATTATCTTCCTTCAATGGTGGTAATTGGTAAAGTCTACCATTAATGAATGAGGTCATGCTTTCCAATAAATGTTCTTGTGATCCTTTCGATCCAATTTTTGAGATTCGATGTCTTGTAAGCCAGTTTCTAGTGAAATCTTGTCGTTGTGTTCTCTTCAAATTTGGTTGATCGAATCAAGCATATTCGATGAATTTGCGGTTCTATAATTTTCACGGAGAATGCTTACAAATTTTATATTACCTATTTAGAGAAATATTTAAATTGGCGTTGTGATTCTATGTGGCCACTTAGAAAGAGAAAGAAAGGAAAAGTGACAAAAAATGGAAATAAATTTGACTTGTCTTTTTTATTTTTATTGATTTTGTGGGGATAGTTGTTTGGTGATGACCATGCTAATATGCTCAATGGTTGGTTTGTTTGGTAGCGGGTCTTTGTACATGCCTGCTTGGGAGTGCGGTGTGGGCTTGCGCATACGCATATGTTGGTATTTGCTTCAGGGTAATGTGAATGTCTGAAAATTGCATGACGGTGTGATAATGCTCTCTGATCCATGACGTATATCAGTGACTGTGAGATCCAAGGTACCCTCTCTATGCATTGTTTTGTTTCATCATTGTCTATTGGATCAATTCACTCAAAAAAATATAGATATGTTAGGTCATCACTTTCTTTCATGCGTTAAATGTTAAGTGAAGAGATAGGAAATCGTAATCCGTTAGTCTCTGGCCTTTTGAATATTTGTAATTAGTCATTACGGTTGATGCAAATTGATTATTCTTTTGATGGGTCCATGCTTGATGTCAAAAGAAATAACAAGAATTTCCATCAATGTGGCATCACGTAATTTGCCCTAAGTTGATTTGGAGTCTAGGAATATTCTAAGTTTTATTTACTGATATGTTTGTATATGTTAGCTTTGGATGGTTGGTGAAAAGATTCGCCGTCATATTAGCATTCTCACGATGAGGAAAAACTATGAATCAAAAGAAAGCTAACAGAAACATCCTACTCAATTAAAATGATGTGGCATTTTTGAAACATTCATCTAAAAATGAGATGGGATAAATATTACGATTTCCTTTCAAAACTGTTCTTATTTCATCCTCTTTAATTCACAAAAAATCAGATAAAATCAATGTAGGCTCTTTTCCGATAGACAGGCTAATTGATACAAATCCTATGGCTTTTCCATTGGCAATGCTATACTCTTCCAAGATTGGGGTGAGCTCGTGCTTACGAAAAATAAATGTGGATGTCTAAGGCCAACAAAAAAGCGTCGGTACTTGAACGAATCCGCCTTGAATATTGATCTTCAATCGAGGGAGGAGTCAGTCAATCTTGAACTCCCCAAGGTTGCAGTCGGCTTGATCTAGCTTGCTCCACCACACATTAAGCTCGTCTTTAAAGTGGGAACAAGTTGAATGTTAAACTTTCCCATTGTATGTTAGAACAAGACTCATGATCAACCTAATGTCATGGACTAACCATAATTCGGCCAAATAAGTAAATTACAAGTGCAAGGACAGAAAACTTTCTTCACCAAGGAAATGATGGCAATCATATAGACATACGTATGAGACATGTGGTTCGATTATTCTAAACAGCTTAACAAAGTGGAGCCAAGAGGATGATTGGACTAGCCATAGCCACACATACTAAGTCAGGTCCTCATGACTCCAGCATGGTCAAAGAGCCGACCAATGTCGTGGGCTTGCAAACAAATGTGGGTACTCTTGACACCAAGAAAGAAAGTTTCGGATTGATATGGGGGACTTGTAACACAGGTATGTGCTTGGAGTGATGTCCATCTCAATACCATCTTAGGTGATCTTATGTGGCCCAGGTCCAGTGGCATGTCGTGTGTACAAAAGTGTAATGCTAAAGCATTATAAACATGCACAATATTTTATATCAAACACCATTTCAATATTAAACATTCATTCCTCAACACCTATCCACAAGATAGGGGTTAGCAATTAATTTACTCGTTATAACTCCCAACTGCAAAAACATTTTACATTTATATTTGATGTTAGGGACAAACTTGGTATCCTTGCGACCAAACAAAAACATTTTTTAAAGCAAGAAAATCGCCCTAAGTCCACTAAGACTGTTTTTTCATATCCGGTGGAGTCGATAAGCTATCACAACCCTCCCGAAGGTGTACCACCTAGAAGTTGGCTAATGAATTACTAAGTTTACACTTAGCTCATATTAAATCCAAAATTGGAATCTCGAGCCTCTTCAAGTAAGGTCCATTTTGAAGCTATTTTTGCAAATGGGGAAAAACTAGGTTCTTAATCAATTTTCATAAAACTTCCAATGCCAAAGTCAAATTGAAGCTAAAATAAGATAATTTTGGGGTTTTCACATTTTTTAATTTTTGGGGTCAAATGTTTGACCAAAAGTCAACTCTTTAGTGACTAATCACTAAATGGTTGATTTAATGATCAAAATTTTGACTTTTTTTGTCTTGAAAATTTTTGTGGCCAACATGAAATTGGGGCCAATTAGGAACCTTTTTATGCAAAAAATTCATGACTTTTTTGGGCTTTTGATGGAAATGACTAGGAAATTAAGGACAAATGAAGGGCCAATAAAAACAATAGAAAAAATGACACTTTTTGCTCAAGAAACAAGTTCCATCGCGATTGGAAACTCTAATCTTGAAATTTGACCTTCAATAATGTGTTGACTAAAAATTAGATTTCAACAAAAGTTGACTTTTTAGTAATTAATTACTAAAAAGTTGATTAATGAGTCAAAAGTTTGATTTTTTTTTTTTAAATTTTCAACGCATAAGTGAAATTAACATCATTTAGGAAATTTTTGTGTAAAAGCTGAATTTTGACCTAGGGTCAACTCAAAAGTCAATTCTTTGACTTTTTGAGTTTTTTATGAAAATGCCTAGGAAATTAATCACAAATGAAGGGCCAATGAAAAAGAAACGAAAAACAACACTTTTTTCTTGAAAATTGGGTTTCATCACGATCAGAAACTCTAATATCGATATTTGACCTTTAAAGACACATTGACTAAAAATTAGATGTCAACATTAATGAAAAATTAAGTAACAATATATTTGAATTGAATTAGGACACGATTTTTCCCTAATCCGAAGATAACGTTGCCAAATTTGAACTAATGGATGGCGGATTGGACAATGACCAGCATAATGGCTTACGAAGTGTGTTTGTTGAGCTTCAATTTAATGTATTATGGGTTCCGATTGAACGTCGTTTGCTAGTTCAAACTTACTTCAAAAGTCCATGCACAGATCTGGAGAACTGATAAAGATATGCTTCAATATGTTGATTGGACTGATGATTGATGTTTGCCGATTTTTTAGAAATTTATATGTCAAGATTCATAAGTCGGTGCCTCATGAAGTTTACTCAGGACATGTATGTCTGGAACATATAAAATTTTCATAATTTTTGGAAGAGATTTGGTTAAGACGATCATCCATAAACCGTTTTGTTGGTAGTTTGTTTGTAAAATAAACCAAAAGGTGCCTTGTCCCACATCAAAAAGATTTGAGAGCGCACATGGACGAAATTTGGCACTAACCAACAATCATTATTTTTTATTTATTAAAAAATTCAAATTTTATTTATTATTTTAAAAATAATATTATTATTATTCCGAATTTTCGTATGTGTCTTTTCGAAAGAAGTTGTATAATGAACAAATATAACCTTTCGAAAGAAGTTGCAAAATGAATCAATATAACCTTTCGGGAAAAGTTACAAATTGAAGCAATATAATTTTCAAAAATTGTCTTGAAAAGACATGAAAATTCGGAATAATAATAATAATATTTTTAAAAAATAAATAAAAATCAAAATTTTTTTAATAAACAAAAAATAATGATCGTTGGTCAGTGTCAAATTTCGTCCACGTACACACTCACATCTTTTTGATGTGGGATAAGGCACCTCTTGATTTATTTTACCAACAAACTACCAACACGTTCATGTTAGGGTCTATAACACTGATTTCTTGATTGACCTTTGCCGGTTCTTCGATTTTTATAAAATTATGCTTTCAAATCTGAAGAAGAATCCTCATGAAAATTGCTTATGATATCTTGATATCTTAGAACATATAAAATTACATGAAAATCCAACATCATTTGGTAAAGTCGAAGGGCCGTAGAACATTTGTCATCATTGTTGCCATGTCATGCATCTGATTGACCTGTCTTTGTTCTTATTTTTTATAAAATTGTACAATGAGAATCTTCAGTCGGTTTCCTCACAAAGATGTCTATCTTACCCTTGTTTACCACGTGTAAAATTTGTGAAAGGATTACACGTGGTTTGATTAGGTCGATCATGTGTGAACCGAACTTACTTGACTGGACTTGCTTCCCCTGTTTTGGTGACCTCTGATGTTTGTTCATTTTCGTTGAATTTTTGTGTGCTAATTTTAGAGTCTTGTACTTAATGAAAGTTTCTTACTAGACATGAACCTTCAACATATAAAATCATAAAATTGGTTAGACATCATCTATACATATTAATGACATTCGGAGTGCATACATGTTCTGTTGTCCTGTTCTTCTCTAGGCTGCTGACCTTCTGCTGTTCTTTGATTTTTTATAAAATCATATGTCTAGAATCTTAAGATGCTTTCTTTACGAAAGTTACTCCTTGTATGTTGATTAATGTGTTGTAAAAATCCCAGACAGAAATGATCATTGGTCATGCTTCGGTGAGCTTGATACTGAATACCTTGTTTTTGTCTTTGTTGATTTTGTTGATTGACATGTCTCTGCTTTATGATTTTTAGAAATTCGTGTGAATTGAATTAGACCTCGATGTCTTCCGATGAATTGCTCTTGACATGTTAAAATTTCTTGTAAAAAAAATTTTAAAAATTAAAATTTGATTTGGTATTTTTACCTACTCTCTCAATGTTGCAGAACTTTCTATAAATTGAATTTCCGGACATGGTTTTAGGCATATTCAAAGCTTTAGAAGTTCATGTGGTGCCCTTTCAAAGTTGATTGGTATATATAATCTTGATTTGACATGAATTTCATCAAAATTTGGTTCATATTTAAAACATCCATGATGCTTGATCAAATGTTCACAAGATGCACTCAGGTTAGCCTTGATGGTTAAATGCACGCCATAACCTCAATGAAAATGATGTCTTCTCTCACCAAATCTTTCAAAATCGTTACAAGAGTTGATGGGGCAAAGATGCTAATTCGATAAGGTGTTATCAAATGTTTAGAATGGATAAGGCTATTTATAATAATTTAATGCATGATTTATAACACACTACGGTCTTGAAGGAACTAGAAATATTGATATGCTTGGAAATATTTCTTTATATTTTAGGACATGGTATAGGTAATAGGTTAACACAAGAGCACTTTCAATACTATGGGGAAACCATGAGTGTGACGTCCTGAAATTCGAGCCCTTCGAGGGAGGAATGAATGTTAATGCTGCCAATATATTGTTGGTTGATCTCATTTGGAACTGATCACTCCTGAGATACTGACCTTGAAGAGAAAAGCTAATGAGGACATAACTCGTGTGACTAAAGAACTTGACCTGGGAAAATGACTCAACTATGATACTTGTGTAAGGATGATCCTGTAGATATGCATGTTGATTTTAAGGATGACTAGAAGTCGATTTGCGGACAAAAATAATGGGACAATAAGTGATTCCATCTACTGTTATTGAACCCGTGAATGACCCTATGCCGATCCTTGATAATTGTGTACTTTGAAATAAGAATCGATCATTTGCAATTTTATGTAATCAAGGATGTCTATGTGTTGAGAAGTTTTAAACGTGAATTGGCACGAGTCGGTTACGCTTGAGTCATTGAAGCCGCCTGTCAGTTTGAGTAATACCAAAATGTCATTCGGGCGAAATTGATAAAACATGAGAATCAAGATTGGACTTCGAATTTTCGGGAACATCTAGGATGGACTTTTGGACAATGCTTCCTTAATAGTTGACAGTGCCAATTGAGCCGAGTTTTTGAGAAAAGGATTTTGGACCAAGAAATGAGCCTATGAGGACGTGGGCTGGACAAGAACAATGAGGGCCTTACGTCCAAGGTGGGACGGCCATAGTGGAAGACCAAGACAATGAGCAAGCCCGTTGGACCGAACTGACCCCTCACCCATCCTAGCCCATTCTCCTAACTTGAGCCAATTCGAGCCCAACAAATTCCCGAGCCCGTTCCTACCCATTTCCAAGCCCATTTCCTAGGCCCACTTTTCATTTTTAGTCTAAGGGAAGTTTGGAAATTGTGCAAGGTGGAAATGACCGAAATGACCAAAATGCCCTTGGATATTTTGAATAAAAGTCAAAAAGGAAGAGAGAAAAGATGAAGTCATGTGCTTGGGAAATTGGTGCAGACATTAATGGCATTGATGAAGGATTTGTAGCTGATGAATAATCTCTCTCTCACTCAGCTTAATCACAAGAAAAATCGCAGCCCCTCTTCCCCTTGTTTCTCCTTGCATTTCTACAGTTTCTATTTTGGACCTCTCACCAAAATTTGAGTTGTTCGTTGCCTTCTTGGTGGAATCTTGGGCTGAACCACCTATCAAAATCATCAGCATAGGAAATCCGTACCATCTACATTGGCCAATCATCGGAAAAGTTGCCGGTCGTCCCGTACAACGGCCTGAAGTTAGCGGTCCTCCATCCGTCATTGGAGCAGCGCCTCCTGTACAGCTTCGCTTTTTCTTCCTTTTCTCTCAATTTTTGGCCTACCCACTACCCACACTAGCCACACACAACTCCCTCTTGACCCCCTGGAACCACTAGCCTCCAGCCACCAGATCGCCGGAGTTTCGGCCTAGCCGTTTTGCTCTAACTAGCCACTGTCCTCCTCTTGCAGTGCTATTTTGTGAAGTTCAGTGGGGAATCCGAGTTTGTTGTTTTTGTGTTCAACCCAGGACTGCCTTGGAGTGTCATGAGAGAGGTCCCCGAGTGTCGGGTTTGTCACCATCGCTGCGTCCGTGTATCCGGCCCGCTTAACGGGTGAGTTTAGCTCCTAGACCCTATTTAGTGCCTAAACTTGCTTAAGGTTGAGTCAATTAGTGCTAAGGGTTGATTAGGGTGTTTAATTAAGTGCATTAGCCCTAAGATAGGTGGTTAGATAAATGATTAAGATTAGATTAGCTTAATCTTGTTTACTTTTTCTTAATTGTGTTTAATTAGGCTTAATTGAGTGTTTTGTGCTACTTAATCATGTTTTGTCTTAATTGCTTCATTAATGTGATTAATTGTTTAATTTATTGATTTAATTAATTTCTGCATTTAAGTATTTAATTATTTAATTTTCGGAATTTATTTATTTAATTATTTTAATTTCGGAATTTAATAATTAAAATTATTAAATTATGAAATTTCACTATTCATTCACTGTTTATCCGAAATTAAAATGTGTAATTTCATGTGTCTTGATTTTATGAAGTGAATTGAATGTGTAATTGTATGAGCATTCGCATGAATCGTGTTATTTTCATAAAAATGGGAAAAATGTGAATTGTTCGAGGGACACCGGAAATTGACCGTTTTTATGAGAAAGGATGTGAGGTTTTATATGTAAGCATGTGTGCATTGGCTAATGCTCTAAGATAATAAGTGGGTTGTGACTGCATGCTTGCGTGATCACTAAACTAAACCCGTTGTCTCGGGAGAGTATCCCTTGACATTCTATGGGCATGCAATCTCGGTAGAGTATCCCTTGACGTTTTTTGGGCATGTTGTCTTGGGAGAGTATCCCTTGACGTCGCCGCACCTCATGGGAGAGGGTAATGCCTGGCTTTGCCAATAGACACCGGCGGCGGTTCGGTTGTAGCCCTATAGGGTAGTAATAATCGGAACACGTGTGAATGCAAGAGTGCATGAGAAAACATGGCATCATTGGTTTCGATTATGCATGAGATGATCACATCATTTATGGCACGTACGCATGAATTGATAACGTGCAGGGTGTTGCAATAGCCAGGTAAGATCGCTTGTAACGCGACTTGCATGGGGTTGATGAATTGCATTATCTAATGGCCATGTGCATTACGTGTATTGTGCTGACATATAACGTGTAGGGTATGGCATACCGGGTAAGGTTGCATGCGAACCAACTTTTGATTGTTGATTGACCCTGATTGTTATTTAATTGCCGCTTGCTAGTTGTCTGTTGTTGGGTTGAGTGAGGGGTGGTTCTGGAGAGATACCCCGGGTTGAGTTGGTGTACTAACCGGAGCTTAGGGGAAGAATTCGCTGAGATCTTATCTCAACCCGTCGTGGTTAATTTTTTTCAGGTCTTTAGAATGGCGCACCCACAATGGAGAATCCTACCCCCGCTCCACCAATGATCGACTTAACGGAGCCGAGTCCGATGGGTTCAAGTGATTGTGGTGCTAAACCCGAGGGTTCATTTTGTATGGCTAGATTAGCCTAGTTTCTTTTTGGCTTTATTTAGAGGATGGATCGATCCTTTTGTCGGGCTTGTAATTCAAAAGACGATCCTCTGTTGGTTAATTTAGTAAGTTGTATAAATGAGTAGTTGAAGTTTCTACTATTCATTCCAGTATCCCTATTTGATTGTTTGATTGTCCGTTTGGACTGGGGATGGTTCGTTTTCCACTTGCGCATAATAAAAGATTAAAATGAATGGTCGTCGATGAGTCCTGGGACATTGCTTTCAATTGACCATGGTAAGGGGTTGTCGTGTGTTCAGGGTTCGGGGCATGACAATGAGCAAGTACTTTAGCTTTGTATTAGAGATTTGATCCAACCGACTAATCGGTAATTTATAGATATTGTAGAGAAGATCAAAGAATATGAGATTTTATCCATATTTTAAGGTAAGCTTCTATTATAGAATAAAAATAAAGAGCTAAATATAAATTTCAATTATATAGTAATATTTGCATTTTTGTTTTAGGGTTACATCGGAGTTATTGATGGCACACATATCCCAACAGTGATACCTACAAAAGATTATATTCGTTTTATTAGTCGAAAAGGAACACCGACTCAAAATGTGTTAATGGTGTGTAATTTTAACATGAAATTTATTTATGTTTGGGTCGGTTGGGAGGGATAAGCTTATAATACTCATATTTTCTATGAAGCCCTAGGGTGACATGATGTGCAATTTTCTCATTCTCCTCCAAATTTGTTAATTAATGATTTTTATACATAAATATGTATTAATGTGGTCTACGTTGATTAAATTTACATTATATTTGTGTAGGCAAATATTATTTAGTAGATGTTGGATATCCAAATTGGACGGGCTATTTGGGACCATACAAAGAAGTTAATTATCATTTGCTAGAATTTTGAAAAGGTCCTACACCTATAGATTATCATGAGGTATTCAATTGTGCTCATTCCTCGCTACAATCAAAAATTGAGTGAGCCCTCAGTTTATTGAATAAGCAATGGAAGATTCTAAAGCATTTCATTTGAAAAGCAAGTAGAAATTGTTATAGCAGCAATGACAAAATACCGTCAATGATAGACATTTTACGAGAGTAGATTTGGATCCCAATTAAGGATATTCAGTTGACTTTGATAATACAAATGAGGGGGGCTAGTATTTCAAATGATAATTTACTTTCTAACATGGCATGTTTATGTGATTGAATAACCATAAGGTTACTAAATACTTAAGGATGCTTGTAATTTTCAATGATAACCTATTTTTTCCTCAATCTATATGTAACAATATTTATTATAATGAAATTACTCTTTTTTTAATTGAGAAATGGTCCATTTTGATATGATTTTTTTATTTAGAAATTTCTTAACATATCTCTTTTATATCACACTATGCAAAAATATAAAAATAGTGAATATTTTTATATTCAATTTTTAAAAAAAATTGAAATTAGAAAAAATAAAATTGGTGACACTAAAAGACTTCCCAAATACGAGTTCACCAAATAGCATTTCCCCATAGTTTTCCCAGTGCACTTTTCAACTACAACTTACCAAACAAATTTGTGTTTCATCAAAACTCTTTAAACTAAAGGCCTTTGCATTTTCGTAAAGGCTTTCCCCAAAAGCCTTTCCAAACGCATTATAGTCCCTAATTTTTGTAAAACATAGTTGATTCCACTTGAAGTTGGCTGCTTTCTTTTTATTGAGAATATCTATGCCTTGTCCAATCATCTGCTGCGCCTCAACACATTTCGGGGAGAACCAACTAGCTTTGGCTTCCAGTGATATTTCACCCTTAACCACAACTCATTCGTTGATTCTTCAACATCAGTCAGTTCAAACCTCCATTTAGTTTCACCCAAGCTTCATCCTAGTCATGGATAGATCACCCACGTTTGGGTCCATAAGCAATGACAATTGCCCTATGAAGACTCGCTTTTGCTATGGCTCCAGTGGGTTCCCTTAACCAAGCCACTACCTATGAGTTGCTGGCTGCATCTAAAATGTGATTTGAATCCAATAAAGCACCGATGGTTACATAAGAAATAGATCTTTGAATTTTTCGATATTCCTTTTTACTTTTCATCAAACGAATGGCATCTTCTTCTGGAAATCCTAGCTATTCTTAGCATGATATTGGGAAATCTCATTGCTATTACTCAAACGAGTACGAAATGTATGCTTGTATATTCGTTCATAGGTCAAATTGGATATGTAATTATTAGAAAATGATTTTTCCCCTCTGTCCGAATTCGTGTATCCACTCTTGCAGAGAAGTAAAGGCGTGCGTTCTCTCTCCTCAGGTTTGTCTTGTGGAGGTCTCTGTTGGGCACACCGGGAAGACCTGCAAAAGAAAAATAAACTCGACCCAAGATCGATTCACAGCCGATCATGGATTAACGAGACACAGCAACAACGCGAATGGCAGGGAAGAAGACTGGGCTCATGTGAAGAAGCTGCCGTAGCGATAATACAGTATCATTTCAGTGTAGTTGTGGCTGGAATTCGTCGAATGTGGATTGTAGAACACTGCAGGGATGTCGAAGGGACTTCTGAGCTTCACTGGGACGCTTGGATGTTCCCTGAAATGACAAGAAAATCGTCTGGATCTGTTGGGTCACTGAGTTGCCGGGCTGACTCAGGCAGAGAAGCCGGGACAGGATGGTCTTGGCAGGGCACATCACTAAAGTTGCTATGCCAACACTGGCTCTACAGGTGATCTGCGGTGGCGGCCACGATCTGTTTTGACTGGAGCTGCATCGAGGGTGTGGCAGAACAGCGGGTGCTATCGCGTGGACGAAATGCTCACGAGGGGTATGCGGTGATGAAGAAGAGAGAAGACTATGCTTCATGTCTCATGATTCCCTCCGTGCATTTCTCGTGTATTGCGCCATGAGTTTCTATTGAATATTTCAGCAATTTTGAAATATTTATTTAAAATTATGACCGTCATGAAAGTTATTATTTTTGTAACATTTTGCAATAGCCATATAACGGTTGTCTCGTGGCTTTATAGCTTTTGATCTATTGCTTCACAAACTCTTCATTATTTTATAACGGTCATCCTTTTAATTAGCAATTGATTTATGATGATTTCCTAACGGCTCTGTTCTAACAGCTCTTTCTTAACGACTCTCTCTTCCTCTTGTTTAAATATAAATTAAACTTCAAACCGCAATCTTTGAAGAAACACTAAGTTCTCATAATCTTTCTCCTTCTTTTTATGGGTTACACATATAACGTTGTTTTGTTTCCCTCTATTATTCAGTGCAGAATAAAGAAGAACATTGGTTGTATTTTGGGAAGATAGTTGCCGAAGCCTTATGCACCGAGTTTTGTAATTATCCTTAAAAACAGTGCTTGAATGCCTCAGACATTTTTTTTAATCTTCTAATATTTTTTAATGTATTTTCAACAATTATTATTATTATTTTCATGTAATCTAATAATTTTTCCAACAATCTTAAGGATAATGCCTATGGATTCCCAAGTTGAAAATGTTGCTGCTATTGCCACCACTGTTGGAATTGAACGAGGACTCGGAGATGATGTTGGACTAATATCACGTATTCGTGGGCAATTGTCATGGGACATTATCGAGCATCAACACAATAGAGCTTTTGGTTATTTTGGTTTAGGTTACAAATGTTGAGCTTTATTTTACATGGTTCTTAGCCTAAAATAGAACAATGGTTGCTATTGCTAACTTGACTAATTGACAGCAATTGCTTAGAAGTTGCTTGGTTAAATTTGGTAAAAATTATGTAATAGATTCAGGTGAATGCAACTCCTTGCTATGTTTATGGCACTTGAAGTTGATGAACACACATTGGTTGTGAAACTTTCATTCCAATTTTTGAAACTTGACATATCGCGTACGCAAGTTTCAAGTAAATTCTTATGTTGTGCGTTCTCTTCGAATTTGATTTGATCGGGTCAAACATATTTCATAAATTTGTGTTTTTATACTTCTCATGGAGGATGGTTACAAATTTTCAAATTTTTTACTTAGAGATCTTTAAAATGGTATTGTGATTTCGTGTGACTACTTAAAAGGAAAACTAAATAAGAAACGGAAAGAAATCGGGCTAATCTTTCTTTTCCATATTTATTTTTATTTTGAGACTTTGATACTTATGTTTGTTTTTTATTCTGAACTTGTCTTGCTCCCTACTTTTTTTGTTCTAACGCAAATTTGAAGCAAGATCGAGTATCAAAACTGTGATTTATTATTTGTGTGAGTCATGTAGAGATTGGAAGGATCACTCTTATCAACTATGGTAGGCTTGTCGTGATCATCAATGTTGTCGACCAGAATTAGACGTGATGCTACACCGGTGTATTCGCCTACCATCTCTATCCGGGTTTACATGCAGGGGATCCATTGTCCTATTCATATCAAATTACATTTTATGTTATATTTGTATTGTTAAATAGTCTCGTAACAAATGCACAATTTTGTCGTCATGGAAATACATTGTTACTCTTATTTATGTCAACAAACTTTTCGTTGTCATTACTGATGGTTGAATGAATTTTTCCCAACAGTATGTGTGCTGTTTATCTTCTTCTTCTTTTTTACTGAGTTGGAAATATATTTCTTGAACTGTGGCTATTGAAAAGTTCAGTTCCACAAAGCTGTCCTTTGAGAACTTCTAAAATTTTTAGCGTTTAGATTGGTCTATTGATTGGGGTGTGATTCTATCGCGACCTAATTTTGTAAGTGGATTGGAACATCTAAAGTTTGACTAATAAATTACTAAGCCTAAACTTAGTTCAGACTCTCTCAAGTTCATACCAATTTGCAACTTTAAAGTTCAAGTTATTTAACTTTTTTAATTAAGAGCTGCCACTAATATATTTTTGGTGGGTCGATTCGAAACCAAGTAAAGTAACTGGAGAATTATTTCACTCTTATGAATCGATCAGGAATTGGTTATGTTAAATTTCTCTAACACCCTTTCGGTATATTTTTTTCTTTATCAAAGCATTAAATAAATTGCAAGGAAAAAGAATTACTTACCTTGAAGCTATGAAAGCATCTACATTATTAATCGGAAAATCACATCAACCAAACCTAAAGGTGATTTTAAATAACACACAATCACTCAAAATTTTAGGGTTTTTCATTTATTCAATGAGGCCTAAAAACTACCTACAATGCTTGTAACAAAGTACAAAAATATCTAACTAAAATAACATGCAAAAGATGACATAATTCTAAGTGACAATGACATTTTTTTATGTTTTCTTTTTCTTTTTTAATTAAAATTTGAAATTAAAAATAACCTATATTTTAACCTGCAATCTTAATTAAGAAAGTGGAATTAAATTTAATCTAGATCAATATTTTTGAATTTTTATTTTAAAAAATTCGGAATAAGAGATTGTCCAAATATGCAATATTATTTAAAAAAATCTACTCTAGTTTATTGTCTAATTTTTTTTTTTGGATTTTTTTAGAAAGAAAAAAATTAATTTAACACCAAATAACGCAAGATTATCCCGGTCCATCTAATTTTGAAAGTAAATTAACGAATTGTATCTCGGGCATAAGATAGCATTGCCCAATTTTTCACAAAAATTGCAAGTCATATCTTGAGCATAAGATCAGATTAATGATTTTTCCGTACAATTACAAATCATATATCAAGTATGAGATTGGATTAGCAATTATAGCACATTAACAAATTAGGGAATAATCCTTAATTTAAAAGGCTACTCAGGAAACAATGAATAAGATAACATCATTTGGGAGTTCAATCAAGAGTGCAATACTTCAAATGAGGAAAACAAAATATTTAAAAATTAATTTAAATAGGAACTTTCCTATCTACCTTGGTTATTTGTTTCCGAGTTCGGACGGATAAGTGATCACTGGAATCACAATCAACGGTGCTTCACTCAACAAGAAATAGCAAGTTCCAAATGGCGACTCATGCTTCGCTAGCGTGGCTTGGGAAAGTCAACAAGAATGACCAGCACAGCAGGGGTAACCACGAGAAACGATGTTGGGTTTTCACTAGCAAGGAACGCCCTCAATGTTGAACTGGAGCAGCTGATGGGTAGAGAAGAATTGGAGCTACGTGCCAATGTGCGTCGCCAGGCCTGGTCTGAAACGTCAGGAATTGCCCGAACAGGTTAGTGGGCGCTACTTCACCGTGAACCGCCTTGATTCGTGCAAGATAAAAGCACCGTCGAGGCTGGTCCGTGACCGAGGAGGCATGGCGGTGAGGGCGTGACAGCGGAGATGTTCAGGCCAGACGCAGACAGAGGCTCGGCGAGGACCGACAAAGCAGTGCGCCAGGACGGAGGGCAGCACACGAGGGGGCTCAACACGACCAGGACATGTCAGATCGTGGTGTCGGCAGCAGCCCATTGACAAGGCGTCACGGATGGTGAGAGCACCATGGCAGGAGCAGCGGCGTGGGTCTCGGCCAGGGCTCGGCGTCGGCGAAGAAAACACGCGTTTTCTCCTCTCTTTTTCCCGTGTATCTCTCTCTTGTTTTTTTCGCACGTTCTGTTCATTTCTTCTTGGGCTCTCAATTCTCACGTAAAGGCCCCCTCTTCAACGAGAGCTCTCCCACTTTTATATGCAAGACAACGCGGGTCCTCAAGAAAAGAACGTGATCTGCTTTCCTATCATGGATGCACTGAAATATATCATTTTTATTCTTTTCCTTCAGATTTATTTCTTTGTGATTCGCCAGATCAGCTGATTTTCCTTTATTTCTTTTTATTGATCGGATATTGCCTTGAATATACACCTCTATGTACAAAATCCCCTTTTATTTGCTCTATATTTCATTTGAAACCTTTCCCTCTGCCAAGAAAAATATCCCATAGTGTATATATTGCATGAATAAATGAAAGATTCGTCAAATATTGGGAGAGCAATGCAAATTTTCTCTGAAATATCCTCATTTTCCAATCCATCACTCTTTAACTGGCTTAGCCAAATTTTCTCTCATTGTTGGACTTAATTCAACTTGTTAAATTAAAGTTCAAAACAATCAATTCGAACCCATCCGTCACCGGTCCAATGCAATTGAAATAATGATAAATGCTTCTAAAACTATATGCTATGCAATTTAATTCTAATATTTTTGTTTAGGGGTTATAATTAGTCCCTAAATTTTTGTGCATTAAATTACTTAACGATTAATCAAAATTTAGGTGACAACACATACTTAATTAATAGTTGTATGCATTTGCTACTTTGCTACTCACGAAATTCTGAGTTAATTCCTTATACTCTATGTTAAGCAAGGTAAAAGCCAGGAGCTCTTGATTCTGTTGTCATGATAATTGATCTCACTAATGATTTATAAAGAATCATGAATGTGCCATTAAGCTGAATGCCATCATTTCTATCCATGTAATTGGGTTATCACTTCTCTGTTGACATGTCAAGAAAGTGTTGAAGTGTTTTATTGGGGTTAATTACTACGCTATCCTTGGCACACTTCCGGCGGTCGTGTTGTTTAATCTTGCTTTCCCTTGAAATTGAGATTTATGAATCATGTGACCGACCCTAAGTTTAAGATCGCATACTATTTTTGTGGATGAGAGATATTGTATCTTGTTTTAATTGTGACTTGTAAGTATATCATGGGAACATTGCGGATGGTTTCATTGCATGTGAATATATGTAAATTATTAAGTATGCCGAGTTGCAAGTGCATCTTATGAACATTGCTAGCGCATTCATTACAAGCATGTGTTTGAGGGGCTGAATTGCATATGCTTTGTGTGATCGTTACTGATATGGCCATTGTTGAGACCTAAGAAGACAAGAACCAAAGTCTGGTGGATGAATCGTGGCTATGTGACAGCGTGATTGGTTGCTCTTCCTGGGTTGTTGGACTGGCTGATACTGTAATGTTGAAAATCAGTAAAATAAAAATACAAATTGTGGGGAAATGACAATCTTGCAAACCAAAAGTCGACTTGGGGTCGAAGCATATGATGTTGTGACCGTTCCCAAGCCAATATTGTGGCTAATCGAAATAATGGGTGCTAGAGTCATTTGCTACCAAGCATATATGTGCAAACAAGATCCCTAATCCTCCTAAGCTCCCACAGGGGAAGGAGAAGAAAATATACACTATTTTTTAGTAAATTCAGAACCATTTAAGTTCTTGAGAAAAAGGGAAAAATTCTTCTCAAACTCATATATGAAAATCAGGCTGAGTAATTAAGAAACTCTTAGCATATATTCCTTAACGAATAAATGACACATTTTGTGTTTATACATCGTGATTGCCAAATGGCAATAACCATTGTAATGAAAAACTTTCAATGATAAAAATGGACACATCCGATTAAGGGATTATGTCATAAAATAGTTATTTAAAGATGGAATTATATCCATTGATTATATGAAGTCAGAAATGGATTTGGCCGATCTATTGACTATACATTGAGGGAATAAGACAAGCCAATTGAAGAAAATCAATAATGATAGTAACCCAACCTATGTAATTGGCGATCCCATGAATTAGGTTCAGATGGATAATAACAAGTCACTTGTCGATCTAGTGATGCTATTAAAAATTTTATGTCCCTCCTAAGGTGAGAACAGTGCAAAAATTGCAAAGAAAAAGAGGTTGACCTAAATTGTTAATGAAATTCCATAACCATTATTGGTGGTGTATTAAGCAGCAGAATAAATTTGTTAGAATCATCTATATAAATATGGAGTGGGGCTGCTCATATGAGAATTATTGGCAATAATCTCTAAAGAACTTATTGATAAACCAAGTACATGCATGGCCTATTAGCGCAAAACCATGTTGAACAAAAAAGTTTGTGAGAGTTTAATGTGATTGATGAAAATTATAATTCACAAAAAAAAAAAATTCTTGGTTCATAGAAAATTTCATGAATTATATTTCATTCTTTCTAGGAATGGTTCATAGCCTGATAAGCACCAGTTCCGATACATTACTCTCTAATAATCCAACATTATTCTATTTTTTCTTTTTAAATCTTTTTGAAATATGTTGAGGATTGTTGGATATTTCATCAGTTTTGAAATATTTATTTGAAATTATGACCGTCACGAAAGTCATTATTTTTGTAACAATTTTGTAATGGCCGACTTTCTAATGGCCATTTAATGGTCGCCTAATGACTTTATAGCTTTTGATTTATTACTTCATAAACTCTTCATTATTTTATAACGGTCATCCTATTAATTACCGATTGATTTATGATGATTTCCTAATGACTCTTTCTTAATGACTCTCTCTTCCTCTTGTTTAAATATAAATTAAACTTCAAACTACGATCTTTGAAGACACTAAGCTCTCATAATCTTTCTCCTTCTTTTTGATGAGTTATACACATAATGCTGTTCCATTTCCTTCTATTATTCACTACATAATAGAGAAAAAGGTTTGTTGTGTCTTAGGAAGATAGCCACTGAGCCTTACATACCAAGTTTCGTATTCCGAGAGACGGAATTATCATTAAGAACAGTGCTTGCATGCCTCAGACATTTGTTTTTTATTTTCTAATATTTTCCAATGTATTTCCAACAACAATTATTATTATTTTGATGTAATCTAATAATTTTTCCAACAGTTTCTACGTTGCAACAATGGAAGCTCTACATTGTCTCTCCTCTCAATGTCATCAATTCCCTGAAGCCCCCGTGGGCGATGAATATTGCGGAGAGAGAGAGCTCCCTCACGAACGTGCCCTCTCTCAATGAGCCTCCCCTCCTCCATAGCTTATTCAGCAATATTGACTTTCCTTTTCTTCAGGCAAATCTCTTCCTTGATTGACTGAGCTCGCCATGTCCAATCTTCTTTTAATATTTCAATATATGCCTCCGACATTTAACATGCCAAAGATTTTTGACCAGATTCCTTCTGATCAGTCGGCACAATTTGCCCAAATCTTGCATGATAAATCAAACTCCCAACTCGGCATTTTCCAATGAAAATTTAAGCTCTTATAATGTTCATGGGCTTTGGCCAATATATATATTTACTGCAGGCTTAGTCCAATTTCATTAAGTTTAGAGCCATTCATTTAAGTCCATCCATACCAGTCCGATCAAATGTAATTAATTAAAATATGCTCCTAAAAACTATATGCAATTTAACTTAATATTTTTGCTAGGGCCAAAAGACGATCCTAATTTTCCATATAATAAATTACTAAATAGGATCCCAAAATTTAAGTGTTAAGAATGTCAAGATGATCACCAATTCTCATCCTTATGCATAAATTTTTTAGCCTAATGAATCCTTTTGTTTCTTAACATTTGAACCTAGCCTTCAATACATTTCTCATAAAGTGTCTTCCAATAGGGCACTTTAGTTAACATGAAGTCTCAAATGCTTATAAGCATTGCTCGAAGAAGTGCGGGTAAGATTATTTTTTTCTCATTTTATAGGGTTCTTGACTTATAAACCATAAGATGATTGCATAATGTTTCTTTCATAGCCTTGACTTGAAGAGTCTCCTTTGTTAAGTCATTAACCAAGCCTACATTACCATATCGACAAAGATCTCTCAAATTGGTAAGGTCGTACTACTTATAAGAATACTCGGATCCTTGTCAAAATGATGATGGTGAGATGGAGCAACTCTCGTTAAAATAGCATTTCTGAATGAGAGCGAATTAGGGTGCATTTGGTTCAGTTTTGAAGCCAGCTTTCAATTGAAATTGAAAGCCGGCCTTCAAAATGATAAAAGCCCAAGGATAGTCCCTACTAGCCTTGGGCTTTCAGCATCCTCCGAATGCTGAAATCATATTTTTCCTTCCAAAACTACCCTCACTGATTTTTCATATTTCTGATTTTACTCTTGAATATTATTTTTTTAATTGAAAAATGAGACAGCCCTTCGCCGGACCGGCAAAGGGATTAGGTCAATTTAAAAGAAGAAGAAGATATGTGTGTGTGTGTGTGTGTGTGTGTGTGTGTATATATATTATACCCATTATACCCATCAAAGCCAATTACAAAATTGTTTTTACCAAACGCACATTCAACTCAAAGTCCATTTGCAAAATTTTTTTACCAAACATAATTGCATTTCCCCAAGTAGCTTTGGGCTTTCAGTATTTGTATTGGACTCAAAGCCCCTTGCAAATACTAAACTAAACGCACCCTTAAAGCCCTTTGAGACTAAAGGTTTCTCATTTAGCATTTTTGGAATATCTGCATGGCGAGTATGGATTGTCTTGGTTATGATTCTTCTAAGTGGAAATTTAGTAATAGAAACATCTTAAAATCGTGACGCATGAACCTCAAATGAATTGAAATATGTGTTCTAAATGACACTAATTTACCATCACTACGATTAATGCATACCCTATTGTCGCTAACCATGCATGATAGGTAAAACTCCTCTTACCGAGTAAGAGTAATGCTCAATTTGCTCTCAAAAGCATTAGGTCGTGGTCAAGCATTCCTAGATTTTCAAACCCCCACGTGCAATAAACCCTTGGCCGTCTAGATCAAGCCTCAAGGTAAGAAAACCCAGGTAAGTAGTAAATCCTCCCAAGTATCTGAGACCAAATCTAGATAATTCATCCCCCAAATTAAATCCGAGTGCTTGAGGTAAAATTTGAGCATCTCACCCAATTTTCAGAAATTGAAAATATGCAATTCGGGTATCTCACCCGATATCTTTGTAACGTCCTAAAATTCGAGCCCTTTGAATGAGGAATGAACATTAATTTTGCCAATGCATTGTTGGTTGATTTCACTCGAAATTAATCACTCTTGAGATACTGACCTTGAAGGGAAAAGCTAATAAAGACAGAACTCATGCGACTAAAGAACTTGACCTAGGAAAAACGACTCAACCATGAGACTTGTGTAAGGATGATCCTGTAGTGATGCAGGCCGATTTCAAGGACAACTAGAAGTTGATTCGCGGATAGAAATAATAGAACGACGGGTGATTCCGTCTATTGTTATTGAATCTGCGAACGGCCCTATGTCGATCCTTGATAATTGTATACTTTGAAATAAGAATCGATCATTCGTAATTTCATGCAGTCAAGGACGTCCATGTGTCGAGAAGTCTTGAACGTGAATTAGCACAAGTCGATTACGTGTGAGTCCTCGAAGTCGCCTATCAGTTTGAGTAGTACCAAAATGGCATCCAGGCGAAATTGACAAGGCATGAGAATCCAATATTGGACTTCAAATTTTATTTTCGGACAAGGGGGCAGAAGGAAAGAAGGGGCGATCTGAGGGGAAAAGAGAGATGAGAGGAGAGGGGAAATCAAGCATCATCGAAGGACTGAGCAGGGGGCGATTTGGGGTGGGCAGCAAGGAAAACACAGGAGCTGCCCTTCTTTTTAAGGGGGCAGCAAGCCGGAAACAGAAGGGAACAGATCTGAGGAAAAGAGGAAAACCAGGGGCTCGGGATCTGGACAGAAGGTGTAACATATGGGCCAAACAAGCAGCCCATTTCTTTTTCTCTAAAAAAAAATCAGCCCAGCCCATCTTTATTCCCTTTATTTTGTTGTGCCCAAGTCGGTGGACAGAAAACAGAATAGAAGAAAGAAGCAGAAGCAGAAACGAGAGAGGAGAGAAAGACAAGGAAAAGAGGAAAAGGGGCAAAATGAGCATATTCTTGGCGCATTCATGGTCCGAACGACTCACCAAGCCAACTCGACACTATCCTACAACATCAGTAAGTGATTAAGGTCTTTAATCGTCATTTGAAGGGATAGTCGCAATTAAGGCTTGAAATTTGGAATTAGTGGAGATTTGTGCGGCAAAGTCCGATTTTCGAGTCATTGAGCTGTAAATTTTTATGGAAATGATAATTTAGGATATTATGAAGCTATAGCATTTTATGGATCTCAATTTAAGCTTGCAATTTGTCTAGAATGGAATTTTTAATGTTGGCGCGCATTCTGGTACTGTTCCGAATAGTAGCTTCAGGATTGGATTTTAGCTGTTTTCGGCGAGGTTTTGAGGCGACTGAGTTGGGGTTGTTGTAATACATCAAAAGGGCATCTAATGACTATAAGTTGGCTTGAAACCGAATTTTGTGAAAAAAAGTTATGGCGCGACGAAGTTGAGCGCGTAACCCATGTCTTGCAGATAATAATGGGTTTCTGCTAGAAGTGAGCTTTCCGTTGTCGCGTGGGTGTTGTTTTATCAACAAATAGGCATAGTATAGTCAAGTCGTTCATTAGAATATCGTTTTACTCAGTCTTTTGATATTATTTTTGGGTTAATTGTTAGGAATTTGAGTGCGTCGGCTCAAATATGCACTTAGTTGGTTTTTGGTTTTTCCCAAGTGAGTGACACTATTTCTTCCTTATATTTTAAACTCATATTTGAAAGATATTATGGGTAATATATGTTATTAGTTGAAAATGATATATAAAAACAGGATCGGGCTTTTACTGCCATTTGTTGTTTGAGTGAAGAAACTGTCATTTGATTTTAGTTGGGATATTTGCTTGAAAGTGGTTTGCGAAACCTCTATCAAAGGATCTTGGAAAGCTTCTGGTTTATGTAAAGCATTTCGATATTTATTAAATGCTTGGATTGTGAGAGGATTCTGATTTTATTGTTAATTGGGGATTTGTGATTGTTGGTTAATGCTCAATGTCTCTGTGAATCCTGAGAGGTGTGTAGGTATGTGCATACTAGTCCAAGATATCCTTGTGGGCTGAGCCACCAGTTTATAATAGGTGGAGATCTAACCAAGGGGGAATCTTGGTCGTTTTGTCACAGGCGTTAAGCGTGACCATGGTTGGACATTTAAGCCTGAATTTGGTCAATGGAGTGGACCATTGACATTTGATTTGAGTTTAGTCGATTAAATGAACCATCGACCTATGTTTTGACGAGTTTAGCCAATAGAATAGATCATCGGCATGTGTTTGATGAGATTGACCAATGGACTCAGCTATTGGTATCTATTTTGTTATTTTCTTGAGATATTTTTGTGTATGTATGTATTATGTTAAGTGGATTATGTTGTTGTTGCAAATATGCATAGTGATTTCCTGATCCGCTTGGAAGAAATCTTCAAGTTTTTCAGGTCTTTCAGTTAGCAACTGATAGAGCGAGAGCGATAGCGTGGAACTCTTGGGAGCTGAAATTTTTGGGGTAGTCTAAGGCTACGTTCTTAGGGCAGGAAAGACAGCCATGTCACTCCCTTGTCCTTACAGGATTTGGGGTGTGACATTTCTGGTATTAGAGCTTAGGTTATGATATTTTGGTTTAGATTTTTAATGGGACGTTGCGAGATTGTGTGTTAGTTTATAATGCATGTTGGTCTTGTTTTACTAGGACGTACGTTTCATTTTAGGTCCAAATGATTATCGGTCCAACTCAGAGTGGGAGAGCCAAAGCAATTAAGAAAATTTCAAGTTTGGTGGTGTCGCTACCGAATATGAGGAGGGAACTCTGGATTCTTCCTTCCTTTGAAGTCTGTGTTGGTTCTTATGCACTTTGACTTTGAAGGTTTTGAGGAAGTGGATTTAATGAGCTTTTTATTTTCTGAGATATGTGCTATTGGACGGAGAAAGGCCAAAGAATCTTGACTTTAGTTGCAGAACTTGAGAAAAGGAATTGATGAAGAGAAACAAAATTAAAATGAGCCTCTAAGACTTTAACGTGTGAAGAGGAAAAGAAAGAATTTGAATCGGAGAAGCAAAGAACAATGATGGGGAGACACATTTCTTTGTTCGATGCAAGTTCTAATACCAAGTTCCTTTGTTGTAGTCGACTGTCATTTTTCTCACTCAATTCCAACTTAAATCGCATAACTTTGTGGAGTGCTCTCTCAAGAGAGAAAATGTTTCATTTGTCTAAGGACATTGACGTTCTAAGGTGTGGAAATGAAGTGTGGTTTAGAGAAATGGTGCATCGAGAATCTTCACTTAGTTTGCATCCCAAGGGCTTCACATGGAAAATTCTATTTTGCGAGGAAGTTTCAAGCCAAGAAATGGAGAAATTCTTATCTTTCTTTAGCCCATGCATTATACCCATCGAAGGGATGTACAAGTTAGAGACAAGAATCTTGAAGGGGGAAAAGCACTTCATCAGCTTATTTGCATGCAAAGGAGAGCATATTGTTCATGTTAATAATGTCACATTTGGTCAGCTATCCGTGAATCACTATGATGTGTTCAGATTGGACATTGCTTCAAATATTTATATTTCAGTGGGTGCAACTCTAGCATACAAACGTCCTTTGGGATGAACTTTTGGATGATGCTTCCTCAACAGTTGATGGTGTCGGTTGAGCCGAGTTTTTGAGAAAAGGGCTTTTGGACCGAGAAACCGAGCCTATGAGGACGTGGGCCAGGCAAGAACAGTGAGGGCCTCACGCCCAAAGTGGGACGACCACCGTGGAAGACTGGGACAAACGAGCAAGTCCGTTTGACCTAACCGACCCCTCACCCTTCTTAGCTCGTTATCCAAACTTGAGCCAATTCGAGCCCAACAAATTCCCGAGCCCATTCCTACCCATTTCCGAGCACGTTTCCTAGGCTCGCCTTTCATTTTTAGCCCAAGGGTAGTTTGGGAATTGTGCAAAGTGGAAATGACCATTTTGTCCCTAGATATTATTGGAAACAGACAAAAGGAAGAGAGAGAAGATGAGGTCACATGCTTGGGAAATTGAAGTAGCCATTAATGGCATTGATGAAGGATTTTGAGCTGTTGAATACCCTTCTCTCACTCAACTTGATCTCACAAAAACCGCAACCCTTCTTCCCCTTGCTTCTCCTTGCATTTTCTGCAGTTTTTATTTCTGACCTCTCGTTGAATTTTGAGTTGTTCATTGCCTTCCCAGTGGAATCTCGGGCCAAGCCACCTATCAAATTGTTCAGCATAGGAAATTCATACCATCTGTGTCGGCCGATCACTGGTACCAGTCGCCGGCCGTCCTGTACGGCGGCCTGAAGTCAACGTTCCTCCATTCGTCATTGTAGCGCGTCCTCTGTGCAACTTCGTTTTTTCCTCCGTTTCTCTCCATTTTTAGCCTACCCACTGTCCACACCAGCCACACACAACTCTCCCTTGACCCTCTGGAACCACCAACCACCAGCGCACCACTCGCCGAAGCTCCGACCAAGCCGTTTCGCTTTGACCAGCCCCTATCCTCCCCCTACAATGCTATTTTGTGAAGTTCAATGGGGAATATGAGTTTGTTGCTATTATGTTCAGCCTAGAACCACCTTGGAGTGTCATGGGAGAGGTCCCCAGGTGTCGGGTTCGTCGACGCCGCCACATTCGCGTCTCCGGCCCGCTTAACGGATGAGTTTAGCTCCTAAAACCTATTTAGTGCCTAAACTTGCTTAGGGTTGGATTAATTAGTGCTAAGGGCTGATTAAGGTGTTTAATTAAGTGTATTAGCCCTAAGATAGGTGGTTCGATAATTTATTAAGATTAGTTTAGTTTAATCTTGCTTATTTATACTTAATTATGCTTAATTAGGCTTAATTGAGTGTTTTATGCTAATTAATCATGTTTTTCCTTAATTGCTTGATTAATGTGATTAATTGTTTAATTTATTGATTTAATTAATTTCTACATTGAATTATTTAATTATTTAATTTTTGAAATTTATTTATTTAATTATTAAATTCTGAAATTACTGCTCATCTGAAAATTAAATTGTGTAATTTCATGTGTATTGATTTTATGGTGAATTGAATGTGTAATTGTATGAGCATCCGCATGAATTGTGTGATTTTCATAAAAATGGGAAAAAGATGAATTGTCCGAGGGACACCGGAAATGAACTGTTTTTTATGAGGAAGGGTTTGAGATTTTAAATACAAGTGTATGTGTAAATATGTGTGCATTGGCTATGATAGTCCGAATCACCGAAGGGAGGGCACATAAGGGCATGGTTGTGCTTGTGCGGGGGAAGGGCACCGTAGCGCCATAGCGCCTTTACGAAGGAAGAGCGTCATAGCGCCGTAGCGCCTTGGAGGGTACGGAAGGGCACAGTTGTGCTTCTGCGGAGGAAGGGCACCGTAGTGCCGTAACAATAGCATAGAAGGGCACAGTTGCAACTCTGCGGAGGAAGGGCGCCATAGCGCCGTTGCACCTCAGCCCGATGGAAAATGTGTGGATACCAGAGTGTATGAGAAACATTGTATGTTTCATCAGTTTCGATTATGCATGAGGTGATCACATCATTATTTATGGCACGCACGCATAAACTGATAATGTGTAAGGTGTGGCAATAACCAGGTGAGATCGCTTGTGACGCGACTCGCAGGTGATTGATGAACTGCATCATCTAATAGCCATATGCATTGTGTGTATTGTGCTGATTTATAACATACAGGGTATGGCATACCGGGTAAGGTTGCATGTAAACCAGCTTTTGATTGTTGGTTGACCCTACCTGTTATTTTATTGCTGATTGCTAGTTATCTGTTGTTGGGTTGAGTGAGGGTGGTTCTGGAGAGATACTCTAGATTGAGTTGGTGTATTAACCGGGGCTTAAGGGAAGAACTCGTTGAGATTTTATCTCAACCCGTCATGATTAACCATTTTCAGGCCTTTAGAATGGCGCACCCGCGGTGGAGAATCCTGCCCCCGCTTCACCAATGATCGACTTGACGGAGCCGAGTCCGACGAGTCCAAGTGACCGTGGTGTTGAACCCGAGGGTTCATTTTGTATAGCCGGATTAGTCTAGTTTCTTTTGGCCTAGCTTAGAGGATAGATCGGCCCTTTTTGTCGATATTGTAATTCAAAAGCGATCCTCCGTTGGTTAATCTAGTAATTGTTTAAATGAGTAGTCAAGGTTTCTACTGTTCATCCCTCTATTCCTATTTGATTGTTTGATTGTATGTTTGGACTGGAATGGTTTGTCTTCCATTTACGCATAATGAAAGATTAAAATGAATGGTCGTCAACGAGTCTTGGGACGTCGCTTTCATTTGACCATGGTAAGGGGTTCTCTCATGCTCGGAGTTCGGGGCGTGACAATCTTACAATCAACTCTTGATATTTTAGTCTAAATATGAGTATATCAAATCTTTTTGTTAAATATTTCATTTAGGATATGCTTTTTGATCTTTCTCTTTATACGTTAGTTTGGATTTGACTATGTTGAATTATCTTAATCCAATATTTAACCCATCTAACATTGAGCATCTATATTTTAATATATATATATATATATATATAATATTGAGTATATATTGGTTAAATTGACTTAATCCAATATGCATCTCACCTAACATTGAGTGTCTATTGTTTACGTTCACCAAATTTTGACATCCTAGATCTAAATGTTTCAAATCTTGTTCTTAAGCATTTAATCCTAATATGAATTTTATTACCTTAGTTTGGATCTGAGTATTTGGAATTATCTTAACTCAATTCTTGACTCATCTAACATTGCGCACATATTGGTTAAGCAATCCTAATTAAATGGTCATCTTATTCTTTAACATCAGTTGAGATCTAGATGTCTTGAATCCTCATGTCAAACATTTCATTTTGGATATGAATGTTTTTTCCCACTTTTTTCGTTATGCCTTAGTCAAAATCTTGGTATTTCAAGTCATCTTAATCCAATGGGCATCTCACCTAACGTTGAGTGTCCATTAGTTAAATTCATTTGGTTGCTTTAGTTTAGATCTAGGTAATTCAATAAACGTTAGACTCTTCAAAGAATCTGAAATGAAAACCGGATACTTGTTAGACAAATGAAATTTCATTCCGTATCTCAAGATGCTTTACCACACTAATCAGTAAGTAATTATAGGTCTACTCTCCTCTTCTATATCATGCACTTGCATTAGAATTCTCACGACATTGCATTTAAAAAATTGGGTTTGTAGTCCCACCAAAAATACCATCAATTGCATGTACATGGTCAAAATTTAGGCATCATTTTTTTTTTTTTGAATACAACCCCCACAAGCTCACTTTCAAAGAGAGGCAATTGTTAACACATAAATTTTGACTTCCCATTTGATAATTCATTGTATAGAAAATTAGATATCCATCTCGACCCCTAGCAAAAATATTAAGTTAAATTGCATGTATTATTAGGAGCGCACTTTAATTGATGCATTTGATTGAACTAGCGGTGGATGGACTTAAATTGATGACTCTAAACTTAATGAGATTGGACTAAGCCTGTGGTGAAGAAAATTCTTAGCCAAACACATGGACATTATAAGAGATGAAACTTTCATTGGAAAATATCAAGTTAGAAAATGTTGGTTTATTAAAAGCAAACTTGTCATGAGGTCAAATAATCTGGATATTATCGTGATGTAAATTGAACAAAGTGAATTAATATTATCGAATATTATAAAATATATTCCAATATTTTCTTTGAATCGAAATGGGAAATAACTGGAAGCAAAAACCCTAGACTTTATCTAGAAATATATTCGTTGGGGTGCTTCGCAAGGGAGGAGAGGATACAATTGAGATATACGGCTACAATTGAGAAAAAGGGAAGAATTCGGCCACAAAAAGAAAAGAGAAGATATTGGGAGCAAAGATTTCTGGAAAAAAATAATGATATAAATAGTTCTTGAACTTTGGCCGAATATATAATTTGATCCCTAAACTTTTGATTTATTCAGTGTGGTCCTTAAACTTTGGCCCAATGTGTAAGTGATCTCTGAACTTTTAATTTGTTTAATGTATTCTTTGAACTTTCGATACATGTTCAATACAGTCTCTAAACTATGTGAAAATATTCAATGTAGTGTCTGGTCTTGAATTAATGGAAATGAACTGTATGAATTTTTTCATACAATTTAGGGAATATATTGAATATATTCTGAAGTTTAGGGATTACATTGAATAAATTATAAATTTATTGATCATATTATACAGTGAGCTATGCACTCTTGGAATGGCCGGAATTCATTAGAAGTTGGCACCAGGAAGTGAATATGGAGGGAGAGGAAGAAGGGCAAGGAGAGAGAGGAACACGACATGGTGAAATCCATTCGAAGGGAGCGGGAGTTGGAGCAAAACAAGGAAGGGTACATGTAAAGGAAAAGGATGCGGAGGGATAAAGAACAAAGCTGTGGGAATGAATTGATTGACCACAATGCACCAATGAGTACCCCTTGATTTGGCCTCCCAAAGATCAAGACTTGGAAAAATTTCAAATAAAAGCTTAAAGTGGATACATTTTCTCAAATATCTCTATTTGGTAACGTTTCTATTTCTCTATTTTTCTGTTCTTTTGTTCCCTAGAATAAAAAAAGAACATAAATGCGTTTGGTAACGCCAATTGATTTTTTTATTCCTAGAAATAGAAAGTTGTTCCTAGGAATAGATTTGGAGTAGAAATGAGAAGTAGACAAAAGTAACATCTTATTCTTGGAAACAATTTCTAGAAACAATTTCTTGGGGGCTACTCACCGCCTATTGCACGTTGCCACCCGCCCACCGCCGCCTACTGCCTGCCGCCGCCACCACCGTCGGTTGCCGACCGCCACCACTCGCTCGCCACTAGTCGACTACCGATCGTCGTCACTTGTCGCTGGCTGCCGTCCTTCGCCCTTGCAGTCGACAATCAACGGGCGGCAGGGGGCGACAATTGGTGGGCAACGGCGGCGGAACCGACAAGCGACAACGACCAGCGGGCGGCAGTGATCGACGGGCAACAACGATTGGCGGGCGGTGGCGATGAGCGGGCGACGACAACCAGCGGTGATCCACGGCAGCAGTCGGCGGCAACCAGCGGCGGCGCGTGGCAACCTACGGCAGCGGGCAGCGGTGACCGGCAACCGGTGACCGATCGCCGTCACCGCCCGCCAGTCTCTACCACCATCGAGGAAGAAAGAAATAAAAACTTTTTGTCGGTACCAAACGCATTTTTATTCTTTTTCTATTCCGAGAACAAGAAATTTTTGTAGTTACTAAATGTCCTATTTTATCCAAAAATTGTTCTAGGGAGTAGAAATAGAAAAGAACTATTTTTCAAAAGAAACTGTTTCCAGAAGTAGAAATGTTACAAAACGCACCCTAAAAGTCCAGAATAGACCTTGTATCCAAAGGGGTATGAAGTTGCCAACTTAGTCTCAAATGAGGACCCTAACTTGCTAGCCAGCCAAATTTTCTCCGGTGGACTTATTTTGGCAATTGGAGCATGGGCAATTTTGTCCAAAAATTGTAACGGTATAGAAAAAAGGTAAATCAAAGATACCAAATTGAATTCTAGGGTCTCCACTTATTATAAGCCGATGGCTCAGTTCACAAGGATATCGTAGACTAGTATGCGCATACCTACACATCCCTCAGGGTTCACAGAGACATTGAGTATCAACCAACAATCATAAATCCTCAATAATCCACAACAGAATCAGAATCCTCTCACAATTCAAGCATTTAATAAATATCAAAATGCTTTATATAAACCAAAAGCTTTCTAAGATCCTTTGCTAAAGGTTTTGCAAATCACTTTAAGCAAATATCCCAACTAAAATCAAAAGACAGTTTCCTCACTCAAACAACAAATGTTAATAAAAGCCCGATCCTGTTTTTATGCATCCTTTTCAACTAATAACATATATTACCCATAATATCTTTTAAATATGGGTTTAAAATACAAGGATGAAATAGTATCATTCACCTAGGAAAAGTCAAAAACCAACTAAGTGCATATTTGAGCCGATGTACTCGAATTCCTAACAATTAACCCAAAAATAATATCAAAAGACCGAGTAAAATGATATTCTAATGAACGACTTGACTATACTATGCCTATTTGTCGATAAAATGACACCCACGCGACAACGGAAAGCTCACTTCTAGCAGAAACCCATTATTATCCGCAAGACATGGGTTACGTGCTCAACTTCGTCGCGCCATAACTTTCTTCACAAAATTCAGTTTTAAGCCAACTTATAGTCATTAGAAAGCTATTTTGATGTATTACAACAACCCCAACTCAGCCGCCTCAAAACCTTGCTGAAAACAGCTGAAATCCGATCCTGAAGCTACTGTTCGGAACAGTACCAGGATGCGCGCCAAAATAAAAAATTCCGTTCCGGACAAACCGCAAGCTTAAATTGAGATCCTCAAAATGATATAGCTTCATAACATCCTAAATTATCATTTCTATAAAATATTTCAGCTCAACGACTTGAAAATCGGACTTCACCGCACAAATCTCTACTAATTCCGAATTTCAAGCCCTAATTGCGACTATTCCTTCAAATGATGATTAAAGACCTTAATCACTTACCAATGTCATAGGATAGTGTCGAGTTGGCTTGGTGAGTCGTCTAGACCATGAGTGCGCCAAGAATATGCTCATTTTGCCCCTTTTCCTCTTTTCCTTCTCTTTCTCTCCTCTCTCGTTTCTGCTTCTGCTTCTTTCTTCTGTTCTGTTTTTTGTCCACCGACTTGGGCGTAGCAAAATAAGGGGAATAAAGATGGGCCGGGCTGGTTTATTTTAGAGAAAAAAAGATGGGCTGCTTGTTTGGCACATATCTTACAATCTACCCTCCTTAAAAAAATTTCGTCCTCGAAATTTACATGAACCTCAATCATGAAACAAATGAGGGTATTTGTGTCTTTCCTCCTCTTCAAGTTCTCAAGTGGCCTCCCTCTCCATGTGATTTTGCCATGGAATTTTCACATATGTTTTTAATAATCATGACGATTTATGACATGCAATACATGTAAATCTTTGTACTTTGTTTTCTTTTGAAGAGAGAAATCCTTATGGCATGGCTCAAATAAAGAATCAATTTTCTAAGAATATGCATATGTCATTCCTCTCCTTATCCATTGAACGAGCACCACGATGTTAGGATGCATGGGAGTTCTCATTTCATATTTCATGATAGCCAAAAATCATTACAAGTACGAGTAGTTATTCTTGCTTAACGCAAATTTTTTGCTACATGAGAAGATCCCTTATTTGCATAGACTCTTTTAGTATCATGCATGTGAGAGAGCAACTGCAACTTGTTCAGCCACCACTTCAACAAGCTCTATTTCATAGACATGCCATTGCCTAGCACTTTCGAATGGAAGTATCAACACCTTACTATGTTGATGAAAACTTAGGCTAGTCATCAATATGGAAATTAGAGAGATGCAGCATAGAAGCCCACACAGTGACAACCTCACTTGTAATGTATTCTCGAGCAAGATGACGTATCCTTGCAACAAGTGAATTTGATGATATTTTTACTACACGATTGTTACAACACACTTGAGTGATTAGAGGAAATGAATGGGTATAGTATATCTAACTAGATCCTTGATACTGCCAAAGAGTATAGTGTAGGATAGTTAAAGCTCCAAGCCACTTCGTGCTAGCATCCATAGGGCACACTCTCCCAATGCCAAAGTTTTGCTGTGTACAACCAAAGTAGTTTTCAAAATAATATGCCCATCAAGAGCACTCCTAATTTCATGCCAAGTATATCAAGGATGATATGCAGAGACATGAGAGCGGTAGTACATGATACACAATAGTCAAAACCTTTGCAGTGGTCATAACCACTTCTACAGCTGATCAGATGGGTTGTTCCACATAGAACTATGAAGGCATTACACTGAACAAAAACCCATCTATAGGGAAATAGCAAATTCTTAACATAAGTTCTAGAGGGATGGAAAAGTAAGCCAGAGCAATAAAAATATGAGATGTACTAATACTTCATCAAAAACTCATCAGCTGGCCACTATGACGCAATGCACAATTGTAGGAATCCATTGTGTGGTAAAACAACTTGAGCAATCAAAGATTTTTTTTTTTAAAGCTTTTAGGGGACATTAATAGTGATCTCTCATCACCAACCTTTGACCCCCTCGTCAATATCCTCCATGTTGAATATTGGAATGTTGGATTCAGTTCTTTTGGACAGCTCTCTTCTTGTCAACGTATTTCTTGTCATCACCCTTATTTTATTTTCCGTTATAGTGGTATAAGCATCATGGGGCTCAAAGGTAGACAAGCATTTTTACCTATTTGAAGTTCTGCTCTATTAAAACCGGCCCCTTTTTATGTCTCATTTTCCTTCCAGGTATCTACTAGTCATGTAGGGAATGTCCTTTTCCTACTTGAGTTTTCAAGTTTAAACCCTTTCTTTCTGATCAACATTTTCAAGGCTATAAGAGTTCAAGTCCCCTGAGAAGTCCACAATCTGCATAGGAACTAGCTGTGTATGATCAACATAATGAACTAAATGCCTATCATAAGGGACCAAAGGTCCAAATGTTGTCTGACCCAGATTGAATTTCAGGTGTAGCACAAGGGAATTCACCATATACTGGCTGCCCATCAGTGAGAAGTGGCATTGGATATTAAAATTTATGTCTAGAAGAAGACGAGAAATCAGGATCTTCTCATTTCCATTGGCGCCTTGTGACATTTCCTTGGATATCATTGAACTCACTCTCTAGATCATTGACAACATCTTCTCTCACTCAAGGACTCCCTTTGTGCCTTTTGAAGCAAGTTATACACTGAGGACGACACTGATTACCATCTTTCCTCTCGCACTCATAACAAGGATGGCATATTGGGAATGCACTCTCCTTACAAGCAACAAAGACTTTACCATTGGCCGTAAGTCCAATAATATCACCACAAATTTGACATATCTAGCCACTCAAGTGCTTCAAGGGCTAGGGCGTGCTTCTAGAGTCATAGCAAATCCAAACTAGCATATTCTTCTTATAAGACCCAGTCACCATTCGTGCACTTGCTTCCAAGAGATGATCCCGACCCTTTGTTTTTATCTAGTAGAATTCCTGAGAATTTCAACACATCTTATTATTTATACTGGAAGGTTCAGAACATAAAACTTGTAACTTGGCCAAGAATGAGAGTTTCTACTCCTTCAGTTAATAAGGTCACATGAGTCCTAGTTGATTTGCCCTCATTTTAGAGAAAATCTTTTATGGCTAAAACTGATGACTTCCATTCCATCATTTTGCACTGAATAATTTTACAAATTGAACAATTTCCTACTTTTGGAATGTAGAAGGTGAATCTTAAGGAATAGGAGCATAGCCACTAAAGAAACTCCATAACTCACCGACATCAGCATCACCCACAAACTTTTCGTCCTTTATCATTGCCACTTTATTGTTCCATTAATGCTTATTTTCCTTAATGTAGGGAACAACTTCTAGAGATTTAGCTTTTTCTTGTATGCTAGAGTTGCACCCACTGAAATATATATATTTGAAGCAATGTCCAATCTAAACACATCATAGTGATTCTCGGATGGATGACCAAATGTGACGCTATTAACATGAACAATATGCTCTCCTTTGCATGCAAATAAGCTGATGAAGTGCTTTTCCCCCTTCAGAATTCTTGTCTCTAACTTGTACACCCCTTTGATGGGTATAATGCATGGGCTAAAGAAAGACAAGAATTTCTCCATTTCTTGGCTTAAAACTTCCTCGCAAAATAGAATTTTCCATGTGAAGCCCTTGGGATGCAAACTAAGTGAAGATTCTCAATGCACCATTTCTCTAAACCACACTTCATTTCCACACCTTAGAACGTCAATGTCCTTAGACAAATGAAACATTTTCTCTCTTGAGAGAGCACTCCACAAAGTTATGCGATTTAAGTCGGAATTGAGTGAGAAAAATGATAGTGGACTACAACAAAGGAACTTGGTATTTGAACTTGCATCGAACAAAGAAATGTGTCTCCCCATCATTGTTCTTTGCTTCTCCAATTCAAATTCTTTCTTTTCCTCTTCACACATAAAAGTCTCAGAGGCTCATTCTAATTTTGTTTCTCTTCATCAATTCCTTTTCTCAAGTTCTGCAACTAAAATCAAGATTCTTTGGCCTTTCTCCGTCCAATAGCACATATCTCAAAAAATAAAAAGCTCATTAAATCCACTTCCACAAAACCTTGAAAGTCAAAGTGCATAAGAACCAACACAGACTTCGAAGGAAGGAAGAATCTAGAGTTCCCTCCTCAGATTTGGTAGCGACACCACCAAACTTGAAATTTTCTTAATTGCTTTGGCTTTCCCACTCTGAGTTGGACTGATAATCATTTGGACCTAAAATGAAATGTACATCCTAGTAAAACAAGACCAACACGCATAATAAACTAACACACAATCTCGCAACATCCCATTAAAAATCTAAACCCAAATATCATAACCTAAGCTCTGATACCACAAATGTCACACCCCAAATCATGTAAGGACAAGGGAGTGACATGGCCGTCCTTCCTGCTCGAAGAACGCAGCTTAGACTACCCCAAAAATTTCAGCTCCCAAGAGTTCCCACGCTATCGCTCTCGCTCTATTAGTTGCTAACTGAGAGACCTGAAAAACTTGAAGATTTCTTTCAAGCAGATCAGGAAATCACTATGCACATTTACAACACCAACATAATCCACTTAACATAATATATACATACAAAAAAATATCTTAAGAAAATAACAAAATAGATACCAATGGCTGAGTCCATTGGTCAATCTCATCAAATACATGCCGATGATCTATTCCATGGCTAAACTCGTCAAAACATAGGTCGATGGTCTATTCAATTGACTAAACTCAAATCAAATGTCAATGGTCCACTCCATTGACCAAACTCAAGCTCAAATGTCCAACTATGGTCATGCTTAATGCCCATGACAAGACAACCAAGATTCCCCCTTGGTTAGATCTCCACCTATTATAAGCTGGTGGCTCGGTCCACAAGGATATCCTAGACTAGTATGCGCATACCTACACACCCCTCAAGGTTCATAGAGATATTGAGCATTAACCAACAATCACAAATCCCCAATAATCCATAATAAAATCAGAATTCTCTCACAATTCAAGCATTTAATAAATATCGAAATGCTTTACATAAACCAGAAGCTTTCCAAGATCCTTTGATAGAGGTTTTGCAAACCACTTTCAAGCAAATATCCCAACTAAAATCAAAGGACAGTTTCTTCATTTAAACAATAAATTGCAATAAAAGCCTGATCCTGTTTTTATGCATCATTTTCAACTAATAACATATATTACCCATAATGTCTTTCAAATATGAGTTTAAAATATAAGGAAGAAATAATATCACTCACCTGGGAAAAACCAAAAATCAACTAAGTGCATATTTGAGCCGACGCACTCGAATTCCTAACAATTAATCCAAAAATAATATCAAAAGACTAAGTAAAATGATATTATAATGAATGACTTGACTATACTATGCTTATTTGTCGATAAAACCACACCCACGCGACAACGGAAAGCTCGCTTCTAGCAGAAATCCATTATTATCTACAAGACATGGGTTACACGCTCAACTTCGTCACACCATAATTTTTTTCACAAAATTCGGTTTCAAGCCAACCTATAGTCATTAGAATGCCCTTTTGATGTATTACAACAACCCCAACTTAACCGCCTCAAAACCTTGCCGAAAACAGCTGAAATCTAGTCCCGAAGCTACTGTTCGGAACAGTACCAGAATGCGCGCCAAAATTAAAAATTCCGTTCCGGACAAACTACAAGCTTAAATTGAGATCCACAAAATGCTATATCTTCATAACATCCTAAATTATCATTTCCATAAAAAGTTACAGCTCAACGACTCGAAAATCGGACTTTGCCGCACAAATCTCCACTAATTCCGAATTTCAAACCTTAATTGCGACTATCCCTTCAAATGACGATTAAAGACATTAATCACTTACTAATGTCATAGGATAGTGTCGAGTTGGCTTGGTGAGTCGTTTGGACCATGAGTTCGCCAAGAATATGCTCATTTTGCCATTTTCCTCTTTTCCTTCTCTTTTTCTCCACTCTCGTTTCTGCTTCTGCTTCTTTCTTCTATTCTGTTTCCTGTCCATTGGCTTGGGCACAGCAAAATAAAGGGAATAAAGATGGGCTGGGCTGGTTTTTTTAGAGAAAAAGAAATGGGCTGCTTGTTTGGCCCATATGTTACACCTTTTGTCCAAATCCCGAGCCCCTGGTTTTCCTCTTTTCCTCTTTTCCTCAGATTCGTTCCCTTCTGTTTCCGGCTTGTTGCCCCCTTCAAAAGAACCGCAGCTCCTGCATTTTCCTTGCTGCCCACCCCAAATCGCCCCCTGCTCAGTCCTTCAGCAATGCTCGATTTCCCCTCTCCTCCGATTCTCTCTTTTCCCCTCAGATCGCCCCTTCTTTCCTTTTGCCCCCTTGTCCGAAAATCGCCGACCTCCCTCCTATTCTCCCTCGGTCCATCCCCTTTCTCTCTCCCCTAAACGAATTGTCTCTCCCCCTAGTGACCGCGTGACAGCGCAGCAAGTGAAGATTCCCTTGCTGGTGTCACGCAGCTGACGTCAGCCAGGGGCGACGACATCCAGACGGTGTCGTTGCTGTGTGTGCGTGCGTGCGTGTGTGCGTCATGTGTGTGCGTGTGGGTGAGTGCATGGAGAGTGAAGGGAGATGGGCCGGGCCGAAGAAAAAGAAAATCAGAGGTAGATGGACTGGGCCGGAAATAAAGGGAAAGAGGCTGGGAAAAAAAAGTGGGCTGGGCTAACCGAATTTTATTTTAATTAATTTTGTTTCGATTTTTTTTTCAAAAAATTCTTTTATCAATTTTTTTTATCTCTTCTATGAATTTATATATATTTATATAAGCAAAATAAACAGGGATTTAAAACAAAATAAACAAAAATCGAGTATCAACTAATAGGAGACTCCTCCTTACTTCGGTGCGACCCACGTTTCACCTCGCTCCTGGAGCAACCCCAACGCGGCTGCCTTGATTCCTTGGCCTGACGCCTCCACATTCAGCCACCAACGACGACACCTGCTTGTGTTGCTCCTATCACTGCTTGCACCTATCGACGTCGCTGTTCTGTCCCGCGACAACCCACTGCTCCATCTCGCAACTCTTCAGCCCTACGAGCTGCTGCTGCCTGATCGAGCCCGACGAGCTGTTGCTACCTGACGGAGACGACCACCTGCTGTGCCAATCCGCCACGGCACATTTGTAGACCGTCCCTATTTCCTCTGCTGAGTCGTAGCCTCTGCTGCATCGCCTCCCGATCTGTTACAACGCTGATCCCTCGTCCGCTCCGGTGGCCTTGTTTTCTGTCCTTACAGGTTTCCCAGCCACCGTAAATCATTGTTTACCAAGGAAAGTCGAAGCAAACCTCAATCTCAAAGGCATCCATGCTGGCGTTCATCAACCAGCAAACCAAATTCGAACCCTCGCAGCCGAACCATCACTGCAAAGCCGTCCACCATCGAATCCCAGCTGCCATTCGATCCACTATGGCAAGCCACCCGTCGCCATCCCAATTTGAAAACATTATCAGCTCAAAATTCCGAATTTAATAAGACCTTTTCTCGTGTGTTTTGTTTCCTTATTTAAAAATATCATGATATTACTTGAATCCCTGAGGTTATGTTTGATCACCCAGATTTCCAACTATAATAGGACTGGATATAAAAAAATATGAAGTCTAAGGATTTTGCTATATTTGATTCATTATTTGGTAATTGCAATAGTAAAAATGAATATATCCACATCATATCATATGCATTATTTGGTATAAATAACATATTAGTATAAATGAATCAACAAATTTTACAAATGGAGATGGCAAAAATCTCTCGCACACCCTTGCATCCTTCATTTTTATTTTCTTTTTTCTTTATTTTCCTCTCTTTTTTTTTTAATTTTTATTTTTATTTCTTTCTTCCCCTCCATCATTCTTTAACAAAATTTGATTAAATGGTAAATTATACTAATATAGCTGATATACTAAAATACGTATAATATGTAATAAAGATAAATATATATTTATATTTATATTTATATTTATATTTATATTTATATATTGAATTCATATTATAAAATTAAATTAAATTTGAATATATAAAAAAATAAGTTCAAATTAAAATAACTAAATCGTTTTATTTTGTTATTTGAAAAAATAATTTATATTATAGATGTTAGAAATCCTACCAACCTTTATCATACCTACTCATGAGATAATTTTATCCAACCTATATCACATTATATCTAACTTTTTCCTTATCTTTTGCAAGCACCAAATGCAAGATAAGATAAATTTTATCTTATTCTGAATTTTATCATAATTGCCACATGCAACGTGAATGATATATGGTGTCCACAATTCTCCAAGTATCCTCAAAAAATTTGAAAAGTGTGCATGGACAGCCATGAGATCTTCATTACGAGAAATGATCCCGTCTGTATGGAAAATCTTCCATCATATGCATAGCCACCTGTATATGACTGACGATTTATTTTGTTTCCAAATTTAAATGTGGAAATCTTTATATCCTATTCATAAGCATTTGAGTATGATCCTTGATTGATCATGTTTCTATGTTTAAATGGATGCAATATTCTTTGCACATTGTACGAACATTTTTTATGATTTGGTGATTATCTGTCATTTGATTTTTCCAATAAAAACATATTAAAAAGGTTAGGAAGAATTTGAATTGATTTGTTTTTTATAGTATTGCCTGTTTTAGGTTAGATTGCATGTTTAACTTCAATGATTTGTTTTTCTCCAAATTTTTTAAAAAAAATCAAAAACATTATCTTGAGATATACAAATAGATTATGATTGCAGTATTTATTAATTTCAAATTCTCTAATTATTAAAATGGAAAATACCAAACAAATCCCTTGAATGTCATATTAGAATAATTATATATCAATTTTTCCCATCATATAAGTTGCATGTTAAACTGATTTAATTAAGAGCTGCGTGTCATGTTATTATAGACATATATTGTACGTCACAATATTTGGATTTATTGCATTAGATCCATTGCATATAGGTTAGCTTTGATTAAAATAAGTGAAAACCCTAAAAAATATTGAGTGAATTGCATATTAATTAGAAAACATATTAGGTTGATGACATGATTTTCTAGCTAACATTCAAATACTTAATGTCTCCCTATCCTCATAATTTATTTATTGCTTTGATTATTGAGTGTTAAATAATGGTGGTATACACACATGATCACCTCACATGTTATGAGATAATAAAATTCGCCTACTAAATATTTTTTGATAATAAGAACTCTACCAAAATGACATTAGAGAAATCTAATACAACTTAGTCCCTTGTACCCACAATCTCTAGGAGCAAAGTAAATCTTCCATTACTTTACCTAGTTTATAATCGACCTACCAAAGAGTAGATTAGTAGCGACTCTTAAGTGAAAATCATTTGTATATTAACAACTTGAACCGTAAGCAACAAATTGGTATGGGTTTGGGAGAACCCGAGTAAAGTTTAGCCTTAATAATCCATTAGTTAAACCCTAGGTGGGACACCTAAGGTAAGGTCATGACAAGTGTATAGGAAGCACTAGTAAAAGCTTCTACCCAAAAGTAGATAGAATTATTGATTTCAATCATCATGGTTCTTGTCATTTACTATAGTGAATGATTTCCTCTTTTAGTGACACCACTAGTCTATTCTTATCGCAATATTTGGTGAAACTCTATTTTTCGAATTCTCCTCCATGGTCAATCTTGATTATTGTGATATTGTATCTTTTTTCATTTAGGCTCTTTCAAGCAAATTTCACAAATGATTGGAATGATTCACATTTGAGAGACAGAAACATCATGTGAATCATGAATAATCATCAACAATCACCAAATAATATATTCTTCCTCCTAGACTCATGATTTTTGTTGGTCCAAATAGGTCCAAGTGCAATAGTATTTATTGACTTAAAAGAAAATCTGACTTGCTTTCCCAAAGTGCATACATTGCATGAGTCACATTTATTATAGCTTATCTTTGGTAGACCACATACAAGATCTTTGTTGAATGTCTTGGATAGTTATTTCATGTTGATATGACCTAATTTCTTGCGCCAAAGATCAAGCTATTAGACATCATCAAGATATACATTAAGCACTCTAGCTAGAGCTCTCGCATGTTACTCCCTTAAGCTATTTAAAGACTTGTTCATGTCCATAAGCAAATAAATGTTACCATACATTTTACATGTAAAAGATTGTGACTTGTCTTGGCTCATGCCAACACACTTACCCTTTTTGAAAACTATTTTGTATCCCTTGTTACACAGTTGATTGACACTTACAAGACTGTGATATCAATACTTTGACTAGTGAAACATCTTCAATGATCAGATTTCTTAATCTAATGTTTCATTTGTTGATTATCCTTCCTTTGCCCATTCCTTTGAAGTGACGGTGCCTCCACCTATGATGGTAAGATTTATGAACTTAGTGTTTTCTCCAGTCATATGTCTTGAGTAGACACTGCTTGCATTTCTTCAAAATCACTTGCAATGGAGGAAAATTTTAATCTTTTGTTTGGTACCGTACCATACAAGGACTCAAGGAGGGACCAAAAGCAAAGAAAAAGGGGAAAGTATGATATATGCTAGAACACGAAGGGAAAGATTGAAGATTTTGGGCCCATTTTTTGTTTTTATAGATATTATGACAGTTTATTTAAGTATATATTTGATTTATTATCTCTATTACAATACAAGTATATAATCATTTAAAGTTGTGTCAGGTTAATATTCCCATTATTTTAAGTGGGAGTGCTTTCATAAGAATATCTAAAAATGATATTAATTTATCTATTGATACCCGTTCTTATATTAAATCTAAATCTAATTTAATTAAGGAAACATGAAACACAAAAGCTTTCACATTTTATTTATCTAAAAATTTAGGAAAAAGATTTATTTTCAAGAAATCAAAAGAAACGAATTAAAATCTTACGGGTGTGGAGATAGGGAGGGCTACAGAGATGGATGGAAGCAGAAGAGTAATGATGGCTTTGATTAGAAAAGTTATGTAACCTCAAGCGTGAAAAACATTGCCCTTTTGCTCCTTTCTTATCACAATCTGAAAATAATCTAAAGACAACAAGAGGAATCACCATGCACTTTATATCGATGCTCTCTTCTTCTTTTTTGGGATTTTCATGTTAGGTATTATTTTGGGTTTCACAAACAGGCCGATTACCGAGTCCGTGTATTAAACATGTTCTCTTAAAATTTCATTTTAACACAAAATCTGATGTTTGATAACTGCTCTCGCCTAATTGACTTTCTATTTGATAGTTAATCCTCTTGTCTTAAAGGACTTGATTAAGACTACAGATCTGATGGCAACAATTGTTCTTTCCTAATTTACTCCTCCAATCTACTTACTTCCAATTCATTTTCAGAATTCAAACTCAATGCTCTTCTATTTACAATCTTCAAAAGTCAACGCTCATCAATCACAGATCCCCGAGAACCCATGTTCTAATCCTTACTCGATACAACTTTAACATTTACGACATTCATTTGATCTTTATACTCTCTAGCTAACCTTTACTAAATAGTCAGTGCACAGTCATTGACATCAACTTCTCTTTAAGACATTAGTTCTAGGGTATTTGCATAGAAGACAGGGATTGCTTATTGTTTGACAGGAGGATTGACCATGTAAAAGCAAGCCGTCTAATGTTAATGCGTGCGATTCTCTAACTCTATGGAATATTACTTGACGCTGATAATCATCTCTCCTTTTTGAAGAAAACCTTCACTGTCATTAGGTGGTTTTCTTCATAATATCATGCATGTTTGGTTGAGGAGCGTATAAACCCTACAAAGAGAGCGGATTAAGGCTCTGAAATACAATGTCCAAGCAAGAAAATTAAAGACTGAAGGAACTCATTCTTCACATGTTTGTGAATTTCATCTGAACAAGCTCAGCCTGGCCTGATTTGACAATGCTTTACATTAATTAAGAATCCAACAATTAAAGATGTCATATCAAGAACCTATTGGAAATTTCCTATAATATGGGTTTACATTAATTAATTGATTTTTTATTTATTTTAAGTGATCGGATTAATAGATATTTCAATATATGTTGAACTCTTTAGTGATCATATTGAATTAGATTTTGGCATCTATTAATAATGGGCTTAATTGACTATGTTTGACTGAAACTCGTAATGAGAGAGGCCAAATTAATACACTAGTTATCAGAACCTGCTAGGTCGCCTCTCTAACCTATAAAATAATAAGTTATATGCATTAAATGTTTAATCTCATTGAAGGCTGCTATACTAAGATAGATTAGAAAGATAAAAATCTGACATTCTAATAGATCGGTTTGATTGATCGTTGATTCCTAATCAAACCGATCTATTTCCCTTTTGAGTAAGATAATGGCTTAAACAGGTACATTTTAATTCCTCTATGTGTATCACTTATGGTGTTTTAGGTTAATATATAGATCTGATTTGTTCATGATTAATTAATTTGTATTGAGAAATCCTATAGAACCAAGCTAGCATCTCCAAATGGACAGACGGAACTTTTCTGCAACAGCCCACCCCGATTTATAGGTAACGGTCCGGTCCCATTTACATAGGCTAAGCCTTCTAAAAAGGAGTGCTCGGGTGACCGCCGAGACAATTATCATTGGGGGGTCGGATGCCCTTATAAATCGAGCGACAAGTCTTCTCCATAAGATGGGGTAATTGTTAAGTCACGAGCTCCCTCGGAAAACATTGGCGTCCTCTTCAGTGTCTGGCTCGTGTAACTTGGAGATACTTTTCATATTTGATGTGTGATTTGATCGATCCGGGCCCATGAAACTTGTCCACTTTATTCGAACCCTTCTTGCACGGGCAAATTACTTTCCATCATCTGGATTGACTTGGGCCTTGTGCATATGTAAACCATGCATATATTGGACGAGGTTCTACTACGACACCTTTTGCAATAACTTTTGCAATAACCCGACCTGATTCAAATCACTCAAGACCCGTAGGAGTACTCGAACGTGACAATTCAAGGTGGTGATCATTTAGAGGTGTGATTGTATTTATGAATCAATATGCAAATCTTCTCTCATAAGATTTGAGATTTGGGGCATCACACTCCAAACTTTGCTTAAGAGGTAAACAAGTCTCCTTATGCAACAACAAATCAACTATCAGGCCATTCGAACTCGACTCAATTTCATCAAAATTCCAGGTATGTTGTGAGTAGCATAGCTTCATGAAACTCACTTGAGCAGCCGAATTTTTGTACAAATTTTTGTCAATATTCATGTTTTTATGTAGTATTTGTGTATGTACAATAAGACTTCACTTTTACAAACTCAAGCTTGAATCAGAACAAAATTCAAATTTATATCACAGTTTAGCTCTAAACGGCCAAATTGAATCGAGCCAAGTTCGAGATGAGAATATTCATACTTCATCTAGATGAGAAGGGGCAATCAGCATCGACGATCTCTCTAGCGTTATCATATGAGCTCCTCATCCATTTCTGTTGGGGCATAAGTATGGCTCATTTTCCATCGGTGAAGCTGGATGTGTCCTTGGACTGATTCAGGCCCATGATCGTGTGAGGATCACAAATTGTACCCATCAATCAGTGAGCGAAGATCAGCACAGGAGGATCACTTCGCAACCTGCAGCCAGACCTGTGGGCTTGAATTGTCGAGAAATGCAGGGACGTAATCCAGCTGAGTAGACTAATCCAGCTTGAGAGTGTTATTATTATTTTTTTGTCATAGAACATGAAGCACAAGTTAAGACTGCATTCGCATTGAAAAAATAAATGATTTAGAAAACATTTTTCAGAAAATGATTATCTATATTTATTAAAAATATTTGTCATTGGAAAATTTTTTTCATCATTGGTAATAATTTATGTCTAACTATTTTCATTCCATTCATCAATTTTTGTGAAACAATATGAGTACTTATTTTTCGAAAAATAATTTTCAAATCACTCATTTTTCGCAAAACGAACGCATGCATACTTGAACTCAAGTTCATTAAAAAAAAGTTAAAGATTCAATGTTGCTTGATGCTTGATCAATTGCTTTTTGGAAAATGAGCCATAGTTATGCCTCAACAGAAATAAACATGGAACTCATATTATAACGTTAGAGAGATCATCGATGCCGATTGCCCCTTATTATCTAGATGAAGTATGAATATTCTCATCTCGAGCTTGGCTCGATTCAATTTGGTCATTTGGAGATAAATTGTGATATAAATTTGAATTTGATTATGATTCGAGGTTGAGTTTGTAAAAGTTAATAGTCTTATTGTACAGACACATTGATACTACACAAAAACAAAAATATTGACAATTTTTTGTGCAAAAATTTGGCTGCTCAAGTGAGTTTCATGAAGCTATGCTACTTACAACACATCTGGAATTTCGATGAAAATTGAGTCAAGCTCAAATGGCCTGTTAGTCGATCTGTTGTTGCGTAAGGACACTTGTTTACCTCTTAAGCAAAGTTTGAAGTGTGATGCCCCAAATCTCAAATCTGACAAGAGAAGATTTGCGTATTGATTCATAAATGTAATCACGCCTCTAAATGATCACCACCTTGAATTGTCACGTTTGAGTACTCCTTCTACGGGTCTTGAGTGATTTGAATCAGGTTGGGTTATTGCAAAAGTTATTGCAAAAGGTGTCGTAGTAGAACCTCGCCAATATATGCATGGTTAACATATGCACAAGGCCCGAGTCAATCCAGATGATGGAAAGTAATTTGCCCAGCAAGAAGGGTTCGAATAAAGCGCACAGGTTTCATGCGCACGGATGGACCAAATCACACATCAAATATGAAATGTATCTCCAAGCCATACGAGCTAGACACTGAAGAGGACGCCAATGTTTTCCGAGGGAGTTCGTGACTTCCCAATTACCACATTTATGGAGAAGACTTGTCGCTCGATTTATTAGGGCAAGCCACCCGCCAATGATAATTGTCTTGGCGGTTACCCGAGCAATTCTTTTTAGAAGGCTTCACCTATGTAAATGGGACCGGACCGTTACCTATAAATCGGGGTGGGCTGTTGCAGAGGAGTTCCTCCTGTCCATCGGAGATGCTAGCTTGGTTCTATAAGATTTCTCAATACAAACAATCAATTAATCAAAACAAATCATTTCCATATATTAATGTAAAACACTATAAATGATATACATAGCAGAATTAAAATGTACATATTTTAACTATTATCTTACTCAAAAGAGAAATAGATTAGTCTGATTGGAAATCAACGATCTATTGTAATGTTGAATCTTTCTCTCTATAACCTATTTCAGTATAGCAACCTTTAATCGGATTATGCAACTAATAGATATTACCTATCCTTTTATAGGCTAGAGAGGAGACCAAACAAACCATAATCGATTACATGGGCATCCTTTGTGTGGAACAAGATGGTGGCATCACGCCATCAATTCCTCCTCTGGCTTATCTTCCGGAACCGTCTTCCAACCCAGGGTTTTCTCATGTCTTATGGTAGACTACGTATGGTTCACTATGCCTTCTGCAACCATAGGCCATATTCTATCAATCATCTCTTTTTTGAATGTCATGTCTCCAATACCCTTGCTACTTTTTGGGCTACTAAATGCAATCTTCTCTAAAGTAACCGATCGTGGCTGGACAATTTTTGGTGGATTACCAACTCCCTTTCTGGGAGTGGTTTTTATGTTGACATCGTCGGATTTTCCTTTGGTACACTCTGCTATGTGATTTGGAAGACTAGGAACAACATGACATTCAAGTCCTCCAACCTATTTGTGTCTACTATGAAACAGCATCTTATCAAATCAGTCAAGGACAATGCCCTATCTTTCAACTCGGTTGCTGATACCTTGACAAACAAAAGATTGTAGCATAGCTAGGAACTTGACCCAAAAATTTTTGAGTAGCTTCAGTGAGGGAGGGTTGGCGCATGCTGCTCCTATCTCTCTTTTGGTGTATTCACTGTTGTTTTTACCTTGTGAACTTGCCCCTCCCACTCTAATGACATGTTGTCCCATTGAGTGGTTTGGTACCGAGTCTCACCCCTTGTACAGTTGCATGGTTGAAAATCATATATACTACTTACCTTTACCCAAAAAAAAAAAAAAAACCTTAATTGCTAGCGTGTTAATTGAGCATTCTCATTACAAGCTTTAGTTAAATATAATTGCCTATACTTTATTGTTCAATTAAGGCCCATTATTGTTAGATGGCAAAATCCAATTCAATAAGATCATTAAAGGATTCAACATACATTATATATCTATTAACCCGATCACTTAAAATAAAAATAATTAATTAATTAATATAAGTCCATATTATAGGAAATTTTCAACAGGTTCTTGATAGGACATCTTCTATTATTGGATTCGTAAATAATGTCAAGCATTGTCAAATCAGTCTAGGCTGAGCTTGTTAAGATGAAATTCACAAACATGTGAAGAATGAGTTCCTTCAGTCTTTAATTTTCTTGCGCGGACATTCTATTTCAGAGCCTTAATCCCCTCTCTTTCTAGGGTTTATACGCTACTCAACCAAACAGGCATGATATTATGAAGAAAACCACCTCATGTCAGTGAAGGTTTTCTTGAAAACGGAGAGTTGATCATCAGTGCCAAGTAATATTAAATTGAGTTAGAGAATCACACGCATTAACATTAGACGGCTTGCTTTTACATGGTCAATCCTCCTGTCAAACGACAAACAATCCCCATCTTCTATGCAAATACCCAAGAACTAATGTCTTAAACAGAAGTTGATGTCAATGACTGTGCACTGACTATTTAGTAAAGGACAGCTAGAGAGTATAAAGATCAAATGAATGTCGTAAATGTCAAAGTTGTACCGACTAAGGATTAGCACATGGGTTCTCGTGGATCTGTGATTGATGAGCGTTGGCTTTTGAAGATTGTAAATAGAAGAGCATTGAGTTTGAATTCTGAAAATGAATCGGAAGTAAGTAGATTTGAGGATTAAATTAGGTAAGAACAATTGTTGCCATTAGACCTGTAGTCTTAGGATGTGTTTGGTTTAGCATTTGCAAGGGGCTTTGAGTCCAATGCAAATATTAAAAACCCAAAGTTACTTGGGGAAATACAATTGTGTTTGGTAAAAAAATTTTGCAAATGAATTTTGAGTTGAATGTGCATTTAGTAAAAAAAATTTTCCCAATGGGCTTTGATGGGTATAATAGGTATAATATATGTATATCTTTTTTTTTAAAATTGACCAACCCTTTGCCGGTCTGACGAAAGGCTACGGCCGCCGTCGACCGTCGGCTGAGGTTACCTGAGGTCGGGGGACCTTTGGCAAGGGTTGTGCGACCCATTCGAGGGCCGCCTGGGTCTTGTGGCTGCAGGCGGCCCTCGCCTAGGTCTTGCAAGGGTCGCGCGACCACCGACTGCCATCGTGCGACCTTCGCGAGGCCTAGGCAAGGGTCACCTGCAGCCACGAGACCCAAGCAGCAGTCGCCTGGGTTGTGCGACCCTTGGATTGAGTGACCCTTGCCAAGGGTCACCCGAGGTTGGGCAACCTCCAGCAGCCCTTGGCTTGGTCGCACAACGGCCCTCAGCTAGGTCTCGCGACCCTCGTTGATGGTCGCTAGTGGCAGAGCTGGCTCGTCGACGGCCATAACCCTTCGCCGAACCGACGGCCATAACCCTTTGCCGAACCGACGGCCATTCGGCGAAGGGCTGCCTCATTTTTCAATTAAAAAAAAAATATTCAGGGGTAAAATCAGAAATATGAAAAATCAGTGAAGGTGGTTTTGGAAGGAAAAATATGATTTCAACATTTGGGGGATGCTGAAAGCTCAAGGCTAGACCTTGGGCTTTCAGCATTTTGAGGGCCAGCTTTCAATTGAAAGTTGGCTTCAAAACTTAACCAAACGCACCCTTAATCAAGTCCTTTAAGACGAGAGGATTAACTATCAAATAGAAAGTCAAGTAAGCGAGAGGGTTATCAAACATCATATTTATTATGTGGACGGAAAATTCTAGACTTATCCTATTATCATAGGCCTATGTAGCAATACTACGAAAAATTCTCATTTCTAAACCTTTTAAACTTCGTGACCAATTTAATGTTTTATTATGTGCAAATTTTTTTCTCATCTTATCTTCTCATTCTTCAACTTATGGGATTTGGACATCAATTGGGGTACTTCTATTCATGATGAGATTGGTAAATTTGAGGTTGATTGCCTCACTGCCTTTACGGCCTTCAATGGCTCCAACCACGTCCACTTTTTTAACTGCAGGCCCGGATCTTGGCAGCGAGCGCCGGCGTCCCTTGTCCAGCCTCTGGGGTGCCCGGACCAGACAGCCAGGACTCAGGTCTACGTGCCGGGATCCCAGTTCAGTTAGCTGGGCACTTGGACTCAATAGTCGAGATTGTCTCTTAGTGGTGGAGGTCAAGGCGAACTTCAAATTTTGAATTTTCCAGGGTAAACCATTTTCCTAAATTCAAATATGAAATTTCTTTTGACTATGAAGATATTTTCTGTCAACTCGTTTTCCTGGAAAATGTGAAAAATATTTTATGATAATAACTTTTCCACCGAACAAATGGAGATAATAAATAATTCTCATGACACAATAAATCCATCCGATGAATTACGAAATATAACAATTAATTCTCATGAGGGCTTCAATGGCCCAAAAAAGTGCTTGTGGGCTTCTATTCCGGCTCTGATGTTGCCTCCGTAATCAGGTGGATCTACAGAAAATGAAAGTACTGAAGATTACTAAACATGGAGAAAATGCAGTGAATAATCGGTTAACTCGTTTAATTTACTCCTGTGTTTATTATGAACCCCTTATTTTGCGCAACTTTATTGAACACTTTCCTAAAAAAATTAGGAAAGTGTGCATGGACAGCCATGAGATCTTCATTACGAGAAATGATCCCATCTGTATGGAAAATCTTCCATCATACGCATAGCCACTTTTATATGACCGACGATATATTTTGTTTCCAAAATTAAATGTGGAAATCTTTATATCATATTCATAAGCACTTGAGTACAATCCTTGATTGATCATGTTTCTAAGTTTAAATGGACGCAATATTCTTTGCACATTGTATGCACATTTTTTATGATTTGGTGATTATCTTTCATTTGATTTTTCTACAAAAAAATATTAAAAAGGTTAGGAAGAATTTGAATTGATTTTTTTTTTATAATATTGCATGTTTTAGGTTAGATTGCATGTTTAACTTCAATGATTTGTTTTTCTCCAAATTTAAAAAAATCAAAAACATTATTTTGAGATATACAAATAGATTATGATTGCAGTATTTATTAATTTCAAATTCTCTAATTAATAAAATGGAAAATATCAAAATATCCCTTGAATGTCATATTAGAATAATTGTATATCAATTTTGCCCATCGTATAAGTTGCATGTTAAACTTATTTAATTAAGAGCTGCGTGTCATGTTATTATAGACATATCTTATACATCACAATATGTAATAAAGATAAATATATATTTATATTTATACAATGAATTTATATTATAAAATATAATTAAATTTAAACATATAAAAAAATAATTTTAAATTAAAATAACTAAAACGTTTTATTTTTTATTTTTTGAATTTCTTATATTAGAATTCATAAATTATTTATATTGAAATATAATTCCAATTTTTTTTTTAATTTAAGAAATTTGTTATTTGAAAAAATATTTCATAGTATAGATGTTAGAAATCCTATCCACCTTTATCATACCTCCCATGAGATAATTTTATCCAGCCTATATCTCATTGTATCCAACTTTTTCCTTATCTTGAGCAAGCGCCAAATGCAAGATAAGATTAATTTTATCTTATTCTGAATTTTATCATAATTGCCAAATGCAACGTGAATGATATATGGTGTCCACAACTCTCAAGTATCCTCAAAAAATTAGGAAAGTGCGCATGGATAGCCATGAGATCTTCATTACGAGAAATGATCCCGTTCGTATGGAAAATCTTCCATCATATGCATAGCCACTTGTATATGACGATTTATTTTGTTTCCAAAATTAAATGTGGAGATCTTCATATCCTATTCATAAGCACTTGAGTACGATCCTTGATTGATCATGTTTCTAAGTTAAATGGACGAAATATTCTTTGCACATTGTATGAACATTTTTTATGATTTCGTGATTATCTTTCATTTGATTTTTAAAAAAAAAATATTAAAAAGGTTAGGAAGAATTTGAATTGATTTTTTTTCATAATATTGCATGTTTTAGGTTAGATTGCATGTTTAAGTTCAATGATTTGTATTTCTCCAAATCACTAAACAATGATTTGGTTTCCTTCCTTAAAAAAAAAATCAAACCAAAAGGTTCTACATCAAACATCACTAAACAATGATTTGGTTTCCTTCCTTATTGGCTTCACCCAAATCTCATACTAAATTTGGATAATGCGTACTAGGTGAAGTTTATCCTACGAGTGGAGAATGTTCATTATAAATTAAACCGAAAGGTTCTACATCAAACATCACTAAACAATGAAGCCCCTTAGCCAATTCACGGTTGTCCTTTTTCTGTCACTTTTCTTTATATCCTCTCTTCCACAATCACAGGCCAACAACTTCCTCGACAATATCTGGATTATGCGCCATGTCCACATCGTTAACGACTTGTCTATTGATATGGAGCTGCATTGCCAATCTAAGGATGATGATCTAGGGGCTCGAGTCCTCCGCCCAGGTCAGGAGCAAATGATCCGCTTCCGGATGAGTCTCATTAAGTCGACCCTCTTCTACTGCGATACCCGAGGAGAGGGGCGGGCCAAGCACTTCGATGTGTTCGTGCAGAATCGAGATAAAAACCGTTGTGGTGGCGATTGCAAGTGGTCTATGAGAGATGATGGGATTTACTTTAGCAATGACGGCACCAATTGGAAACGTGAGTATACGTGGGACTAAACCATGCCATGATGTGTAATTGAAGATTGTTTTGGTCGAACAAAACAGTCTGAAATAAAGTGGACGCCATGACTTGTAATTGAAGATTGTTTTGGTTGAACAAAATAGTCTGAAATAAAGTGGACATGACTCTTTTATATTTTGGTCTTTTGCTCTTTCTTTCCATTGATCCCATCGTCTAGAATTTAGCGAGTCCTTAAACTGCTCCATCTAAATTCGGTGACGTAAAATTTCAAGGGCATTCCATAGGACTAGGGAAGAAAAACTTTCCCCTAATCATTGTCATTGTGATGACGTCGCTATCTAATTTGTCGAGTGCCCTTGTATTACAATCAAATCGAGGGTCGTATTCACTCGAAAGGATAATCAAGGACTGGTTTCACTGAGTCCGATTAGCTTGTCAAAAAGCTACAGATAAGACACTAGAAAAAGTCACAAATAATTTTTGTGTATTTTCATAATGATATTTCACGGTGCCTCAAGTTGCTAAAAAATCAACAACTTATCTCAATATTACACTTAAAAATACAAAAAGAATGTTATTTAAAGAGTATTCGATACTTGTTCATAATGTTAGGGCCAAAAGCCAAAGGTCATTAGCTAAGAACCCCAAAGGGTGCTTCAAGTCATGCCAATTGATTAGAGTTTTTGTCTCTCCCCTAAGTTATGTGTCGTTTTTGTACACAAATTTCTTCTTCCCCATACACTTACGGTGTTTTATGTTATTTGTTCATGATTAATTAATTTATATTGGAAAAAGCAAGCTAGCATCTCCAATGGACAGACGGAACCACATCACGTCCAGTCCCATTTCATAGGCTAAGCCTTCTAAAAAGGAGTGCTCGGGTGACCGCCAAGACAATTATCATTGTGGGGTCGGATGCCCTTATAAATCGAGTGACAAGTCTTCTCCGTAAGATGTGGAAATTGGGAAGTCACGAACTCCCTCGGAAAACATTGGTGTCCTCTTCAGTGTCTGGCTCGTATAGCTTGGAGATACTTTTTATATTTGATGTGTGATTTGGTCCATTTGTGCCCATGGAACCTGTCCACTTTATTCGAACCCTTATTGCACGGGCAAATTACATTCCATCATCTGGATTGACTCGGGCCTTGTGCATATGTAAACCATGCATATATTGGACGAGGTTCTACTACGACACCTTTTACAATAATCCAATCTGATTCAAATCACTCAAGACCCGTACTCGAACATGACAATTCAAGGTGGTGATCATTTAGAAGTGTGAATGCATTTATGAATCAATACGCAAATCTTCTCTCATCAGATTTGAGATTTGGGGCATCACATTCCAAACTTTGCTTAAGAGGTAAACAAGTCTCCTTACGCAACAACAAATCAACTATCAGGCCATTCGAACTCGACTCAATTTTCATCAAAATTCCAGGTATGTTGTGAGTAGCATAGCTTCATGAAACTCACTTGAGCAGCCGAATTTTTGTACAAAATTTTGTCAATATTTATGTTTTATGTAGTATCAGTGTCCGTACAATAAGACTATTCACTTTTACAAACTCAAGCTCGAATTAGAATCAAATTCAAATTTATAACACAATTTAGCTTTAAACGGCCAAATTGAATCGAGCCAAGCTCGAGATGAGAATATTCATACTTCATCTAGATGAGAAGGGGCAATCAGCATCGACGATCTCTCTAGCATTATCATATGAGTTCCACATCCATTTCTGTTAGGGCATAACTATGGCTCATTTTCCAGAAAGCAAACTTGATCAAGCATCAAGCAACATTGAATCTTTAACTTTTTTTAATGACCTTGAGTTCAAGTATAGTACGTTTATTTTATGAAAAATAAATGATTTGAAAATTATTTTTTCAAAAATTATCACTCATATTGTTTAAAAAAAATTAATGAATGGAAAAAATTTCCGTTGCTCCTAGAAATAGTTAGGCATAAATTATTATCAATGATGAAAAAAATTTCTGTTTGACAAATTTTTCTAATAAATATAGATAATTATTTTTTGGAAAATATTTTCCAAATCATTTATTTTTTTCAAAGTGAATGCAGTCTTAACTTGTGCATCATGTTCTATGACAAAAAAATAAAAATAACACTCTCGAGCTTGATTAGTCTACTCAGATGGATTACGTCCCTGCATTTCTCGACAATTCAAGCCCACAGGTCTGGCTGCAGGTTGCGAAGTGATCCTCTTGTGCTGATCTTCGCTCACTGATTGATGGGTACAATTCATGATCCTCACACGATCATGGAACTGAATCAGTCCATGGACACATCCAGCTTCACCGGCTCCAACCACGTCCACTTTTTTAGCTGCTGGGTCGGATCTTGGTAGCGAGCGCCGGCGTCCCTTGCCCAGCCTCCGGGGTGCCCGGACCAGACAGCCAGGACTGAGGTCTAGGTGCCGGGATCCCAGTTCGGTTAGCTGGGCACTTGGACTCAACAGTCGAGATAGTCTCGTAATGGTGGAGGTCAAGGCTAACTTCGAAATTTGAATTTCCTTTTTAAAGGGTAATCCATTTTCCTAAATTCAAATATAAATTTTATATTGACTATGAAGAGATTTTCTGTCGACTCATTTTCTTGGAAAATGAGAAAGATATTTTATGATAATAATTTTCCACTGAACAAATGGAGACAATAAATAATTCTCATGACACCATAAATCCGTCTGATGAATTTTGAATTATAACAATTAATTCTCACGAGGGCTTCAACAGCCCAAAAAAAGTGCTTGTGGGCTTCTAATCCGGCTCTGATGTTGCCTCTGTAATTAGGTGGATCTATAGAAAATGAAAGCACTGAAGATTACAAAACATGGAGAAAATGCAGTGAATAATCGGTTAACTCGTTTAATTTACTTCTATGTTTATTACGAACCCTTTATTTTGCGCAACTTTATTGACCCCTTTCTTCTCAGCTTAAACCATTTTAGGAAATACAATTTGTCAAATACAGTGTTGGAGCACATGTCATGAGTACGAATTTTCACTCTTGATTTATTTTAGGTATAAATGCATTAAAAATCTCCAGAACTTATTGCAAAAGTATTAAATCCTTAAAATTTTAAAAAGTATAATTAAATTCTAAAACTCATTAGCATTTTTCGTTTATCAAATTGAATGAAATTAATTAAAGGACTTGATTATACAAATTTGATAGTTTTAGATTTTAATTGCACTTTTTGGAAATTTTAGGACTTAGATTGCACTTCCGCGACAACATTAGAGATTTGATTGTATTTTTTAAAATGTTAGGACTCAGTTACATTTTTATAACAAATTTTAAGATATCATTTACACTTATCCCTTTATTCTAAATGCGGTACATACTCTTGTTATGTCGCTTGTTTTAAATCTCCGTTGATGATCTAACTAGGAGGTCTCATAAATATCTTGTGCTTCACTTATAAGGCTTGCACTTTGTTTTTTAGTGGAACTATTCATTACGACAATGAGTAATTGATAGATTAATAATGCGATATATGTGCATTGTTTGTCCACGTCTTAACAATGATTTATTTAACAAGTGAATGCTCATTTTTACGTGACATCTCTAATTTATAAGATTGGTCATAGTTTTGATCAATTATTAATTCTATTTTTTGTTACCTCTTGCCGTCTAAAAAGATTACCTCATGGTATTTAGAATAATTCTCAACATGAGATGTTGTGAATAAATACTATACTGAAAAATGCGAGACTCTCATTAGCATATAGATCACCATTCCTTATGACAATTTAAGTAAGCTAAGCTTGCCATAATAAGAGGATGTATCTTACTTTTATCCACCTTTAAGTGAAGTATGCTTATTTTCATTGGATTAGTGTAGAAACGGGACTTTAAGGTTTTGACCTTCAATCATTTGAGGATTAGAAGTTTCATCTTGATCAATTGAGAACTTAAGATTTTCAAATGGTACATAAGGATACAAAGACTACAATCGTTTGTACTTAAAAAATATTCAATGCCAATCATGTTATATAGAATGATTAGCATCCATATCAATGATTTCTAATCAAAATTGGCCAAATGAACTTAATTGACAAAATATAAAAAAATTTAGACTAAATAACATGATTAAAAAGTTAATAACTAAATTGATAAAATTACAATAGGTTAAAGACTTTTTTGATATCTTATACAAGTCATATAAAGTTCTAACATAACCAATATATGATTGTAAACCGTTATCATTAATTATGCCCCCAACAAAACAAATCTAAAACATAATTCACTTAGGATGGTAGAACCACAAATATTTAAAGTGCGATATTTTCACAGGAGAAATTACTCAGTAAATCTAATGCAAAAATCGAAACATGTTTTATGCATAAAAATCGGTGGGACTCAGATCCACCGTGTTCAAGGTTCCAGAGACATTGCACCCGCTGGGAAAATTGCTTTTCCATAATAGTAGATTATAACAATTCACCAAAAAATTAATATTTTTAAAAACAAAAACAAAAACAAGTAAAATACAAAAATCTTTTTTGAGGGGGGAAAAGAGAAGAGAAAAGAAAAGAAAAAGGAAATGTTGGTGATGGTGAAGTGCTGTAGAACCCAGAACGTATCAAAATCGTCCCTCCTCATTGGCCCGACACATATCCACCTTATCCATATCCAATCCCACACACCATCCATCCTTCCACATAAGCCCCAACCTCGATCACATTCTCTATCTCCCCAAATTCCATAAAATCAATCTACCCTTCATCCCTTTTCTCTCTCTCTCTCCTCAACGCCTTGCTATTTTTTGTTTAGTCCTCCATCCATGGCCATGGCTACTCAAGCTTCTCTCTTCACCCCGGCCCTCGCCGCCCCGAAGTCCGGCGTCGACCGCTTGGTCGCGCCGTGGAAGCAGTCGGCGTCCTCCCTCGTCTTCGCCGCCACCCCGAAGGCCACCAAGTCCTCGCCGAGGACCGCCATCAGGGCGGCTGCCGCAGAGGGAAAAGCCGAGGCCCCGGTCAAGGAGGCGGCGCCCGTCGGGTTCACGCCGCCCGAGTTGGACCCCAACACCCCGTCCCCGATCTTCGGCGGCAGCACCGGCGGGCTACTGCGCAAGGCTCAGGTAACAATAGTAGCCACCGGATCTTTTACGGACATGATATAATCATGATTCTGACAGTTCAACATGAATAATCATGTTTTAACTATGTCAAGTACTGTTTTTACAAACCCATCGTGTAATGTTTCTTGAGGGCATCAAACATGGTAGACTTGGACCGACTAGGATTATGTACAATTTCTTTTTGGATTAGTTGATCGACTGAGTCTGTCGTTCCGGCTCTTAAGGATGATATGATACATCGGGTAATGTCAGGTTGAAGAGTTCTACGTGATCACCTGGGACTCGCCCAAGGAGCAGATCTTCGAGATGCCGACCGGAGGCGCGGCGATCATGAGGCAAGGCCCGAACTTGCTCAAGCTAGCTAGGAAAGAGCAGTGCTTGGCGCTCGGGACCCGGCTGAGGTCCAAGTACAAGATCAAGTACCAATTCTACCGGGTCTTCCCCAATGGCGAAGTCCAGTATCTGCACCCCAAGGACGGTGTCTACCCGGAGAAGGTGAACCCGGGCCGCCAAGGGGTCGGCCAGAACTTCAGGTCGATCGGGAAGAACGTTAGCCCCATCGAGGTTAAGTTCACCGGAAAGCAACCGTATGATTTGTGAGGCGGATAAATAGTTTTACTTGGGTTCGGAGTACTTTGCTTCTTTATGTATTTATCTGTCATTAACGTGAGCAATGTATGAAATGCTTGTTCCTTGTTATTAATTATACTTTTCCAATGTTGAAAGATCAAATTAGTGCATGCTTAGCAAAAGAACTGACTCAAAATTCAGTAGTGTTTCGAGCCGGGTGCTCGCCCCTATTAATCAGAGAGGGACGGTTCTCTTGAGACAATTCGGAAAATTCGTTCGTAGTGTTGGAGTGGCACTGCAATGGATATGCTACGCAAGTCACACATACCATGCTAACCATAGATAATGAGATCGCGCCGTAAGCATAATGTAGCGAACCGTGCCAAACAATAACTTTATTGTATGAAATGCTTGTTCCTAGTTATTAATTATACTTTGTTAATGTTGAAAGATCATAATAGTACATGCTTAGCAAAAGGGTGTCTCAAAATTTAGAGGTGATTCAAGTTGGATGCTCGCTCGTATCAATTAGAGGTAAGGGTCTCTCAAGATGATTTGGAAAACTCATTCAAAGTGCTAGGATGGCATAGAAATGGATCTTGCAGGTGCCGTGCTATCCCTAGATACCAAGATATGCCGTAAGGATAAAGTAGCGAATCATGCTGAACCATTAAGATTATACTTTTTTCAATGTTGAAAGATCAAAATAGTACATGCTTAGCAAACCAAATCTAGCAGTGTTTCAAGTTGGGTGCTCACTCGCATCAATTGGAGGGACAGTTCTATCGAGACGATTTGGAAAACTCATTCAAAGTGCTAAATTGGCATAGAAATGGATCTATTACGCAATTGCATGTACTGTACAATCCCTAGATACTGAGATCATGCCAAAGTATAATGTAGCGAATTGCGCCGAACAATTTAGATGTGCAACTTCAATTTCCCCACTTCACTGAGTGAGATCAAAATAGTACATGCTTAGCAAAAGGGTAACTTGAAATTCAATGGTGTTTCAAGTCGAGTGCTCATTCGTATTAATCGGAGTGACAGGTCTCCCAAAGATGATTTGGAAAACATGTTCAAATTGCTAGAATGGCACTAAAATAGATTTGCCATGCGATTGCACGTATTGCGCTCTCCCTAAATTACCGAGATCACGTCGTAAGCATAACGTGGCGAAACCATGCCAAACAATTAAGCTGCGCAACTACAACTTACCAAACCACACGAGAGCCGCCTCCGTTCAACAAGGCACTGAAAATTTCCGTTTCTTGATGATTATGCTGCTTGCTCCACTTGACTAGGTGGCGTTCTCCACACGGAGAGAAAGTTCCTGAAGCATATACTGTAATGATTACACACTCACAGAAAGTCCTTGGCAACGAAAAGACAACAATTTCAAAAAGCGCACTTTGGCAATTATACCAAATCTGGATATATAATAAGAGTGACACACTTTAAAGGCACTGCACTGCAGAGAGAAGGGACACATGGACGGATAGGAGGCAGGGCCTTGTAGAAGACTCCTTGTGTTAGAATGAAAACTTGGTACTTTCTTAGAAGACAAGGGGCGGTGACCCAGGAACTGGTAAAGCATCTGAGTAGACCCAGTGACGTTGCTCTTGGCATATTTTGCCAAAAGGCAGTTTATACAAAGGGAGAAAAAAGAAGGAAAGAAACTTTTACACTGAAGCTTGATAAACACGGCATGTTTTGGGACTTGCATTGAATGGGGAAAATTAAGTTTTGATATAATTTGTGGGGTTGGGTTCTCTTTTTGGGACAGTGACATCCCACCAGAAGATCAAATCTGGTGTGCATAAACTTAGCTCTGCAATGCGATGTTTAAATTGCCTGAGCAAACCCACAACCTGTCTTGGCTCTCAGCAACCTTTGTTTTCGCTCCTCAGTCGCTGCCTCGGTTATTGCATGAGCGGCTGTGGATGCAGCTCCACATGAGGTGGTATCGGTCCCTCCTCGCTCCATTGAAGAAGCTATGGTCGCATCTGCATTCAGCTACAAAGAAGAGTACGTCCTGCATTTCAATAGAGCTTTATCCGCATTCGATATGCAGTTTTCTAGTCGTTCTCTCATTTATAGCCTATCTTGCATCTGCATTTTCTGTTTGAAACCAAGATTCAGCACATTTTCTTGCATCTGCATGTCTTTTAACTCGAAATTTCATCAATGCTAATTCATCATGCTCATCCTTCAAATTTCTTGTTGCACCATAAACTCTATCAAGAAACACGTACGCCCCGTGCGCACGTGAGCATTCCCCCATTTCAGACGAGTTTTTACTATTTACCTTTGCATATGTCCTGACTGATTCAAACATTTTCGTATAAACAAAAGCAGATACCAACTGATTCCACGCACCTGTTTCGATCTTATATTTCCCAGGAAGAAGAGGGATATACATTCTGTACGATGACGTTAAGTCGTGCCCGTACGAGGATGTTCACGTCCTCTGGTCCATCCTTGTAGAATCGCATCCCACGCTACCATCAGAACAGTGAGGAAGGCAGCAGCTCTGGGAATTTAATCCAGGATATCAATTACATCATGCACATACAATATTTATAATGTCTTATTCTTGTATGAAGCATTGCACAATTTGTTTTCTTCTTCCTTTTTTTCCCTTTCTTTCCCACCCCTTGATCCTTCATGTTCTCAATTTTCCCTTTCCTTTTCACTTGAGCTGCAAGTTATGCAACCAATCTGAAGAAGCACTTGAAACTAATTAAGAGGAGGTGGAGATTGCTGTTTTGTCTGCATCAGCTTGAACGTGACTCTCTCTCTCTCTCTCATTTTGATATATCCAAGGGGGAAGGACTAAGGAAGCAACTGCATGGGACAACTGGACGCGGTTTCTGTGCTTTTCACACAATCATTCATAATCTCTACAGTGATTTCTAATCTCTACAGCGATTTCACTTTTGACTTAGGCTCCGGAAAGCAATTAAAGAACCGTAAAGTAAGATTAACCACAGACAAGTGCCTAGAGATAAAACATGTAAAAGGTAACAATTGGCATGACAGATTGTAAAGTAGATGCATAACTTGGGACAATCGTGAAAATTCCATGCTTCGTACGAGTTTTAAAAACATATGGTAGGATAATCAATGTTACAACGTCATCAAAAGCAATACTAATTTGATAAGACTTAAACATTAGACCACGTCTCCTGAGTACTACCATGCCCTTGCATTACCGCAACAATCATGACTGTAAACTAGGAATTCTCAACAATTCATGTCAGTGATGGAATCTGGCAGCCTACTAGTCTTTGCGATGGCTGGTGCAATTAAAGAAGGTGAAAAGGCTTCAGAAGTTGCTATCTAGTTTGGGGAGGTTTTCAGCCTACCGGGATCCATAGATCAAATGCAATCACAGATGTTGGATTTTTACAGAACTTGTACAATCAATGGATATGGTTAATTTGATCCATTATGGACCAGGTCCTTTCCCCTAGTTGGGGAATGAAACTTGTCAATCTGCACTTGCTCTGTTACGGAAAGTTATATCACAATGCATGAAAGGTGTGTCCGCCTAATATATACGGGAAAAGATGAAAGAGATGTTCTCTCCTAACATGTGCTTCAATCCATTGATTATATGCAAGCGCATGCAGTTTAAGCGGAACAAGATCTGGAAGATGAAGCACTTATGTTTATGTGATGTAGACAGGCCAACCATGAAGAAAAGCAGAATTAGCATTGTGGTTCGAGGTGATTACCAAGGCGTCAAAACAGCCTATATTATGTCACAGGCAAAAGTTGGAAAAGCAACCACACAAGATGAGTCAATAGTGATAAATAGTAGCTATTGAATTATTCCAAATTAAAAGTTAGTTATTACACCGATCAGTATTATACACAAACATCATATGAAACTGAAGATGGTTTCCTTTCATAATGTCATAATGATAAGAGTTCTAAATAACAATTTAGGTAGACATTCTTGATTATTGTTCTCCTGGAAACTATTGTGCCCTCAGAATCCCCCTCTATGCAAGGGATGATAATGAGATGAAGCAGAATAAGATGATTATAGAGCTTCAGAGTGCTTGGAATGGAAACCACCGAACCTATCGGCCACAATCCATTTTTAGGAATACAATCTACTTCTAGGAGAAAAATCAGCAATATCTGCCAAAACAAAAAAGAAGACATCAGATTATAAAGTACCTTTGTTTCATTTTCATTACACAGCTACAAAATGGCAGACTGGGAAATTGAGGGTTTTTTTTTTTTGGGGGGGGAAGGCAAAAACTACTAGTTAAATACCACACAAATGTAAACTCTTTCCCAAAATATGTTACCATAGAAATATGAGAAATTTTTGGACCTTGGTCCCCCATTGCAGCTATAGTGTTTGCACTAATAAATACCGATGACAATTTGAAGATTATCGTATGACATGAGCTCCAAATACAGAAGAAACATTCTATCAGGTTGATCAACATAGAATAACTTGACTAGTTAAGATAAAAGTTTTTTTGCCCCTATTCGAAAGCTGATGCTTCCAACTCGTATATAATTAGTAATATAGCAACTCACGTGGAAATTGGAAAACTATAAGGCCGATGAACATGGGTGTGCAGATAAACTAGGAAGCCAATCTTTGAAGAAGGCCTGAAATTCTTTCTCAGCAGGAGAAAGGCCACCCAGGGGAGTGACGGTAATCTGAAAAATAATAAAGTGTAGTAAGTTACACCTTTGGCATCAACTCATCAAAATTATGTAAATAGGTTAGCAGAAACACATACATATCCTTCTTGAAGAGATTGGTGGTCCATATCATTGTCATCAACTCGAGATTTCCTTACCTAGCAACGTTCAAATTATAGGGTTAGAAGAGAGAAGCAATCTACAATCACGCTCAATCACAAAAAACCCCATAATTTTGCTCCTAAATATTGTTTCGAGAACATTAAAAGCAGGAACTTTGATGGCATATCTTGTTACAGGAAAATGTTTCAGATGTCTTGATAATGCAATCCCCCTATCATTCTATTCCCCAATTTTTCCTGCTGATAAAATATATGTAGCTAATTAGAGAGCCCCTATCCTCTTTGCACAACAAGATTTGAATGATAAATTTTAGTCCAGGAAAAAATTAGAACCTTTTGTAGGCTGATGGAAAATTAATTAATCAGAATGCATTTAACTATGCAATGTAGAGTCACTGTCAAATATCAAAATGACAAGTGCGAGAATAGTTTTTTGATAACCAAGGTTTCACAAAGAAACAAGATGAGAATTATATAATGAAACACATAAAAGGATAGGATTCAGTGAGAAATCATTAACCACAAATTGTGGAAGAATACAATAACTAGGACACAACAGGAGGACAGGTTGACAAAGAAACCCACTTCTCTCTTGAACAGACGATGTTCTGCTGACATAGTTGATGCATCCATATCAGGCAATTCTGCTACATCTTTATCCATGGTCATTGTTGACAACATCTGTCCACCTTGCGTTTCTGAGGACACCAGTCTCCATCCCATCACGAAAAAACTTCTACCCTGCTCAGTCAGCTTATAGCCCTTTCAAGGAAATAAAAGAGCTAGTAAAACATCATTACATCCTCCTCACTGCAACAAAGCTCTAGATAGATATTCCAGAGTAGTTGTGCTATAGATAGTTAGGACCCCAACATCAAAGTTTCAAATTCCAATTATGGTCGAAGTCACAAAGAAAAAGTTCCAGATTCCAATAAATGTAAAGTTGCAAGCATTCTCTATTCAGTATTCACGGATGACATGCTTTAGAGCTCATTGGTCATTATAAGGTCATTCATCTGAAATCTCAGGAAATAAAGATGACTACATCCCATGTCAATCAAGGAGGTTGGAGTTCAACAGGCTGATTGCAATCCTTGTTAAGCTAATCAATTATCCATGCTCTCCCCAAGGAGTGCTGGCATGAAGCTCTAACAGCTGGTTAGAAGAGAAGCAAAAAATGAAAAGGCGAGGGCACTTGGCAACACTTTTGGAGTAACGCATATCACAATCCTTCCACTTACATCTATAACAGTTCAACCTGATCACATTCTAAAGAAGGATAACAGCACATAATCATTCGAATAATGGCAGGCAATAATGCGCCAAAAAGAACAGGTCAAAATTGGCTTGTGAAGACCCCTGAGGTGCTTCAACTGATTCCAGTAAAGCACATGTCATAAGACAGCTTGACCTGTCTGGGTCCACTCTAATAAATCTCTGGTTATTAAACTATCCAAAAAGTTAGAATCAATTACTCTGCAATCTGATTCCTCAATTTCAAGTTATAAATGCGCAAAGGCATCTTTATCTAAACTGAGACCAGTTTCCCCTGTATCTACATTCTATGATTCCCCCAAATAACTAAAAAACAGGATATACCAAACAGAGACAAGTGTGGGGTCTACTGCACAAAAAAGAATGGAACTGAGTCTACACCAGATCTCCCCAAGAGATGAGGCGACTTCTTGTGCAAAAGCCTGGAGCTACTATTATTAAGAAGAAAAATCTTAAGGACAATGGAGTCCAACAACTTGAAAGTATGAACAGTAAAGAGGGAAGAGATTGGAATGCATATGCATTGATTCATGTGCATATCTGTGTGAAAACAAAAAAAACTTTGACCAAATAAAGCTTTCTCCTTTTCAGGGACCAACAAACACTTTACTGTTTGAAAGGTACATCACCTGTGGTGAATCGGAGATGTTGAAAGTATGCCTCGTGGAGACACCTATGTGAAAGGTATACATATTCCTAGTCTAGTGATTGTCTAGATTATTATCCTAACCATGCCACATTATTTGCCAGTCAAAGACCAATTTGTGAAATTTACCTTGTGGTTTGCAATATCTGTTGGCAGATCTACATTCAGGAAACTACCATTTGGATAACTGTGGTTTCTGATTTTATCGAGTATTGCACCAATTATAGGTAAACAAGCCTCAGCAGCAAGTCTGTAGTCCTCATCCTTGCTTTTACTTCCAACCCTGAAAGGCAATACTGAAATCAGGCCAAAGCAACAAGGATAAGTTTTGGAGATACCTACTCGGTGGAGGTTATATTTAAGGTTATCCCCGTTTTTTGCACATATGTGTACTTTCAACCAGGCCATTAGAAACCAATCATAATAAAACATTTTGATGACATCTTTAAATGAATATTAGAGTATACCAACAGTGCCCTTGGTCAAAATCTTAGCAATATTTGTCCTGCAATGTCTTTAGTACAATCCTTTAAAATTTTTGACTGCATCCTATTTTTCTAATTTGATATGTCGGGTCCAAACTGCAAACCATGAAAACCTCATGCTGGTACCGTGATATATTCAAGTGAACTGGAGACTTTTCCAAAGTGTTCATGGAAAAACATCTTGGATTTACATTTGTTCAACAAGTTCACCATAGTAGAATTGCTGGAGACTGAACTTATCCGGCAGATTGGTGTATGTGCATTAATTCATATTATGAGACTTTTAAATTCTGCTCAGTTAGAGAACTAAGATATAGACAGGTCGATGTTATAAGCTGAACATGCAGTCCAACCCTACAGATGTCGGCCACATTTCCTATTTTACAAAATCAAATGTAAGTAAACATAAATGAGGGGGAAATAACAAGAAAATGAATTAGAAGTGACTATTTCTCTTATCTGATCATTGTATAGAATGAACAACCAGAAACTAGTACAAATTTGACTAGATTGTTACTCGAGCTTGTAACAAACTTATAAAACATCACCTTCTCAATTCACAAGTGTTGATTCTACCTTAATATATTGATTTTTCTTTTATTTGTTTCTAATTAGAATTTCTTTCTCAGATAAACATTCTGTGAACCGATTCAACTGGTTCATCTAGATAACGTGATTCAGCTGAGTCAGCCAAATTCTGGCCGTGCCTCCTCTTAAGGGTTGAACAGGCTTGGAATGGTTTGTGGCCTGTTTAAACCAATAGAATGAAGCAGCCTCTCATAATTTCTGGCTTGCATGAGCTTTGACAAGCAAGGACCTGTGTAACTTTGAAACAGGATGGAAGATTGCATGCTCATGCTGGTCATGCTAATGGACATTAGGATGGGAGGTGGAGGTTTCCATCTACATACTAGAGAGGGAATATTAACAGAACAAAATTTTGAAACTAAGCCCATGATCGACGCCTCAGTAAAGATGAGGTAAATTTTTAACATAATGCAGTTATACTTGACTGTTCTTTATAGTTAAATTTGAAGAATTTACTACCTGTTTATATTTGCAAACATTTAGCCTTAATGCAGCTTATGGAAAGAGAAATAATGTCATTAGCAGTAGGTGTGCAAAACATCAAGAATTTGCAAACCTAAGGATCAATCTTCACGAATAACTATTTTCATTGTATTAGATACAAGATTAATCTCTCATTGGTCAAAGAGAGATAATCCCAAAACATAAATCGCTAAGTTAGTCTAAGGAAGAACTTGAGACTGCCTCGACAGAGGATCACAACAAAATCTTGGGTCTCTATAAACCAAGCTGTCAATTGGGTAAAGTAGCATGTGGAGAATGGTTAGTGTCCCATACCAGTCATATGACATTGAGACAGAAGGGACACCATTAAAGAAGGCCTCACGAGCACCGGCTACCGTTCCAGAGTAAACTCTGTAATGTAACAAGCAGGTATACATTTCTGTCAGCGAGCAGTAGCATATTACACGGTGTTACATCATGACTACAAAGGCACTAGCTACAAAATCGCATAAGTCACAGTACAGCAGATTTAACACTATGCTTGCATCTATTTTGAAACTCAAGTCAAACTTGCAGTATCTTTCCCACACTTTAAGAATGGAAATGTTTCTCGAGTTTTAATGTGCACCTGAACTGGTCACAATCTTATGATAAAATGTCAGACTTAGCATGAGTAAACAAAAAACGACAATGACAATGCCTGACTTAAACTGTGTAGGTCCATGTTGAAAAGAGTCTTTTCTTCCACCTCCCTCCCAAGACAAGGTACAATAAAAGTATAACCACTTATAAGTCAAGATCCCTCATTAATCTACTGTGACAAGAAATCTAAATATGCTTGCCTGAACTTTCCGATATATATATTATTAAAAATATATTCAATGGACATCAAGCAGTTGAATTTTCTTCTTATAAAAAAGTAAAGATGTTTAAGTCTAAATTTGTGTTGCCCCATATTGCAGAGAGTAAATTATTCCAACACCCCTATTTCAACCAACTTGTGGGAGCACCACCCGTGCTTTTGCAAAACCATTTCAAAGATGCACCCAGTAAAATCTGTCACATCCACCAAATCCATAAGCAATGGGGACACATGAACATTTTCTTGTTCCAGGCAAATAGATGCCTTGGCAATAGTCTACTCATACAAAATTGCACATTAAAGTTATCTGGTATTTACTTGGTGGATCCAAGAGATCTTAACGAGGAGTGTTCTACAGCATTTTTTTTTTTGGTAAGGTGTGTTCTACAGCATTTAAAATACTGAGAGTCACACAATTTTGCCAAAACAAGAGATGTGGGAGTAATCTAATATGGAAACAAAATAATTTCATATAACGGTGGTTGATTGAGTATTTAGTGGATTTTGAGGCTCTAGTACACATTTGAGATACCAAAAAATATGGAAAGCATACTCCATGAATAGACCAAAGGATATAGTTTACTGACGTGTGATAACCACAGTTGCTGCCCTTGTTAATACCACTGAGTACCTGTGCATGTATAAAATGATTAAGAAATCAGAAAGCAAAAATTCTACCAGCATATAGGAATAAAACTGCACAGAGAGAACAGAAAGAAGGGCTCCACACATTTTGAATTAATACGTGTAAAATATTCTGAAAGACAAACATGGACAAAGTCCCCTAGTGGGCTCTAGCTAGCTTCTGCATTGCCCTAGCATAGAAGAGTTGGACTTTGACACTTTGAAAAGAATGGGGCAATAGAAAGAGAGAAAACAATTTGTGTCTCCAAATAAATCCTCAAAAGATGATAATCATCTATTCTGTTGATTGCCCAAAAGCCAGACATACCAGGTCAGGAACTGAAGAAAAGATTGCATTAGAGATTCCCAAAGAAGTACAATCAGCTGGAGTTCCTGCAAAGTACATAAGAGATGTGAATTGGCCAAGATAACAAAGCACAGCACTTCTTTACACTGTCATAATAAATTGATATCCTGCTTGATGGCTGTGGCATATCACAACACATGTGCTTTAGCATATGGAGAGCAATTAATTGGTTTGTGATTAGCCCAGAAAATTAACTAGAAAAAGAAGTTACAGGTTAGCAACTCATAAAAGAAAAGGAAGAAAAACAAATATTTCAATGGTCATTGAAGAACTGACAGGACACTTCAACCAGAAAGGCAATTTTAACTATGAGTACGAATTCTAGAAAGTTTAAATAATATTCTGACATAGAGGTATAGATTTTCTAGTCTCGTCCATATTCCTTCCTTCTGCAATGCAACTCAGCCTGAAAATTAACACATGACTTTGGAGGAGGAAAACAATGATGAAAAGATGGTAGGTTCCTCCCAAAGAAAGGTATAAAAAGCTTCTATTATACCAACATTCAGGTAGATGGAATGGTCCATTTGGACTGCAAGATATATATCTTTATACTCAGTGGTCAGTTCACCCAATATATCTTCCATTGCCATTTTCAAGAATAACCTTCCAAATGGCAAATAATGTTAAGAGTTTTATACAAAACTATCCAGGCTTTAGAGAGTACAATCACAGATGGAAAACAATTCCACAAGAGAATTCAGGACTGGATTATCTGCCAGACTCTGACCACTCTTTTGAGATTAAAGACAGTCGGAGTTGACTTATATAAAACTGTATGGACATCTAGTTCACAAGTGATGTTCTTTTTCCTTTTCCTCTGTTTCTGTAAGTTCCTCAAGCGTCTTAAGAATATTAGAGAATCACATAAAATGGAAATTCTGTTCCACCCAATAACTTAGGTAAAGGGATAGAAGCTTGATTCAGACAATAATAAAAATTCGAAATTAAATATCAAGTGAATGGCAATGATATCAAACCGGAGACCGCAAAGGCTTCTGCTCCATCGATGTCTACTTGCTTAACAGCTATAGGATGACGCCATGTAATGCTATGACTGACGGCAGACTTTTCCCTGCCAACAATGAAACTCGGGATGAGAAAAGCATTCCATTAAATCCATGAATCATTTGAATTTTAAAAGGACTGCAAATAGGAAATAGAAATCATGCCAATAAAAATAATTCCCATGGGAAGCTTGCAAGCAAAGGAATGCATATTCTGAAGAATTAACAACACCATCTCTCAACCCCAACAGCCCTCTACCATCCAATGAATGAAGAGTGGGCTGCTCCAGATTTAACCAGTATGTCAACTAGGATCCAATTCATGCATTGACAGAGCAAAAGAGAATCTTTCATCAGAAACAAACAACTACCAAAGTTTCCATCACTGAGTAGGCTGAACTATATCCAGTTAATTTATGATCGTGTTCAGGTCTCAGAGCCCAAACTAGTTCTTAACATGGAGAAAGAATTCTAGCCAAACCAGCTCACATGGGTCTAAAACAGGATTGCAATGAGACTTATATACATTTAATCTCTCTTCACCAAATACTCAAACTTTAAGGTTCTCAATCCACTTTACTGAAATCCTGAATGCTAGTTATTTTTATGTAATTCTTCATATTACCTGTTCTTCTATTTCTTATGTAAAACATCTGATCATTCTACATATTTTGGCCTGCACTTTATGTGCAAGATAATTTTCCAGTCATCTTTCATTGGGAATGGCACATGAGAGGAAATTTAAAGTATATACAACATCACTTTATTAAGAATTGCAATGGGCCTTATGAAGGTAAAATCTCCTTCGATTTAATAGTTTAAGTTTTCGGGGTTGACTTTCTAACAATAAAGACCCAACTATCCATCAATGAACTTTTTTTCAGTCTTTCTAAATGTGAGGATACTCTAAGAGAGGACATATCTCACTAGAGAGGCATACTACCAAATTTGAAGTGGGCATGGGATGGCAAACAGCTCTCTGCATGCCTCAGGAACTTGATTAAGCGCTGCTCCGGAGCAAACCCAAACAAGATGGGCCGCCTTGCAAGTATGCTCTGCCTGAAGCATTGAAAGATATCCAAAATTGTGTGGTTGTTTAGCCTGTGACCATGAGGAAGTACCTTCTTACTCTTAAGCCAGACAAGGTGATCAAAGGTTGGAAGACATGATATGCTCACTTGGACTTCCACGTGACTAAAGACCAATCTTATTAAACAAGAGAATATACACCTGTGTGCTCGGGGAGACTATATCATAAACTTAGTTTAGAGGGACCTAGTGTGGATCCCACAGATTCTTGAAATGCGAGTGGCTTGGTCTAGCAGACTTGCTTGTGCTAAAAATAGAGGAGGACCACTCATCACTATCTAACCTCCTAAACTATTACCTCTTTCGGTATCAAGAGAGAAAGGTTTTGTCCCCACAAAAGGTCCAGCACTAATTTCCATTGAACCAGACCAAAGAGTTTTTTTTTTTTTTCCTTGTTTTGTATCTACTGAGAAAATATGGATAACAAGAGTACGGCTCTTTGGAGTATGGACAACCAAAACTGTGTCGGAAAAAAAGAAAACAAGCTGCTCAAATATACTCTCGCTGATAAGTGTTTCAGATCCTCCTAGTTTGTCCTCCTCATTCGTTGGCCAAAAAAAACCCATCCTCTGTTCATTTATTTTAAAGATAATTTCTTGAGTAATTGTATAGTTTGTCCCTCCTCTCGTTCGTAAATTACGTATTCAGCTGAAGTGCACTCAAATTCTACATACGGATATCCAAAAGATCAAGAGAAAACAGCTCGAACATCACAAGCTGAATGCACGGCTGGCCTCCGAAGAACGCCAAAACAGAGTGGCATCTCACAAACACACCCAAAACTCAGATGGAGAGTCCGCATCAAATCCCTACGGCCCAATAATCCCCGAGAATCGGAGCCCCACCCCGGGAAACTCGCAGTTTAAAATCGAATAGGACGACCTCCACGCGCACCACGAACCGCATCACCGAGTGCAGAAGTCAAAAAGCCCAGTGCGATCACTGGAAACTTACGAATCGGGAGCGCAAACTCGGACGCGGTATCTGTCGGCGGAGACGAGGGCGCGAACCAGAGCGCGCAGGCCGGGGGCGTCGATGCCGTCGTCGTTGGTGACCAGGACCGTCGGCCGCTGATCGGAGCTCCGGCCAGCAACGCCGTCCATCGCCGGAGAGGGAGGAAATGGCGGTCCGGCGAGCTCTGCTTGAATGCGAGGGGAAGAGCGATGGAGCTTCGGAGGCAGCAATGGCGATGAGATTTAGGAGGGATTTGATCAACTGGGGCGATTCAAAGATTCTCGCGGAGGAAGCATATATTCTTTAGTAATAGCGCAGCTTGAACGCGAGTCAGATTCAGAGCCACTGGGATGAATATGGTTCCCCTGATTTTTTATTTTTTTTTTCTCTTGTTAATCATATTCTATTTCTCCCTCGCTCTCACTTTCATATTTTTATTTTATCTCTTTATAGGACATAATCTAAATCTAAAACTATATGAGTTCCCCCCCCAATCTTAAAAATGTGAAACTTTAAACTTCCACCACCTCCTTCCCATGTAAGAAAGTTTGATGGCGGTTAATATGGTTCCCCTAGTTAGCTCTAGTGAAAAGTTAATTTTTTTTCATTTATTTTAGAATTAATGATATGAAAAACATGTAAAATGATATATTTGTAATAAATTTATCTTAACAAATTTTTGACCACCAAAAACTTAAATTGATACACATATATTAAATTCATTCCAAACTAATATTTTGATAATCAAAAACCTCAAATTTATTAATTTCTATTTAATTGGATTAATATTACGAAAAAAACCACAAACTAATATATTTGTGATGAACGGAAGGTAAAATCTCAAATTGGTACGCTCATTAATTGCCACATATTATCTAACTTAGTGATTTGATAATAAAATTTAATGAAAACTAACAAAGTTGTAAATTTTCACATATATACCAATATGAGATTTTTGTGATCAAAAAATTAGTTTTTAGATAAACTTATCACAAGTACACTAATTTGAAGATTTTTGTGGTATTAAGCTAAGGACAAATGCAATCAAAGACTTTCTTTGCTGAATTTCCGAAACCGAAACCATGATCAGAGTAGTTATATATGTTGTTGAATTTGTGAATCAAAAACCCACAAGGAAAATCTACCACGAATATTTATTGAAGATGAAACTCTTTATGATAAACCCAATCATGAACTTATAGATGAGAAGGAACTTGAAAGTTCATACTCTAAAGTGAAATTTATCTACAAAGTCTTCTCAAAGTAGGCAACAAATGAAAAGAAATTAAAATTATGGATTACGTGATTATTCATAATGAACACATGCAATGATAAGGTACACTTGGATTCAACGTCTAGGTATTAGAAGAAACTTTATATTATGATATTCAAGATTAACTTTGAAATGAAGATTGTTTAATGTAGGTATTAGGGCTATTCACACATCATCCTAATTAAACTTTCAACCAATCATAAATGTCTCCCAATTGGAGTTAGTGGCTTAAGTGTCGTGTACCAAACCCATAAGCCTAGATGTTGCTAAATCTCCAAAATATTAGAGAGATAAAGGGAAAGAAAAAGAGGTGCCTACAATTATATAACACATGGGATTAATAAGGATAAAACTAGTATCACTATTTCATCATTTTGCAAATTATGTGTATTTAGTAAAAAGATTAATCTCTGTAGGCCATATTCATCTATGTATTGAGAAGGATGTAAGCAATGAAGACATATGGCAATCTAATAAGGCTTCCTCCGAAGAATCAAAAGCAAAGTGCTATGTTGGGATCAAGAATTTCAATTGTGGATACCTCTAGTCTTTGATAGTGCATGATCTTGAGTCAAGTTTGTGTAAAAGAGCTCACTTATGTTCAATATCCTTTAATAAGTGCTTCTTAAAGTATTATGCTTCCCTTCTTTCATCCATAAGAGAATGACATAGTCGTAAGGGTCTTCAAATGGCTAAAGACATACGCAATAACTTATTAAAATAGTTTGTTATTATGAAAAAATGTGACTCTTGGTAATGAAAAGAAGTGAATTTTGGTTATGAAATAAGTGACTCTTGATTATGAAAAACAAATGGTTGTTGACATGAAAAGTGATAATAGTTCATATTGAAAAATGATGATGGTGGGATAAGGTTCATATTTTCAAGAAATGTGATGATTTGTTGTCTACAAACAAGACCAAATCATACATTGTTTAAAATAGGGAAAATGACACCAAAAACCCTGAACTATATCCCTCGGGACAATTTTACCCTGAACTTTTTTTTGGTCATAAAAAACCCCAAACTATGCCACTTGGGACAATTTTACCCTGAACTTTTTTTTATACCACTAAAAACCCTAAACTATGCTACTTGGGACAATTTTACCCTGAACTTTTTCTCGTGCCACAAAAAACCTTAAACTATGCCACTTGGGACACATTTACCCCAAATTTTTTAATCGAAGGGCATTTTCGTCTTTTCCTTTTTTCTTTTCTTTTTTTCCTCTTCCCCTCTGCTGGACCAGCAGAGGGGAGCCGGCGACAGCCACCCGCCGCTGTCCGGCGAGGGTGGCCCCCGACCGGGGAGGGCCGTCCCCGCTAGATCCGGCGAGGGCGGCCCTCACTCGGTCGGGGGCCACCCTCGCCAGACAACGGCGGGTGGCCATCGCCGGCTCCCCTCTGCTGGGAAGAGGAAAAAAAAAAAAGAAAAAAAGGAAAAGACGAAAATGCCATTTAGTTAAAAAATTTGAGGTAAATGTGTCCCAAGTGGCATAGTTCAAGGTTTTTTGTGACACGAGAAAAATTTCAGGGTAAAATTGTCACAAGTAGCATAGTTTAAGGTTTTTAGTGGTACAAAAAAAAGTTCAAGGTAAAATTGTCCCAAGTCGCATAGTTTGGGGTTTTTTATGACCCAAAAAAAAGTTCAGGGTAAAATTGTCCCGAGAAAAAAGCATAGTTCAGATTTTGGTGTCCTTTTCTCTTTAAAATAACTGTTCAAGGATCACAACTATTCAAAACATCAAACTCTTCCTTGTAATTCTCTTCATTTTTTTACACAATTTTGATAACACATTTATTATGAAATTTCAAAAAAAAATTGAATAATTATTAAACTCATTTCTCAACGACTCTAGTATATATCTCAGAGTTATATTTATTCTAAAACCAATAATAATAATAGTCTTGTAAATAATATCTTGTGAATAGTTATCACCATCACATATTAAAACATCAAAGATTTATAACTATTGTTCTATCTTCATCAACAATCATTTCCTCAACAATTTTAAGGTATTAATATTTTCATGGAGATAGAAACAATAGCTACATCAAGTGTTAACAATCATGATAGATAAATATTATTGAAGATTTTATTTCTATTTATATGATTGAATCATCTTCTTTGTGGCATAATAGATTATCTAGTGTTGGCTATAATACTTTGAAATTTATGAATAGAAATGGTATGAGATCAAGTGATAATATTGATTGAAAATGAATGATGAAAAGAGGTGTCGAGGAAGGATTCTCAATACTCTATCAAATCATTTATATAAAGCTTTTAGATCTTAATGAATCCCATAAGTCTTTAGAGAGCCTTGAAGATCAAATACAATATTGAAAAATAAAATACAAATAGATTTACTACTTTGAAATATTTTAAACTTATTGTGATTAATAGAAGTTCTATCTCTAACTAAATGGAGGAACTTTAAATTATGTTGCCAAACTTAAAATACCTTATGATTGAAGTTTTTACACATCTTCAAGTTGCTACAATTATTTTAAAACTACCTTCAATTTGGAATAATTATTGTAAGAAATTTATTCACGTAATCAAGAACCTAATTATGGATAATGTGATCAAACACATTCCGAATAACGAAGATTATCGGGATTGTGACACTAATTATATGAAAGAAGTTGTAAATAAGGTGTATTGTTAGAAAATGAGTGCATAAGTAGAGACAAGAAGAATAAAAACAATAGCATGAAGAATTTGACTTGATGGTATTATTAGATGGATTTAAGCATAAGAATGATAGTACATACATTTACTCAAAATTTACTAAAGATTGTAAAGTTATAATCTACTTTTATGTTGATGATATATCAACTATTGATACAAATATAGTTGGGATAGATGAAACTAAAAAGTATTTATCTTCATAGTTTAAAATAAAAAAATTTGAGAAAAGTAGGTGTTGGGAGCTAAAAATACAGCCAAAAAAGGGGTGTAGAGGTTGTTTTAAAAAACTTGAGAATCTTTCACGAAAAATAGCTAACACTGAGTAGATATTAGGTTAAGGTGATATTTCAAAGCCCGTGAGTGTATTGTGTGTTTATGGAAGGAATGAGAGAGAGAGAGAGAGAGAATAGTAGCACACAACAATGTATAGTGATTCAGCTTTATCCCCATTGCTTACATTGACCATTCAGACTAACAACTATAAGTGGACTGGATTACACTAATAATCTACTCAGAAAGTTACAATTGGTAATCACTAATCATATTACATGATAAATCACACTATTGGGATTCGGTGTTGCTTTTATGTTATACATTTAATCTTTAGCACAATCACTAAGATGACACCAATACAATACTCAAAGAAACAATCAAAGGAGAGCATTTCACTTAGAACATAGCAAGTAGCAAATTTTCAAACTTAGCATATAGATTTTTATAATCATCTTCAATCTATCCATTGGAGGTGAATTGAAAAAATAAAAAAAGCCGTTATAGTTATCATTAATGCTACTGTTCAAAAATAAAACTACCAATACCGTATTTTTCTGAACATTTGTAGGTTATCTAAAAATAGCATTGGTAGCTATCCCTTTGCTGTAGTTTCTAACAAATCTGTCAAATAACATAACTTCTCAATTACTGTTTTCATATGAATTCTATTGTTGTCCAAATCCCCTACTATAACGGCCAATTTTGTTGAACCAACGAACATCATCACATTTACGCTGTTGCCACAACACCAATGACCTAGTATTTATAGTATCGACACGAGCTAATCTTTTAATACCATTAGTACTATTTACAAAAAATTCGTATTGAGAAAAATTACCTTTTTTTATCTACTAGATTACACCATGGATATTACGTAATCATTTATTGCGAACATCTATATATACTATAGTAAACATTATACTAAGGATAGTATAGACCTCATCAAAATAAATTAAAGATATTTCTTCAATGGAAGATACAATTTTAAGTGTCAAAGTGATGTAATATAGTAGAAGTTATGCTTTAAGTCAATGCCAATATATAAAGAAAATCATTTAAAAATATTAGTCAATTAAAGAGTCAAATGTTCCATATAATGGATCGATTAAATTGATGAAAAAACAATGCAACTTTTAGGCTTTATTTGATAATAGGTATAGATCGGGAATAGAAAGGAGCAATGACAAGAAGTAAGGTCATTTCTTTATAAAAAGTCATATGGCAACATCGTGTGATTAGGGGTGAGCACGGTTTTTGGGTAAAACCAGAACCAAATAATCGGAGGGTCCGGTTCAATTCCCGGTTTTAGGGAGTTTAGTTCCGGTTCCCAATTCCTCATTTTCCGGAATCGTGAACCGGAACTAGATTGAGCACTCCACTCCAACCTCCTTCCCAAAAAATCCCCAATTCCAAACCCTAATTTTTCTTCCCCCTTCTCAGTTCACAAGTTTCTCTCTTCCCTCTCTCCCCGACATGCCTCACTTCTTGTTGCCCTCAACTCGACCTACTCATCACTCGTCACTCGTCGGTTGTCACCCTCGACACTCTTGGCTTTTTGCTGCTAACCGCTAGTCGCCCTAGAGACTCGTGCTTGCCGCCCACCGCTCGTCGCCCTTAAAGTTGATGCTTGTGGCTCCTCACTGCCCGCCACTCGTTTGTCGTCTCCGTTGATGCTCCTAGCTCCTTACCGCCTATTGCTCGTTGACTTGGACGGTTGTGGCTTCCCACCACTCGTCCATCGTTGCCCTCGATGCTCATGGAATCCTCCCTACCCGCCACTCATTGGTCGTTGCCCTCGACGCTCTTGGCTCCTCATAACCTGCTGCTCATTGGTCATTGCCCTCCACGCTCTTGGCAGATGCTTAGTTAACCACTCTTAGATTAGGCTCTTGCTACTTCAGATTATGCTACATTTTTCGCCTTGGAGCTACTTAAGTAAAACTAAAAGCCTTTGGAGTTCTATTTCTACTCTTATTTCCTGAAATCCCCCTTATGCAGTTCTGTTTTTGCATAAAATCACTTTTGTTGGTATTGCCTTTGTATTTTACATTATAATCCTCAATATGAGGTGGGGTGAACATCGGATAAGCAGGTATATTAGTGTATGAGTGTCTACCTCAAAATGCATAAGTTTTGATGAAGTGCCTTCTGAATGCATTTTTCTATGACACTAGTCATTTAGTTCCAAACCTGGTGAAAAACTCATGATCACAATGTCTGAAATGATGTGCTATTATATTTAGCATTTCTTTTTACCTAGCTTTAAGTTTGTGTTGTCTTTCTGTTAAAGTAAATTCAATTCATCTAAGGAAGTCATTTAATGAGTTTTGTCTTATCCCATTAGTCACCGTCCTTCTTCCTGAACTACCATGAATAAGCTTTGGCAATATAGGCCACATCTTTGGAAGCATGAGAGACAGAGAAGCTTAGCAATATGCAACTAGTAAGTTTCACCTTCATTTTATCCATAAAATTCCCTTTTCTAATCGCCTTTTACAATCCAATGGACTAGCAAGACCTTTTCAAGACCTTAACCTTTTATTTGGGAAGATCAAACGCTCCAAAAGAGAAAATAGAGGGATCAAGTCCCCAACTTTGTTGTATGCTCCTATTTCTGGAAGTATCCTCAATGTGGTTGAAGGTGATAGCCTTATCCTTGACAACTTTGACAAGATATTGTTTCAATGTTGGTACAAACAAGGCTTGGCCCCGAAAAAGGATGTTGTTCCTAGTCTTTCAAATCAAATGACAAAAAACACTGAAAGAAAACCGAAGCAATGGCTTGATAAAAAAATTTTCCAAAGAGAGAATTGATGGCCCAACAAAGGTTATCCATCCACGATATGTTCTGCCATGAGATGTTGCATCTACCAACCCAAAACATAGCAAGGGCATTGGATACATGACACCCAAAAAAGAGATGGTCAATAGAGTCTAGTCTTGAATTACAAAAGGCACACGAAACATCCGCAATTCTACCATATGATAGTAAAAGAACCTAAGTAGAAAGTCGGTTTCTTATGATGAGCCAAATGTGGAATTGATACCGAGAGACAAGTGTTCTATTCCAAATGAATGAGTACCACAGGACTACTCTACCTTTCCGACAGGTAATTTCCCAAGTTGATGCAATGGAGAAAGTACTTGAGGAGTGCTCCAACAAAGTAAAATTTTTAGGGTTTTGTATGAGCAATGATAAAGGATGCGTCCAAGAATGAAGAACATAAAAGATAGACTGGCCTAGAGCATAAAATAGATCCACAACCTTAGCTTGCCTAGAAAGACCCAAGCGATAGATAAACTTTCCGAGAATAACATATTTAAAGATCCACGCGGATGCTAAGGGTCGAACCATAGAGAAGTTGTAAGACCATCACCCACCCACCACATAAGACAATGCTAGAAGTCACTCCTAACATCAAGTAATTTCTTCTAAGCCTAGGAGCAAAACATTGGTTTCGTAACTACCCAAAAGTTTTTCTTTTTAAGTAGGTAGAAATGAATCCACTTACACCAAAAGAGATTTCTTGTCCATTAAGAGGATCCATATATGTTTTCAGAATTACCGTTGTGTTGCTGTCACGAAGTTTGCAAATGCCAAGCCCTCCTTCTTTTGGGAGGCAAACGTCTTCCCATGCAACTTTTGCTCCCCTTAACCTAAGGCCCGGGCCCTTCCAGAGAAATTGTTAGCAAATTTATTCTATTTGGTCCAGCACCAATCTAGGCAGCATGAAGATACTGGCCCAATTTACTTTATTCAAGTGGATGACCAATTTGATAAACTGAAGACGGCCTACAAACGAAAGAAAACAATGTGCCCGAGATTGCACTCTTGAGGTTAGCAGATTGACCAAGGCATTATGGTTAGCCTTACCAAGTCGCAATGTAATAATGGGGATTCCTAGATAGCGAATAGGCAGTGAGCCTACCCTAAAGCCAAAAGTCTAAATAATTTGGTCACGAGTTAAAGTCGTTCCTCTCGCAAGAAAAACTTCACTTTTATTCAAAGTTGGGTCTCAAGTCACTCCAAGATGAGAAGGTATGAAGACCGTCCTTAAGGCAAGAAATAGAGGTCATGCTTGCTTCACTGAAGAGGAAAAATCATCCACAAAGAATAAATGGAAATGCAAGTAGACTTACATCTCTAAAATTTGAATCTCGGTTGTCTTGATTGAAGAAAAAGAATCCTCGAAAATACCTCCATCGCCAAAGTGAATAGATAAAGAGATATGGGGTCTCCTTGGCATAAGTCATGGCCACTAGGAAAAAAACCATGAAGGTCCCTATTAATAGAGATTGAGAACTTAGGGGTACGGATGCAAGTCATAATCAGTCCAACCAAATGATTGGGAAAACCAAATGCTTTGTGAGTTAATTCCAAGAAGTCCTAATCAATGGTATCATAAGCTTTCTGGAAGTCTACCTTGATGGCACATTTTAGCAAGTATGGATCAATGTGGAAGCCACTAAAAAACTCTTGGGCTAACGGGATAGTGTCACTGATTCTATGACATTAAATAAAAGCATTCTAAGGAGTATTGACAATAGTTGGAAGGACAACTACCAATCTATTAGCTATGATCTTGGTGATATACTTATAAATAGTGTTGCAACAAACAATTTGTTTATAGTCAAACACTGAAGATGCGTTGGGAATTTTAGGTACAAGGGCTAAAATTACATTATTTACCTCTCATAATAAGTTCCCTAAGATAAAGAAGTCCATGACCACTTCCAAGATTGAAGGTTCTACTATATCCCAGTTAAATTTAAAAAACTCAATATTATAACCATTTGGATTAAGGGCCTTGCCTTACCACTAAAGAGATATAGTGGTTTGCCAATTGCACTAGCCACCACACTTATCCAAGGAGCATACCATAGGGCATCGAAATGTTTTTCAACCTGATCTATACTAGAACAGAGGCAATGTTGTCATTCTTCAATTCTAGAAGAGGGTGCCATTGTTGTAGAATAAGCGGGACTCTAGCAACAATTAATGGGCCCCATCAAGAATTTTTCTATAGAAGTCTAGGTTAGGGATATGGAAGAAATAAAAGCCTTGATCATTCGCCACAACATCAACGAGATGATTACTCCAAGCATGCTTCAAAGCTATTTCAATAGCTTAAATGGGAGTTTTTTCCCCAACAAAGTATCCAACAATACACTCATGTTACTCCGGGTTAGTGGCTTGTAAGATGTCATATGAAAGATTCACCATCGACTTGACATTTATAATCACGAGGGATATATAAGTGAGATCATACCCTTTCACAGCCGTCTTGGCAACATTAACCTAGGATCGAGTAGGAGGGGGTTTTGATCCACTAGGTTGTTGAGCACGAAGTTGAGGAAGATTGGCAAGGGGCCTGCTTCGGGTTCGACCCTTTTTCCCATCAACTTGATGGGCCATGGAAAAGATCGCCTGGCCTTTGCTAGCAACAACAGAAAGGGTCGAAGACTTCCCAATTGAAGGTTGAGCACAGGGCTAGGGATAAATAGAAGAGGGCCTACTATAGCTTCGTCCTCATCCACCATTAGCCTCTTGATGGGTTTTGCCATTACCCATTTGTCCTTCAACCACGACCGTTGAAGGAGTCAAGCTCTTTGTAGTGAAATCCATGGAGAAACCCACAAAACCCTAAAGCCAAGTGAGCATTGACACATGAGTAGGGTGTACTAGGGAATCACTTCGGAGAGGATATGGACCGGAGGAGGACGAGCGTAGCCTCCAAATTTCAACCCCAACCGTTAGCACTAGCTCCTAGAAATGAAGAAAATGCAAAATGCCAGGAATAATGTATAAGGCGCCTTGTTGGAGAGGAAACGATGAACAGTAACCGTGAGTAATGTGCTGCTTTGAAAGTATACTTATTAATAAATTTTAGCAATTAATAATGCATAAAATCCCATATTAGTACATCTATATCACATTTATCTCAAATTAATTTTTGTAAAAATTTCAAAATTGATATGTTTGTGCCACATTTACTTATGACTATACCATAATAAATCTTCAATTTATTAACAATAAAATATTAAGTGCACTAATGGTGCCGTGTAATTATTATAATGGTCTAGTCATTGAACCACATGTGTCCATGATAGTTCACTTGTCAAATTTTTCTCTCTCCCTCGCGTTATCATCTCTCCTTTCTCATTGATTTCTTCATTTTCTTTTTGCAAGCCATGAATGACACTCTCTCCTCTGTTACCCCCTCTCCTCCCTCCAGTCCTCTCCCTCACCAACATGGGGCACTAACAACATCATTCACCTGCCCTTTCCCTCACTCAAGCCTAACCTCTATGCCTCTCCCACCGATAATAGCTCCAACATTGAAGTCATCTATCGCTTTTGAATTTGATGAGATCCAACATAGGCAACCCTTGCCCTGGCCAAAAGAGTTAGCCCCTTGTTAGATTTGATAAGGGCCATAGACTAGGGTCGTCATGTAACACCCCTAATACAACACTAGGTGAATGTTACTTTTGAGAAATTTATTGTGTGATATCCTAAGCATATTATCATCCCATCAAATTTTTATCTTGAATTACGCACATATGGAAGCATATCACCAAAACTTCCAAACAAAATAAAATGAGAAATGATAGCAATTAAACACAACAATATCACAAGAACAAGAATATTGGCATAACTATACTATTATTAAACGTTGGAGGTTCGCCAAGATACAAACCCGATATTATAAGATTGCTACTATAATATTTACAAAAGTAAAGACAAAATTACAAGCCCTTCTTGTATAAGTCAACTACAAGTCGTCTCCACTTACAAGTTTCATTACAAGCAAGCATCCAAGCTTCACATATACGGTTCCGAGGTAAGCCTATCTCCTCTAGCCAAAACCCAACCAAAATATGGCTTTTCCATCGAACCACCATTGATGCCTATAGGTCAAACACCATGCCAAAAGGAGGATTAATGGCCAGACCAAGCGGACTATAATAAGGACCCACGAGGCTTTCGTTCTTCCAACGAAACTACACTTCAAAAATAGTGAAGGGGATTGCCTTGACTTCACCACCCACACAGTGGACATGCACTTCCCTTAAGGTAGTCCAATGGTGTTGTCGATGATGTTGATGGTATTGTATTTGATCATGAAAGGGACTCCATACTACACTACAAGAGAACTTGACATCCTAAAACATGTGAACAAAGAAAGTGAGAAAATCTCAATGAGTAAATCTACTAAATCTCACATAGGAAAATGTCCACCGCCTTATTAATGACTACCAAAATTCTCATTTTTTTGTCGATGGCTAATCAATAGCAAATGGTTCCATTCTACCCTTGCTATGTTTACAAGAAAGCTCAAGTGCATAAAAAGTGGTTAGACAACAAAGTCGATTTGTAAAAATTACACAATAAAATTACACGTATAAAATTGCACATCCTCGATAAGTCAAAAGTCCCATTTAAAAATTCACATATGACAAATCTCTTTGAATTTTCATATGAAATTCATAACTATACTCACACATGAAAATTATCACATAAAAAATGCAAGCACATTCACCTATTAAAAGTTGCTTAAGAACATCATATACTATCATCTCGTGACAATTCACATATGCACAACCTTCATTTATTATTAGTTGAAATCCATCGACTATTTTAAATTTCCCTCATGCTTCACCAACCCAAATACATGGGTGATAGTTCCTCCGAAATCTTCCGGGCATCCAAACTACATCGAACATCACCCCCACAAATACGGAGGATGACGATTCCTCCGGAATCCTCAGCATTTGAACATCGTCGGGCATCATTCCTCAAATACGTAAGTGATGGTACCTCTAGGCTATCCTAGGCATCATCCCTAAAATCTATTGGTCACAAAACTAATCGTGTGACCATGCAAAAAAATATTTTAAAAACATCGGTTATTATCCTTTATGCTTGGCTAACAAAAATAAGCCCAAGAGAGCGTGCATAAGTGCTAGTGATTTTGACAAACCATTTTTAGAAGGTGATTTAGTCTCAAGAAGAGGTTTATGTTATCACGAGTCCAAGTTTGAGACTCTAATTGTAGACGTAACATCGACCTACTAAACTTAAGATTGCTATAATATATGTCAATACCGTCCAATACTTAAAAAGGTTCGGTTTGACGTGCATTTGTCATATGTTTAATGCCGACAACATTTATTTTCAATGCTTGACATTAGCTCAACTCTCAATAAAATATGCAAAGAAAATAGAAGTTCTTTTGAAAAGATGAATAATAGAAAATCAACATAACCACAACCATGCATACAAACAAGCAAACATCCGGCACGTATTCAAGTAACGCAACATGCCGCCCTAAACAAAATTTAGGGAATTGACTTACTTGGAGCAACACAACAAGCACCTATGGCGGTGGTGGTGGCAATGGCGGGCGAGTGAGAGTAGGTGAGAGAGAGATGAGAGGATGTGAGGTGAGGGAGAGAGGTGGACGAGAGAAAGCAAGAGAGAGTGAGAGGGAGGGTGTGCGAGAGAGAATGAGGGGTGAAAAACTATGGCATCTCCCCTATTTATACTACTATTCAATCATTACCCTCCAACCAAATGTCCACACTACAACTAACTAAGTGAGAAACCTATGGGACCGACCAAAAAAAGAAACCTATTGGAACTAAGGACAAGTGTTGGCTTTTTCATATTCATATCCTCTAGAATGACAAATTTATCATTCCTTGTCCCCCTCCATTATAAGCGTCCACCATCACATTCAATGGCCTCAAATTATTGGTTCCTCTTTATTTTGTCTTTTGCAAGAACTACTAGTTAACTAACTTCAATCTCAAACTTGCTCAACAAGACATCTATAAAATCATTGCCAAGATCTTTTGAATGGTGAATTACCCTTGCATTTAATGGAATATAGGCTAATGGCAATTTACACCTTGCATTAATGAACTGCAATTCGAGGCTTATCAAATGCTACTTGCTCATCAAGCCAATTTTTAGTTCTAAATCCTTCCATTGAGTGTGTGACTCACTTGATCATTATTAGGTTCATTTAAGAACCTACATAGGTTATAACGAGCCTAAGCAACAATGTGGCGGTTTCTCTTTCAAGTGGCGCATAGGCTTGGAGTCTTGTGCATTAATGCCAAGATTTCCAGGCAAATCAAAAGGATTTTGCTTGATCTTCAAGGCTCACTAATATGCAATGATGCCTTAGGTAGTTTAGGGATGCCTTAGGTAGTTTAGGAATCTCTAAGCTTGTGAACGATTACCACATTAATGTCATTTGTCTCCTTGCATATAAATGAACTAATTATGTCTTGCAAGAAGATTATAGGTCCTTTATTTTCACATTTTGACAATGAAGATCTCAAAAGATTACACCTTAGCTATCCTAAAGTCCAATTACAACTAGACAATTAAGGGAAATTCTAGAATTCTACTTGGGTGGAAATTTCCCAAAATACCCCTACCTAATCTCAAAATTATCATTTGGGGACTAGAATTTTTTGTTCATTTTTCATGATCAGCAGCTCTTGTATTGGCCCTATGGTTGACATGGTTTGGCTCATCCATTGCCTTGGTTGGTCCATGGGCCAATTTTAGTCAGGCGTTCAATCAAGCACACGATCTAGCATAGTGCCAAGCTCATGGCTAGGCACGGCCTAGTTGCTCCGTCCTAGACCGAGTGCTGAGCTAAGCACGGAGCTTGTCCAGCCTTGCCTTAGTTGACCTTAACTTGCTTATGATCTGTCTCGTGCATTCTCTCATCGATTCTCAATTGTCATGTAATTGAGCGAAACTAATCGATTCACAAACGACGTATGATCGACCATAATCGATTCATGACTTACCACGGCCAATACACAATCGAGCATAATCACTCATGATCGGAATGTGATCGTGCATGATTGATTTATGATTATCCCTCGATTCATGTCAATGGGCAATCGTTCCACAACCAATCTTTATGGTCGAGTAATTGATTAAGGACATATCATGACATGATTCGATGTGAAACAAGACACGACACGACACCATCATTCATAGGCATAGATCAATGCACTAAACCTTGTCCATGATCGACCCTCGATCTAAAGTCACCGATTCATGAACAATTCCATGGTTAGATTTTGAGGGTGTTACATGTTGGCCATGGCTGAGTATCGGCCACAAGCCGAAGGGAAAGAAAGGAAAACAAAGGAAGAGCTGATGAAGAAGAAGAGAAAACAATGAAAAAGAGAGAGGATAAAGAAGGAGAGAGAATTATTATAAGTGGGCCCTTTATAGACACATATGATACAGTGAATGGACTATTGTAAAAATGATATGACATCATTAGTATACGTAATATTATCTCTTTATTAACTTCTATCAAATATCCCTATTAAATTGCTACACGTGGCAGATATTTTCAATGATTAGAGTGTGACATGAATGTGACGTGGAAATTTAACATAATTGGGTCATTTAATTGACATCATTTTAGGGAAGATAGATTTGAAGAAAATGAACTAAGATTGAAAATTTTGGCCTAAAATCTACTAGGGGTGATCGGTTCCCGGTCCGGTCCGGTTCCAAGGTGGAACCGGGAACCGGACCGGGAGGACCGGTTCCCAAATTCAAGGACCGTGGACCGGACCGGTCGATCCTAGAACCGGGAACCGGACCGACCGACTGGTCCGGTCCGGTCCAATGAAACCGGTAATTTTCTTTTTCGGTAAAAAAATTGTTGATATTACAGTACATTCTCAAAAACAATCAACTTCGTTTATACACCGCTTTATTGATTTGTCCTTTTAATTTGTATATAATTGTATTTTCCTAAGACTCTAAAGAATTTTCTTCTTCTTTTTTTGAATTCTTGAGAAAATTTAAAATATTTATATTAAAAACTATCGGTCCGGTCCGGTTCCCACCTTGGAATCGGGAACCGGACCGACTAGCCACCGGTTCCAAGAATGGGAACCGGGAACCGGACCGCCAGCTACGGGAACCACCCAAAACCGGCCGGTCCGGTCCGGTTTGGGCGGTTCCCGGGTTGGGCGGTTCCCGTTGCACACCCCTAAAATCTACTAATTGTGTTGTAAGAGCTCCCTCATGTTTTGAAAGTTTTCTAATTTCCTAATTTTGTCCCACTATTACCTTAAGATTTTGATGGATTTGTCACAAATGTATAAATTTGAGAATTTTATGACCTTAATTTAGGGTTGATGTAGTACGGTTGTACTAATTTGTATTTTTTGTGACACAAGTTTGAGTAATGTGTTACAACTAAACCAATTTGAATTTTTTGTAACACAAAAATTAGATTTGGATAAACATGGCACATGTTTGGAACTTTTTATGGTACTAATCCGAAATTTTAGTCTTATTTCTTATTTAAAATATATATCAATAATTTAATAGTGATGAAGAAAATAAGAATAGAAAAGTACAATCCTCTAAAAAGATAGTAAAAAGAAATCGATATAATTAGAGTATTATATAAAGTTAGCTTATTGCATTAAATAAAAATTCAATTAATAAATATATTATTTAATAAAATAAATATGGTTATCCTGATTTTCAAACCGCTTAATGTTAATTCACAAAGAAATTTTAAAACATTAAAAATAGATAAGTTAGCTAAATGTTACACAGATACACTTTTCTAATATAAATTGACAAGAAACTATATTATGGTTATGAAATTAAACTTGCCGATGTTATACGTAATTTGTTAGGAAAATTATAGTGTACATAATTATAGCTTCATGCCAATAATTAACACAATTTAGTCATTAGTAGTTAATTAATTAACATTTTAGACAAATAATTGGTAAATTGATCAATGACATTATGTAATACAAGAAACACAATTTTTGCATAAATAAAAATGAATAGTAAATACTAAATTAATTTTTTTGACAATTATTCAATTTCATCCTCACAATATAAGGCTTGTTTGTTTACATTTAAACACCAAGTAAAAGAAACTCCCACTAAAATTTCAAATACTACTCAAATTTCAGCAAATTTATAAAAAAATTATATGTGAATCTACATGTTAATATTAAACATATTGTAAAAGTTTTAAGAGTTTGGTTTAAAAAAGTGAATGTGCAGAGTCATTTTAAACATGCCCCTCACCTTATCACAAATAAAATCAATGGAACCTTCGTTAGTATCTCTAGTTTTAATCCTTTCTAATCTGAAGTCCCAAAATAGCACAGAAATTTCAAAAGAATTAACAAATATGAAAAACAAAAACCATCATTGTCGCTTAATTAATGAAAAGTTCCAAAAAAAAATGCAATTAAAGAAAATGACCCGGCCAAGAGGATTTTGTCATTCACTAGTTCTTAATACCCTTCGAAAGCCAAGGGATGCTCTACCGGCTAAAAACAATTCCATCTTAATTTAAAACAACTACCTCAAAAAATTAAACTTTCCATTCAAAAATAAATCCACAGCAACATCTTTCTAGAGTGAAAGAGACAATTCCTTGTTGGAAGTTCTTACCGCACCAGTAAAAACTATAAAAACCCCCAAACCTAAGCATGATGACATTAGAGGGGACAAAGAGACAGCCCCCACTTGTCCTCTCCCCACGCGCTTCCCCACAGCGCTTGTCGGTCACGCCCTCGTCTAGTTCAGGAGAGAATCGCACTCCGACGCACGAGCGCACGACGGATAAAAACTTCCGCCCAATGACGCCTCGACACGTAGCCGAAGACGCGCGGTCGGACACGTGGCGGGATCATGGGGGTACGATCACGGACAAGATGTACGTCGGGGTCGAATTCCGGGGGGGGCATCGGTGCACGTGCGCGTAGGGGAACATGCGAGCAGGTGAGAAAATAGCAACAAAAGAGGAAAAAAAAAAAACAGAAAGAAAGAAAAAGAAGAAAGAAAATTAAAAAACGGAGGGGAAATAGTAATCGCCCCGATTCACATTTTCATATACGAGCGCGACAACCCTTGGCATTTAGAAGAAATCACAATCTCTCTCTCTCTCTTTCTCCCTCTCTCTCTCTCTCTCTGAGATTCTTGAATTTGCTTTCGTCCGCTCGGCGGCAGCTGCGGAATTACTGATCCCGGGCGAGCGAATCGGGCGGGCGTGCGGCGGCGAGGTAAGCGTTAGCCCGAAGTAATCCGGTTCCTTGGTTGTCGTCGTCGTTCGAGGTTTCGGAGCTGCCGTGGTGGTTCGGCTTTCAGATCTGTCGATGCTTTGAATTCTTTGTTATTTCTTGGTACTGTTGGGAGAGAGAATCGAGGGTGCTTCTTCTTTTCTCTTTTGGGATTCTGGGTCGTGATGGGTTTTGAAGTTTAGGGTTGGGTTTGGTGGGACTGAGCCTCATGGAGGAGAGTAGCAGAAGATCTGTGGAGCGGTCGGGGATAGTGTTGAAGAAGAGGAGCTCTTCCGGCTGCTTGATCGTGAGGAAGAAAGGGGATGGGGTCGGTGGGGCCGGTCCCTCCCAGAGGAAGAGGCCGAGGATGGTCATGAGCGATTCGGGGTCGAGCGACGAGCTCTCCTTGGCGCGGCCTCGCAGGTTGCCAGTGGGCGCTGAGACGATTCGGGTGTGCAATGGCTTGACTGCTGCGAGGAAGGGCGTTGCTGAAACGAGTGACGGGGTCGGTCGAAATGGGGAGGGGAAGAGAAGTAGGTTGGATGTGTTTGAGTTTGATGAATATGATGGGATTGATGGGGATGGGATGGTGGGCAGACGATTTGATGACGGTGGGGTCGAGTCCTTGGGAAGGAGGTTCCTGGGCTCACCTTCCATGGCTCGAAGTGGTGGTAATAGGGACTTTGCCAGTAGTTCAAGTAGGCAGACTGTTGTTGAGAGGAGAAAGAATATGTATATTGACGAGACAAGTAGTTTCGGTAGGGAAGATGGTGGAGGTAAAAATAGGTATCAGATGAAGCGGGAAAGCGGTCGAATTCCTATACAGATGTTGAGAGAAAAATATGGTGGTCGTCCAGACGAGGCCATCAGGGTTCAGGGTAAAAATGGTGTTCTGAAGGTGCTGGTTAACTCAAAGAAAAAAGTTGGTGGGCCTGTGAGGAATCTTGATCGGTGGGATGAACGTCGGAAAGTTTCTGTTGGGGAAGGCAGGAAAGGTTCTATCTCTGAAGATACTACCCATAATGTCACATCCCGTCCTACAGCATTTGCTGAGATTAGAAGGAATGAGATGCGGAATCCGACGATGAAGATGGAGAAAAATAAGCTGAATGTGCAGAAACCTGTGTCTGCTAAGATCAATAAGCCTGATGACTGGGACTCAGGGGACAGTGATGTATCTCCAACACCATCATGGAGGAATGCAGATATACGAGACTCCATTACAAGAGTCAGTTGTGAAAAAGAAAAATCGCCACAATCTAAAATAGGCCGTGACAGAGAGAAATCCCCGCAATTGAAAATTGGCCGTGGAAGGGGAAAACCCCGACAGGCTAAAATGAGCCGTGAAAAAGAAAAGTCCCCACAGCCTAAAATTGTTGCACGGGCCAAGTCACCTGAAACACCTGTTCCAACTGGAGCCAAAGAAGGAAAAGTGAAGCGTGGCAGTGGCACAGAGAAGCAAAAACTCAGAGAACGTATAAGAGAGATGCTTCTGAATGCAGGGTGGACAATAGATTATAGACCTAGAAGGAATAGAGACTATCTTGATGCTGTCTATATTAACCCCGCAGGGACAGCTTACTGGTCTATTATTAAGGCATATGATGCACTTCAAAAGCAACTTGATGATGACAATGATGAGGGAAAAGCAAGTGGGAAGCGGTCTGCTTTTGTTATATCAGATGATACTCTTGGCCAACTAACAAGGAAAACTCAGAAGAAGATGGAGAAAGAAATGAAGATGAAAGAAAGAGAAGGCACTGGAAGTGCCAATGCAAGACAAGCATTTAGTAGGAGAAACTCGAAGCCAAAGCATGAAGAAGAGAGCATGGACAGTGATAGTGAGGAAGAAAAATTAAGCTCCTTCATAAAGCAGGGGGGTAAGTCATCAAAGAAAGGTCCTGTTCATAATATGCACAGCAGTAATGAGAAAGGCACCTCTGACTCCAATTTTCACCAAGTACACGGAAGAAAAGGCAGAAAATTAGGCAGATGTACTTTACTGGTCCGCAGTTCTGACAAGGGGCTGAACTCGGAGGGTGATGGTTTCGTTCCTTATACTGGTAAAAGAACCCTGCTTGCATGGTTGATTGATTCTGGGGTTGTGGAGCTGAGCCAGAAAGTACAGTATATGAACCGACGAAAAACACGAGTGCTATTAGAGGGATGGGTTACAAGAGATGGCATCCACTGTGGCTGCTGTAGCAAAATCCTCACTTTGTCAAAGTTTGAGATCCATGCAGGCAGCAAACTTCGCCAGCCATTTCAGAACATACATCTGGAGTCTGGTGTCTCCCTTTTGCAGTGCCAGATCGATGCATGGAATAAGCAAGTGGAGTCTGAACGTGGAGGATTCCATTCTGTGGACACTGATGGGGATGATCCTAATGATGATACATGTGGCCTTTGCGGAGATGGTGGAGATTTGATATGTTGTGATGGTTGTCCATCGACCTTTCATCAGAGCTGCTTAAACATACAGGTTATCTTCGCCTGCATGGCTCATGCTTGTGGTCCTTTTTTCTATTTCAATAGCTTATCTTTATTTCAACTGCTTTATCAAAGTTCTGCTTCATTCTTGGAGCTTTCTTCTGGCAATTGAGGCCTTTCCCTAGCTAGAATATAATTGCTCCTTAAAGTGATTTTCATTGAGAGGATATAGCTATTCAATAGATTATAATACTGGAACTCAGAGTAAGTCTAATGGAAGAATTCATAACAGTCATTGTTGTCTTCTTCCCTGATAAAATTTGGGGTCCTCTGATTTTGTGACCATCTTGTGCAACGAAATTGAACCACTGCACAAGAACTTCTAAGATTAATTATAAATGTAGTTTGCATTTCCAATGAATATTTGAATTGATTTAGGACATTGCTGACATCTAATTAGTTTTGTGGAGAAACTTGCAATATTCAGATGGATTCTAGATTTTTGTGATTTTTGTTCGACTGGCTGATTCGCATAGTCTCAGTGCAGCATGGTTGTATCTGTTAATTTCAGTGGCATGGTTATCATCTTTGGGGCAAAGAAATTATGTGTCCTTTCTCGTATGTTCTTTCTTTAATAGTTGATAACCTTGATCCCATATACAACTTTTTGTCATATTACCATTATTGATCATGATAGTATGTGAGACATAAATGTGAATATGTATGTATATTATTTGTCTACATACATAGATATGGGCATCTGGGTTTGTTCATTCAATTCAGCTAGCTGTTCGCCCCCTCTTATTAGCCTTTTGACTGATTTTAGTTTGTAATCTTGTTTGACCACAGAAGCTTCCTCCTGGGGACTGGCATTGTCCCAACTGCACATGCAAATATTGTGGAGTGGCGAGTGAATGTACTTTGCATGTTGATGATGCAACTGTCGGTGAAATCTTTGCGTGCGACCTGTGTGAGAAAAAATGTAAGTCTTTTTATTTCTGGTAGAACTTGATGTGTCAAATGACATAGTCAGAACATGCTCTCTACATTCACTCAGCATTTCGATTTTGTCATTGCAGATCACAAATCATGTCTTGAGGAAACAGATACTTTTCCTTTGGACTCCGATAGCACAGGTCATTCTTTTTGCAGTCAGAAATGTGGAGAGGTAATCTTCTTTTTGGGTTCTCCCTTTGCAACCAAAACAGCTCAGATAAGGTTGTATTGCTACTGATCCACATCTTGGCAGTAAAGGATCTAAAATTGATTTTTAGCCCTGTCTAGGTGATTCTTTTATAATAGTAACCGGTTCATTATTTTGCTTTGGGATTTTACCCCAAGAAGATTTGGTTTTAATAATTTTCCCTCTTGGTGTTGTCGTGTTCTCATCCATTAGCATTTTAACTTACCAATCTGAATGTGGCATTTATATCTGATACCTAGAGCTGTATGCAATTTTAGTTCCAAATGGTGCTTCCAATTGGCTTAGCAATTCATCATAGGGAGACCTACCTGTAGTGCCTATTCTAGTTGGGCAAGGTAAAGTCCCTACTATATTCAAGACAAGCAGTTGCTGAAGTGTATCAAACTATGTCATTGCCTTGAGGAGCATCTATCATGCTTTTAGCAATTTTGACCAGCTGGCATTTGTTTCCATACTTTCTAACGGATTGGATTTGGCATGGAGCATCTTAAATTGGGCATGCAACATCCAAGCTTGGACCACACATTTCATGAGGCTGATAATGATATTTATTTCGGATATGTTGTGGTGAGTGTGAGATTTGGTTTAGGCAACTGGATAATGAAATAGAGATGGTGGATAGATAACTGATCCCAGGAAATTTATGATCTCAGATGTCAGCTAAGTAATGCTGATTTGCTGATTTTCTGGTCTTGTTGATTTCTACTTACTTTATGTTTATGTTTGCTTTAGCACAATTGATGTTAGAAGACTTTTTTAAGGTTTATTAATAATGACTTTCGCTTCTTAGTTGCCTTGCTTGTATTGTGTTTAGTCAGCCATATCCTTCCTCCTCCTTTTTGGTTGGTGACTCAAGCTTTTGTTAATTTTGCAGCTCTTTGAACATCTTCAGAAGTATCTTGGGGTCAAACACGAACTAGAAGGTGGATTTTCATGGTCTCTCATTCGCAGGGCAGATGCAGAGTCAGATATGTCTCTTCGAGGGCTTCCTCAGAGGGTGGAATGCAACGCCAAGCTAGCTGTGGCACTTACAATAATGGATGAATGTTTTTTGCCTATTGTTGACCGGAGAAGTGGGATAAATATGATTCACAATGTTCTCTATAACTGTGGGTAAGCTCTACTTTTGATCCTTTACCTATCAATAACTAATTGGTGAAAGAAAATTTTGGCATGTTGATGCACCTATGTTGTGAAGAAATTATTATTTTGCAAAGTATTTTGATTTGTTACACTGGTACATGGAAAGAAAATTTTTGCATATTGATGCACCTATTTCATGAAGAAATGATTATTTTCAAAATTGCCTTGATTTGTTACACTGAAAGAAATGCAGATACATCTCATGCTGAGATCACCTTGGGTTTCCACTGTAATGGATAAAGATATCATGAGCATTTTTGTGATCTTATTTGGTAATTTATTGCCCCATAATGATAAGCAAGCAACTTTTGTCACTTGTTTGTTAATTTTATGACTGACTTTATTCTTTTTTCCAAGTACTCGAGTGATCTGGAATGAACAGTGATAATGAGGAGTGCTTGTCTGATATAATTCTTAGCCAACATGATCAATTCTTGATCATGAAGCTGTCAAGAATTCAGGCTTAAATTTGTTGCAATGCCATGTTGTGTTTGCACGGTCTATTAAAGTATGTATCTAGTTAAGATACCTGCCTCACATGTCTACTTATTCACAGAGCGTGTGAAATCAATGGGACAGTGAGATGAATGTAAACGGTCTTCTAGTTGATCGAGCATCCATCTTTGAGAGTGAAAGATGCTTGACATGAGATTAATTAGCTGTCAAAATATGCATAGTAGCATTCTTTTCTAATTAAGCAGATTTCTTAGCTGTCAACTGGTTTTAGTTGTCTGGTTGTAACAGTTAAGGCTATCTTTTGCTCTGCAACCAATCTGGGTCCTTGAGGTCTTATTACTTATTTCTTTGATGTGACACTGTTGTCTTCCCCCCTGACTGATAAAATTTTCTTTTTCTTCCTTTGCACAGATCAAACTTCAATAGGATTAACTATAGTGGATTTTACACTGCTATATTGGAGAGGGGTGATGAAATTATCTCTGCAGCATCACTCAGGTGTGTTTTCTCTTTGTTTCTGGTCAGCTCTGTGTTATTATAATTGTAGTTTGTCTACCTTTGAGAGAGTAAAAGAAAAACACGGAGAGGAGAAGGACTAGAGGAGTGGGGACAGGCTTGAGGAAATGAAAGTCTGTTTATCTGGTTGAAATTTGTGTTGTGTGTTACATTCTATAGTAGATTGACATGTTTGCTGTGCATTTCAAGAACTAATTAGGAAGGAATGAGGAAAGCACTGTGTAGCAGCTAAAATGGATATGACATGAGAAATTATGTTAGACATGCTTGAACCTTTATCTTCAGCTGCTTTGATGTTACTTCTGATAAATTTCGTATCTGTGTTTTCTGTTTTGTGCTTTTAAGGGAAAAAAATACTTTGCTGTGCATTTCTTTTTTAATGGGATTCTTTTGCTCTGTCGACATGCTAACATCCATCTTTTTCTGTCATTCTGTTGCTTAAACTTGAATGCTTCACTCTGTGTGTGTGTTTTTTTAATTATCTATTTCTCCATCTCCTAGTTTATTGGGGGATTAAGTGTTCTAAATAAATGCCCTGTCAACATAAGTGCATTTGCTTGTGTGTGAATGCAAGCAAGATGTCTGTCTTTTTCTTCCAGTTTGGTAGGGACATGGCAGGTCATATTTGTAGCTCAACCTCTCTCTCTTGCCTGTATAGATTTCATGGGACCCAGCTAGCAGAGATGCCTTTCATTGGGACGCGGCATATTTATAGGCGTCAAGGGATGTGCCGTAGACTATTTTCTGCCATTGAGTCGGTAAGCAATGATATTTGTGATGGTGACCTCGAGCATTGTGCAGATGAGATTATCTATACAGGCATTTGTTGGACCACCTTGAATGTTTCATTATGATGGTTAACCAAATTGCCATTATTAAATATTTATTTCTTCCACTTCAGGCTCTGCGCTTGCTCAAGGTTGAGATGCTGATTATCCCTGCTATATCCGAACTTATGCACACCTGGACTGTTGCCTTTGGTTTTCTCCTCTTAAGGCGTCATTGAAGCGGGACATGAGGTCCTTGAATATGTTAGTATTCCCTGGTTTAGACATGTTGCAGAAGCTGCTTCTCGAACAAGATACTGTTGCAGGCTCAAGAGGTTCTGGCTCCAATTCAAGTCTGAAAATTTTGTTTACATCTTCTCTTATTCTCAGTATCTGCATCTTATTGTTTATATGGTTTCTTACAGATGCCAAGCCCATGGAACTGGAAATGGACAAGCAAGTTACTACCTTGGAACCTGACAATATTTGTCGGCGTGACGATTCTGGCGAGCATTCTGGTAAGGAGGGTGATAAAGCAGATATCATGGACTGCTATCCAAAGTCTCAGGATGTTTCCTTGGGTGATGCTTCAACAGTGAATGGCTCGTCTCATGATGCTTCAGATGATATGGAACTTCGAGGTTCCAGTGAAAGGGTTAAAGATTCTGACCCTGATTTGGCTGACAAGTCTGCTGAATCTGATGTGGATCATGTATGTTCTTCTCCATGTAATACTGAGAGAGAAGCTTGTAAGGTGGAAGACCAATCAATGTCAGCTTTGCCATTTCAAGTTGGTGTTCAATCCACTATTGAAGATGATTATACTGTTGATTCCCCAGAAGCTGAAGCTGGTGTTGCATGTAAAAATTATGCTAGTAATTCAGAAGTAAAAGCCTATGAAGATTCTAGAGGGGGTCAATGGAACTCCAGGTGCTGCTTCTGCTTATGGTTCTTGTGCCATAAATGGAAGTCAGATGCGTCCCCTGCTTTCTGATGTCAGCCATAACAAATCTGGGATGGTTGACAAGTCAATGTCGGATTCCTGTGTTGCGGGTGATTTTCAGAATTCAGGTTGTCTAACCAACGTCAATGAGGAAAAAAGGGATAGTTCAGCAGAGAATGGAACTGAGGGTGCAGATGGCAAATCAAGAGATGCTCCTAGTATTCACCAGTTCGAGGAGAATCTGACATCAGTAAATTTAAAAGTAAATGACCAAAAGGAAATTGAGTTCAATAATGATGAGGAGTTACTTCCTCAGGTGGACGTGGAAGTAGAAAGAAAGTCATTGTTGAGTTTTCCATCTAAAGGTGAGACTTTGAATGAGACTAACTGGGATTCTTGCAGTGGGAGCAGTCAGGATGATGACGCTGATGCTGATGTCAAGGATCCACTAGTTGAGCCTATTGCAAGTTCAGAGGAAAAGCGGGAGACTATCGAAACCTGGAAGGAGGAGAATGCAGAAGATGCTCCTGTCTCTACTGTGGTTTCAATTCAAGCGTCAGAGGAAGCAGAGGACTTGAGGAAAGATATAATTGTGGAGGAGAATTGTCATGGTGCTTCTGTATCTGACGTGAATTCAGTTCAGATCAAGTTTGAATCAAATTGTCCAACTACAGTGGAAGAGGAGAATGAATCAGTCGAAACCATTTAGTGCCGGATGCAGCTTAGTAGAAGTTATTTTTCCATGTGATTGAAGCGACAATGTTCTGACAGTTGGGAACTGGATCATCTTTGATTTAATCTCAAATCTGATTCAGAGGCTGCTATTCTTAAGATATTCGAGGGTCGATCATCACACTACATGCTGGATTTGCTTCTTTAGTTGAATATCTTGGGGCAAGTCTGAGCTGATTGTTATTTGCTTCTGATACTGGATGTCTGACAGTGACTAATTGGCCTAGGGTGTCAGTGCAAATAGGAAATAGCACCCTGGATTTGGTGGGATTCATGGTGCTTACAACGTGAGAACCTACTGCACCATTGCAAATTCATGCTAGTCTCGGTACATTTCTGGCACTGGTTCTGGATGTTGCATCAATGAAGATGATTTTGTCTGGGATGATGGTCTGACAGAGTAACTTTAAAGGTTTGGTTTGATTGGTCAATGCAGCCATTCTATTGTTCATGCTAGTGACTGGTGAAGCAGAATCATCTCTGCCAAAAGGGAATTAGCCATTGCAGTAAAACGATAATATTGGTGGACTGGGATCGGAAAGGCATGGTGCTTTCAGTAGATACATAGAATATGTGGTCTTGCTTCCTCATGGTGTATATATCCTAATCTTTTAGCTGCTTTTTTCCTGTATTATTGTGTCTTACAAGCGACAATTCAATACGACCCTCATTGCCCAGCATTTCCTATGTAGTTTTTGCAATCAGAACTGCTCCAGTTGCCTGCACTTTTGGTGCCAGGGGTTTATCTCAGTTTAGCATAATCATCATTCCTGATTCGGCAAAAAGACAAGTTTATGGTATTCATCTGTTCGCGGAGTGCAGCTACATTGGATTCAAGTGATGTTAACTCCCACTGCAAAGGTCGAGCTTCTCTTTGCAATTTTTTTAGTGCTCATAGTGTTGACTCTCCAATCAGGATTCAGAATACGCATTAGTGCAGGAGTCTAATTGTGAGGTTGCTTGATTAAATGATACAAGCGACCCATTTGTGTAGACTGTAAAATGGTTTATTTTTACTCATTACGTTGGTTAGGTTTGTCTTCCACTCTCAATTTTCTGTAGTTGGTTTTGATTCCGATCCGAGTGTACTCCTTAAAATGGTTCTTTGATTGTAGTTGCCAGTCTCCTTTGTAGGCAATAATTATTGATGAGTTGAAATCTCGCGAGACGTGGTTCTGAGTAAAATGTTGCTTCTTTGTCCTCAATGTGAATTGCTTATGTTGCCTCTTCGTGTGCTGTTTAGGAGAGTATGTCCATGTAACAGCTGCATTTGCACTTATCTTGAACTTTTTATTGAAAGAAAAGGTCTGCAGTGCAATGGAAAGGCTTTCAACGTCGGTGGTGCCATCGACTCTCGAGAGATTGGAAAGAAAAACATTGGATTGTTCATGTAGAAAGGCTCTAGGATTACTTATTTGCAAGTTGGGTGGGTAGCAATAAGTTTGATTCAAATCATAAATTAGGATTTAAAAGTGAAAATGAGATGACGTGTATGTGGAACAATTCTGTAGCAAGGAAACTATAGATGGTGAGATTTGGGCGACTTTAAAGTTTCTGGGTATGACTATGAAGAAGTCATGGAGGATTTAAGGGTAGGAAAATTGGAACTTCTGGACAAGTTCGATGGCTAGATCAATCAAAGAACGTGTCTGCTTAATTTTATTGTGGTCAATACAAACTATGTCCAATTTAAAACTAGTTGGAAACCATCACTTTGCTTCACTTGCCATTTCTTTTTTCAAGTCTTCTGAAGTCGTCCATTGAGGTTGGCCACTCTCCTTGTACGTGCATCCATGTCTTCTTCTCCTCCTCCTCCTCTCTCTCTACCTAACTATTTGTACCCTGGAGGAGTTCCTACTTGTCATTGGCCCGCATGTGAGAACTGCTGTTGATTCATGAATATAGCTTAGTCTCTGCGATGCAGAGGGAAGCATTGGAGCCGTACTCGGGGCTCGTCCCTCTCCTCTGTCGCGCAGTCTGTCGGGTCAAACGAAGATGGGGGTTTCGGAGGCTCTCTGTTGATGAAGATGAGACAATGTTCGCTCCTGTCGATCAGAGGAGGTTCAGAATCGTGGGCATTGCAGTCATGATGCTCAACAAGTGGAAACACATTGTGCCCGGCAGACGTCGTCGCCCTGTCGTTATTTCGAATTAGACTAACATCCGCAGTCTAGAATTTCCTTGACCGTGAATTGTTTTTGTCCTTCTCCTTCATCTTTTCGTGTTCTTTTACGAACTCTATTTGTTTGGTTCTTTCTTTGGTTGCAGACTGCAACTCTCTTCTTTGATTTTACTACAATGACATGCTGAACTCTCTTCTTTCGTGATACAACAATTCTGCTCACCTTTTTTGTTGTCCAATCATAGACAAAACCATGCTTGAGACTCACCTGGATTTATACCAGAAGAGTCGTGACATGGATCGACCAAATAAATTTGGTCAGGGCGAAAAGCTTACGGTCTCATGTCGATCTTTGAGGCAGATTATTCAGTCCATGATCTAGGTATATACCAATGGGGGAGAAGCAAATGTACATAGCAAAAAGAGAACCGCAGAAACCAATTGGTTTCAATTTGAACGACTTAAAATCTCAAAACCATACCCTTGCCTTTCACAGTTCGGTCTCTTCGAGCGAAATTCACACCTTGGAAAGAAGCAAAGGTAGCAACATATAGTAGTTGAATCACCCCATACATTCGCTGTCGAAGAGGAAACGGTGGCCTCATGGTATTCTGTTCAAGAGAGGAGCCTGCATGATCTTCCCCGTCATCACGATGATTCTCGATTACGTGTAGAAATTACTAAAAGAGTATCATACACCGCATCCCCAATAATGGACTATAGCTTCTTTGATGTAATCACTTGCCTCAACTTCACCCGTCTTTGCTTGCAGAAAAGTGGAGTTTGGAATGCTCAATGACTGGATGTTGAGCATTTCACTAGAGATGGCCCGGAAAATCCAATTGAACTTTTGGCTTTGTCGATTTGAAACCACTCTCAATCAAAGAAAGGCTTAACAAATACTACAGAAAAAAATAGTACTCAAGGCTTTCTGGGTAGCTATGCTCATGTAAATATCATTATTAATGATCTAAATTCAAAAACATACTAGTTTTAGAGCTAGAAGTGTCAATGCCAATGAACTCATAACAATGATGGTTCTCATGGTGAAAAAAGACTAATGTTTTTCACAAGAATTCATCAGCTTTACTCAGATCAGCCAATATATCAGACTTAATCTCTTCTGGGAGCGGGGCAGATGGACCTGCCTTTGAATAGAAACTCGCCAAAGATCGAATTGCCTTCTCGAGCATTACATACGATTCCTGCAGGAAAGCCATGAAGAACAAAGTTTAGGGGAGTAACTTGCAGATATGTGACTTCAAAAGCTTCAAAAATAAAACATTAAGAATGCACACCTCATTTGCAACTTTCAACTGTCCCTTCCAGTTACTCAGATATTCTCGAATTGACTCCTTTGCTGAATCAGCCGTCCTTCTGAACTTCGCAATATCCTTAGGGTCTTCCTTCAATGATTCACGCAGGGTCTTAATCACCTCCCTCGCTGATTTCAAGTATGCCTTCGGCAATACTTTGCCTGATTTTGTCTTCTCATTCGGATCAAACAGAGATTGGATTGCTCCAATAACTCCTTTCTCTTCATCTTCCTCTGAAGCTGACTTCTCCTCGGCAAGTACTGGCAATGGGGCAAAGACATAGCTCACGGGTACAATAGAAGCCAGCGAAGAACCAATGCAAATGATGGCATTTCGACGACTGAATGTTGGTCCCTCAAGTGGCAGCACAACTTGATACCTAGATTGTAGTTTGTCTGTTATGAAATACAGTCATAAAAATGCATGTACATTCTAACTAAAATTCACCGGGATAAAGAATTCTTAACTTGGTTATAGCAGGAAGACACACAAAAATTACGACTTTAGGTTAATCAATCTTCCTGTTAGATACTCATTGGCTGGATATATAATTCTGCTGCCTTCTTATTGAAAGCCTCAGTGTTGGTTCAAAAGATAAATAAAGTACTGGAGATACAGCAATTATGATAGCCATTGATCAGTGACGTGGCTGCAATAAGAACTTTCAGAAAAATAAGAATAAAAAACTTTGGAAACTTCCCACTCACATTCACGGACAAAGTTTGAGATTTTCTCTGGGGCTCCAAAGGTCGTAGAGGGACATAACTTTGCAGCAACAGTGACAATAGCCATCCTCAATGTGAAGTTAACAGCCAAGATTCAGATCTGGAAGAGATAGGGAAAACAAAATGGTATCCACCTGATCAAACTCCAAGACATATGATCGCAGCAACTTAAATCGACACCAGCCGCATCAGCATAGCAGACCAGCTTTGCCAAAAATCTATTAAAAGAACTGCACTTCTTCAAAACTCTTCTCCTCCAAAATCATAGGATAGGGGGAAAAAGGGGGTTCAGCACAATTGGATCAATGACTAGTGCAACCTGCATTCACATCCTGAAGGATTAAAAAAGCCCGGGTAACATTCACGGTCTAGTAACATAATTCTTGAGAAAAGCCCAACCAAAACCTAGTCTTCACTCCCCAAATCTAGTAACCAAACCATGCTAATCAAGCAAAGCGCTTATCCTAAAGACCAGAGCCTATCTAGAGACACCCTTTTCATCCACACTTATTTTTTTTCTTTCCCCTATCCGGTTCTTGATTCAAGTGGCAACATGACAGCAAGAATCCAGAGGTCAGCATAACGAAAAACGAACAAGCAACTGTCAAGAAGTCACAAGCAACTAAACAGGCTCTGATGATACGAAATCGGTAAGAAGATGCCAAAAGGAAATTGGAACTGCTTGACCCTTAATTGTTCTTCAGATGAAAGCAAAGCATTACCCAAAAGCTCGCGGGGGTAAGCGTGACAATGGCTCCATAAAAATTGTCGTTGCCGTGGTGTTGCTGGGTTCTGTGGAAAAATGAGGTTGCTTTTCGCTCCTGGGGATATGATAAGGTGTTTTCTGTCGGATGGCGAAGAATAGGGAAATATAAAAATGGCATTTCTGCGTTTTTCTTTTTGGCTATATTTTCTTTTCATGGGAGGTTAAGGCCCGTTTGTTTAATAGAAAATAACTTTTAAAAAAATATTTTCCAAATTTTCCGACGTTTGTTTTACAGAAAATAAATTCATTAGGGAAAACATAAAATAAATTCATTAGGGAAAACATTTTCCATGAAGGAAAAAAGAGTCTTCTAAAATGTGGGAAAATGTTTTCCACTTTTCAAATTGGAAAAAATATTTTCCACACTCACTCTCTCTTATCTCACAGACTATTAATCATCACTTCTTTCTTTTATTTTTTTAAATCAATTTTTTTTCATAAATTCGAATTTTTTTTTTTTTAATACAATCGATTATTTATTACTTTTTCTTTTTCTTTATGTCTTTCTTTTTGCTTTTTTTTTTTTTTTTTTTTGGCCGACCGCTGGCCACGGCAACGGCCTGCAACTAGCGTCGGCGGCTGGTCATGCCTCAAGCTCGCCTCGCCAATGAGCTGATCAGGCGAGCTTGAGGTGTGGTCGGTCGCTAGCCAGCGACCGGCCAAGGAAGGAGAGAATAAAAAAAAGAGAGAAAAAAATAAATTAATAATCAATTTTAAAAAATGATTATTTTAAAAATAAAAAATATTGCAAAGAGTTTATAAAGTAAAATATTTTTCTAAGTGAATAGCAGAAAATAATTTTCACTCCAAAATCAAGTTTCACCCGAACACCGGAAAATAATTATAGTTTTTTGGAAAATAGCTTCCTAAAAATATTTTTGGAAAAGAACATTTTTTTGTGAAACGAACGAAATCTAAAGTTTTTTTTTTTCATTTTTTTAAATGCACGTAAGAAATCACACTACTAAGTGATGCAACGAGTTTCACAGAATAGGTATTGAAACAAGTAGGATCCATCCGTACCAATCCGGTGCTAGATCAAGAAAGTAAATTTCGGCTTATAAGTAGGCTTGGCCACCCGGTTGCCGCCGGCTAGGGCACGGCACGAGCCCGTTTCAGGCTATGTCATGCCCAGGAACAGCTCGTCTGGTGGCGGGTCATGCCCGGGCTAAGGTCGTGTTGGGCCTGGATCGGTCAAGGCATTTAGCCTTACCGTTGCAATGACTAAATGATCATGGGGATTGCTTGATCAAAGACTGTTAACTATTTGAGCCTCAATAAATTGGTCCCCACCCTCTCATATTATTCACCATTCCTTAATTTTCACTTTCATATCACTTACACTAGCTCTCTCTCTAAAATTGTTGTCAATTCATTTATTCTTTCTTTATAATGATTTAATCACATTCTAGGATGACAACAACAATAGTGTTTAATTATCCTTACTCAATTCAAAATTTACCATGAAATTGACATGAGATTCGTTTAGTGAGTTTTGCATTTATCAATTGTTTAATTTATGGATCGTGAGAACGAGACACATACCAAACTAAAAAGTACATGACATGAATTTTTTGTACATGTTGAAATTTATCATTAACCTTTACCAATTTGATATTGGGTTATCATTGCCGATGCTCCATTTCAAGGGTTTTTACCTCATTCAAGTTGCTCATTTGCCAAATTTCTTGGAAGCGGCTTGATTAGATGATATGGTATAATATCTTGGATAAGCCACTGGAAATTAGTAATTGAGCATACTCATGTTTGGGGGTAAGCAGTTCATTATTCTTCTGTTGCGGATCACTACAAAACTTATCAACCTCAGAATAATCGAAAATGCCGTACAGAGTCCAAGCAGAATAAATGAAAGCGGATTAGTTTCAAATTTCAAAGGGCAAAAACCACAAAAAATTCTAAACTATGCCTATCATAACATATTTATCCTAAACATTTTTTCTGTAATGTAAAATATTCCAAAATTTATACCTGTGTGACATATTCATCTTCCATCAAAGTTCTATCAAAATTGTTAAAAATCTGTTTACATAATGTTAGAAAACAAACAATGTTGATAGTTGTTTCAGTGAAATAATATGATGTTTTGACTAAAAAATTATCCAACGGAACATTGACACATAGGTACAAATTTAAGGTTTTTATATTACTTAAAATATTTTTAGGGTAAATGTATCATTGTGGGTAAAGTTTAGGATTTTTATATTAAAAAAATTCAAGATAAATATGTCATAATATATATAGTTTGAAGTTTTTGGTGACCTTTTTCTAATCTCAAAACATGGAACTTCAAAACAGAAACCATGTAATTATGGGCTCCTAGGGCTTTGCATAGTTGAAACCCATTGGATAGGTCATTCATTCTGATTCTACTACAGATACATTACGACCGTCCCTAGTTCGTCTGAAACAAAGTACAGAAATTCTTTTGTCCGCTTTTTCATGGACGAATAACTCCCTCCGGTTTGCTACATTCTACTTCTCTAGTCATTCTGCAAGAAAAGGATGCGTGCCTCTGCAGCTTAATGTTTCAACTAAGTTACAAACGAAGACAATTCGGCTTTCGCTCTGTTACAATGTAATAAGAATACAGGGGGAAAGAACAGTGGAGTTACAACAGTTTTCATTTGATTTAACAACACCCGCAGTCTTCATTTACAATGTAATAAGAATACAGAGGATTAACTTGTCTACAGTCAGAAGCTTTATCATTACTTGACGACTATGGCTGACCACAAAACTTCTCAGCGGCCACAGATAGATCAAACTGACTTTGTCAAACACGAGATAAGTACAGCTTGCAGTGGCGCATGAAAGCCTCAACCACCCAATATGCTACTCATCTCCATCCTCAAACTGGTGAGCAAATCGCCAAGCTCGCCCCGTGAGGAAGGTTCCTCGGCCTCACAGCCCTTGCATGCTCTGTTACCTATTTACCACCTTAACCAAAGAAATCCTGGATTCCCTTACCGGCGAAAACTTTGTCTGACAGCTCTGCCAAAACAGCATTCACAGTAAGCAGGGCAACACTTGATCCAGCTATTACCCCCAAGACGACACCAGTAATTCCCAACACCTTGCCAAAAGCAGGCCACTCGATCTCCCCAATCTCCTCTGCCACACCACTCAACAAATTGTCATCTGCTTTCTCTTTCCTCTGCTCCAATGCTTTCTTTATCTCAGCCCCCAGCTCCGTCAACTCAGCAGTTGACTCACTTGGTTGTTGGTCAATCAATTCAGGCTCTTTAACATTGTCACTGTTTTGAACATCCGATTCAGTTCTTTCCTGGCTCTCTTCTACGGCCCTAACAACATGGGACTGCCTCTGCATATTGCCATAAATTAGAGACCCTTCACCACCGATTGGTGGTCTGGAATCTGCCAGACGACAGGCGGATGCCAATTTTGCTCTTACCCGAAGAGTTGATTCAAGGGGAAATGGCAAAGGAGGGCTACTAGCTATTTGGCCGGCTTTTGTGGCTCTGGAAGAAACAGCTAGGCAAATGTTTGCACCTATAGCAACAGCAGCCATCCCTGATGTGATATTATCCACTGTTTCAATGCTGAAACTGGTAATGGGAAAAACACCATCCTTATTAACAGCATCATTACAATCAGGTCATCTACATGCATGGATGCATGCATGAAGCCCACCATTTTCCTTTAAACAAGAGATTTACTTTTCATATGAAATGCTATATATCATAGCCTAAACTAAAACAAACAAACTGCATTATTGCTTGGTATGCTAACTCCATGCTGACTTGTAACATTCTAATATCATAAAACAGGCACAGCAATATATTGCATGTAGAAAGAGCAGGAACCCTAACTAAAGTGCATCCCCTCTCTCCTCGAGCAGTTTGCTAGCATAGTCAGACACAAATAAACAAGAGTAGAAATCATGCAATTTCTGTTTGACACAGTTAAAGTTCCCCAGTTAAGAAGCTCGCTAGAATTTTTCGTGGACTAGTATTTTCGTGCCAATGACTCCTAAAAGGGTAGAAACAGGTTGAAGGGCAAACCGCAGCAAGACCACCACCCTACTCTTCTTTGCCTCCTACTGTACGTTGATTAAGAAAAAAACCTAAAGCAAGTGTGATAGCTCATCTGAGACTTGCAAGCTCTATACCGTCCCATTATATTTCCATTCTAGAAGTCAGAAATGTGCAACCAAAACTAGCTTAGAAATTTGATCAAACACTATAAGAGCATTCAGGATCAAAACAGAACATCCGCACCCACCATCGCCCGCCCGACCGCAATCGCGAAAGGAACCGCATTTCAAGCAAGAAAAAACCCAATCTACAATGGGTACAGACGCTAAGCTAAGAACCCAAATCAACGAAAGAACGAGCGAGGAACCAGCACGAGCAAATGGGGACAAAGCCAGTGCTGTCCGGACTCGACCCGAGAGCCAGAGCCATCGGTGGCGAAAAGTCAAGAAACGGTAGCGAAACAAGAAGCAAAAAGCTATTGTGTAGACGCGAAGCGTGAACGGCGTACCTCCACGGCCCGTACACGGCGGAGCTGCGCCACCGGAGAGTCGGAACTTGGAGAGAGAGAGAGAGAGAGAGAGAGAGAGAGAGAGGGGTGAGGTGAGGGGAGTTCTGTGGTGATAGAGTTGATCCTGGGCCTCCGCCTGGGCTTGTTTCCTGGGCCTGGGCTTGGCCTTTATAATGTCGGATTGGTATGTCCGCGAAGGGCCACTAGTAATTAACGCAGTTAAAAAATAATGGAAGAGAATATACCCATGCATTTTGCATTCGAAAAAATAACATATTTCAAAAAGCTAGCGCGATTCAAATAGAAATATTCATATTTCCAGAAGAAAAAAAAACGATTAGTTACCTCACTAAAGGTCCTTAGGGAACTTTTGAATATTTTCATTTTGCTAATGTTTTTTTGTGCACACGATTAGGATAGAATAGAAGTGTTTACTTCGTAAAAGTAAAAAAAAAAAAAAAAAAAAAGGGCCTAAAAGCACCATTCTCACTAGGGGTGTGCATTGTCCGGGTGAGCGGTTCCCGCCTTAGAACCGGGAACCGCCCACTAAGGACCAGTTTCAAAAAATTGGATCCGGGAACCACCTGTTGGTTCCATAGATCCACTTGAGAACCGGACCACCGGTCCGGTCCGGTTCCCGGGTGGATCCATGGAATCGGTCTCACAAGCGGGCGAAGAAAAGAAGCTTCACTAGACACATATTGAAAATATGGTCTACTTAGAGATTTTGCAAATGTTATTGCACGTTTTTCTTTACCTCTTTTGATAGGTTGCCTCAAATAGAACAATAAGAATTATAAACATGGGGCTTCAAAATCTTAATTTTTTTTCAACCCAAAAAAATTATTTTTTATAATAAAAATTAATATATATTATTATTATAACACCGGTTTGGTCCGGATGGGCAAGCGGGCAGATCCGCCCATGGAAACGGGAATCGGACCGGTTCCAATTTATTGGAACCAGGAACCGGACCGAACCCTTTAGGAACCACCGGTTTCGGGCTAGTCCGGTCCAAGTCCGGGCAATCCGGGTGGGTCCCGATTCTTTTGCACAACCTTAATTCTCACATAGTAACTCTTTACTTTCTTATTATAGTTGCACATATTCTTTAAATTTTGTATGTATCTCACGATATCTCAATTTGAGTAAGACAATCACTTCCCAAATTCTTCGATGCATCTATTTCAATCATTTGTGTCGGCAATGGCCAAATATGGTGTTTTGTTAAGTAATGCGTCAAATAGACAATGAGACTTGAAACTAGCAACTTAAGCTCAAATTTTGTCAGCTTCGTCAGTGATTTCTCGACTTACTTGTCGAATTAAGATGAGTCGAGTTTGATTAGCACTTTGTCCATGTAAGGACCCAACTTAACATTATGTGCGGATTTTTAATGGAGGGGCAATCTAAAAGTAATTAGCACTACACTAAAAAATTTGTGATATCCAAGTGGCTCGGAAAAGTTTTTGAATGTGATTAAAATCATGGAAAAATCTAAACAAGTATATATGTGATAAATTAATCCGAACTAAATTTTTATAATTAAAAATAAATATGAGTATGATTTCAAGATAGAACCTAGAACTTAAGAATCACATTCGTAAGAATTTGTATGAGGTTCCATGTTTCAATGTATGCATAGTAGATTTTAGGTTCTAAAATTTGGGGAATCTATTTTGATGGATAGGTTCCAGGTTTTAGGTTTGTAGAATCTAGAACTTGTAATCTATAACTTAGAAGCTATAATCTATAATAAGTTTTTTGCATTTTTTAAATCCATATCTTCATGTGATCCTAAAGTATTCCATTGTATTTGATGATAAGTGTATAATCTATAACCATTAGTTTGAACTTTCATTTATGATTGGGAAATTTTATTTTCGTAGATCATGAAATCAGTAGAAGCTCTAATTACTTCTTTGATACTGTTATGGTTGGGCAATTATTTCTTTTAAGATAATGATTTTATATAATATAAGAGAAATCGGTGCATTGAAAATCGTAAAATTTCCTTAATACGATTCAATAAGTATATATAGATACTCAATTTTAGGCAATTATTAATAAAATCCTTATTCATTTTTATTGTTACGTTAATTTTCGTTTTGCTTAACTAAAGATAAAAAAAAAAAAAAAGGAACTTATTAGAACCTATTAGAGCCTAGAATAGACCCTTAAAACCTATAATATGATAGGTTTTAGGTTCCGGATTTTGATAGATAGGTTTCATGTTTTATAAAATGAGAAACCTATATTTGAGGATATGTTTCAAGTTCTAGACATCACCTATAATGAACTTGGAACTGCTAAGAACCAAGAACCGCTCACCCTCAATTGAAAAGCCCAAATTGGTATTATGATAAATTTACCACAGACTAATTTTGACAACAAAAAACTCCAAACTGATTGAATTTACTCTCCGCTCACTTTCATAAAATCTTATTGTTAAATTGCTGAAGTGGAAGTTAATGACACATAGTGATGTAGTATAATAATGTGTCAAGTCCACATAAAAATTTCATAAGGTAAATACCAAGAAAAAAAAACATCAATACACCTATGACAAATCTAACAATATACTTATGATAATTTTGAAATTTTTTCATTTGAACTTGCCACGTCACTATATTAAGTCGCCGTGTGTCATCTACATTAGCAAATTTAATATAAAACTTGACGGAAGTTAACGGAAGATAAATTTATCAAAATCAATTTGAAATTTTTTATAATATTAATTCAATTGAATATTCACATAAATATTCGTGAAAGAGAGGAAATTGACTTTAAAATTGAATATTCATATAAATATTCGTCATCCCCACAAGGAAAAAAACGACAGAAGGAAAAGAAAATTTAGTGTGTTTATTTTTTAAAATTATTTTTCGCTATTTGTTTTTCGATATTTATCTTCCATGAGAAAAAGCTGCACTAAAGTACACGCTCATGTTACACAAGCAACCCCGTCATCTCCACAAGGAAAAAGCAACGACAGAAGGAAAAGAAAACGCCTTTTAAACGCACGCAGAAGATTGGCGACAGAAACACATCCTTCACGGATTGGCGACACATCCTTCATGGATTGGCGACACTATCATTGACGACCCTCACGGCCGCCGCCGCCCCGTCCTCATCTCCGGATCCACCACCCACTCCGCGTCTGTCCGGCTCGCCGCTCTATCTACCGGCAGCTTCAGCATGGCACCTTGCGAAAAACAAAAACAATGCCCATCTCATGTCGCATGTCTAGTGATGTCACACACACATCAAATTCATGAAATGATCATCTCCAACGCATAAGATTTTCCTGTTACTAGAATAGGCTTTTCTAGACCTATGGACATGTCGAGACCATTCCCTGTCAGATGCGATTATGGCACTTGAACGAATACAAAGATAACAAGTCCACCAAGCGACATAAATGGTCACGAAGTTTGATTTAATATATAATATAATTTCTAAATTTTTAGTACCGAATCAATACATGCATACGAGTAATGGCACATTTCTTCCGATCAACACACTCATACCATATCCATTCATATACTTTTATATACTTTTGAGATATTTTCACCAATTTGTAATACATACCGATTTGATTTTTTTGTGACATGATAATTAATTTAATGATAAATACAATACATATATGTAGTGATTTGTGAGGTATAAACCCTGATGAAAAACAATATCAACGCATGTTGAACATTGGAAATCAACATATTTCCAAAACTAAGCATTGCTTTCAGACACAAATATTTACATCTACAAAAGAATGATCATTGTAAATCTTCAGTAAGAGGAAAAAAAAATTGAAATAGATGAAACCGCTCTGCTTGAAAAGAGAGAAGAAAAGAAGGCGAGAAAGCCCCTTGGAGAGGCCAGTCTTACACAAGAAATTTGACCCCACGGAAAAAAAATGCTTTCCTTTTCATTAAATGCATAAATTCTTAATTTTGTTTGTATTTCACCTCATTATTTAATGGAATTCAAACCCACTAAAATAAATATTAAACCACAATTTGACATTTTGTTTTTCAGTTTTGAAAAAGCTCCAATCAAGCACTTTCCAAATTTTTTGATGTATATGGATCCAAAGGCTAACAAATCGTATCCGAATAACCGAGTCGATGCGCATGCCTAATATTCTAAATCAATCTGAGCTTGAAGTTCACAAACAAGCTTATATCTGAGCGGCTCGCAAAACTAATTAAATACTCGGAATTTGTAAAAACAAAAGAGAAATGAATTTTATATTTACTTTTAATTTTTATTTTAAAAGAGCTCTACTTTCTATAATCTAGTAATGTATAATCTCTTTCATCTGAATCTCTTTCTGTAAACTTGGGATAAGAGCTAGGACTTTAAAAAGTATTGAAATTTTAACATGAAAATATAATTGAATCTTAAAATTTTCAAAAAAATATAATTAAATCTTTAATATTGTCAAATTAATCTAATCAAAATTTTCGATTATTGAAAGATTGGAGAGGATTTTTAGGATTCTCCCTTTTTGAAGGGTTCGAAGATCTTCACTAAATTTATTGCTTTTATATATTAATTGGTTTTTATAGAATCCACGTGTCAAAATCCCAACATACATCACGATCTCTCCATTATTTTATCGTAAGTAGAAAACGTCCATTACAAAAGCAAACCCTTCATCCCTCCAAGAGGAAAAGCAACGAAAAAAAAGAAAAAACGTCTTTCAACACAACATAGGAAACCCCTCTGCTCGAAAGAGCTTTCTTTACATCCTTCACGGATTCGTGATGCTCTCGTTGAGCCTCACGGCCGCCGCCACCGACGCCGCCACCCCGCCCGGGTGGGCTGCCGCCTTGCCCCCGGTCCTCACCTCCGCGTTCACCACCCACTCCGCATCCGGGCGGCTCGCCGCTCTGTCCGTCGGCAGCTTCGCCGTGGCGCCCTGTGAAAGAACAAACGCCGGTCTCATGTCAGCGTGTCGAGTTAGTCTACGGAAAGGATTTTACGTTCTATCTTGTGTCCAAAGAATTACCATTAGCACGTCGGAGATCTTGATCTTGGCGTCGTCCCTGAGCGTCCCCTCGTTGTAAGCCGCCGCCGTCTGAGCGGAAGCCGCCAACCCTCCAGGGGTGACCGCGTTGCTCCCCGTCACGCATTGCTCGGCCACGAAGATGGCGGCCGCGTCGGCCCGGTCCACAGGCTTGTCCCCGGCCGATTGAGCGGCCGCCTCCAGCGCTTCGCCGATGGTTATCGCGCTCTGTCGGGCCACCTGCGCCTGCGTCTCCGCCGTGGGGTCCCCCTCGACGTACTGGCCGACGACCTAATGAATTCGAAAGGAAAAGTTTCCGGTAAAATATCATTCGTTTATTCAATTTTCCTTATAGAGGAAAAGAGTATGGACCTGTCCAGCAACTCTTTCAGTGACGATACGCCCGCCGGGGACACCGGTCTCGGTGACCGTGACCCCTTCTTCCGTGGCTATGTCCGTGCCGTCCCGGCGGCCGACGAGCCCGGCCCTCTCGTTCCATGCTGCGGCGGCCTGCATGGCGTCTGCAGGGCCACCTCTCTGCGGCTGTCCAAGCACGGCGGCCTCGGCAGACTGCATCATTGCAGCATCCTGAGGCGCGATGGGCTTCGAGGCGAGGTCGCCGGAGACGGAAAAGACGTCGCCGTACTTGATCGGTTCGACCCCGCGTTGCCGCCGCCCCTGCTGCGGCTGCTGCTGCTGCTGCTGCTGCTGCTCCTCCTCCTTCTGCGGCCTCCTCGGCTGCTCCTGGCTCATCTTCGGTGGAAGTAGTGATGGCGCTTGGTTGCGGGATGCACAAAATCAAGCGAATCTTGGATCACTTCTCTCAAACCAAAAAAAAGATATTGGAGAAGATTATGCAAGCTCCGATATGACATCCCTCTTGCTCCGGTAGGTATAAGTACGAGGGAAAGAGAAGGGAGAGGTGGTGCGGTGGTACACGTGGCGCATGGACGGTGGCGTACGTGGCGGTAGAGCGGCTGACGTGGCGGAGGATGGAAGGGCACACGTGGCGCTGGTATCTAGGCGACATCATTTCGGCATTTTCGACTCGTCTTTTCCTCAACCGAATGGATCACTCGGGGAACCGAGGGACTCGTGAGAACGGAACCAGAAAACGATGTGCATTTGTTTTGGTTCCGGCATTTTTTAGTTTGTTCGGTCGGTGGGTCCTAAGTGAACGAGTGATTGAGATTTAGATGAATTCGTGAAAACTTGATAAGGACATTTGTTTTGATTTAATGGGCTGGTCATTATTAGGCCGCGCGATTTTGGGCTTTTCAATAGACCCATCAGATAGATGAAATGATTCGACCTAATTTGATTTATTTAATCTATTTTAATCAATTTTTTATGCATTGTGAATTTAGTGACTCGTGTTTAATCCAATCTATATTGCTAAAATACATTTATATTTAACCCAATTTAAGAAATAAAAATGCCCAAAAAATATTAAACCTATTACATTGATATCAATTCAATGCTAAACTTTTCAATTGGACAAATTTAATCTTAAAAATTTTCATTTTGGTACTAATTAATTTATCTAACCAATTTAAACTGGAAGTTGCTAACATGAATGCTGGCCATTTTACGTGACACACTAGCATTAATGCAGACATTTTTAACTTTGTTCCTTGTGGGCCACAAGCATGGGCATCGGGCCCTTGCATGTATTAGGGCCCTCACCCAAATATAGGCAAGGGTTGAGACCCTTGCCTAGACTAGTCAAGGGCGTAGAGGCCCTCGCTCGTGGTGGGCAAGGCGATCGTGGCCCTTGCTGGCCAACAAACGAGGGTGTTGGCCAAATCTTTAAAAGAACAAACCTTTCCAATGACGAAGGTTAGAGCATGCCATTGAATCATGTATTGTTCTGTTTCACCAGAGAATGAAAGCCATTGTGAATTGTCTAGAAATCTTATGTAGTCTGTACCATGTGCAAGTTCCTAATGCGCCAATAAATTCCTGGTGTTAGAGTGAAATTAAGCATAGGGGTGCACTAAGTGTATTTTTGATTTCACAACGCTAGTTAACACATTTGTTCATTTAGTTTATAGGCCATATTGAACATTTATAAAAATTTTAGGAACCACATTAAACAAATTAAAAGTTTGGAAATCACATTGTATATCGATATGAAATTCATTAATTATATCGAACATATTAAAAGTTCAAGAACTACATTTGGCCAAAGTTCGGCGACTACTAATGTAATTATTTTGAGAGATTCTTTTAGCGAAGGTAGAGGGGGTTCCCAACTTCTTATCCAACTTCACCTGCTGAAACCCCTCCCTAGGCATCCACACAATCATTCCATTTTTGTCCTAATTGAATCTGAATCGTTGAACATGACGGGCCGCACGTGGATTTCATGCTTCTCTCGTCGTACTTGACCGTCTAGTTCCGATCCAAGTTCCGGGACCCATCTGCATCATCCCGCCGCGCTACGGTTCGCACACCATGCAAACGCTGCTCCATCCCGCCACATCCTTCCCTCCTCCGCCCTCCGCGGCCGCCGCAACCGCCGCAACCACCACACTCCACACCGCCCTAACCACTGCCACCACCCCGGCACAACTCAAACAAGTCCACGCCCAAATCCTCCGCCGCACCAACCTCAACCACTCCTCTGCCGCGCCCCTCCTCGTCCATCTCCTCCTCTCCTCCCCGAGCCTCGGTTACGCCCTCTCCGTCTTCCGCCACATCCCCGACTCCTCGAAAACCAGAATCCTTAACAAGTTCTTGCGGAAGCTGTCCCGCGGTGACCGGCCTGGAGATGCCCTCATTGTGTTTGATGAATTGTGGAGGGAGGGTGTTGTTTTGGATAGGTTCAGCTTCCCTCCCCTGCTCAAGGCGGGCTCGAAAGAGGTGGGGTTAGTTGAAGGGTCGGAGATTCATGGGTTGGTAGTTAAGTTGGGGTACGGTGGCGATCCTTTTGTGCAGACTGCTTTGGTCCGTTTATATGCTGTGGGTGAGCGGATTATGGATGCGCGTTTGCTGTTCGATAAAATGTCGCAGCGAGACGTGGTTTCTTGGAGCATTATGATTGATGGGTATGGTGATTTTCTTACTGTTTCACATACAGATGCACCTGATTCTGTGTCTGTTTGAGATTATAGCCTGCATTAATTGAAGGACATTGTCGCAAATTGTGGGCAATTTTTTGTGACATATTCCTTTATCAGTTGAGAAGCTGAAATGCAGTAGTATCTTAAATACATCGTGTTATAGATTGCACTTGCCCTGTCATCTTATTTCATGTGAATTATCTTTTGATGTGGCAGATTCTGTCAGAATGGCCTCTTTGATGAAGCTATGTCTCTGTTTGAAGAAATGCGGAGGGCTAACGTGGAACCAGACAAGATGATTCTTTCTAGCATACTTTCAGCTTGTGGTCGGGCTGGTAATTTAACCTATGGAAAGAAGATCCACGAGTACATCACTGAGAATAATGTCACACTGGATCCCCATATACAGAGTGCCCTCATCAGCATGTATGCAAGTTCTGGTTGCATGGATGTGGCTCAAGAATTTTTTGACAGAATGTCTCCTAAGAATTTAGTTGTTTCAACGGCCATGATATCGTGGTATTCCAAAGTTGGAAAAATTGAGAATGCACGGCTCATTTTTGACCAGCTGGATGGAAAAGACTTGGTCTGTTGGAGTGCAATGATCTCTGGCTATGCTGAGAGTGATCAACCCCAGGAAGCTCTCACTTTGTTTAAGGAGATTCAAGCTCGGGGAATAAAACCTGATCAGATCACCATCCTGAGTGCTGTATCTGCGTGTGCTCATCTTGGTGCTTTAGATCAAGCCAGATGGATGCATAAGTATGTCAATGAGAATGGTTTTGGAGAAGCTCTGCCTGTCAAGAATGCCCTTATTGATATGTATGCCAAATGTGGTAGCTTGGAGAGAGCACAAAAAGTTTTTGAAAAAATTTCCAGCAAAAACGTGATCTCTTGGACCACTATGATCAATTCTTTTGCCATGCATGGGGATGCCGATAATGCACTAAGGTTCTTTTATCAAATGAAAGAAGAAAATGTCGAGCCTAATGAGATAACATTTATTGGTGTGCTTTATGCTTGCAGCCATGCTGGGTTGGTTGAGAAGGGCCAGGAAATCTTCGCATCCATGGTTAGTGAACACAATCTCAAGCCAAAATATGAGCACTATGGTTGTATGGTAGACCTCTTTGGGCGTGCTGGTCTATTGAGAGAAGCTCTGGAGGTTATAGAGACGATGCCTCTGGCTCCTAATGTTGTCATATGGGGTTCATTGATGGCCGCTTGTCGGGTTCATGGTGAGGATGAACTCGGAGAATTTGCCGCCAAGCAGCTCCTCAAACTGGAGCCAGATCATGATGGAGCTCACGTGGTCTTATCAAATATCTATGCCAAACATAGAAGATGGCAAGATGTTGGCGAGTTGAGGCAATTAATGAGACAGAGAGGTGTATTCAAGGAGAGGGGATGGAGTAGGATTGAATTAAACAATGAGGTACACCAGTTTGCTATGGCGGACGGGGATCACAATCTAGCAGATCAAATCTATGTGAAATTAGATGAGGTGGTTAGAGAGTTGAAGCTTGTCGGCTATGCTTCTAGTGCCCATTGTGTTTTGGTCGATATAGAGGATGAAGATAAGAGAGAAGTGGTACTTTGGCATAGTGAGAAGTTGGCAGTTTGCTATGGCTTGTTGACCCAAAGAACAGGATCATGCATCCGCATAATAAAGAATCTCAGGATATGTGAGGACTGTCATACTTTTATGAAACTTATCTCGAAGGAATACAGAAGAGAAATCATTGTGAGAGATAGGACTAGGTTTCATCATTTTAAAGATGGCATTTGCTCTTGTAGAGACTATTGGTGATTGTACTCTGCTACCTTCTCCTTCCAATGTTAAATTGAAATTCTACTGTAGTTGTTGTCTGTAAAGAAAACATTGATGTAGAATGCTATTCTGTAATTCCAAAACTCTGGGGTGCAGAAAGAGTTTGCACATGCCTTGTCCCTGCCGTCAAGGCTTCATGTTTGATAGGAGTTCCACTCGAGCTTGACCACCTACCAGATATTATTAGATATCTTTAAAGCCGAAATGTCGGCAATTGCATGTTTAGCGAACTTTGATTTCCGTGGATGTTTGTTAATGTAGAAGTTGCGCATCCTGGGCATTTCTGAAACTCACAGTTCACTACATCAGCTATAATTCTGTCCGGTAACATGGCAATTGGAACTTAGCTCTTCAAAGCTAAAAAAACTTTACAATTGCTGTGTCGCATAAGTACAGTAGTTATCTAAAACTTGTTCGATCTTATGCTGTTCAAAGTACGGGCAAGAAAACAAAAGAATGGTCGAAATCAAAAGCTATTAATTTCACCATGTGAATGCTGCGCAGAAAAACCAAAAAAAATTTTCTCATAAGGGATGAGACTCGAGAACCGAAGCATTCTGCTGCACACAAGCTCCTCAAGTTGGGACTTTTGCTCTGATCTGCCCAGGATGGTCCTCGAAAGCAGGTAAATACCAAAACCATTGATTCATTCGTCCAATTACTACCGTCATCTGGTACTTCAAGAACTCCAGTGCTTTCATCAGAAATCCTGACTCATCCAATATTGAGCTCCTTCTGTACTCCAGAATCAAAGTACCAGGATCAAGCTGCACAACAGACGCACTCCATTTTCCGTGCACCCAAGAACTAGTGACCTTTCGGATGACATAGCCCACGTTTCCGTTGCTCCACTATTGAACAGAAGAGAAGATAATACACTCGTGAGCAGATTGTAGGAGATGGACAAAATAGAAAATGAAGGCGAAATTCAAGATCTTTCTCAAGTTTTCGGCTCATCAATAAGGCATGCAATGAAAAGAAACTGGCCTTGGAAAGATTGCAGTTCAGCTAGTTGCTACAGCAAGATGAAAATTAAACCAAAAGCAATGCTTCTAGTACTCACTTTGAAGGTCATATAGATTTCTGACCTTAGTTACATAAGGCCAAGTAACCCCAAAAGATGCAACCTTGTTAAGCTAATAAAACAACAATCTTCTAAACAGATTCGGTTGCGACTACAGCCATTTCCGAATGTTATCAGCTGTTACTTTCTATGACGATGGACAAAAAGAGAATGGTGCTGAAATTTACCTCTGTGACTCTGCCTTTGATGACTGTGAATGATCTCGAAGACGCGCTGGCTGTGAGCAGCCCTGCGGTCTGCAAAGGCCAACCCCATATGCTCACCTCCTCTGCCATCGATTTGTAAAGTGTGCATCTAGAATTCAACAGCAGACCACCCTGCAATACACACGCATGTGCTTCATCACTACTTGAATCAGTCATTTTTTTAAAGAAAGAACCTCAGTGGGATCACTTGAGAATTTCAATAGCAAAGAAATTGATCTGTAAAAGAAAGAAAAATTCAAACTTTGTTCAAACCTGACTGATCTTCCACGCAGAATTCTGATCACTGCAATTCAAGACCCTGCCTTCAACCAAACCCCTTAACTCTCCCTGCAGAAACCTGATCTTCCAAATCAAATCACTTACTCTCCTGGACTCCACGCCAATCTGCCTCATTGCATCACTCGATAGCTCGGGCCTTACAGCAGCTGAGACCAACCACCGAAGCCCCAAATCCGCCATGAATATCACCACGAAACATGATGCCCACCACAGAAACCTCCTCTCTCGCCTCGACCCCAACTCCGACCTCACCTTCTTCTTCTTCCCCATCTCCTTCCCCTCACGCAACGCAGCTGATTTCGAGCTCGGAAGGCTGTCCACCGTCTTCGAAACACTCGACCCAGGGGTGGACATAAAGGATTGGTTGAAGGACACCGGGGCATGGCGTGACGCCGTCGGCTGCGACGAAGGGGAGAGCTTAGTGAAGGAGCTTTTCTGGACGCTGGCGGGCATGAGATCGAGGGTCGCGCTGATGCTGGCCAAGCACATCTCACAATCACAGTTGGCGTCCTTCCGGCATCCGGGGAAGTAGCAGCTGTCCCTGGGCTCGGCGGCTCCATCGTCCCGTGTCGGAGTGGAGGACATGTTGGCGGTGGTGGTCCCTGATTTCGGAGTGACCGACGAGGCCGACGCCGACGACGAGGACGATGAATCTGAGAGAAGCGCTTTCATGGCTGCGTCGGATCAATGTGTTTCGTCAATTGTTTGATTCTCTCTGTGGGCGTGTCATGTGTGTTTTCGGAGGTGTCAGACTTTCTAAAAGGGTTTTGAAATTTGAATCCTAACGGTCATCTGCGAGCCTTAATGGTCGGATTGATGAGTCCTTGCGGGTCGGATCTGGGGAAAACTTCTCGGACCGACCGAGTTCCTCTTTAGGGTTTGTGAACTCTTGGTTAAAATCGTTTTTTTTTTTCGGGGACATATTTTTCCCAACTCAATGAAAGAAAAGTTTTCAAAGCAATACATGGCGTAGATTTTTAATTAGTTATCACTAATTAGAATTTTTATAAGTGTGCAAGAGAATCAAGAACTTAAAATTTATCACAAAAATAAAGTGGTCCTAAAACTTAATAAATTATTATGTTTGATGATTTTTGTCATCTCCGTCTAACTCGAGCAGTGAAAAAGATGACATGATATTTTTATTAATATTTCGAGGACATATAGTGTAAAGCTAAAAACAAACATATGTTTTTTTTTCAAAATTAAATTAATTCTTTTATAAATAAAAATTTCATAAAAAACTTATACTAAATTTTCTAGTATTACAAATAATAGAAAAGTTAATTGAGGGAATTAATAAAAAAATGCTCATTCAATTAACCATGAATGAATTACAAGTAAATCTTCAAATAAATTGAAAAAATAGTTAAACATGTACAAATGCCTCAATAATTTATCCTCGTAAATCATTTCCAAGATTTGGTGCGTTTGGCACTGTGTTCCTTACCGTGATTTGGGCGATACAAAAGTCGTTTTCTCTTGTTTCCAAAAAATCAATCATGCCTTACCACATTCATTTCTAAATTTTTCGTAAGCAAATTAGACCTTTGTTTTCCATAATCTATGGTCCAATATTGAATGAGAACTTCAATGGTGCCATAGAGGCATAAGTACAGTGCGAGTGCCAAAACTTGACACGGAGAGACACTTAAGTGGCAAAACTTACAAACGGTATACTTAAGTGCCACTTTTCAAAATAAATGGATCACTTTAGTGCCAAGTCGTCAAAATCCTACCGAAAATCCTACGTAGCAATTTTTTATTAATTTTCTTGCTTATGTGGCTCGCCAGAAACACTAAGTTGGTGAGAATTAGCCAAAACGATATCGTTTGTGCTAACGTGGATTTTAAAAATTATTAATTAAATAATATTAAATAATTAAAAAAATATTATTATAAAATCAATTTTATTTAAAAAGAAGAAGAAGAAGAACAGCCCTCGCTGATCCCCTTCTTCTCTCTCTCTCTCTCTCTCTCTCTCTCTTTTTTAATAAAATCGATTTTAATGTTTTTAAAATCTGACGTGGACAATTTTTTTTATTAAAATTGCCATGTGGATTTTTTATTTTGAAAAAAATGCTCCATTAGCAAATGAAGTCGTCGGAAAATGGACACGTGGCAGTTTGGCTGGAATTTTTCGCTGTTAACACTTAATTGATCCATTTTGCTCCGATTTTGGCATTTAAGTGTACCGTTTGTAAGTTTTAGCACTTAAGTGTCCCTCCGTACCAAGTTTTGGCACTCTTGGAGTCCATACCTCGTGTCATAGATGTATGTATCCAAGCATAATATAAATATATAAATATATATATTTTGTGTGTGTATCTAGTAGATATTTATAAGCCCAAACTCAAACATTAATAAAATATAAGCTCAAATTATAAAAGCCTTTTAGTGTCACAGGGATGCTACCTCGATGTAATTGATAAGGAGTATGAATTACACCCCATTATTCTCTCACTTGGTGAATACACCACACACTTCTTTAAACCGAACACAATTGTACAACATTCAAACTTTTCTGACTCATTGCCTTGGTAAAAGAATCTGCACTACTCATCTATGTATTAACTTTCTCTAGCACTTTAGTTTTCTATTTCACTTTCTCTCGAATGATGTGACATTATACGATGATATACTTTGTTCTTGCATGAAATCTAGGATTTTTAGTCAAGAATATAACACTCAAGCTATCACACCTAATCTTCACACCTTGTGTAAAACCAAGTTCTTTACACAATCTATGCAATCAAACCACTTTCTTAACAACATGAGTAAGGGCCATGTTCTTTGCCAAAGTAGTAGATAAAGCAATTGTCTCTATTTCTTGCTCATCCTACTCATAGTTCCACTGAATAAGGAAATAACATATTTGTCGATTGACATCTTGACCTCCCTAATCAGCATGCACAAAACAATTCATTTATAACATTTGTTGTCCCTTTGAATTTTTAATGCCTTCATAATATAGGTCAAGGTTAGACATATCACAAAGATAACGAAGCACCTGCTTTGCTGCCATCCAATGCTTTTTCTCTAGGTTGAACATATATCTGCTCAATACTCATATGCTTGAGCAATATCTAGACAAGTCAACACTATGCTATACATCAAACTCCCAACTATGCTTGCATATGGATTGTTGCCATCTCCTTAGCTTTCTCCTCAATCTTGGGACACTAAAGCGTTGATAACTTAGAACTTATGAACATGGGGTCTTCACAAGCTTACAATCAACCATATTGAACTTTTTGAACACACTTTAAACACATTTTTTCTACCTTAGTCACAACTTCCCATTCTCATGCTCCCTTTTTATATGCATGCCTAATATGAAGTTTGTTGGGCCTAGATCTTTCATCCCAAATCATTTTGCCAACAATCATTGTCACACCCCGACCCTGTTGAACTCACGACACCCCTCATGTATGATCATATAATTGCAACGTCCCGGGATGTATCATCGACCCATTTATTTTACCTTTTGATTATACACAAGTGGAAGCATATCATCTCCATCCCCACAAGAACAATAGGGATAGAAAGGAAACATCAAACAAACACATCATTCATTAACAACTATTAACCAGGAAGTTTAACATTTATAACTCCTTACACATGCATTTTCCTCTTTCAACCAACAAAATGAAACAAAAGATTAACAAGTATCACAAACCCTAATCAAGGCCCTAGCTACAGGTTATTTTTGTGACATCTCAAGCTTGTTGCCGTCTTGATTCATTTTATTTTGTGTTATATGCACATGCAAAAGCGTTAACATATCAACCTCGACAATTATTAATGAGGGAGTGTGGAAAGACCACTCATACAAAACATACTACTATACTACATTAGTAGTTTTGAGTACAAGCTCACTCTATTCTTGATCTATTTTACATGATACAAAAGGTTTGGGTTTCCTATCTTCACTATGGCAACAACTATCCAAAATTAAAAACCCTTTCTCTTTGATAGGTATTAAGGGTTAGAAGCCACCTTGTTGGACGTTGCCCCATTGACAACATTGGTTGGTTTGTTGAAACCCCACAAAGGTCCGACCCAATCGCCATTGAGCTAGGCATACCACACTTCAAAGCGGAGAGGAACCAACTCATCTAGCCCTTCATCAATCCAGACGGTGGATGTGAGCTTGCAGTAGGTAATATCTATCTTGACATCTATGGTAAATCCTTCTATCTTTATAGGAGACCCGAAACGTTCAATAGGCACTTAATTACCTATAAAATAGAGAGGTGAGTCTTTGAAAATTCAATAAGTAAAATACCTAATCTTGGCTAACATAACATCCCTTTCACAAGAACTGGCCTAAGATCATAAGCAAATATTGTCAAACATATCAAAATGACTTCACGTGACTTGACTGTTAGCAAAAGAAGAAATTCAAACATAACATGCTCATACAAGACCGACTCCTCATGCAATATGCAATTTATTTATCATTGTTAGGGACTCAAACCCCGATCCTTTCTAGAGCTGTCTTAGGACTTTAACCCAATTCAATTTGAGCTTTTATCCGACTTCTGGAAACACAAGCCCGGACATCTTGGGACTTGAACCCAAGGCATCTTGAGGCTAGCCAACCTAAGACATTTGAGGCCATCATGGGACTTGAACCCATTTCAATTTGGGCCTTTAAATTTAGGCATCTAGGACTCGAACCCAGACATTCTATTCATTCCACAGGACATCGTTACCAACACTATGTGGTGACGACATGGTTATTCCATTAAATGCACACATTAAAATACATAAACACGACTGGTTCTTATCTCCCACATTAGTCGACTTGATCATGCATTAAAACCTCCCCATAAGGGCATGCACATGTGCGTGCGCACGCGATGTGTCCTATGACTCGATTCTGTTGTGCCAAGAATGACCCTTGATCCGAAGCTTAGCTTGATTGTCAAGTATTTAAGGTTCTCATCTCAATCTAAGATATGAGCTCGATATGCTTTACTTTTGTCTTTTTCTTCAAGAACAAAGCCAATATAGGAAATCTATCATTTGAGTCGCTTTTGGGGCTGAGAGAGAGATCATAAGGTACAACCTAAATAATCGATTCCATCGAGTCTGAGTCCGAGGTTCGAGCCAAAGTGTCCTTTGCGAGCCCAAACCATCCATTTGGGTGGTCGATCAATCAGGTGCTCAGTTAGAGGGTTAGCCCGGTGGTCAGCACAATGGTTAGCCCTTTCATTGACATTATCTGGCCGCATAGGTCCAAAATTGGCCCTCGGGCGAGTCGTTGGGGCTATTGCCAAGTCTACATGCGACCAATTCCTCAAACATGGTTTGTGGTTCGTTGTTCGATTCAAAGATGTTTTAGGGTTATGCATGGCCTAGCATTGAGCCAAGGCACAAATGAACCCTAGACTTAGTGATGGAATTGCTAAGTTAATCTTGGGACTCATTCCGATTGGTCCCTAATCCATCATAATGGTCTGTAGCTAATGCATGATCAATCTATGATCAAATACATTTAATTCATGATTCGCTCTTGATCATCGAAAATTAAATAGGAAAAAATGCATTTTGGATCAAGACACGATTGCACCAAGCTGAGTTAGATCATCCATTTATTGAAGCATGGCGGGCAGAATCACCTGCGATCATGGTCGATCGGGATCGATCCACAACTGTCCATTGATTTGTGACGATCCATAATCAATTTTCGTGATCCAATACCCATCTTATAAGCAAATGATCCGAATCTACTTGTGTGGTCAGTGGGTCAGTTCACAGTTGATCCCTCAACTAGCTTATGGCCGATTCATTGGTTGGACCATGACCGATCTTTGATCACCTACCGATCGAGTTGATTGATCCTTCAAATGGTCCATGGTTGATCCATTCTAAACCTTATGACCATTTTTACGGAGTCGGAATTGAGGATGTTACAACAAGAGTCAGGTTAACTTAACTTCTCTATTACAATGGCTATCCAAAAGGTTGGTTTTCTCCTATGCTAAACCGATGCCCTACCTCTTGAACCCTCGAAAAGGACCCAAGAGATCCCCATTGAAACAAATGAACCCGGTTACATAGCAGTGGGGAACTAGCTCATCTAACCCCCTTGTTTACTCATACCGTAGTGGTGTACTTTTGATAGATGACCTTGATCCCTTTTATGGTAAACTCCGATACCAACAGTTCAGAGACTACGGGGAGCCCAAAACAATGATGCCGATGCTCATACCTGATAGCCTAAAAGAGGTTAAACAACTATGGGGTAAGATAAATCTTAGTAAGTAAAACTTCCTAAGCTTCATTTAAGATGACTCTTTGCCTCTAACATGTCTCAAATGCGCAACCCCATTATTGATAGCGAGGACTTTGCCTTGCTATAACTATAAACATGCATGGGTACCACATTCCTCCTTAAAAACAAGAATGAAACCAATAAATCATGCAAACATTCTCCTCTCACCTCAGTACAAAAAAATCCACATGATAAATTGACACGTGAGGCCATACTTGCAACCATCATGTTGCAAATGTATTTAATAATTCAGGACATACAATAATTATCAATTCTATGCACAATGCATCTATACATGTCTATATTATTACGACCACTTAGGGTTACGCCCGAAATCCATCGGGAGTCTTTCAGCATAACCCGACATTGTCCCGCCTTATTAGTCACATCATCATCTTAGCCTCACCCAAAGACGGCATTCCATAATAAGTATCGGTCTAGCCTCAACTGTGACTCGGCATCTGAAATCCATCGAGTATTGTCCCTTGAAATCCATCGATGACGGCTCTCATTATGTGATCACACGAGCACTTTAAGCACTCAAGCTCATTTCTTATCTTCCTCATTTAGCCAAAGCAAGAGTGTTTCGTGCTCATGCAATTTGCAATTTTCGCACGCAAAAATGCCATGAAATAATCACACTTGATCACACATGATGCATTTACTCACCAATCCATATGTTCTTCAATTTTAACCTTTCCTTGACCACATAAACACACAAAACATGACATTTGATCCTGACACTTCAAGATTTGCGATTAAAAGGCTTATGTTTTCATTCTTTCAAGGTAAGGATTCAAGAGTTTTATTACACAACCAATTCTCAAGGCAATACATGCTTTATATAACATAATTCAAGTATAATCCTACCTCTTACCTCATATGAAAAGCATAAATCACAAGCACAAAGCACATATAATAATCACTTATCACCCTTCTTTTGATAACTTATCGCCTATTTAGCGATAGCTTATCATCTTTTTACCGATAGCTTACCATCCATTTAGTAAGAGTTTATCATCCTTTTCATGATAAGTTATCATTAATACTTACCACTTTCTTTGATAACTTGAAACTACCACCTATCACTTATCGCGATAACCTATTGATTCTACTTACCACTTTTTGCAATAACTTATCACTTAAACCATCATTAATTAAAATAATCAAATTTAACTTAGTTTAATCCTAATCATAAGCATAATTATCGCCCTAATCAAGGATTAGGAAGAATACTTATTGTTTTCCGATGTGTATCTTAATGGCAATGGCGGTGGCACGATAAGATGAGAGCGATGAGTGATGAAATGAATGGCGATGGCTCACGGTGATGACGGCAGTGGTGGTGCGGTGGAAATAATGGAGAGAGAGAGTGAGCAGTGGTGGTGTTGGTTCGATGAGGCAAATGATGGCAACAATGACAACAACAATGGGATGGCACGGCGGCAATGGGGTGTGTAGACAACGGCGGCACGAGGCGGCTTCAATGAGGGTGATGGTGAGCGGGTGAGAGAGAAAAAAGAGAGGAAAAGGGAGGGGGAGAAAGAGAGAGATGGGCATGTGAAGAGGGGAAAGGATGAGAGGGAGGGAGAGAAAAGTGAGGGATGAAAGACCAAAGGAGTTTTCTTCTCTTGCCATTTCATTTTCCATCATTACTTGTATTAATGAGCAATGTCCAATCCTCCTCAAAAACCTCTTGTCCAAGCCTTTTTGTCCTTTTGGCTTTTTCCTCATTACATCTCCATTTAATGGAAAAGTCTTCTATAAATTCATCTCGAGCTCAATTGGTGAAAATTGGGCTTGAATTGGCCTCATTAGGTGTGATGTCTTGAATTTCGACCCATCTCGGGATATATGAAATTGTTATTTTATCAATATACTATTAGTTACATTTACTCTAAGCTAGCCTCTTATGAGTTAACTAATTGTTTGGAAATGCAATTAAGGATAGATACGCGTATGACTAGTATTTAGACAAGCCACTCAACCATAAAGATCAAAGAAGGACGATACCACACTGTTGCAGGCCAAGTCTTCATCTCTCTCTCTCTCTCTCTCTCTCTCTCTCTCTGTTTTTCTCTCATTTCCCCTCATTTCTGCCCTATCGCTATTGTTTCTGGTACTGCCGTTGCTATTTGCTGTTGTTGCATTTTCCTATTTTCTGTTGCCGCTATTGCTGCTCGTTGTGCTGTTGGTTGGAGCTATTGACCGCTGATTGGAGCTCAGTCAATCACTGCCTAGTCGCTATTGAGCACAACCAGCCGTTGTTCTGCCTCTGTCTGGCACAAATTAGCTTTGTTGGGTTTCGGCTGCCAATTGTCGTCCGTTGTTTTCCTCGAGTTAGTCGTTCATTGTCCTAGTTGCGCCCGTGTTATCAAAATTGTCATTTGGTGAGTTTATACTCTAATTCTTTGATTAGTTCGTTAAACTTGCTTAGGGTTAGTTTAGATTATAGTTAACCTTAATTAGGAGGTTAGTTAGGTTAATTAACCTTGGTTAGATAAAGTAACCGTGATTACCTAAAGTAACCATAGTTGATAGGCGTTTAGGTTACTTAACCTTAGTTAGATAAAGTAATCGTGGTTACCTAAAGTAACTATGGTTAATAAACCCCAGTTAGAAAAAGTAATTATGGTTGATAGGTGGTTAAGTTAATTAATTACAAATAGTTAATTAACCACGGTTGTTGTGTGGTTAAGTTTACTTAACCATGATTAGGGCTAATAAATTTCATTAATCCTGATTATTTATAATTAATTATGTTTAGATTAATTAATTATAATTAAGACGATAAGCTATTGCGATAGGCAATCGGAAAAGGTGATAAGCTATCGTCAAAAAGATGGTAAGGTATCGGGGAATTAAGTGATAAGCTATCACCAAAGGGGTGATAAGCTATCGGAAATTTGAGAATAAGCTATCGCCAAGGGGCGATAAGTGTTGTTTGCCATATGATATTTTCTTGCACATGCCATGCGGTTTGATGCTTGTATTGCCTTGAAAAATATTTGCCTCATGTAAAACCCAGTGTTGTAATTTTTACAAGAGTTTTTATAAACATATAAAAGTGAAACCTTGAGGTGTTGGGTGTATATGTCGAGTTTTGCAATTTAAATAAGGCAAGTATGTTTAAAAAGTAAGGCATGCAAAGTTTGACCGGTTTTCAATAATTATGTGACAACATACGAATATTTTCCTGCATTCTTTTATGAAAAATATGTAGTGGTTTATTATGTTGAGCACGTACCACATTTGTATTTGTGAATACATGAAAATGAATTGAAATTAATGGATGTGGTGTGCTCGTGTGGTCACATAATAAAACCCTTCACCCTGGCAGGAGCTCAAGGGACAAAATCCGATTTATCAGAAATCCCAGTGGGAGTCCGGATGCGGGTCACGGTAGAGGCTTGATTTATTCTTGTTTGGGAATGTTGTTTGGTTTGTTGTAGATTCTCTAAACACCACATCCCTGTTGTAGACAATGCCTTTTAGTATCAAGATTCTATAGTTGACACCATCCTTGTACCCAATTAATATGCACTTCTTTGATTTGCTCTCAAACTTGTTCCTCATTTCTTTTGGCACGTGTACATATGCTTCACAACTAAACACTTTAACATGTAATATGTTTGGCTTCTTCCCAAACAATGCCTCAAGCGGTGTTTGATCCTTCAAGGCTGATGTGGGAGACCTGTTCTTCAAATAACATGCAGTAACCACTACTTCCACCCAAAATTCAACTATTAAGCCTACACCACTTAACATACTCATTGCCTTCTCCAAGAGAGATTGATTAAGCCTCTTTGTCACCCCATTCTACTAAGGTGAATAGGGCACTATCTTTTGCCTTGTAATGCCACTGGTCACATAAAATTGATCAAGTTTTGCCTAATAGAATTTCCTCTTTTGTCAATCTGCAAAACTTTGATTTTCCTATCAAACTAATTTTCCACCAACATTTTAAACTAGCAAATTTTTCAAAAACATCATCTTTCCCTTGCAAGAAGTAAATCCATATATATCTAGAAAAGTCATTAGTAAAAGAAACATAATACCTTGATTTTCCAAACGATGTTACAAGTGTAGGACAAAAACGTCATTATGGCATCTTCTCAGATGTCACGTTCACAGGACATTATCAACAAGGCATAGCTAGATCAGGCCTTGCGTCCTCTGATTGCTACTATTCCATGCCTTCAATTCAGTTGACGTGGAGTCCTTCGATTTGTCCTCCTTCGACTTCTCCTTGATATTATCTTGGGTTTATCATCTTTGATCACATGCCACATATCTCTATCCATGAGAAGAGCCTCAATCTTCAATTTTTATAACTTGAAACCCTTTCCTCTGAACTTTTTTACATCAATCCGTGATTGACTAGACGATGACATCTTCCAAGATTTAATTTTTGGATCTCTTTTCACCAAGAAACCCTAACCTCAAACCAAGCTCTGATATTAGATGTTAGGATTTGCCATCAAAATCACAAGGAAAATAGAGAGTAAAAGAAAGAAAAGGAATTTGAGAGGCAATGCTTTATCTTGGTTCACCCTTAAACTAGGGTTATATCCAGCTGAGAATTTCACTATAAAAAATATCTTGCACCACTTTATTACATCCTTCAGTTTGCAAGAGAAAGAGAATATATATATCCATTAGCAACTCATGAGCTCAAACCCAAATAACCAATAAAATATGAGTTTAAACAATAAAAGTTCTCTAGCGTCACGGGGGCACTGCCTCTACACAGTTGATGGGAGTACAAACTACACCCCAACAATTTTCACCAACTTTTTAAATGTAATTAGAGTAGTTTGTCGCCAATTATGTCCCCAACAAATTGGTAGATGAAAATGAAGAGGTAGCGAAAGGTTGTCAAGTATTCTTCTTCTTACCAACCGAAGACCATAAAAATTTCAAGGCACTATCCAGTGAGGGCGTCATCTTTTTCTATAGGGCGGAATTCATCATATTGAATCATTCGGTGGATGCAAAATGGATATTTCGGAGCTAATTCCTTGTCATTGTCAATATCTCCTCCTTTTGGACCTCCTCTCAGTGCCAAATTTCTCATAATATGGAACAATGAGATTTTAAAAAAATAAAATTCCTTCATAGCCTATATTGTTTCATTGAAGAAACGATTGCCCTTCTTGCTCGCCAATTCAATCTACATCATGTATAGAAACAAAATGACTAACTGCATGGTGATAATTATTAATGCTTGAAGTAGCCGTCGCATTGTTTAAAACCTACAATAGCTCCCTAAAGGCTTTAACAACCCGTGTGTTGCACACCCTTCTTCTCGTATGTTAAATTCTACCTCATTCTTACTTTCAGAAGAAATCTCCCAGCTTGTCTTTTTTACGTTGTGTGTAGGACTGCCAACCGTTGATGCTTATAAGGTTGATTTAATATATGAAAGCTAGCCACGTACGACGCTTACGATATCATAAAATTGGATTTCTAATACATTGATCCTGTCAATTTTAAAATAAACAGAGAGGGAGGCATGCTATTGCTCGTCGCGATGGCGGTCTCTGGTGAGCAATGAGAAGGTAGTGAAGGCAATCAGCCGCGGCAGTGGAAGCTAAGCTAGGCTAAGATATGATTTTGGTTGCTTTCTTGAATTGATGAGGAATTTCGAATTGCAACAGGGGTATTTTCAAGGAGCAAATCACTATTTCGCAAATAATAAAAAGATAATGTTAATTAAATCTCAGGTGCGAATTATTGTCTTGACTAATATAAGAAACTCAAACACAAACTAGTGCTTCGTAAAAGATACAAATTTGTTTTGGAATTCTCCTTTACTTTTAAGTTCAAATAGTGAATTGAAGACTCGTGCTTTTGAGTTGGGAGACATTTACCCGAATAAATACATTTACTCCTTTTTATATCGATCCACTGTCCGTGAATGAAATAGTTCTTGCTTTCCCTTTAATAGTATATATATATATATACTACTTGCTGTATGTGTATTTTCTCAATTGCATATGTTTAGACTAGAAAGTAACAGAGTACTTGTTATATTGCAGTGGTTCGCCTATGATAGAGTATGTTCAAGAGGCACATATTCGCCTATAGGGATGTATGTTTGAGAGGCATCTTTTAAAGAGGTGTGAGTGATTTCTCTTAACGGAAGTTAGAGTAACTTCCTCATAACATAATCAAGAGACATAAAAGAATGTTTAGATAAGAACATTCTTTTTCTCTCCATTAGAAAAAACACAGAAAGATTCCATCATCATCACTTTGAGAAGACAATTGACATTTTCGCTGTAGAATGTAAATTCTTTCCTTGTGATTGTGTTGGGACTATCGTGAAATTATAGATTTGTCCATAGTGTGCTGGTGATTCATCGTATATTCCTGACTAATCGCTTTTGTCATGCATCGACAGGTTAGTCGATTCTTCCCCAATCCCAACCCTTTTATCCTATCCCCGATAAAGTTGCGGCCATTAGAAAGCCTATCCCTAATTCAAATTTTTTGACTCACACACTCAAACGGCTTGCAAATCATCTAGATTCTTATTCCCTTTGTTATGCTATTGTCGCGACCCTCCTGAATGAGGTTAATGGATTACTAAACATAATGCTTAGCACGGACTCTCCCAAGTTCTATCAATCGCAACTTGGTACTCGATTCAACCATGATATTTATCTTACCTATTGAAGCCGCCACTAATTGGTTTTGGGTTGATTAGACATCCAAGTAAAATGTGGGAGTACATTTTACTTCTGCGAACCAAAAAATCATGAGTTCGGGGACTTGTACATTTTCTCCTTATTTTTTAAAATATGTTTTGCATACAACCTTTGCTGGTTTTTGTAATACTACACCATTAACGTGTAAAATATGACCAAGCAATTGAGCAAACAATAAAATAACGTCCAACGATCATGATCATGAAAAAATTATGAACTTGAACATACTTAAAAAATGCTATTATCATTATCACAAGGTTTCTTAGTTTGAGTAAACTAAGAGAGATTGGCACGAAACGGAAGCACGATATTATAGGAAGCAACTAAAGGGATGCAACGGCAATGACCAGCAACAATGTAGCAACAATGATGCACAAGAACAGCAACGAACGTCGGCAAAATAGTAGCGACCAACAACAAATTAGCAGTGAACAGTAGCAACGATCAGCGAAATTTGGTGATGAACAGCAATGTGACGTCCTGAAATTCGGCCCTTTGAGGGATGAGTGAACGTGAATTTCGCCAATGCATTGTTGGTTGATTTCGCTCGGATCTAATTATTTCCGAGATACTGACCTTGAAAGGAAAGGCTACCGAGGACAGAACTCGTGTGACTAAAGAACTTGACCTAGGAAAACGACTCGACCATCAAATTCGCATAAGGACGATCCTGTAGTCATGTAGGCCGATTTCAGGGACGAATAGAAGTCGATTTGCGGGCAGAAATAATGGGACAACGGGTGATTCCGTCTACTGTTATCGAACCCGCAAACGGCCCTATGTCGATCATTGATAATCGTGTACTTTGAAATAATAATCTATCCTTCGCAATTTCATGTCGTCAAGGACGTCCATGTGTCGAGAAGTCTTGAACGTGGTTTGACACGAGTCGCTTACGCGTGAATCCTCGAAGCCGCCTGTCAGTCTGAATTATACCAAAATGGCATTCGGTCGAAATTGACAAGGCATGAGAATTCAAGATTGGATTTCGAATTTTCGGGAACGTTCGGGACGGACTTTTGGACAATGCTTCCTTGATAGCCGACAGTGTCGGTTGAGTCGAGTTTTTAGGAAATGGATATTTGGACTGAGGAAACGAGCCTACGAGGACGTGGGCCGAGTAAGAATAGTGTGTGCCACGCGCCCAAGGTGGGACAGCCACTGTGGAAGGCCCGAGGCAAGCAAGTAAGCCCGTTAGGCCAAACTGATCATTAATCCTCCCGAGCCCGTTGTCTAAACGTGAGCCAATTTGAGCCCAACAAATTCCCGAGCCCGTTCCTATTCATTTTCCGGCCCGTTTCCTAGGCCCGCATTTCATTTTCTGCCCAAGGGCAGTTTGGGAAATGTGCAAGCTGGAAATGACCATTTTGCCCTTGGATATTTTGAAGAAAAGTCAAAAGAAGATAGAGAAGATGATGTCACTTGCTTGGGGACTTGGTGAAGGCATTAAATAGCCTTAATGAGGCCTAAGACCAGCTCTCATCTCTCTCTCTCTCCTCCTCCTTCAGCAACAAAATCGCAGCCCCTCTCTCCCCTTGTTTCCCTTATTCCTGCAATTTTCAGCTTCTGACCTTCCACCGAAATCTGAGTTGTTCATTATCTTCCCGATGGAATATTGGGCCGTGCCACCCACCGTTACGCTCGGGAGAGATATTCCGTACGGATAACCTCGGCCGTTTGTCGAACGGAGCCACCGAACGATCCGTACAGCGGCCAGAAGCCGACTGCTCGCCGGACTGTCACTGTAGCGATCAGTTCTGCTGTGTTCCACCTTTTGACCTATTTTCCTCAATTTCCAACCAAACCACCGCCCATCCAAGCCTCCAGCAACTCCCCCTCGACCCCCTGGTGCTGCTAGTCGCCGGCCCGCTGCTCGCCGGAGCTCCGGCCAGCGCGTTTTCCTCTGGTCAGCCCCTGTCCTCCTCCTGCAGTGCTATTTTCTGAAGTTCAGTGGGACATCCGAAGTTGTTGCTGCTGTATTGAGCTCAGGACCACCTTGGAGTGTCGTGGAAGAAGCCCCCGGGTGTCGGGTTCGTTGCCGCCGCCGCGCCCGTGTCGCCGGCCCGCTTAACGTGTGAGTTTAGCTCATAATCCCTTAGTTAGTGCCTAAACTAGCTTAGGGTTGGGTTAATTAGTGCTAAGGGCTGATTAAGGTGTTTAATTAAGTGCATTAGCCCTAAGATAGGTGGTTAGATAGTGGATTAAGATTAGCTTAGCTTAATCTTGCTTATTTATGCTTAATTAGGCCTAATTATGTGTTTTGTGCTAATTAATCATGTTTTTCCTTAATTGCTTGATTAATGTGATTAATTGATTAATTTATTGATTAAATTAATTTATGCATTTAATTAAATAATTAAATAATTATTTAATTTTCGAAATTTAATTATTTATTTATTTTTAATTTCTGAATTTAATTATTTATTTATTAAATTCTGAAATTACTGTTCATCCAGAAATTAAATTGTGCAATTTCATGTGTATTGATTTTATGGAGTGAATTGAATGTGTAATTGTATGAGCATCCGCATGAATTGTGTAATTTTCATAAAAATGGGAAAAAGATGAATTGTCCGAGGGACACCAGAAATGGACCGCCTTTATGATAAAGAAAGTGATTTGTCCGAGGGACACTGGAAATGGACCGCTTTTATGAGAAAGAAAGTGATTTGTCCGAGGGACACCGGAAATGGACCGCCTTTATGAGAAAGAAAGTGATTTGTCTGGAAATGGACTGCTTTTATGAGAAAGGTGGGGAAAAATGGTTTGACCGAGGGACATCGAAAATGGACCGCTTTTGTGAGAAATGATTTGAGGTTTTATATATAAGCATGTGTGCATTGGCTAATGCTCAAAGATAATAAGTGGGTTGTGATTGTATGCTTGTGTGATCACTAAGTTGAAACCGCCGTCTCGGGAGAGTATCCCTTGACGTTTTATGGGCATGCCGTCTTGAGAGAATATCCCTTGACGTTCTGTGGGCATGCGGTCTCGGGAGAGTATCCCTTGACATCCTTTGGACATGCAGTCTTGGGAGAGTATCATTTGACATTTGTTGGGCATGTGGTCTTGGGAGAGTATCCCTTGACGTTCATTGGACATGTGGTCTCGGAAGAGTATCCCTTGACGTTCGTTGGACATACAGTCTTGGGAGAGTATCCCTTGACGTCTTTTGAGCACGGAAAGGCACGGTTGCGCCTTTGCGGAGGAAGGGCGCCGTAGCACCGTTGCACCTTGGCCCAATGGAACACGTGTGGATACCAAAGTGTACGAGAAACATTGCATCATTAGTTTTGATTATGCATGAGGTGATTACATCATGATTTATGGCACGTACGCATAAATTGATAACGTGCAGGGAGTGGCAATGGCCAGGTGAGATCGCTTGTGGCACGACTCGCATGTGATTGATAAACTGCATCATCTAACGGCCATGTGCATTGCGTATATTGTGCTGACTTATAACGTGCAGGGTATGGCATATCGGGTAAGGTTGCATGCGAACCAACTATATGATTGTTGGTTGCATTGCTTGTATTGTATGAGGTTTAACGTGCATGGTATGGCATATCGGGTAAGGTTGCATGCGAATCAACTTTTGCTTGTTGGTTGACCCTGTCTGTGGTTTAATTACTGATTGCTGGTTGTTTGTGGTTGGGTTGAGTGAGGGGTGGTTCTGGAGAGATACCCCGGGTTGAGTTGGTGTACTAACCGGGGCTTAGGGGAAGAACACGCTGAGATTTTATCTCAACCCGTCGTGGTTAACCATTTTCAGGTCCTTAGAATGGCGCACCCACAGTGGAGAATCCTACCCCCGCTTCTCCAGTGATCGACCTGATAGAGTCGAGTCTGATGGGTTCGAGTGACCGTGGTGTAGAAGCCGAGGGTTCACTTTGTATAACTAGATTAGCCTAGCTTAGTTCCTTTTTGGTTTGGTTTAGAGGATGGATCGGCCCCCTTTTTGTCGGGCTTGTATCGAGATACGATCGTCCATTGGTTAATCTAGTAAATTGTATAAATGAGTAGTGATGGTTGTTCTTATTGTTCATCCCTCTATCCTCGACTGATTGATTGATCGTCTTTCGCTTGCGCATAACGAAAGATTAAAATGAATGGTCGTCGACGAGTCCTGGGACGTTGCTTTCAATTGACCATGGTAAAGGGTTGTTGCGTGCCTGGGGTTCGGGGCATGACATCCCCGTCGGTTTTGGTTTCAGAGCGAGGTTGAGACTTGGAGTGATAAGGTGCGTGGGATTTTTGGGATAGTGAGATAGGGATGGCTTTTAATTATGTGCCTGTGATTGCTTTTGTGGCCTTGTGTGGCTTTGTGTGGTGGCGGGTTGCTCATAATCCAAAGTGATGAGAAATCCTGAGTAGAGAGAGCCCTTAGGCGTAGGGCAGCGTCTGGTCAGACCAATGCTAGAGGTAGCGTGCAGGCAGATCCTAGGTTAGACGGGATCCTGCTGGTGCTAGAGACCTTGATAGGACAACAAGTTGAGTGCTTCTGCTGTGGTCCTTGTGGTTCCCCTAGTGAGAGGAGAGGTCTGTGAGAGACCCATACCTAGGCTGGTAGAGCAGTTCCTGAGATTGTAGCCACCGAGATTTAGTGGCGTGGGCGACCCTGAAGTTGCGACCCTTTGGATAAGGGATAGCGAGAGGACTGTTATAGTGCTGAGGTGTTAAGAGAAGACAAAGTGTTTCTGGCAGTTTATTAGCTTCAAGGTAATGCTAGTACTTGGTGGGAAGTCACTCAAGGAAGAGTGTTCCCCAAAGGCACGGCTCAAGTTTGGGGTGTCTTACGTGAAGTTTTCAATTGGAAGTGCTTCTTGGACAGTGTGGGAAAGTCAAAAATGGCAAAGTTCCAACAGTTTTGTCAGAATCAAATGTCAGTGGATTAGTATGAGGTGAAATTCGCCGAGTTGGCCAAGTATGCACCGAGGTTGGTAGAGAACCCTGTGGATAGGGTGAGATGTTTGAGAGATGGCTTGAAGCCAAAATTGAAAGCCCAGCTAGTGCTGTCACGCCCCGACTCTCGAGCTCGCGACAACCCCATTACCTTGGTCAATTGAAAGCGACGTCCTAGGACACATCGACGACCATTCATTTTATCTTTGATTATGCGCAAGCGGAAGACGAACCATCCCCAGACAAACATACAATCAAACGGGGATAGAGGGATGAACAAAGAAGAACAAACAGCAACTACTCAATTATTCAATTTCTTGGATTAACCAATGGAGGATCGTTTTCGAATTACAACCCCGACAAAAAGGGCCGATCCATCCTCTAAGCCAAATCAAATAGAAATTAGGCTAATCCAATTAAACAAGAAGAACCCTCAGGTTCAACACCATGGTCACTTGGACCCATCGGACTCAAGCTCCGTCGAGTCGATCATTGGAGGAGCGGGGCATGATCCTCCATTGCGGGTACGCCATTCTAAAGACCTGAAAATGTTTAACCACGACGGGTTGAGATAAAATCTCAGCGAGTTCTTCCCCCTAAACCCCGGTTAGTACGCCAACTCAACTCGGGGTATCTCTCCAGAACCACCCCTCACTCAACCCCACAACAAACAACAGACAACCCGCAATCAAACAACCAACAACAGACAACCTACACTCAAGCAACCACCAGGGTCAACCAATAAACACTATTCGGTTCACATGCAACCTTACCCGGTCTGCCATACCCTGCACGTCAAATCTTATACAATGCAAACAAGGCACATGGCCGTTAGATGATACAGTTCATCACTCACATGCAAATCGCATCACAAGCGATCTCACCGGCCATTGCCACACCCCCGCACGTTGTCAACTCATGCGTGCGTACCACAAATCATCACGACATTAAGAGCATGCGAATAATCAGAGCATCTCACACTCACACATGCTCCGATTATTAACGCCTCCTCCTGGGCCAACGGCACAACCTTATGGTTGGCGGTTCCTGGCTAAACCAGCTTCGTCCTCTTTACCTCGAGGCACGGCGACGTCAGGGGTCATCTCTTCCCTCTGACGGCATTCCCGAAGGAGCACAAGACCCGCCCACTACCGCAGTCCCGCAACTGACAGGAACATAGGACCCGCCCACTACCGTAGTCCCGTCACATGTCCCCTGTCAGGCATCCGACCGAAGTCAGGCGACCCACTGGCCATGGCACAACCCCATAGGGATTGGCGGTCTTCCGGCAACGCCGGGTTCTCTCATTTAATGTGATCATGCAACACATCATCAAGCAATCCATTTATATCTTTGCTCTGTCGTGAATGCAACATCACTCATGCTCATGCGACATGCCATTTCAGATAACCCACGCAATATGTCATGCGATCTCACTCGACAATTCCAAAATCCAAAATCCAACCAACACTCGATCACGCATTTCATCAATATTCACAAGCATAATTAACAATCGGTACTTCAATTAATCACAAAAAATCAAGAGCACATCAAAATAAGACTAAATTTAGCTTCTGCATGAATAGTGCCGTGAACAGTGCTCGTGAACAGTAATCGTGAACAGTGATTTTTCCGAAATTCAATTAATTAAAACATTTAATCCAGAAATTAAACAAAACATTAATTAAAACAATTAATCAATTCAATTAAATCAAATCATGCTTAATCAATCACATAAACACAATTAATCCCAAATTAAGCACAATTAAGCTTAATAAGCAAAATTAAGTTAATCTAATCTTAATCATCTATCTAACCACCTATATTAGGGCTAATACAACTTAATTAAACCCCTTAAACCAAAATTAACACTAACTAACCAACCCTAAGCAAGTTTAGGCACTAAATAGGGATTAGGAGCTAAACTCACCCGTTAAGCGGGCCGGCGACACGGACGCGGCGGCATCAACGAACCCGACACCCGAGGACCTCTACCGCGACGATCCAAGGCGGTTCCGAGCTCAACACAGCAGCAACAACTCGGAATCCCCACTGCAACTCTGAAAACCGCACTGCTGGAGGAGGAAGAAGCTGATCGGAGTTGAACGGGCTGCCTGGAGCTCTGGCGAGCGGCGGGCCGATGACCAGCGGCACCTGGGGGTCGAGGGGAAACCACTTGTGGCTGGTATGGGCGGTGGTTTGGCTGGAATGGGAGAAAAACAAGGGAAAAGGCGGAACAAAGCTGCTGCAGGCGGAACAAAGCTGCTGCAGGCGGAACAGTGACGGTCCGGCAACAGTCGGCTTCCGGCGGCCGTACGGATCGGCCGGAGGCTCTTTTCGGCGATCGGCCGACGCTATCTGAACGGAATTTCTCTTCCAAACACAACTGCAGGTAGCACGAGACGAGATTCCAACGGGAAGGCAATGAACAACTCAATTTTCGGTGAAAGGTCAAAACTGAAAAACTGAAGGAAGGAAGGGAAACTAGGGAGAGAAGGGTGTGCGGTTTGGGGAAGATGAAGAGGAGAGAGAGAGTGAAGTGAGGCTGAAGGATAAGGCTCATCAAAGCCATTAATTGCTTGGCTCAAGTCCCCAAAACATGACATCATCTTCTCTCTCTTCCTTTTTGACTTTTCTCCAAAATATCCAAGGGCATTTTGGTCATTTCCACCTTGCACATTTCCCAATGTGCCCTTAGGCTGAAAATGAAAGGCGGGCCTAGGAATGGGCCGGAAAATGAATAGGAATGAGCTCAGGAATTTATTGGGCTCGAATTGGCTCAGGTTTGGACAACGGGCTAGGAAGGGTAAAGGGTCGGTTTTGCCCAACGGGCTCACTTGCTTGTCTCGAGCCTTCCATGGCAGCTGTCCCACCTTGGGCGTGAGGCCCACACTGATCTTGCCTGGCCCACGTCCTCGTAGGCTCGTTTCCTCGGTCTGAAAATCATTTTCCCAAAACTCGGCTCGACTGACACCGTCGACTGTCTAAGAAGCATCGTCCAAAAGTCCTTCTCGAACATTCCCGAAAATTCGAAGTCCAATACTGGATTCACATGCCTTGTCAATTTCGCCCGAATGCCATTTTGGTACTACTCGGGCGACGGCGGCTTTGAGGATTCACGCGTAACCGACTCGTGCCAATTCACGTTCAAGACTTCTCGACACATGGACGTCCTTGACGCATGAAATTGCGAAGGATCGATTCTTATTTCAAAGTACATGATTATCAAGGATCGACATAGGGCCGTTCACGGGTTCGATAATAGTAGACGGAATCACCCGTCGTCCCATTATTTCTGTCTGCGAATCGTCGTCTATTCGTCCTTGGAATCGGCCTGCATAACTACAGGATCATCCTTACACAATTCTCACGGTCGAGTCGTTTTCCCAAGTCAAGTTCTTTAGTCGCACGAGTTCTATCATCATTAGCCTTTCCCCTCAAGGTCAGTATCTCAGGAGTGATCAGTTCCGAGTGAGATTAGCCAACAATGCATCGACGAAATTCACATTCATTCATCCCTCAAAGGGCTCGAATTTCAGGATGTTACAAGTGCCCTTGAACTTGAAAAGTTTTGATGAGATATACGAGAAGGCCCAGATGATAGGAAAGAACATGATCGAGAGAGCGATCGCATTTGGCTCGCGATTCGTGACTAATAGAAACAATCGTCGGTTTGGAAAGGGACCGATGATAGAGAGAAGGAATTTCATCCCACCCAACAGAAAGAATTACATGGGAAAGCCGACCACCCGAGACTAGGTCACGAGGAAGCCATTGCATATGGTGGATTGTCATGGAAAGACAATTCAGTTTAACCCAGTAGTGGGTGGTCGTTTTGAGTGTGTGGAAAATTGAGGAGAACCCTCCATTCTTCTGATTTCGTCACTTGAGGTGACTTGGTTGTGAGAATCTGGGTGTCAAGAGTATTTGACATTGGTGGCAAATACGCTGGTAGGAGGATCAAATGTGGAGGATATTGCAATAATACAAGAGTACATGGACGGGTTTCCTGAAGAATTGCCGGGATTGCCTCCAGAGAAAGAAATTGAGTATGTGATTGAGTTGGTCCCTGGGAATGAATCGATTTCTAAGGCACCTTATAGGATGGCCTTGTTAGAATTGAAAGAATTGAATGTGTAGATGCAAGAGCTACTAGATAAATGACAGTTCGTTAAGACTTGCGGAGTCCGGAGGATCATGAGAAATACCTGAGACCAGTACTACAAACCTTGAGGAAGCATGAACTTTATGCTAAGTTAGCAAGTGCGAGTTTTGGCTATCTCGTGTGGCATTTTTAGGGCATGTAATTTCAGGTGACGGGATCGTCGTTGACCCGACTAAGATCGAGATGGTCATGAATTGGCCGAGACCTATGACTATAATTGAGATTCGAAGTTTCTTGGCATTGGCGGGATATTATAGACGTTTCGTAGAGAATTTTTCTACGATAGACATGCCCTTGACGAGATTGCTAAAGAAAGAGGAGAAGTTCAATTGGACAGACAAGTGCGAGCATAGTTTCCAAGAGCTCAAGAGTAAACCTGTCTTGACATTACTATCTGGTCCTGGTGGGTACGAAATCTACAATGACGCATGATTTAGAATTAGCGGCAATCATCTTTGCCTCATGTTCAACGACAATGGATGGAACTTCTTAAAGACTATGATTGTGAAATTTTGTATCATCCGGGGAAAGCGAATAAAGTGGCAGATGCGCTTAGTCGAAAGTCGTCGATTGCACAGATGATGATATGAGAATGGATTCTCTTGGAGGGAGTCAGGGAGTCAGATTTTAAAACTTGAGGTTGGCCATCTTGCTAGTCTAATGGCCACTCTTAGGGTGGAACCCGAGATGCAAAGTGGGGGAAAAAAAGAGGGTATCCGAGGATGGGACATTGAGGTTTCGAGGACGATTATGCGTTCCAAAAGATGCAGAGCTTATAGAAGCAGTCTTGTCGGAAGCTCATCGTAGTTGAGATTCCCGAGTGGAAGTAGGAACATATTACCATAGATTTTGTGATAGGACTGCCAAGGAGTCAGCGAGACAATGACTCGATTTGGGTAGTGGTTGATCGATTGACAAAGTCGGCTCACTTTATCGTCATACGTAAAGATATTACGTTGGATAGGTATGCAGAGTTGTAAGTACATCAGATTGTGTGCATACATGGAGTTTTAGTGACGATCACATTTGACCGTGATCCTAAGTTTGTGGTAACTTTCTGGAAAAGTTTGCAGTCGGCCTTAGGGACGAAACTGCAGTATAGTCCGGCGTACCATCCGCAGACGGACGATCAATCAGAAAGGATTTGAAGAAGTACTCGAAAGCCTTTAGTGCGATAAATGACATTTGGTTTGCACTAATTTTCATGTGGCTGAGGCGAATTCTTGGTTTGGTGATTAAATGGACATGAAAGGAATATTGAAAGAAAAATCGGTGGGTTGTGGAATTTAGATGGTGGTTCGATGGAAATTCAGTGAATCAGATTTCAAGTGCCAATAAGTGACCCCGTGGAAACGAACTCATGGGTTGACAAGTTGGAGAAAGTTTTGCACTTTGAGGTGCTCAGACGAGGTTGAAACTGTGAGGCATGGTATGAGACATGCCAAAGCGGATAATACCTCCACGAGATGGTGCATGTCTAAAAGGGACTAATAGTGGTGCAGTTCGAAGATGCCCATAACGACTGATAGGGGTAGAAATGAACTGAACTACGCATTGTGTTAAAAGAGAATGCTTGTGGGATAAGATTTTATCGGAATGGTATAGCCCTAATATGATCAAGTTTGTGGAATTCTAGTTTATGGAACGAGGTCAGAGAATTGGGAATTGCTGGTTCAAAATTCGATTATTGAATGCTATTCAAATTATCAAAGACAGACTAAAGATAGTTTAGAGTCGTCAGAAGAGTTATGCAGATAAGCGTCGTAGACCATTGGAGTTTAAGGTGGGCGATCATGTGTTTATGAAAGTATTGCCGATGAGGGGTACTTCCAGATTTGGCAAGAAAGGAAAGTTAAGTTCGAGGTACGTTGGATCCTTTGAAAGTTTGGAAAGGATCGGGGTTTTAGCGTACGTCTTGCGTTGCCACCGAAACTTGCTCAAGTACATGATGTTTTCCATGTGTCCATGTTGAGAAAGTATGAACTGGACCCGACTCATGTATTGAATTTGGAAGAATTGGACGTAGACGACATAGTGTCGCATGTGGAGAGGTCGATACGGATAGAGGACCGTAAAGAGCAAGTACTCCGAAACAAGACTATTGCCTTGGTTAAGGTGATCTAGCAACATCACGGAATAGAGAGAGCTACCTGGGAAAGTGAAGAAGTGATGAAGCATCAGCACCCCCATCTTTTTGAGGATTTGTCTGTGATTGCAAATTTCGAAGACGAAATTTTTGTAAGGGGTGAAGAATTGTGACGTCCTAAAATTTGGCCCTTTGAGGGATGAGTGAACGTGAATTTCGCTAATGCATTGTTGGTTGATTTCGCTCGGACCTAATCATTTCCGAGATACTGACCTTGAAGGGAAAGGTTACCAAGGACAGAACTCGTGCGACTAAAGAACTTGACCTGGGAAAACGACTCGACCGTCAAACTTGCGTAAGGACGATCCTGTAGTCATGTAGGCCGATTTCAGGGACGAATAGAAGTCGATTCGCGGGCAGAAATAATGGGACGACGGGTGATTCCGTCTACTGTTATCGAACCCGCAAACGGCCCTATGTCGATCATTGATAATCGTGTACTTTGAAATAAGAATCTATCCTTCGCAATTTCATGTCGTCAAGGACGTCCATGTGTCGAGAAGTCTTGAACGTGGTTTGGCACGAGTCGCTTACGCGTGACTCCTCGAAGCCGCCTGTCAGTCTGAATTATACCAAAATGGCATTCGGGCAAAATTGACAAGGCATGAGAATCCAAGATTGGACTTCAAATTTTCGGGAACGTCTGGGACGGACTTTTGGACGATGCTTCCTTGATAGCCGACAGTGTCGGTTGAGCCGAGTTTTTAGGAAATGGATTTTTAGACTGAGGAAACGAGCCTACGAGGACGTGGGCCAAGCAAGAATAGTGTGGGCCACGCTCCCAAGGTGGGACGGCCACCGTGGAAGGCCCGAGGCAAGCAAGTAAGCCCGTTAGGCCAAACTGATCATTAATCCTCCCGAGCCCGTTGTCTAAACGTGAGCCAATTTGAGCCCAACAAATTCCCGAGCCCGTTCCTATTCATTTTCCGGCCCATTTCCTAGGCCCGCCTTTCATTTTCAGCCCAAGGGCAGTTTGGGAAATGTGCAAGGTGGAAATGACCATTTTGCCCTTGGATATTTTGAAGAAAAGTCAAAAGAAGATAGAGAAGATGATGTCACTTGCTTGGGGACTTGGTGAAGGCATTAAATGGCCTTAATGAGGCCTAAGACCAGCTCTCATCTCTCTCTCTCTCCTCCTCCTTCAGCAACAAAATCGCAGCCCCTCTCTCCCCTTGTTTCCCTTATTCCTGCAATTTTCAGCTTCTGACCTTCCACCGAAATCTGAGTTGTTCATTGCCTTCCCGATGGAATCTTGGGCCATGCCACCCATCGTTACGCTCGGGAGAGAGATTCCGTACGAATAGCCTCCGCCGTTCGTCGAACGGAGCCACCGACCGATCCGTACGGCGGCCAGAAGCCGACTGCTCGCCGAACCGTCACTATAGCGACCAGTTCTGCTGTGTTCCGCCTTTTGACCTGTTTTCCTCCATTTCTGACCAAACCGCCACCCATCCAAGCCTCCAGCAACTCCCCCTCGACCCCCTGGTGCTGCTGGTCGCCGGCCCGCTACTCGCCGGAGCTCCGGCCAGCCCGTTTTCCTCCGGTCAGCCCGTTTTCCTCCGGTCAGCCCTTGTCCTCCTCTTGCAATGCTATTTTCTGAAGTTCAGTGGGACATCCGAAGTTGTTGCTGCTGTGTTGAGCTCAGGACCACCTTGGAGTGTCGTGGAAGAAGTCCCCGGGTGTCGGGTTCGTCGCTGCCGCCTCGCTCGTGTCGCCGGCCCGCTTAACGTGTGAGTTTAGCTCCTAATCCCTTAGTTAGTGCCTAAACTAGGGTTGGGTTAATTAGTGCTAAGGGCTGATTAAGGTGTTTAATTAAGTGCATTAGCCCTAAGATAAGTGGTTAGATAGTGGATTAAGATTAGCTTAGCTTAATCTTGCTTATTTATGCTTAATTGTGCTTAATTAGGCCTAATTATGTGTTTTGTGCTTTTCCTTAATTGCTTGATTAATGTGATTAATTGATTAATTTATTGATTAAATTAATTTATGCATTTAAATAATTAATTAATTTTCGGAATTTATTTATTTATTTATTTTTAATTTCTGAATTTAATTAATTATTTATTAAATTCGGAAATTACTATTCATCCAGAAATTAAATTGTGCAATTTCATGTGTATTGATTTTATGGAGTGAATTGAATGTGTAATTGTATGAGCATCCGCATGAATTGTGTAATTTTCATAAAAATGGGAAAAAGATGAATTGTCCGAGGGACACCAAAAATGGACCGCCTTTATGATAAAGAAAGTGATTTGTCCGAGGGACACTGGAAATGGACCGCTTTTATGAGAAAGAAAGTGATTTGTCTAAGGGACACCGGAAATGGACCACCTTTATGAGAAAGAAAGTGATTTGTCTGGAAATGGACCGCTTTTATGAGAAAGGTGGGGAAAATGGTTTGTCCGAGGGACATCGAAAATGGACCGCTTTTGTGAGAAATGATTTGAGGTTTCATATATAAGCATGTGTGCATTGGCTAATGCTCAAAGATAATAAGTGGGTTGTGATTGTATGCTTGTGTGATCACTAAGTTGAAACCGCAGTCTCGGGAGAGTATCCCTTGACGTTCTGTGGGCATGCCGTCTTGGGAGAATATCCCTTGACGTTCTGTGGGTATGCGGTCTCGGGAGAGTATCCCTTGACATCCTTTGGACATGCAGTCTTGGGAGAGTATCCTTTGACATTTGTTGGGCATGTGGTCTTGGGAGAGTATCTCTTGACGTTCATTGGGCATGAGGTCTCGGGAGAGTATCCCTTGATGTTCGTTGGACATGCGGTCTTGGGAGAGTATCCCTTGACGTCTTTTGAGCACGGAAAGGCACGGTTGTGCCTTTGCGGAGGAAGGGTGCCGTAGCGCCGTCGCACCTCGGCCCAATGGAACACGTGTGGATACCAAAGTGTACGAGAAACATTGCATCATCAGTTTCAATTATGCATGAGGTGATTACATCATGATTTATGGCATGTACGCATGAATTGATAACGTGCAGGGAGTGGCAATGGCCAGGTGAGATCGCTTGTGGCGCGACTCGCATGTGATTGATGAACTGTATCATCTAACGGCCATGTGCATTGTGTATATTGTGCTGACTTATAACATGCAGGGTATGGCATATCGAGTAAGGTTGCATGCGAACCGACTATATGATTGTGGGTTGCATTGCTTGTATTGTATGAGGTTTAACGTGCAGGGTATGGCATACCGGGTAAGGTTGCATGCGAACCGACTTTTGCTTGTTGGTTGACCCTGTCTGTGGTTTAATTACTGATTGCTGGTTGTTTGTGGTTGGGTTGAGTGAGGGGCGGTTTTGGAGAGATACCCCGGGTTGAGTTGGTGTGCTAACCGGGGCTTAGGGGAAGAACTCGCTGAGATTTTATCTCAACCCGTCGTGATTAAACATTTTCAGGTCCTTAGAATGGCGCACCCGCAGTGGAGAATCCTACCCCCGCTTCTCCAGTGATCGACATGACAGAGTCGAGTCTGATAGGTCCGAGTGACGGTGGTGTGGAACCCAAGGGTTCACTTTGTATAACTAGATTAGCCTAGCTTAGTTCCTTATTGGTTTGGTTTAGAGGATGGATCGACCCCCTTTTTGTCCGGCTTGTATCGAGATACGATCCTCCATTGGTTAATCTAGTAAATTGTATAAATGAGTAGTGATAGTTGGTCTTATTGTTCATCCCTCTATCCCCGACTGATTGATTGATTGTTTGTTGGATTGGGGATGGTTCGTCTTCCGCTTGTGCATAACCAAAGATTAAAATGAATGGTCGTCGACGAGTCCTGAGACGTCACTTTCAATTGACCATGGTAAGGGGTTGTTGCGTGCCTGGGGTTCGGGGCGTGACAAGCAATAACGAAAAGTAGCAGTAATGGGGATCTTCAGTGATGGTAGAGCTTTTGTAGCCGCTATTGGAGACTCGTCTGAAGACTGAGGACTCAAGAAATGGACTACTTTGTGATGTATGCAAGGCACCACATTATTGTGAAATCACGAGAGAGCTTAGGTTATTGATGAGAAAACTGATGACCCCCTCGTGCTCTTCTCCCCTCCTTTTATAATGGCCCCAAGCGTCTCTTTCTACGGGCAATTTTTTGAGTTTCCTTTTCTCATTGCCTTAATTCATGGTCTGCAAATTGGTATGCGATTTTGTAACCAGCTCAATCTTTCCTATTTCATGTAAGCTATTCAGTCCCGAACGTCTTGATTCATTCCTTTGTCAAATTGCCTGCCTTCCTGTTCACCTGATTTTTTTGGCTCTTGATTCTCAATCAGAAATTTAGATCCTCATTTACCGAAATCCGAATATCCATCAGAACAAGAATGGCTAACCAGGATTCCCACCTTCCTTGCATAGCCAATCAGATTGATCCCTTCTTATTTTCCAGCTCATTAGTTTCCTTTTGTAAGTTTCCACAACCCACACTTTTCACAAATGTTTTTGTTTTGTTCCCTCCATTTTGTCCGTCCTATCCCATGAATTCCTCCAAAATTTATTGGAGAGAAGATTCTTTGTGGAAATTGCAAGCCCTTAATATCTAATTGATTTCCTTTCGAATTTTCTATCCTCACGTGTGCAATTTATCTGTCCCCTTCCTCATATTATGGGCGAGGTTCATGGTCCCTTATTAGGCTGAACATATTTTCCATAAAAACATTCCTTCTTGTGATATAAAATTACGCAATGCCAGTTTTGCTTAAGGGTCGAGTCAGCCTGCAAATATAGCCACACGTTAGGTTAAAATTTAGATGTCAATAGCTACCCCTCTTTAAAGGGGAGTCTCGCAAAGGCTTCCTTCAAAGATTCACGACTCCTAAATTTCAATTATGCAAATGCTCTTCTTCTTTTTTTGGGGGGAGGGAAATGCATTAAGAATGATGCTAGTACAAAGATAAAACGTGGACCTATCAAGGTTGATTTGGAGTCCTAGAAAAGTGTATTTAGGTATGAAATTATTTGTTGAGAGTCTAGAAAAATACCTCATATTGCCTTGAAGGGTACTTGGAACTCACCTCAGGTATAACATACATCTAAAGCTCACCTCAAATTGCCTTGAAGGGTACCTGGAACTCATCTCAGGTATAAAATAGACATCCGTAATTCGCCTCAGAGTGCCTTGAAGGATACTTGGAACTCACCTCAAGTATGATAGACAAACTACTGGAACTCACCTCATATAGTTTGGAAGGGTACCCGGAACTCATCTCAAATATTAAATAGATATCTGGAACTCACCTCAGATCGCCTTGAAGAGTACTTGGAACTCACCTCAGGTATAATAGACATACTACTAGAACTTGCCTCATATAGTTTGGAAGGGTACCCGGAACTCATCTCAGGTATTAAATAGACATCTGGAACTCACCTTAGATCGCCTTGAAGGGTACTTGGAACTCACCTCACGTATAATGGACAGTCTACTGGGCTCGCCTCATATAGTTTGGAAGGGTACTTGGAACTCATCTTAGGTATTAAATAGACATTTAGAATTCACCTCAGACATTTGAAAATATTTACTAAACACCTGGAAATCACATCAGAAATTCTCACCGAAAATGTTTTAGAACACTGGAACTTTCGCCTGAAATTCTCATTAGAAATTTGGATTGACTTGAGAACCGATACCTGGAATCCTCATCAGGTACTTTGAATTATCTTGAGAATAGATACCTAGAATTCTCATCAGGTATTTTGAAGATTTAATAGTATTTGGACAAACTCAAGGCTTCAAAGAGGAGATCTTTGGTCTCCGAAGAAACCCACCTGTTAAACATGATTAGAGCAAGATGCATTCAATAGCAAAATAGAGAATTAAAGCCATTCTCGGACATTAAAACTCAAGGGGACCCATGCATATTTTTTCATATTTTCATCCCCACTTTCCACCAGTTAGAATTATCATCAAGACAATTTTCACTCATAGTGTGGACTTCTTGAAAATGCTAGATGAGAGACTTTTAGTTTGAAAGGGCTTTTCACTCACTCTCATTTAAGAGGGCTATTTGTTCCGACCATTAATGCAGGAATATTCGAATCACTCGATTTTACTATCATCTCATCAATGAGGATTCGGGCTTTCTCGCAAGCGGTACGATTTTACCAATTTGTGAGATCTTTACCAAGACTATAATTGAGCTTGGTCAATGGCTTAGCAAAGGAAAATTTGATGGTTGTTGAAGAAATATTTTTTAATTATCATCTCTGGGTCTACAAGTCAAGAACCCCATGAAACAAAATAGAAACAGCCTTGCTCATACCTCTTTGAGCGAAGCTTATAAACATATGAATCCCTACGTTAATTCAAGTGCCTTAATCTGAAGAGACTTTATGAGGGACATAAAGTAGGCTGGGTTCATGGGTTGAGAAAAGAAAGGATATGTTAGGCTCAAAGATGGGATGAGAGTTGGTGATCATTCAGACATTATCATTGGCTTTCTTCTTAGCCATGTATTGTCTTCTTGACAAATGCCCCCTTTGGCCTCGAGAGTCTACCACTTGACTCCTTGTAGGACTATGACTACTCTACTAAGGATATCATATTTTTTCTCCTTTGTGAAGGTTCTACACTTTCCCCCTTTTTTTTATTGATTTATTTCTTGATGGGCATTGGCCTTGCTTTTACCAGGCACACTGCTTTTTTAATGCCCCCTAGTTCATCAGTCACCTTTTTTTTTACAAACTCTCATGGGCATTTTGTATTAGGAGGTCTTCATTCTCAATTGGCCTTCTAGATCAACTGCTCGAACGGTCACCTTGCCCTAGTGTATGGGTGATTACCAACCGGTTTCATGTAAAAAATGGAATTGTAGGCTCAAGTGGGCAACGCAATGGACATAAGTGTATAGGATAGAGAAATGAACGCTCTTCGTCATCCTAAGGCACTTAAATTTCGTATGAGTTCATTTGAAATAAGAACACCTGAAGTTTGATGCAAATGAGAGCAAGAATATTTCTATCCATTTTTCTCACCTTTAGCATAAGCTTATCTCCATTTGCTCCAATATGGGGTAGTTCTTGATAGGGGTAACATGAAAGAAATTCTCCGAGTGTTTAAGCTCAAAAAGGTTAAACAAAAGTTTACTTGCAGTGTTTAGGATAGAGAAATAAATTGCCTCTCGTCATTTTAGTTGTCGTCCCTTTCGTGAGAAAACCCTTTACCTTGCCGACATGAATTTTTTCACACTCATCTCACAATGTATATACAAGGGATTGTGTATAGGATAAGGCTTGCCTTTCATCATTCTAGCAAATTCAAACATTTCCACACCATTTGTTGAATTGTCTATTTTGACAAATCTCAAGTGAAATTGGCAAATTAAACAAGCAAACTATCATATGAAAATGCTTTATGATGACAAAAAAACTAGGCACTATTCCTACAATGAGCAAACATCGAATCCTAAAGTTAGAACTAATAGGTGTCCATGTCCTGCCCTTCTTTGTAAGGGAGCTCGTAGAGATTCCTTGCAAAGATAAAGGGCACCATCCATCCCTTGCCCCTGCAAAAGTAAAACATGCATAATTATATACTCAAGGCTTTGTCTTCATTAAAGCAGATGTGTGCAAGATCATGTCTAAGACATAAAGTAAACAATTAGAAAGACAAACATGGTGAACAAGATGCATGCTGAAAAAAATCTTTTTATTTTGGAAAATTTTGAGAGAACACGAAGAAGCCCAGCCTTCAGAATTAGCTCCATGCCGTTTTCTTTTTTGTAGGATTTCATCATAGGGCTAGTTTGGTGTACTTCAACATGCCCTCAAAATATGAAGATCTTCATGTATTTTATTGGATGAAAAGCAAATTACATTACTGGAATGAGGGAAATCCTAACATGCAAACTAAGAAAGCAATAAAGACTCCTGCGCGGAGGAGTATGCAAACAATTAAAATTCTCCTACTCTCGAGCTTCATCAATGGCGAACACTAAATTCTCCGTGAACAATTCGATCATTCCCTCGACCTCGTCATCTTTTGCACTGGATTGTAATAATCTTCCCTTGTGCCACAAACTTCACTTTCTGGTGAAGGCTTGAAGGAACTGCACTTGCTGCTTGTATCTATGGACAACCTAACAAGAAGTTGAACGTAGTGGGTATATCCAAAACTTGGAAAACCACATTGAATAGCACTGACCCTATTTGCACGTCTAAATCAACTTCCCCAATTGCTTCTTTCCTAGTCCCATCAAATGCTCGAATAGAGGTTCTAGCTGCACAAATTTTCACCAAATTATACCCAAGGCGTTTCAGAGTTGCTAGAGGGCATATGTTCAAAGCTAATCCATTATCAATGAGTGCGCGGGCCACTAGAGTATTTCAACACCTGACTAAGATATAAAGGGCCTTGTTATGTCCTCTTTCTTCACCTGGGAACTCCTCTTCCAGATCAATAACAATTGGAGTGATGGTTGAAACTATGCCAGTATGGTCCGCATATACAATCAAGCATTGGTTGGATATTGTCTTAACTCTTTGTTTCTTCTAAGACATGGTAGGTCTTTTTATCTCTGAATAATACCCAACATGAACTAAACTATTATAAATGTCACCCACATGTACTTTCAAGTCCTTCTTCCTACCAGCATCAAAACTGAAGATGGCATTTATATCTTCTGCATGATCAGGGAGTGGATTATTTTGGACGTTCGGTTGTACATCGCGGAAGGAGACCCCCTTAGCATCCAAAAGATTTTGGATTTTGTGTCTCTACGTATAGCAATCATCAACAAAATGCCCTATTTCCCCCATGTAATAATCACATGTCTTAGACGAGTCGTGATTTGGAAACACTCAGGATTGGTCCGCTTAGGCTCTTTGGCCAGTAACCATTTCTTTTGGAGGATCGGCAAAATCTTGGACAAAGGTTTAGGAAGCGGTGTGAACTGACACCTCTAAGAGTTCTTCTGTTGGCCATAAAACGGTCGCGCTCCTCCTTGCTAGGTGTTCTGGGTGTAGCAAGACGGTTGGACATAAGCTGCATTAACCTCCGCTACGGGTTTCTTATCTTTCTTAGCTGAGAATCTCTTATACGAGTTGGTTTGATCGAACACCCATCCATCACGTAGGGCCATTTCCATTCGTTCACCGACAAGGATTAATTGATTGAATGTCTCAGTAGTCCAACCAAGCATCCGACTTCGATATTCAAGCATGAGTATCTTCATAAACAAATCCATCAACTCTTTCTCTGTTGGTTCAGGACTAATTTGAGAAGCCACGGCTCGCCACCTCGTGACATATGCCTTGAAAGATTCTGTCCTCTTCTTTTCTATACGAATCAAATCTTCCCGGGATGGAGTAACATCAATATTATACTTATATTGCTTGAAGAAAGCATCAATCAAATCCTCCCAAGTCTCTAAGAGATTAATTCTCTTCATGATGTACCATTGCAATGCCGGCCCTATCAAACTCGCTTGGAACAACTGAATCATCAAGGGTACATTGTCGACATATTGGGTTATTTTGACCAGATATGTCTGTAGATGGATCTTTGGGCAGGAGGTGCCATCATACTTTTCAAAGTCAGGCATTTTGAACTTCTTTGGCACTTTGATATTTGCATAAAGAAACAAGTCTGTCAGGTTTTGGCATTCTGAACCCTGTAGTTGCTTAAGCTTTTCCTCAATTTTCACCAAGCGTTTTTCTTGCTCGGTTTTCAGTACGACTGAGTGCATCACTTGTATCTCATCATCAGCAACAATTTGAGGCATGTCAGTGATTTTGATTGTAGGAGCATCACTAGAGTTTGACGAGCCAATTGCAGTCGTATTCTTGCCCTTATCTCTCGAATCACCAATGGGAGGGTGTTGAGGTAGCACCACTTCAACTTGCGAAGCTGATGGGACAATGTTTGATTTGAGGGAATCAATTTGTTTAAATAGCTGCTCAAGGACATTCAGAACTTGCTTCATTTCTGTTTCAAGGTTAGCGACATGAGCTTGTTTAGTAACATGTATTTGTTCAGTGTTATCGGCCATTGCTGCTCTAGAATGAGTACAAATAGGCGATCTCAGGCGAACCGTGTTGAATCAATGTTACTTGATGTAAAAAGCACAGTAAGCATCATGACAAATGAAATTGTTCTATGACAACGATCAATCGCGCATTTTATTAAGTGAAATTGAATTCCAAAGACATGAAAATAACTCCCTAGGGAATTAAATTCCTAAAACATCAGTTTAAGAAATTAAAATAGCACTCTAAAATTGAAATTGAACTCCTAGACATGAACATAAAAACAAACTAGTGACTCTTCTCTATATACAAATTGGGAGATCACTGTCTTTCAAAACTTTTTGTTCTGTTGAACCAACTCAAAGATGTGAGCCTCTTTCGCTTCCACCGTTTCTTTAAGATGCTCAATTTGCACTTTATGAGTTAGCTGCACCGTAACTTCAGGTATTATAAGGAGTAGAGCTGTGGTGATGGATATAATAATTTGAGGCATGATAAATCTTCCCTTCTCCTTTCAACCTTTTGGGCACCACTATCTTTTCTTGCTGGCATTCTTTCCATGTGCTTTCGAAACGATTGATCTCTTCCAAGTATTCATGATCCTTACGCATGAAGAGAGTCCGAAATAGGTCCATCCAAAGGGAAGGTGGAATATCTTGGAGCACACGGTATTGGCAGGCTACCCTATAAGGGTAGTAAGATGTTGCACCAATGATTCCCAACAATGGAACCGGATCATCTTTCTTATAACAAAAATGAGACTCACCAACATGAAACCATTTAGCATACCATAAGAAGCCCTCGGGATCCGGATCCTTTTTTAGAAAAGTTATCCAACTGGAATGTGACTTTCCAGTATACTTTTTCTCTAAGATTGAAAACCACTTTATTGGATGATTAGAACCTTCTATTTCACCTCGACACATGAAATGACCAAACTCCCTCACATGTGATAGAAACCAAATTTGTAAAAGTTCGGGAAATGCATTCATGGTTTTTCCTCAACTTTGTTTAAAATGGTTGAGGGATAGAAATGTCTCAGCTAAAATCATGTTTATAAAATTCATGCCAACACATGCTTGCCTAACCACCCATGCGATCAAAGGATTAATAGCATTTTTTCTATGAGGAAAAATTATAAATCCAAAGAATGCTAAAATGAACCTTTTTGGCGCATTGAAGATTGATTTGAAAAATGATTAGCCAAAAATGAGAAAGGGCATGCATTACAATTAGCTTTCAATTTTTTTTTAACCTCATCAGTTTTGATTCTTAAAAATTGGGACAAAATTGATGTGGGCTCTAAATCGAGAGGTGGCCTAACAAGTTCAATCCCGAGGGGCATTCTCATGATAACACTATATTCTTCAATTGTTGGAGTTAGCTCATTCTTACCAAAGATGAAGGTAGCAGTCTTAGGGCACCAGAAGTGAGATATTGTTTGCAAGACACCACTATGGACTCCAATATCCAGAAGGGGTATGAGCTGACCAAGTATTGACTCCACATAATCTTGGCCTTCCTTATTTAGATTATTCCACTATCCCTTGAGCTTGATCTTAGGAGTTGGAACGAATTGAACATCAGATCTCCCCATTGTATATAGATTAAGACTCATAATCGACCTTTAAATTGATAAAGTAAATAGATTGCATAGTGTAAGGTAAGGATACTTACTTTATGAAGGAAAAATGGCAATCACATAGACATACACATGTGATGTGAGGTTTGACATCTAAACTATAGGGCTTAGCAAATTAGAGCCAAGAGGAATGATCTGACTAGTCGCAGTCTCACGTACAAAGGTCGGGTCCTCTTAGCTTCGGCTTGGTCAAAGAAAATCCTATAGTCATGCGATTTCGCAAACAAGGATAAACATTTTGACACTGGGAAGAAAAAAATTTCGGAGTTGAGAAAGGCAACCTCTACTTTGCAGTCTCGCATTCAAGGTTGGATCATTTCTCAACACCATCCTAATATCCTCAATCGCGGTCCAGGTTCGACAGCAGGTAATGTGTGCAAAGTGTAGTGCTAAAAATTTTAAAACATGCATGGCAGATTATATAATGCATACACTACTTTAATTATAAATTGAGTCATTTATCCACAACACTTCCTCTGCAAAACAAGGCTTAAACATATACTTCACCATATATAACTTTTACTTGCAAAACCATTTAACACCTAAAATTAGTGGTGTACGTGGTCACTGCACATGAAAAGCAAAAACATTTTTTTACAAGAGAAATTCAGGCTTTAAGTCCTCTACGAATTTTAATTCAAATCCCCAGTGGAGTCGCCAAGCTGTCGTAACCCTCCCAAAGGAGGTTAATGGATTACTAAACACAATGCTTAGCACGGACTCTCCTATGTCCTACCAATCTCAACTTGGTACTCGATTCAACCATGATATTTATCTTACCTATTGGAGCCGCCACTAATCGGTTTTGGGTCGATTAGATACCCAAGTAAAATGTGGGAGTACATTTTACTTCTGCGAACCAAAAAATCATGAGTTCGAGGACTTGTACCTTTTCTCCGTATTTTTTTTAAAAATGTTTTGCATACAACATTTGCTGGTTTTTGTAATACTACACCATTAACGTGTAAAATATGACCAAACAATTGAGCAAACAATAAAATAACGTCCAATAATCATGATCATGAAAAAATTATGAACCTGAACATACTTAAAAAATGCTATTATCATTATCACAAGGTTTCTTAGTTTGAGTAAACTAAGAGAGATTGGCACGAACCAAAAGCACGATATTATAGGAAGCAACTAAAGGGATGCGGCGGCAATGACCAGCAACAATGTAGCAACAATGACGCACAAGAGCAGCAACGAATGTCAGCAAAATAGTAGTGACCAGCAACAAATCAGCAGTGAACAGCAGCAACGATCAGCGAAATTTGGCGACGAACAGCAATAACAGGAACTAGCAGTAATGGAGATCTTCAGTGATGCAGAGCTTTTACAGCTACTATTGGAGAATCGTTTAAAGACTGAGGACTCAAGAAATGGACTACTACGTTGTGATGTATGCAAGGCACTGCAACATTGTGAAATCACGAGGGAGCTTAGTATGGTGATGAGAAAACTGATGATCCCCTTGTACTCTTCTCCCCTCCTTTTATAATGACCCCAAGTGTTTCTTTCTACGGGCAATTTTCTGAGTTTCCTTTTCTCATTGCCTTAATTCATGGTCTACAAATTGGTACGCAATTTTGTAGCCAGCTCAATCTTTCCTATTTTATGTAAGCTATTCAGACCTGAACGTCTCAATTCCTTCATTTGTCAAATTTCCTGCCTTCCTGTTCACCTGATTTTTTTGGCTCTTGATTCTTAATCAGCAATTTGGATCCTCATTTACCAAAATCCGAATATCCATCAGAACAAGAATTGCTGACAAGGATTCCCACCTTCTTTGCATAGCCAATGAGATTAATCCCTCTTATTTTCCAGCTCATTAGCTTCCTTTTGTAAGTTTCCACAGCCCACACTTTCCACAAATGTTTTCGTTTTCTTCCCTCCATTTTGTCCGTCTTATCCCATGAATTCCTCCAAAATTTATTGGAGAGAAGATTCTTTGTGGAAATTGCAACCCCCAAGTATCCAATTGATTTCCTTCTAAATTTTCTATCCTCACGTGTGCAATTTATTTGTCCCCTTCCTCATATTATGGGCGAGGTTCATGGTCCCTTATTAGGCTGAACATATTTTTCATAAAAAACATCAACCAAAGGTATCCTTCTTTTGATATAAAATTACACAATGCCGGTTTTGCTTAAGGGTTGAATCAGCTTGCAAATATAGCCACACATTAGGTCAAAATTTAGGTGTCAACAGCTATTGAAGCCGGAAGCCCTTTGATTTGCAGGTCCACGTATACTTATTAATGAAGAAGGGAATTAGAGGTGTTTAATCCCTACCTACTCTTTTTTGAAAGAGTAGTTATTCCTTCTTAGACTCCTTGACTCCAATTAGCTTGACCCGATCTACCCTGGAATTACCTTGTAGAGCACTCTAGTTTTATGCATGTATGTTAGCAAAAGTACAGCCCAAGTGCCAAAATTTGGCACGATGGGACACTTAAGTGCCAAAAGTTACAAAAGGTACATTTAAGTGCCAACTTCGGCGAAGGCTACCGGAAATCTGACATGGCTTATTTTAATAATATAAATCGCTTATGTGGCTCATTGAAAACTAATTCAACGAAAACTCAACCAAAACGACGTTGTTTTGTGCTGACGTGGCATTTTAAAAATGTATTAATTAAATAACTTAAAAAATCTATTATTGTAAAATTGATTAATTTAAAAAAAAAAAAGGATAAAGGGGAGGATCGGGCAAGGGCTATGCAACCCTCGCCGCCTCATTGTCGCCAGGAAGGGCCAGGGATGGTGGGCGAGGGTTGGCTGGGGTTGCCAAGCCCTCGTTGCAGGTTGGCTTGGCGAGGGTCATCGGCCCTTGCCCATTTGGGCCAAGGGCCACCAGCCGCCCAATTAGGCGACCCTAGCTAAGCTACTAGCGGCCCTTGGCTCGGCTGGGCGAGGGCCGGTGACCCTCGCCGTAGGTCGACCAAGGTCGCCAGCCATTAGCCAAGGCCCGGCGACCCCGGCTGACCCTCGCCCCACTGTCTCTAGCCCTTCCCAATGATGGTGGAGCAGCAACAGCAACGGCGGCGAGGCTGCACAGCCCTCACTTGAACCCTCCCCTTCTCCCTTTTTTTTTTTTTTATAAAATAAAATCGATTTTTAAATTTTTTTCTAGTATGACTTGGACAATTTTTTTTTTCTTAAAATTGGCATGTGGATATTTTATTTTAAAAAAGAAATGCTCCGTCAACAAATAAAATCACTAGAAAATGATACGTGGCAATTATTTCGCCGTTGGCACTTAACTGATCAACTTTGCTATGATTCTGGTACTTAAGTATACATTTTCGAACTTTTGGCACTTAAGTGTCCCTTGTGCTAAGTTTTGGCACTCCAGAGGTCTGCACATCCCTGTCTGTCTCTACTGGGGCCTAAAATATATATGAATTTCACTAAATACTCAAAATTCAAGAAATAGAGTTATGTAATAATTGTAAGTTAATGTAGAAAGCATAGGCATTGAAAAAGCATTGACAACACGCATGTTGCTGAAAATTCAAAATACCAGTAATGTGGCTCAAGATTATTTCCGGGAACACCAACATTAATAACTAGAGGTCGAGCGTCAAGTATGACTCGATCTCCTTAATGGCACTCCTAAAGGAATAACGACCAGGACTGAGCCGTTTAGGACTCTTATCAGGACGTGTGTTTCACAATTCTCTGATGTATCTTTCAATTTAAAAAATAAGAAGATTATATATACCTAGTAGTTATTCATGGGTTTAGACCCAAATTATCAATAAAGTATGTGCTCAAACTATAAAAACTCTCTGGCGACTCATGTATGCTGCCTCCAGGGTGGCCTCCCCGCACTTCCACTTGCTCAACAAGGGTGTGCAAAGAAAGGGGGAACTACCAAGGACTAGATTGTACCGACCCATAACCGATGATTCCTATGGGGATCAATTTGATTCCCAATTCCAATTTGCTGGAACCAGTAAGTACTGGCTCGATTCCTTATTCTAAGTGTGCAACCAACCACTCGGACTAGATTGGTAGATATATATACAATTTTTTTAAAAAATTTTAAATTTTAACTTTTCATATATAAACCTTAGTTTCCTATTCATCTCTCTCCATCTATGGCCTCACTCAATCTTGTGGCCTTGCATCCCTCTCTCACTCTCACTCTTAGTAGCCTTTGGTCCCGTCGATCCCTTGCTCACTCTTACTCTAGATTGCCTCTTGCTTGTTGCTCCCTTTCACTCTAGCTCTTGGTTGACTTTGCCCATCAACCTTGTCGCTTGTTCTCAAGTCTCATGCTTTTCTGAAGTGAGGACATTTCAACCAGTTCCATGGACCACCCGAAAACCGGACTGGATTAACGGTTTAGTTCCCAAATGGATCTAGGATGATTCATTATTCTAATTTTTCAAAACCGATCTTTAATGAGCAGTTTTCATTTTTAGAATCTGAACACTCCTATTGTTTACCGAGGAGTGGTACCCTCATATTTTCTTGTCAATGAAAAATATGAACCATATTCCAACATTGTGACACAAAAAAGTTCCCGTAGTCATAAATATGAAGGATCGTTGCCATCGGATGGTCGCCTTGCCCTTGGCCGCCCCCGTGGCCAGGTGGAGGCCAAAAAAAAGAACTGAAAATTCGGACAGACACGAGTCCCCCCAAAAAATGAAATTCCCCCTTTTTATGGTGATTGCGTTTCATTCTCAAACTCAAAACAGGAATCCAATTCGAGATGCCGCGGCTTTATTGAACGGTGCAAAGCCGGACAGCGGTGGCCGAATGGCCATGCATTCGAATCATGTCCTGCACACACAAGCGTTGCTGTCTCACTGCTCTCTGCCTTGTCTGAATTGACCCTTCGTGAACAAGAGGATCTCAAAACTATATCACATGGGGAGCCACATCCTAATAATTTTGCCTACTGACGTCGTTCTCCATGTCGGCTTTTTGGATGGGATTGAAAGCCTACATACATAAATAGCGAGGATTCCATTGTCTTAAAGAAACTGATATTACAATTTGTCGGATCCTTGATTTTTCCTTCAAGATTGACCGCCTAAGGGTTTGGTAAACCAGTGCCATGTGTGCGATGTTTATAGACAGATCTAGAGGTGATCGGACAGGACATTAGGAATAAATTTGCCGACAAATTTGGTATACGCTTTCAGGGGTTTGAGTTTGTATTGGCTACAGCATGTTAAAGCTTGATGTGCTATTGCGTGTGCAAGTATCATTTCGTATCTCATTTCGTGCATGCATAATAATAATCTACCTTAAACCTTAAAGGAAGAATATATAAAGGCTAGAATGTAACAAATGAAAAAGGTCGAAATCAATACACAAATTACAATTCGAACTTCAATAATGAATCAACTATCCCTATTAATGTTATTTACTTCTCCGATTAAGCACTCTTTACATAATTGAAAATTGTGAATAGGTAGACTACCTTCATCACATTATTTTTATATATGGATTCCAACTAAAACAAGATACCGTGTTCTACAGAATCTTCATGGGTCCACTTGTCATGGCAAGAATTAAGAAATTATTATGTCAAATCAATTCAATAAACTTATACTATTATTTAGTAATAACATTATTATTGTTTACTAGGTTTCGTCCTCTTAGGAGTAGAATGATTTTTCACCAGGATATTTTTAGGGAGGGTCGTTGCACCACGACTCAATTGTAATTGGCACAATGTTATAGTTCGCATTCTTTGACTTGTGGGGAATAATTTATTATTTTCCGGTCCAAATTATTGAGTTTCTGTCCACCAATAATGGATTTAGCATGTGTAGCATATGATGGTGGTCTATCTCGATAGGTGAGATCCATGATTGAAACCAGGACCCTAATGGTTAAAACTCGTGCTAAAGACAACCCGAATAATTGCAACATATAACATAATAACATATAACATAATAACCTAGGCATGGTGGGGGAAAAACAAACATTTCCAGCTTTAATAATTGAAGCCCATGTCATGATGTTGAATCAGTCCTTCCTTTAGCGAAACGACATTTGACTTATGTTATTGTAAGCTCCTAGATTTACCCTAGATATTCTCAACGTTGCCATATATAAAAAAAAAAACCTAAATTAGTGAATTCTTACCACATCATAGGAAAAAAAATGGCAAGAAAAGGAGAGGAAATAGAATGATTTCTTGCTTTACTAAGTCCATTATGCATCATCAGTGCTAATGATCGTTTTTTTTTTTTTTTTTTTTTTTTGTGGTATGATGCAGACTAAAAAGTCAGTGGAAAATCTGAAGAAATTATTGAGCTAGAAAATTTGGAAAAAAATAGATAAAAAAAAAAAAAGGGTTTGGGAAATTATTTGGAGAAAAGAAAAGAAAAAATAAAGGAGAGATAGAACTAGAATCAATCACATCCCAGGAACATCTGAAATGCCAAGGGCTCAGAAGAAGCCTCCACTGAATTCAACATCCCCTGTACAAGACAAAAGATGAAAACTTTCTCCAGTTTTTTTTTTTTTTTTTTTTGCCCCCTTTTTTTTAATCCCTTTCTGGTTGGATTTTCAAGAAAGCCAAGCCAAGATCAGGAGTAGCTAGGTTTTTCTCTGCTTTCCGTTGACCTTAATCAGTACAGTGAGTATGGTGATTCATCACCGACTTGTGAAGTGCTGGTTGATCTTGAGTACTTCTTAGAAGACGAAGAAGAAGAGGAAGATGAAGATGAAGAAGAGGAAGATGAAGACGACAGATCGCCAGACCTCCTCCTCAGCATCTGCCTCATCCCATCAGCGACCCTGAATGCAGGGCTGGACTTGTACTTTCTGCAGAAGGACATGTGAGCTCTCATGGCTTCTTCAACCCCGGATGGCTTCTTGTTGTTGATGTTGGCTCTGTTCACTTCGTCCCTCACGGCCTCCGAGCACAACCCACAGAGCCATTTGCCTTCAAATTTGGACTTCACTTGGGATATGTAGTCTGGGGTGCAGTCCTCCTTCAGCCCACAACACTCGCACTTCACCATTTCAATCTCCATACTTTGTTCTCGTTCTTCTCTCTCTCTCTCTCTCTCTCTCTCTCTCTCTCTCTCTCTCTCTCACCTTCTGGATCTTCTTTTTTGGTGGGATTTGTGTTTGGGAGGGTTGAGAACTTTTTTCCAGAGAGTCCCTGAAGACTCAGGAGCTAAAAATGGATCAATCCGGGAGTCTCTGCCGTAAATTGAGGATGCCTTTTTATAGTTGGGCGTGACTCATGCAAATGAATGAGAGAGAGAGAGAGAGAGAGAGAGAGAGAGAGAGAGATATTAATGGTTTCTTTACAATTTCTTTTTTTTTTCTGTTGCATTTTTCACTACACCTTGATGACTTGGTGCCTCATCCCATGAGATTGTTTTCGGTGTCCTGACTAGCAAGTGCTGAGAAGCTCCGAATCTCTTGAAGAGGAGGGGAACATTTTTATGGCATATTTGTATAGATGAATTGAAGAAGTTGGTCTAGGGCAGTCTAAAATAGGGATAAAGTCACTCTTAGTTCTATACTTACAATTTAAAATTTCCCTTCTACCTTTTTTTCCCTATTCAAAATAATTTTATAAACAGTTCATAATCATTCACTTATTTAATTCAATTGACGTGAAGGCTGAGTTGAATGTCAGGAAACACGTGTCATATTACGATAAGCTCAGATTTCTCACATGATGCCAAGTAAGCGCCCCATCACCAACAATCACCATAGAGGCGGGCACCACCTCAGGGTGTTGGTGATTGTTCTCACTTGAGGAGAGTTTTTAGGTTAGAAAATTTTAACGTCGTTAAAATAAAATAAGTAAAATTAATCATCAACTTCCTCTAAGGACGAAAATATAACCATCTTGTTATAAATAATCAAAAGATGACTTTGAAGTTCTAACAAAAATATAAGGACTATCAACGATGTAGAATAATAAAATTTTAACTGTTCACTATTCCACTGTTTTATGAGAATGATCATTGATTTTTAATCTCTTGACACAATTATCCGAATCATGTGCTCTCTCTTAATCTTGAATAAAACAATTTAAAATATTTGTTGTAGAGAGAAAGTAGAGTTCTGATTCCCAAAATTTTTGAAATTACATGAAATGGTTGCCCCTTTTAACCATGAATAAGTTATTTTGTACAGATTATATGGAATAAGATGCTTTTGTACTCATTTATCTTGTCCAAAACATTTATTCCTGGACTTAATTATCCTTTCATTGTAGTCTCTCTCTTTTTTTGCCCTCTTTTAAGAGTTTGACAAGTCATTTGATAAATCGAAACAAATTAATTTAATTATGATTTTTTTTATAGTTTACATCATTTTCCTACTGAATCCTTTTTTGCATTTATTAAAATATAAGAGAATATTATGTTTCATTTAATTACTTATTGCTTCTGGAAGGGAAAATGAGAGGTTGTAAAGTTCCCCAAAGTGTAAAATAGCTAGAGAGTAGGTGCAAATCGCAATATATGATTTTAATAAGCACAGTTATCTTCCTCGCTCAACATCTATATTCAAGCTATCTGATTTGTGTGGCATTAAGGTCTTTTTCATCAAGATCACGAACTTGTATGTTCCGATCATTGCTAATGTACATAAAACATCCATTAGAGATTATTCGGATACTGTTAACATTTGGCTCAAACATTTTATTAAACGGGAGAGATTTTGATGTATCGCCTGCAACATATTAGACAATAATTGTGAGAGAGAGAGAGAGAGAGAGAGAGAGAGAGAGAGAGAGAGAGAGAGTAGTCTAGTGGGGAAGGCAGGCAGCCATAATTTACTCCAGAGAGAGAGAGTAGTCTAGTGGGGAAGGCAGGCAGCCATAATTTACTCCATGTTCTAAGGGACATGGGCAGTGGAAAATGAGACAAGGTGGTCAGGGGGGGCTCATGAGTGGCCTTTCTAAGCATTTATAGAGCGACACAGTTCATTAGGCAATAGAAAATTCGTTAGGTTACATTAAATGTTCTTCCCCCTCTCCTTTGTCATATAGCAAATGCCTTGGTAGTTGGAAACTCCTTATGGTTATTCTATCCTCACCTTTTCTTTCGCCCCCTTTGACGGTTACCTTCAGTTGAACCGGTCGTTGATTGGCTTTAATCTTGGCTTCGCTCCACGAAGCCATAGCTCCAGCTTGCGGCTCAGACATATTCCTATTTTCTTGCTCTTTTTTGGAGTTAAATGAGCTCAATTTCTGTTTTGTCCCTCCTGCACATAACAATGCCCAAATTTAATGCCCATATTACGATATCAAGAATAATGTTCTCGCGAAAAAATTGTTGTCATGGACCTAACAAAATTTTTTATTGGATACTAATTCCTACTTTTCGATTAATATTAAACCACCCTTTATCGTACCTTGAAGTTTTAAAAAGATGCATTATGTAAGGACAAGAACGATTCATAGGTGATGCTTTTCTTTCTTCTTAAGTAAAAGTATGAGAAGGTCTGTTAGCCAATAACCTTGCTTGAGCTTGGAATTCCAGATCCATTGTAGACTATTTTGCAAGCAATACGCAACTAAAGGGACTCGAGGATGGACTAGCCCTCCTTGAGTGAGCACAATACTTTTTTCCCTAGCAAGGTTTTATAAGACTACTACCAACTTTTCGAAAAGTTTAAGTTTTTAATAAATACATGGTTTATTATTTAAATATTTTATCATTTCCCCTCACTCTTAATTTGATCTTTTTTTTTCTTTCTTTCCTAATACTAAGCATTGGAATATTTCATTAGGGAGGCAAATAGGGATATGAAAAGATTCGAATTCAGAATATCCTAGTTTGATATCATGTGAGACTTTAAGGAGAATTACTAAAAAAAATCCTAAACATATTGTAATTGTGTCATTTCAGTCTAAGCATTTTGCATTTATGCCAATTTAGTTCATTTGATCAATTTTATCCGATTAATGCTAATATGAATAATTTTCAATAATATTGTGTTATTTTCAAATTTTTTATTTTCTCTTTTCCTTTATTTTTGCTCCTCCTTCCTTCTTCCTCTAGTCGATTGCCCACTGGCAAGGACAAGCCTTGCTCAACCATGGCAAGGCTGGTCTCATCATCATTGGGCGAGGCCCTATTAGATCTAGTGAGGCTCACTCTCGCCTAGCCATGGCAAGTCTGCCCTAGTTGGCTCTCATTTTTGGTCAAACGTTGGTGGTGACAAGTGAGAGGAAGAAGGAAGAAGGAGGAAAAATAAAAATAAGAAAAAAATTGGAAAAAAAAAATATATTGTTAAGAATTGTCTATGCCAGTGCTGGTTAAACAAAATTAGGCGGATGGACTGAATTGGCAAAAAAAAAGTTTAGGACTGAATTAATAAGTTTGACTTTTTTGGTCAATTGTCAACTAAAAGCTTAACTCTTTTAAATGAATGTGTGATTTATTATATAAATATTTTATTCCTTCTGCATCCTAATTTCTCAAGGGGGAAAGAAAAGCAACAAAGTTGCTACACTGTTCGGATGGTTGAATGTAATTCTAAAATGGGAATCGATTCTACAATAATTGATGACCCTCTCCTTCACCTGCTTTTTGTCTTTATTGGGCGAATGATTGTTTTTCAATGTAGAAGGTATACATTGTTTCATGTGACTTTTGATTTGGGTATGCATTTCATACCCAATTCCCTAACCCCCCCGATTTGTTCACATCCCACCCTTCGCCATTTTCTCTTGTCCTCTCCATTGACTTGCGCATGTAAAACCCTTCTTCATTTATAAAACCTTTTCTGATACAAATTGAAAATTCATGTGTTTGGTCATGTTGGATCATCTTGCATCACTTTCTTGTTGACGCGATGCTTCCCTTTTTTTGGCATCACCAATTGAAAATGATATGAATTGGTTGCTCAAAATAGATAATGCAATACCTGAAATTTCCACACCATGTTCAGTTGCTTTACAAGTAGGGTCTTGAGCCTGCTTCACCCACATGCAACCTGGGGATGCTTTTTCCATCGCTTTAGTTCTCCACAACGTTATCCTTTGCTCGACAATTTTGTCAAAAAGAGTGTGCTTGAATTTGGGATATGGCTCTTCATCATTGGCTGAGTTTCGTCCGTCCAAATTTGTACTCGGACGGTTCCCTTACGGCTCCATACCTGTTAGATTTGACCGCTAACTATTGTTCATATGAGTAAGCCTGTTTGGCATCTAAGTCTATGGAATTGACAAGGGGGAATAAGGCAAATCAGAATCCATGAACAATTAACTATATACAGTGCAAACAAGTGAAACTTGGTTCTAAATTTTTTAATACCATGTATAAAAGTTTTCTCAAATTATTCAAGTCGTTAAGTAGAGAAAGATCGCATGTATATATAGTCTAGACAAATTTCATAAATAAGTGATGTGGGACACTTTAACAATTCTTCTATAAGTTATTTTTGCAGTCAATAGACCTAACACGAGTCTACATATGGTTTACTATATCAGGATTATTATTTTTTTCCAGCTGAGTTCTTCAATTGCCAATGAATTTTGTTAAGGTATGCTTCTTTATTGGCCGTTGGAATTACATTGTTCTTAATTCACAACAGGCATAACATAGATTTTTTTTTATATTTTATTTTTTGTAAACTGGTTTAGAGTGATTTTAGTGGATGATACAAGGTGATAAAGGATTCTCGATGGACCACATTTTTATTACATGTTAGCTACGGCCTTTTGCTTTCCTACTAACCCTAGCATCTATCAGAAGAGAACCACGCTCAAGCGATGTGTGTATGGTCCACTTATCGATTGAAGATTTTCATTGAAACCCCAATACACGGATCGCAATCATTCCACATGATCTCACCACAATCTAATCATCAAGATTGATTTCAACGTAAGCGACAATTGAAAAAGACTCATCAATGATCAGGCGCCGTCATGAGGTATCATGTGGACTATACATTGCCTTGCACTTTGGGAAAAGGAGTACAAACAAAGAGAAATTATTTTTCTCTTGACCTTCTCATGCTTTAGCTCAACCTTATCCAAGAGACCCACCAAATGATGGAGGTTGAGGAGAGAGGACTCTTATGATAGAATAATTGCATATTTTGAAAGAATGGAGTCAAGTAATTGAGGAGATTCCAGTGAAGATCTCAGAGTTATCTTTGCATTGACTTGCAAGAGAGAAAACACATGTACATGAAAAAAGAAAAAAACAAAAAGTTGGTACTTTTCTCCCTGGAAGAAGGTAGGACAGACAATTCCTATAAATAATACACCTTCTATGTGAAACTTTTTTCAGTGATAAATACACTTTTTTTCTCAATGATATCCAAGAAAAGAGTCTACAGTCATGGAATCGTGCGTTCAAATTGATGATGCTGAAACGTTCATATCTAAGGATGGTCCCACCTTTACTGTTGGTGTGTATGCAATGTGCCTATTATTTGGTTCAGCACTTGGAGTTTGCAAGTTGCATTCACCATTTAGAACCAATCATTTCTCCCTCCATTTTCATCCTTGCCCAAAATCATTAGAAAAAGTAAAAGAAGCCAAAAGAAAGGTCACGTTTCGAGTTCATATTGGTCCTCTTAAGCTCTTCAGATTATTATCTGCATTTCAAGGAACGTCTGAAAATATTTGAATTTGACCTAGTCTCTATGAGCCCTCGTACTAGTAATCTTTTGTGTGACTTTGTCTTGACAAATGAACATTAAAAACACAGAAGCAGCCCATGACATGGCCCTGCTAGAGAGCCCCAACTTTGTCCTGGCCTGCTCTATTTTCTTTTTCTTTTCAAATTTGAGCATGTCTCCACATGCCCTTATATTGTCATCTCTTCTGGTTTAATGTAACTCAACATGAATTCTCATTTTCCTGTGTTAATTCTTTTTGATAATGGGGCTTCAATCAAGTAGGTGGGAGGCCTGCAAAGCCAAGGCCTTTTAATGCAATAGAATCTTATAATTAGATCATCTGATTCATGTCATAGCACCTGAAATTTACATATTATTAGATTCTAGGGTTTTTGGGTAAGAACAGTGAAAGGATCTAAAGTCCCGTTTCAACCTCTTGTTTCGCTAGTGAATACAGCCCAACTTGAGCGATTTTAGATTGATTAGACTCAACTTCGTAACTATTCTTCCGACAGATAAGACTTTAATTAATAAGTACAAGAAGAAAGAAAAAGGATCACTACCTCTTGTTTGATGCATAAACAAATAGATTATATGGGATTTTCTTCCTTTTAGGGTTAGTGCTTCACTTAAGAAGAAAAGGTTAATCAAATATGGTTTCAATGCTTGAAATCATAGTTATTGTCTGAGCAACGTGGTATCAATTCTTTTGACCCATTAATTTAAGCAATCAAATCCTTTACATGTAAGTTCACTGCATCCCAATTGTTAAATTGTGTAGATTTCACACAGGACTGAGACTATCTAATGGTTGAGATGAAATGAGCTTATATGTGCCAAACGTATACAAAACTTGTTCCTCCATAATTAATAAGAGTTGTTCAGTTAGACTTTAGAACTAGTGCATCTGGGTCAGCTGGCCCGCAGGAGCAGCGGCTAGGGGATGGTCACATCCCTCATGCACAATGATAGAAGTTGAAATTGGATTTTATTTCCCTCTCTTGAAAATTGACATGAAAATTTTCCAACCCTTTATTTTTCTTCACTTCTTCTCCAAACCAAACAAGCAACTGCAATCTTGTTTCCAAACTGTTGATTGGCCATCAAATGGGTCCCCGAAAACCGAGAAGTGCCCTAGCATGTGGGTTCTTTCGAGTGTCCAACTTGAAGAAACCCCACAAACACACACCCGTGTTTTCTTATAAAAGAGTAATTGTCATCATCAAGAGGCAATTTCCCTACATGTGAGTGCTTGTGCTTGTCCGGTAGATCTCCCACATTTCCAGTGGCCACAGGAGCATTTCATGTCTCTTTCTTTGTGGTCTCCAACAGCAAATCCTGCCCCTCTAGACTCAAACTCATAAAGCCTAAGTTGCACCATCAATTCGGATTTAGATCTTCTCCACCAACGATTTTCTCTATTATTATTATTATTTTTCTTGAAGTAGGGCAAAGTATTTTCTTGAAATAATAATCAGAGCATGACCATTTACTCCACAAAACTTATATGATAAATTAAGAATATCTACCCTTCTTAATTAGCAGAGGATAAATTCAATCATTGTGCAATATATAAACATGATATGATAATATGTAGGCCTTATCTTCCCAAAAAGCAAATAAGTAGTTACATGTTACGATCTCAAAAGAGAGTTAATTCAGTCAATTAATTGATAGGATCCAAGTTCATAAAGAGCACTGTCTATAATATTAGTAGTTTGTTCAATTTTGTAAGGTACTTCAAGAACTAAGTCTACAATTGTTGAGATAAAATTGCCACCTTGAATCAATATGTCATTCCATTCATTAGTTGCTTGTGGAAGTACGTATTATATAATTGGCAAGTCGACATTGTTGCATTATCCTAATCTGATGTTTTTCTTTATCCCTCTTTGGAGTAAATTTTGATTGGTGGAAGCAAAGCATGGGCATCACCCACACTTATTTGTAACGAAGTTTGCATGTGGAAAATGTTGACATTTATAACCCATTAATCAAACTCTTGGTTGAAGGATGGCATAAGATAGTCCTCTCTCCTATTGTTATTTAGTTAAAAAAATCACTAATAATCTAAAAAAATTGTCAAATTCGTGCAGAGGGTGTAATTTCTCGCATCAAGAAACAGAATTTCATATTGAATAATTATTTAGTCAACAAAACGTCTTGAAATTGACATGTGGGACTGAAAATTTGAAAGATGAAGATTTCAACCAGACCTTGAGTAATGATATTTGTCAACACAAATATTACACTCAAACTAACAGGTCACTCTTGCCAGCCCCAACAGACACATTAACACCAACTAACCAAATTCGGAATCTAAGGGATTTTATTTACTAAACTTATGCAAGTTGAAAAAATTGATTAAATAAATTAAAAGTTGGAGGACTTGATTCAAAAACATTTGTAAATAGAATGTCACCTCTAAGATAAATGCACACTTGGGTTGAGTGTAAATTTTGTGGCTTCTAGCCACAAGGGAGCTTGGCTTACCAGTTTCAGCCAAGCCATGTGGATCAAATAATTTATTACAAGATTCACATGTATCTCAATAGTTTTCTTAATGAGTTTGGTCAGCCGCACGTCTATATATGTGCCCATATAATGCGAATACATCCAAAAAAATTTGCTATAATAATATACACTTTTTTTCAGCTATCATATCATATCCTCAATAGGATTGGCTCCACGCCCTGATTGTGCACAGGGTCAATGATTTCCCACATGGGGCCTTGTCTGTTTCTCCCGTCATCATATGAACTAATGTAATGGAAAAAAAGGACATAAAACATTAATAAATAAATTAGCAAAAGGAAAAAGAAAAAAGAAAAAGAAAAATTGGAGTTGTCATCATAAGTTAAAACCCTCACATGGCTGCCCACATGCATCCACTTGAACTCTTGACTCTCATTTAAGGACCTTCCTCTGTACTCATCTAACTACCTCTCCCCCACCTTCATATCTTTTCTTGCTTGCAATCAATCATTTGTCATTTTGCCGACTGAGAATGTGTCGTGTTCATGGGAATGAGGAACGCTCTAGATATTTATAGCCGGGCCAAATTGAATAGGGGGAGCTCACCCTAACCATTCTAGGGATTGGATCGAGTGATTTGGCGTTTCATTTGGATACGACAAAATCTGTTTTTGAACTGTGGCATTCTACATTTAGAGTGATTTCAGAGGTGATGGGCACCCATGTGCATGAAGTCTTATGTGATGCACGTGAGTGGAGTGCTTCACATGCATCTATTGAGATTAGTCGAGTCGAAATATTTGGATATCTCATATCAAAAAAAAAAAAAAAATGAAAGCTCCCTCACGTTAATCGTCTATGTCCACTTTGCCTCCTATAGGATATGAACATCATGCTGAGATGAAAAAAAATGATAAATGAAATTAGAAATAGAGATTGTCCTTAACCTAAGAAATCATTAGAATCATGCCTACTCAAGCATGACCAGAAATACTAGTTTAGGTAGAATGGGTAGTTGAAACTGGAATCGAGCGTAAAGTGATGCCTCAATGGACATTGGGGCCTGTCCCATTAACCATGTCAATTGAACCTTGACTTTAAAATCATGACTTACCCACTCAAAAACCCTAAAGATCACAAAATGCAGATTGCCAAACATAAGGTTATACTAACAATTCATCTATTATTAAGTCAGATTGGATCCTTGTAACGATAACTACAACATATAGATATTGACTCTCAGTTTTGAAAAGCGATATCAATAAAGGTAGACCCCTAGTCAGAATTCGATTATCTTGGCAAATCCAATTAGTCTAACATGTTGTCATTCAAATATATTTTGCTTACATTTGTTTCATGAAAAATGAAAGATTTGGAAAATAGTTTTTCATGATCAATTGCTTGTATTACTTAAAATAATTAGTTGATAAACATGTTTTCATTATTAACAATAATTTATGTCTAAAATTTCATTTTTTTTTAAACGATACAAGTGATCATTTTTATTTTTTTAGAATTATTTATTTTTTGCAAAATAAATGCACCTCTATTTGAGAAGGTAGTTAAACAAGTATTGATTAATAACTTCTATTTTACATTGGAAGAATCATCACCCATCTTCTCTAGATTTGACTACTTTTTGCTTGAATCTTAACTCCGATCCATGTGCTACCATATCGGTCTATACCTAAACACATTGAATGGGCATTCCAATATGTCTCTTTTCCAAATCGGCCGTCCATCAATTTCTTATATTTTTTTTTGGCCAATCCCCTTTGGCCCCCATTGGGACAGCGGTATATGGATTCCACTTTTGTGATTCTGTGGACCGGTTTGGAAGTGAATTCTCTAGTGCTTGAACTTTATGTTATTAAATTGGCTCAATCATTTGAAACTCAACCACCCATTTCGACTTCCAACTCCCACCATATTGAATCTTCTTGGAAGGGTGATTTTTGGCCTTGGCCCATAAAAACCTAAGTGCGAAATAATTTGCTACATACATATTTGGTACAGTTAAATATAAAGTAGAAAAGAAAATTGGAAAATTTTTTGTATAAAATGCAGAGATGGGAATATAGAATTTCTTTGCATTTATAAAGTAATATATATCAATCAATATATATAAAGTCAAATGGGAATATCTATGTAATCTTGAAAGATACAGAAACTCAATATAAATACTCTAATTATTTATAATATAGGAATATATCCTAATTATCTCTAACAGGTACTATATTTATATATTATGATTGAATATGGAGTTGCTTTGGATAATTATCTATTCAAGGGCCTTTGGAGAAAAGAGTTGAATGCACTGCCAAAATAAAAAAACGAGAAGGAGAGAAGAGAGATCAGAGAATCTGATATACCAAAAGATGAGGTGGTGTGTATTCATAATATGATTATGACGTAGTACAATTAAGAGGCAAGTAAGAGCATTGCATGTGAGGTTTAGAGGATTTTACAGTTGTGAAATCTTATGAGATAGCTCTAACAAATATTACATGAAATACTCATGAAAACATTTGGAGAATTCCTAGAAGTATAGGTCCGATCTATATATGAAAGATATAGAAAAAATTCTGCAATGGGTCAGTATCTCTGTGATTTTCTCCATGCAAAACCAATCTATACTTGCCTATCATGTGTGCGCATGAATGCATAAGCCCTTCACATGAGAATTTTTTTTTTTTTTTTTTTGTTGGTCCTACTCTACTCCCACTCTAACACATTGAGATTTTTGTCCTGCCTCCTTGAAAGACGTGTAAGTCAAAATCTACTCTTGAAACTAATAAATGTCCCCACTCCAACCCTCTTGAGAAGCTAAGAATTCGAACCCCCACCTCCCCCTTCTCATGTAAGAAGGGTGGCTACTAGGACAAACCCACTTAGTCAACCCATTTAGTACACCAATCTTGGTATCTCTTGCATTAATCATCTGCTCATTAGGCTCAACTACAATTTAAATGGTGATCACTGCATCCAATATATTGTCCCTGATAAAGATAAGGGTACTTTTACAAGCTCTTGAGGAAGTGTCTTTGGTTCCTAACACTTGATAATTGGTTAGATAGACGATGATGAGGCATGAGGTGAAACCGCCTAACAATTTATTGTCCGACAGGTTTTATAGTTACCAAACATTTATATAAGCAGGTCTTCCATAAACAAAACAAGAAAAGGAAATTGAAGGCAGATAGGACAAATAACCAAAGCACGAACCTATGGCCTGACCAGGAGCCTAAAAAACTCATCGGCACATGCGATATGTAGGGAAGCTGGAACACGCCATTCTAGGAAAGTTTGGCCTTTAGTGAGGCCCTAGCGGATCAAAAGTTGTAGTTTTTGAAGTCATGTTCAATTCAGCCATTCAAAATGCAGATTCGGTATGCAAAGAAAAAGTTGGTATTGGAGAGAATGGACAAGACAATGGATAAGTTGGAGGACCCACCATGTGGTATTGTCCAATGGTTGATCCACATGAGATAGATGCCCTGAAAAATCAAGCTCTTATAAGTTTGTGAACACCATGGACTTGGCTTTGCCCATTTATGGACTTGTTAAGTGGGCAACATGTGGGTTGTTCTTTTGATATGTGATTAATCGTTGTTGCTAATCAACAAAAGCAGAAAGAGAACTTTTGTAGATGCCCATTTTTTTTCCAATTTGCAATCAAACCAATTTATGCCTCAATTTAATTTGATGTATCTTTTATGGAATATTGCTACCTAATTTCCTCTCAAATTTACCAAAGTGATCAATTCTTATGCCCAACATAGTGAGTCCTTTGGTTTTGTCTCATTTATTAGACATAATTATCCCAAAATTGTATTATCTAGAATGAAGTGTATTCTTAGTGGATAAGTTTTGCTAAATTAGATTAATCGTATCATTCTTTTCATCTTAGTTAGATAAATGCAATTGAGTTAAATAAACTAATTCCTTAAATTTAAATTTGAGATATTTTTCGTTTATCCTTTTTGGAAGTATAACCCTAACAAGAGATGGAGCTTGTGGACTATAAATCAATATCGATTATTGTTAACTCCGGCTTTAATAGGAAAAAAAATCAAAAATATAATATTTTTAGGGGAAAATTCTAAAAAAGGGCTACGAATGCTCTTAGTTTCTCAGATAATAGCCTAAAGTTGACATTGTTTCAAATAAAAACCTCAACTGTCATCACTTTTCAAATAAAGGCCTAAAATGGATATTGTTTCAAATAAAGGTCTAAAGTAATTATGTCTGTTTCAAATAAGAGCCTCACTTTTCCAACGATTAAGGGCATTTTTGTCATTTATTATTATCATTTTTTTTTTTTTTTTGGTTCATCTTCTTCTTCAACCGGCCACCGGTGAAGCCCATAGAGCTTGGCGCCCATTTGCAAGCTCTATGGATGGCCCCTCGCAGATGGCCTTTCACGAGCTTGGCAAGGTGAACCTCACCAAATTTGGCAAGGTCCAACTCGCCCGCAGTCGGTGAGGTCGATCCTCATAGATGGCTGTGAGGGCCAACCTCCTTAGGGCGAGCGATGGCCTCGCTTGTCCCTCACCAGCCATAGGTAAGGTTTCCCTTGCTGGATCGAGCGAGGGCCACCGTCGCCTAGCCCTCTATGGGCATTGCTGATGGCCAGCCGACCATCGACGATGATGAAGAAGATGAACAAAAGAAAAAAGGAAAGGAAAAGAAAAGAAAAGTGGCAAATGACAAAAATGCCCTTGACCGATTGGAAAATTTAACCGGCTGATGACCAACAATGTCATGCCCTTATTTGAAACAATTATAGTCACTTTAGGCCCTTATTTGAAACAAAATCAACTTCAAGTCTTTATTTGAGAAACTAAGAGCACTTGGGGCCATTTTTTGAAATTTTCCTTATTTTTAGGGTGGGTTATTAAAATCAAGTTCACTTTTTCAAGGTCTAGTGCTCATGCCCCTAAATTATAAAAATAAAAAAAGGAAAGGAGGCAAAACGGAAATTCCTAATAAACTTGGTATCAATTTGAAAAGTTGAACATGTGGATATTCCCCTCATGTGGCGTCCCTAGATGCGGGCTGAGCCCAGTTGCATAGTGCCATAGAAAAATACGAAATGAAGGCCCAAATATGTTGCAGAAATTGGCCTTTACTTTGCGAGAATTACAAACATCATTTAAGGCTTCATTTGTTCCATGTAAAATGAATAACTGAAAAAGCATGTTCCTTTATCTATTTGTTAAATAATATATTTTAGCTATTTAACAATAAACATTATTAGTGACATTAACGACAAATTGAGATGCTTACCCACATGAAATTCTTTTGCCCCTCAGATCAAGCAGAAGTTTGATGCATGGGATGGGAGAAAGGTTGACTCGGTCAAATCCTCTTCTTCTTTTTTTTGTAAGCTTTAGACCACGAATATATCTATAACTTACATTTATATTATATTTATATAAAATTAAATTAAAGCTAATGCAAGTGAGCTTGTCTAACCTTTGTTGGGAAAAATAATATCAAAATTTTATAACATTCCCACATCGCCTTTCAAAGGAATTTTCCATGAGATATTTTTGGGCTTGATCTTACGGGAGATTCTTCCCATTATCTCCCCATCAGTTCTTTCCATAACGACAGGCAGCATTTATAAGCTCTGTAAAGGCCATTAATCGTGTGATCAAGGGAGACATTAAACTCCTCGAGGGAAAATGTCGACCCATTTCTTTATTTGACTTTCAGGTTCTCCTTGGATCGTTAGACCACAACCTCGTCCTTCATGGGTTTCTCAGATTGAGGTTGAGAAGATGATGAATGAGTACCTCACTTGGATTACACATGCATGCAGTTCGACTTCAGCACGAGGTCGTTCGATGTGTCCAGCAACTTTCAGTCGATAGAGAACGAAAGGGAACAACATTGAATCACTAATTCGCGCATGATGAAGAGTTCACGCAGTTGACGGCAAGCTTGCAGGTAGATAGCTTCAAGTTTCGAATCCCGTTTTTGATTCATAATGTTGCTGCTGATTGATGGGGCCTATGTTTACACAGATTCTTCGTCTCATTGTAGAGAACAATGCACTGTTATGCTTTCGCTGCTGCCTGAAGGTTAAAAGCATTCAAATTGAGTTGATCCCTTCCCATTTCTTCATTCCTTATAAGCATTAAGCTTGTGCTAAATCCCAGATTTTCTCATTGACTCCAATCACATTTGAAGAAATTATAGCGCACGCATGTCCAAGAAATTCAACGTAGCACTCCACATATTTAGAGAATCAATGGTGGGTAGTGAGAAATGAGAAGGGTTATTAGGAGAAATGAAATGGAAAAGGATGAACACCGATGCCTCACTTTATATTCAAATTCACTCTGGCTTTGAATCTGATGTGACTATGGATGACTGAAATCAAGAGAGATATTTACCACTCTCAGACCACTCAATCCGGTCGGCAACATTAATTCATAGAGTTCAACTCTGTTTGAAGTCTAAGCCATGGTTTTCCAGGAGCTAAAAACTTCTGTTTCCACTTTTTCCACAGATACAAATGGTTTCCACCTTCTCTCTTTTCCCAAAAAAAAAGAGATTGATATATTACCTCTTCTATCTGTTGAACATACATTTGAGGACTCAGCAGTTAAAAGCATATGCACAGAGACAATATCATGGTGCAATCTGACAAATTGATTGCAAACCAAATTGTTCCAAAATCTGAAAAATTTCCTATTATAAAAGATTATGCACCATGTACAGCGTGCTCTGCAAGTTGAAAATCTGAAAGCTGCATCAATGTAGCATATGCAAATGTGTAGGGGAAAAGAGTCACGCTTTCTTATTGGATGAGGTGAACTCACCGAGTATTTCACTTCAAGCACCTGCTGAGGAGTTGAATATATGACGGTTTAGGCCCAATAGAACCTTCCAATCCACTAACTACAGTCAGAAAAAGTCGCTGCATTTGGAGGAAGAGTGGCTTCACAACTACAGATTGGAATGAGTTCTGGTCAACTTGCCCTTGACTTCAGATAGTTGTGATTCTCTCTCTCTCTCTCTCTCTCTCTCTCTCTCTCTCTCTCTCTCTCTCTCTCTCTCTCTCTCTCTGTGCATATTCTACAGTAAGGTGAATGATCCAACAGGGGCTGTGCTGAAACTAGGAAAACTTAATGGCAAAAAGCACTCAGTTGGACTTCATCTCAATATCTTCATCCTCGCTCAAGGTGGTGTCAAAATCATCCGGTGGAAGGAGGCCAAGGAGAGGCAAGGGCAACAATGAGCTGAGATTGCACAGCACTATCAAGAAGGCCAAATTGTCAAACCTGTCCTTGGTGATACCAAAAAGCTGTGTCAGTCCAGCACCAATAAGCCCACCTAACACGCTCCCCGCATTGGATATGGACATGAGAGTAGCAAAAAGTGTAGCTTCCATTCCCTCCGGACATAGTCTTGCCGCCAGGACAAGGACAGGCATGAAAGAAGCCTACAACATAAATATGAGGGGTTAAATAATCTCTCCAATCTCTATATAACAAAGCAAACCCGAAAGGAACCTTCAACCTCAAACTTCTTCCTAAAAATTCCACAATATACCCATGCATTCTAAGGAAACAAACAATGATTATGTATCATGAAACAATGGACAATATAGTAATTTAAGATGTAAACATTATTATCGTGTTATCTGAGAAATCTCTTTTATATAGATTCTAAATTTGAGTAATCTTTCTTATACAACAATTTAAATTTATTTCTGAAATAACTCAAAACAACTTTTCCCTCACCGCTAGCGCAGAGACTATGAGTGCAATGGGAGCATCCGTTGGCAAAAGGACCCCCAATTTTTCCCTTGATACATCTATTCAATTAGCTATTCCTGTAATAGGATCCCCTTTTAGTAGAGCTAGGGAAAGAAATCATTATCTATTAATAATCTTGTCATTTCTCCCCCCACTTCTGCCTAATAGTAATCCCTTTTCCTGTTTTCCATGTTTAAAGTGTGTGCCCTCTTATCTAGTAACTCAGTAGGATAAATCACTAGTTCGTTAAGTCAGCAGTCAGCAACAGAGGATGAGGATAATGCACTGGTGTGAAAGCAATAAAATTAACACATGTTCCTTCATTGTAGCATGATAGCTGATGCTGTCACATGGATGTCTCACAATGGGAGATTTATACTAGGAGGTTGTACATTAATCTAACATAGAAAACAAAGCTCAGAAGCAGCACAAGATACGAGTGGCAACAGTATTTGTACTCCATTTTAGGACATTTTAGGCTCAAAAATCTAGTTACGCCACAAATGTGTACAAATAAGTGATCTTACAACCCAAGTCTTCTATTGGAGGCACTTTTAATGTTGAAATGACATAACATGAATTTGAGAGATACGTCACAATGCTACATATTGGCCCTAGATATCTCAAGAAATGTATTTGGTCCTATAATTCAACAAATTTTATGATAAAAATTTGAAAAAATAATGAATGAATTCAAATTTTCAATGAAAAGACAATATCCCAGAACTGCAAATTCTCTGACCAGCGTCATGATAATTTCTTATGTTTATGTCCAAGTACTTTCATATAAAACATTATAGTAATTATACTATATCATATTCCCCATTTTAGAGCAATAGACCAGCACCAAGGACAACATATGTGATTGACACCTGTATTTCTAGTCTGACTGACCTAGCATGCAAGTATTTATATGTTAGGTGCACTGGGTTGTGCGGAAATGGTGCATAATTATGATACACCAGCATAATTAAAAATGTTAGAAACTAATTACCTGGCCCAGAACGGTCAATATTAAGGAGTCTCCAATTGCAAACCATTCATCGCTTATACCAAATTGACGGTTTAATCCTGTCACAAGGAAAACCTAACGAAGAAAGAAAGCAAGTAATGTAACAAGCCTGGGAATCAAGGCAGTTTAATCTTAACTAAAAACAAGCATGACACCTACCTGTGTCATCCCCAGCACTGATCCCAATAACGTTGTTGCAATAAAGATCTTCCGTAGTGGAACCTTTTTCAGAAATCCATTATAGAGTCCGACACCTAGAAGTGATGCAATGGAAGTAACAAGTTTGACCCGTCCAAGAAACTCCGGAGTGAAACCAAGTTTGTTTGTGCTGGATTCCCAAAAATGTCATCAAAATTGCCATCATGTAAGGAGATGAGAAACCCCCATTGTCTAGAAAGAAATGTTGGAATCAAAAAGACCAATCACTCCTGAACTTACGTGAAGTAAAACATAGCAGAATCTGATTGTGGTGTAGCCTGCCAAAGAAAGACGAATAATGTGGGGAGAAGTACATTGGGTTGCTTCACTGCACCCCAGAGCTTTATAATATCCTCTTTTGACTTTTCCAGAAAGCCAGCGTTGCCAAGAGGAAGATTCTGTTTCAGTCCTCTTACTGAACCAACCACTGGCTGCTCTCTAACAAGAACAGCTACCGCAGATGTCATCAGAGGTAGCAGGGCTGTAAGACCAAATACAAACCTGAGAAACAAGATTGACATGGGAAAATTCAGTTTTTTAGATCTTGAACAGGTTGCTTAAACAACCAGAACAAAGATTCAGTATTAATTTGCCAACAAATGAAAAATTCATTATAGGCACCTTACTCCATATGCATCCACAAGGGACCCACTAAAATAAGAGCTCACAATTCCACCAAAAGCTGAGGATCCCCAGCATAAGGACTGAAGGGATCCAGACATGCTTTGTGATTCACCACGGGCCCTCTCCACCACCATGGAATCCACAACCTACAGCATACTTCAATATTTGGCATGATTTGTAGTATCCAGAGGAAACAACGCTGACAAATATTCCACTTAAAGCTAAGTATCTCTATAAAATAAGATTCGATTGTGAACATTCAGGTGGAAAACCCAAATATTAAGAGTGACAAGAAAGTGGAAACAACTCTGACAGGTCAGGCTATGAGAAAGCTGATCGAGACATCACCTTTTTTTACGAACAAGCAGGTTCAATTTAAGCCTGGTTTACTTGCTCATTTCCATTACAACTCAACTCCATTATACTTTCGCATGCAAAAGGGGTTGTTAAGTACATGCTGCTAATGTAAATTGTCTAATTTCAATGCGGTGTAATTTCCCTTTGTGCAAGTAGCTGAGAAAAGGGATTCTCGAATTAGCCGTGTAGCCCTTTCATGCTCAGAAAAAGGAGAATATATGAAGGCATTCTGCGACCAATCACTAGATTCTCATAAAATCATGTGAATTTCAACCACCAATTTCTGGAGGTACCCAGTTTCCAGAGTCCTAGGTTTCACTGGCATTAAATCATTCCTTTGCTAATTTGTCATTTTCAGCTGTCATAGAAAATCATAGGCATCTATACAGAATGTTAAAGCAACATTTTGAAGGCCAAAAATAAAGTCATATCTATGGAAGTACAGAATTAAAGGTGGATACATACAACATCAGAGAAGGCAACAGAGAGAGATCCAAGCAGTATGCAAAATGCTGCACTGTATTTGCTATCAACAAGGGTGGCCATTAAACTCCATGAAAGTGCTCCCAGAAGCCCTGATAAAACCAAGTATGATCTTCTCCGGTAACCAAAAAGTGGGACAGAGTCACTGCAAGAACAATTTAGTTTGTGAATAATTTCCCTAAAAATAAAATAGATGCAATTCTTATGAGAAACAAATGTGGTCCATTAAAATGAGATTAAAAGAGAAAATGCACCTGATAAACCCATACAGAGGTTTTACAAGCCATGGTAATGCAGAAAAACCAGATATCACAGCTGTCTAGTCAACCGCAAACAAAGTGTTAGTCCTCATAAGTATCAAAGCAAATGGAAGCTGATCAGCTGCTTAAAAAGATGTTCCTTGCTATTAAGATGCATAAACCAGAATTATATGTTTGCTAATGATTTGACCGAGTCAAGACTAACAGAAGCCATAACAGACAAGAAAATCTTCCTAAGTCTTAAGGAAAGTACAGAGGTACAGACTATCAGAGGAAACTCACAAGTTTCTATCTTCATACTGCTGGAACATACAAATTGAAGGTTCTCAAAGGAGATCTAAATTTTCATTAAGAATCCTAAAAAAGCAATGACATACCTCTGCAGGATCTAGACGCAAATCATCTTTCAAATAAAAACTGACAGCTAATCTTGAAAGGCCCAAGACACCTTGAACAAAATAAACCATAGCAACTGCAATATTGTCTGGGGACAAGTCGACCCCAAAAAACCTTATTGAGCTCGTATAGCTTTTTTTCTTGCGAAGAACATTTTTACTGGAAGTGCTTGTTTCTTTGTCATTGTTTGCTGTCAATGTATCCCCATTTCCTGCCCCTGGATTATCAACAGAAACAGATAAGGAAAAAAGGCATCAGAGTAGTAGTGGCATTAGGGAAGCAGCATCGCATTTATGGATAATGTTTGAGAAAAGATGCAAACAGCTAAATTAAGTTCCCAAGTAGAAAATCTGACAGCTGCAAAACAAATAACAAAGAAAAAAGCCACTTTGGGTCAGTGATCTTCACAGAGAAATCCACTTCCAGCATTAGTTGTGAAGCTGCATTGCTTTACAAGTACACACTTTTTTCATGTTCAAAAAGATTGAGCAGTTGACATGATGCACTTACATTTATTCCACACAACCAAGAAGCAGCACATATTTGGCCATAAAATTGATATTTCAGCATGTTTTACTTCACTCAAACAGTATTTTACAATGCTCAAATAACACTCTCATCTCTACTTGTGCAGCTTCAACTAGACTAGACAGGTGACAGATCAGCTCAACTTGATTCAGAGATGAACACAAGCACGATCAGCCAAGAGCACCAATCTACCGCAGGATGAATTGAATTATACCCATCACCACTTAACCAGTTAAAACTCCCAACAACTACACCGCAACTGTCACGTCAAGCAGACTCACAAGCCCTTCAGACCAACACAAACCCAAATAAGCAAAATCCATAATTGGGTACCGAACAAACATCCTGAATTCAAGCATCATCCTCGACCTACGCTCAATCGCACACCATAAATTCCTCCAGGAGAAAACAAATGCGTCCATGGTTGGGGTAAATTGGCGAAAACAATCATTGGGTAAGAAAAGACCGGCACAATAACAGTTACCCATAGAATTCGGCAACCAGTCATGATCCTCGTCCCACCGGCGAGGGGCTGCCGGCATCTGGACTGCGGTGGACATGTCGTTACACGGGGGCGGTTCCGGCGGGTTCTTCCGGCGAGCTCGTCTCCGGTACCGAGCAACGAGGGTCGACGACCTCCTGCGAATGCGGGACGAGATGAGGAGAGCAGGGGAGTGGGAGATGGACGAGAAAGGTGGGATCTTTAGGGAGGGCAGTTCGGAGAAGGAGAGGGTCGCTAGGAATAGGATTGCCATTAAAATAGAGAAAAGGTTTCAACTTTAATTTCTTCGAAAATTCTGATGGCTTTCTGTTTTATTTTATTTTGTTGTCTCCCAGTTTCGTGGGTTTAGGGCAGTTGGAATGACTGAATTGCCCTCCTCCTCTTATGTTGTTATGTACAGATCTTACTACAAAATGAATTTGTACCACTACAGTAACTTTTTCGGAATGTACAATTGATTGTCATGGCCGAAAAGTCACTCTTGGATACTCTTCGCGAAGAAAACCCGCTTTGTACGTAGAAGTTATTTCAATCCAAAATAGGAATTCTCATCTATAAAACCTATATAAATTAGAAAATTTACTTTGATCGGAATTTCTTTTGAGCTCAAACTCATAGGTATATTTTCAACACTAATTCATGTTATAATCCATGCCAACCCAATCAAAGAATAAAACAAAATGTATAATTTATCTTTTTTATTGATTCTTGTTTTAATTATGTGTCCTAACCGTCCACAAACATGAAAAGATAACTCAAGGCTACCTCACCCTTTATCATTGTTTTTCTCATCTATGTAAATGCCCAAAACTAGTTTCATCCTTAGCATGACATTAGAAGGCTACATCTGATGTCTTATTCAGATCTTAGGATCCCTCCCATGTAAAACACTTAGAGGGTACTATAAGGTACAGGGTAGGAAAAAGATTCCGTATCAATCGAGGCATATAGGCACCAAAACTGTAAAATATGTTGAAATTATTTAATAAAACATAACTTTCGGTTTTCTCTTTATAATTTTTCGCTTGTTCAATTGAAAATCCACTTTAGGGCAAGATGGTATGGGGTAACTTGAAACTTGTGAAATAGATAGATTTTAAGCCGGTTCAAAGGTTCTATATGATAAGTTGTAAATTTCAAAAACTTAAAATTAATACCTCCATAGTAGATTAAGATAGGAGGTCTATAAGTTAAGAGTTACTTACTAAAGGATGCCTTCTCTCCCTCCCTCGAAATACTCCAAATAATTCAATGTGAGATTCTCAAAACTAACTCGTGACTATTGGCACCTCTTCCAAGAAATTGCCACTCATTGGAATTGATTGAATTCAAATATAATAAGAAGATTTGTCTCCGTTGTCTAATTGTTTTCTTCAAGTAATGATTCAGACTTTGTCTTTCCTTCTCTAACTTGATGCAAAAAGGTTCATCTTTTTCCATGGACATGCCTTCACATGAATTTCCACGACACAGCTACCGAAGTTCCAAGGTTAACATTTGGGGGTGAAATGTGCTAAATAAGATTAATAATACAAGGGTGTTGATTATGGAGGTCTACATTGAAAGTCAATCTAAGAAATTTTCTTACCTTTAGTAACAGCAGCTACTTTAAAGATTAGAAAATAGGGTTTAAAACAGAGGTTCTCGAGTTGGCGAATCTAACAGCCAAATTCGAATAAGGCCTGCAGATTATAATCCATTTATATATGGCTTCCTCATCCAAGTTCACAGCCCATCTTTTTCCTATTATATTCCCACATAATCTCAGACCAACGGCTCTACTGGTTCCACATTTTCTTTTTCTTTATTGTAAAGGAGAGGTGGAGAGCAGCAGTCAAGGAGACAATGCTTTATTGCTTGATTTATTACAGAAAAACTCAACATTTGTGACCGTGTATTTTGATATAGAATTGCGAGAAGGTTGTCATCCAGGACCAAGCGAGGGTTGTGATGCCCTCTCCTGGATTAGGTGAGGATCGCTGAGCTCTGCTTGTGGCAATGAAAGTTAGAAGAAGAAAAAAGAAAAAAGAAAAAATAATTAAAAATTCATAAAAATTAAAAATTATCTACGTCAACGTTAACTGTGCCACATAAGATAATTAGCATTGGCGAGATCGTCACATTAGCGATTTCTTGTTAAAATCGGCCAAAACGACTAAATTAGCTAATTGTCAAAAAGTTTTTTTATTAAATTGATATAATTGAAAGTTTAAGACTACATTGGCCAAATTGAAATGTTTAGGACTGAAGTAGTATAATTACAATAGGTTTATGACTTTTTTTGATAATTTTCTCTCATTTGTAAGATTTGGAATAGGAAGTACCTCGATGTATCTTGTTTGTAGATTTTTGGTTGCTTTTGTGTGAGTATAAATATAATTTATTTGTCTAATTACTCTTATACTTGTTCATTTCACGTGACAAAAAATTTTTTGCCCGGGGTTGCTTGATTTTCTAGTCACAGATTTTCTATTTGTTCCCATTTTCATGTCACAGGCCGTATAGCAATCTTCAGGAAACTTGAAGAGTCCAAAACAATGATTCTGATTCTTATGAATTTTGTATTAATGATCGCAACTGGCAAAAACTGGGAATTAAAAGAATCTAGGGCCTAATTATTATTTTTGAGTGGGTAATATGCTTTTTAGTTTATCTTTCAAATATTTCTACTACTTTTTTGCCGAAACTTAGATGTTAGAGTTGCTAACACTTTTTTGCCGAAACTTAGATGTTAGAGTTGCTAACACTTCCAAGTATACTATTGGAATTGGTATTATTTGAAGGAAGCAACTCTCAACTAATTAGACTCTACTCGTTTTACTGAAAATTTAAGGTACGAATAATAATCATTTTGCTTCATAAATTAATTTCTAGCCAAAAATTATTTATATTTCTTGAATGAGTTTTCAAGTAAAAATACTGTTTGATAATGATATCAAATTTCTATTCTTGGAATAGAAGTTTATTTGATAACGATACGAAATTTCTCCCTCCCAAGTGGCGGCGAGAAGCGGTGGATGAACAGTGGTCATCAATAGGCAAATGGTGATGGGTGGGCAATCGGTTAATAGCGAGAATAAGCAATGAGAATAATTTTTATTTTTCACTTTTATTCCATAAATAGAAAAGTAAAAAAAAATTAATTTTGATTTCTATTCCAAATTTATTTCTTAAGTAAAAATTTATATAAGAAACGGAAAAATGAAATTACGTTATCAAATAGATTTCTATTCTAAATTTATTTTGAGGAACAGAAAAATAGAGAAATAGAATAAAATGGGTATCATACACACTCTTAATATTTTCAATTGATTTCTTAGGATTAATTTTTGAGTAAATGATAATTTTTTTCCTGGCATTTGGTTGAAATTTAAAAATAAACTGAAAATTATTTAATGCCGTTTGGATAGAAAATTAGATATCATTTTCAAATATGGGCAGCGAAAGTGGTTTTGGGCCAAATATTTCTGCACTTTTCTGGTCCTTTTCTCCTTCTTACCACTCTCTTTCTCCCTTTTCTCTGCCGGGCACCATGAAAAGCTCAACAACGTTCATTCACAGTGCAGCCATGGTGGTCACAGAATACAAAGTCAAATGGTGTTGATCAGGTGGCGGGAAAGCTCGAGAAGCCTTCCGACCCAAGTTTCTTGATTACTTGGCCATTTGATTGGTGAAATTTCCCCCGCCCTGGTTTCTTCTTCTTCTTCTTTTTTTCCCTGAATTTTTGCTGGTTGTGAACGGTGGCGGTGGTGGTCGCCATGGAATCTGTGGTGGTGCTTGTTGCTGCGGTTGGGAGTGGTTGTGAAGAAGGAAGGTTCAATGGGGTTGGCGATTTGGTTCCTTTTGGTGATCGATGGTGGCGGTGGATGACGATGGAGGGTAAATGGAAGCGTGGCATTCGCGCATGTTTCCAGAGAAGAGGAGAGAGAAGATGATGAAACTGGCGTGCGATGGCGAGAAGGGTAAGCAGCAATTTCTCGATTTTATGATCTGAAATCATTCTCTTCAGGTTTGAGCATGGCTTTTCCTCTCAATGAAAGTCATTTTCCGAGACTAACTAAGTTTCTAGCATCCAACACTAGAAAGAAAGAATGAATGAATGAAGATATTCACATAAGGATGGAAGAGGTGGGATGTGAAAAGCGAACCAACAAACCCAATTGGCTTCCTGGATTTCATTGAAGTTTCCTTCCCACATACGGATTGAACACGACTTTCCTGTTCATTAGTGGGATGATCACAGAGTTATTTTCAGTTGATTATATGTTATTCATTGGTATTTTCTAACTCGTTTGCTGATTCCAGAGTAAAATATACCAAGTTGCTTAATGAAGTAGTTGGTGTGCCTGACTTGTAGATGTTTAGTGCAAAGAACGTGCATTTGTTTTCCTTAATGAACAAGCAAAGGTAGCTGACTCTGCTGACTTGTAGATGCATAACAAAAACTCTTTTCAAATAATATATCTGGGGAGAATTTCTAAACTTTACGAGAGGAGCACTTTTGGGCGCAAAGTATTTTATCTCGATTCCTCTAACCGTTGATATGTATCCTTGGAAGTCTTGGCCTCTGTTTAATGTTTTTGGGAGGTGAAGGTCTTGCTCGCCATCACTTTGCCTCACCATAACCCTTGCTATTATATACAGTGACTCATTCGCCCATTTTCTCTCTCTGTTAGCTCATTGTCACTTTGCTTCACCATAACCTATGTTGTTTTCTACAGTTGACGGATTCACCCATGGCCATTGGGGAGATCATTTTGAGTGCCTTCCTTCAGGTCCTGTTCGAGAAGCTGGCTTCTCTGGGACTGGACTATGTGCAAAGGGAAGGAGCAACTTCCTTCTCTGGAATCAGCATCAATCTGCTCAATAAATGGGAGTGGATGCTGGACACAATCAATGCAGTGCTGGATGATGCAGAGGACAAGCAACTGAGCGGTAAAGGTCTAGTGAAGCTATGGCTGGACGATGTGAGAACTTTGCCTATGACATGGAAGACTTGCTTGATGAGTTAGTGATCGAAGTCGCTTAGGCCAGGTCGGAGGCAGAATCTAGCACATGCGGAGGTGGGGTGAAGTTCTATTTCTTTAGCCAATATAAAACTTCCAGATCTAACTAATTTGAGCTCGCTTGTCTCTAAAACCGAGGTTCAGAAGATCGATGGCAGGTTGGAAGATATTGTTACCAGGAAGGCTTATCTAAGCTTGACAGACAGTGCTGTGGGCATAACTAACTTCACCAACAAAAGGCCCCATAGCACTTGCCTGCTGGAGACTCGGTTTTTTGGCATGGAGAAGGAAGAAGTGGATAAACTCAAATTATTGACTGGTGAAGCTGAAAATTCTGATGCCATGCTGAGCATGGTCCCCATGGTTGGGATGGGCAGTGTTGGAAAGACGGCCTTGGCTCAGTGGCTTTATAATGATGCCAATGTGAGCAGCTGCTTCGAGAGAAGAGCATGGGTTTGTGTTTTGGATGTTTTTATGTTCTCAACATAACAAAGACCATTTTGCGGTCGATCACCAAGTTGTTGTGCGAGGACAAAGATCTCAACTGGCCTCAAGTTAAGTTGATTATTGGGGAAGTTTCTTGTAATTTTAGATGGTGTCTGGAATGAGAAGTACGGAGAATGGAGTGCCGTCTTAAAGCCATTTGAAGCAGTGGCTAAGGGAAGCAAGATCATCATCACTACTCGCAATCATTCGGTTATTTAACAGGAGCTTCGCCTTATCCTTTGAAAGAGTTGTCCATTGATAATTGTACGAGTTTATTAGCCTTTCATGCTCTTGGAGCAACAAATTTTGAGAGGCACATTGATCTTGAAACCATAGACAAGAAAATAGCAGAAAAATATAAAGGTTCACCTTTGGCTGTGAAGGTATTAAGTGGTCTCCTACGTAATAAAGGGAATCCCGATGAATGGGAAGCTATCTCAAATAATAGAATGTGGGATCTTCCGACTGGAAAAAATGATGAGGTTCTCCCAGTTTTGAAATTGAGCTATATACATCTTCCTTCTTATTTGAAGAGATGTTTTGCTTATGCGGTATTTCCCAAGGATTATGAAATTGAGAGGGATAAGCTGGTACTCTTATGGATGGCAGAGGGCTTTTTGGATGGACAAAAAGGAAAGGAGAATAACTTGAGATTAGGACGGAATTACTTTGATGAGTTAGTATCTACATCATTTCTGCAACAATCAAGTGTCATTGCATCTAAGTTCTCAATGCATGATCTTTTGAATGATCTAGCAAAGTCAATTGCGGGCGGGACATGCTTTAGCTCAGGGGAGTCTCAACTAGCAAGAAATGAAGACGATGCATCTCTTGTGAAAGTTCGTTTTGCATCATTCATCTTGTTGTGGTCTTTTACATCAAAATGCTTGAGAGCATATCACCGAATGAAGGTACTAAGAAGTTTAATGTTATTCCATATTGGATCTAGTGAAGGCAGCAAATTCCACATTTCCAACAAGGTGTTGTATGACTTGCTAACTGAATTAAAGTACATGAGGGTGCTCTCATTATGTCATTGTGACATCATAGAGGTACTGAATTGTGTTTGTGATTTAAAACATCTTTGACATCTCAATTTCTCATACAAAGACATCAAAAGACTACCTGATTCAATTGTCGCCTTATGCAAATTACAAGCTTTGATCTTAAGAGGTTGTCAAAAGCTTTCTATGTTGCCTCTAGGCATCACAAAATTGGTGAGCTTATAGTTTCTTGACATTAGAGATACAGAGTCTAAATGAGATGCCTTTGGGTATTGGTAATTTGAAAATGTTATTGTCTTGTCCAATTTTGTGTAGGAACAGAGAAGGGTTACAGTTAAAGGAGTTGAAGAACTTGTCCCATCTTCAAGGAGAATTAGTTATATCAGAATTGCAAATAGTGGAAGAAGCTAGAGGTGCTGTTGATGCTAATTTGTTTGGAAAACAAGGCCTTAGCAACATGTCTTGCATTGGAGTGAAGATTTTGGAAATTTGCAGAAAGATAAGCGCGAAGCACGGGTGCTTCACTCTTTGCGACCTCACACTGATCTTGAAAATCTCACTATCTCATCTTATGGTGGTGCAATATTCCCATCATGATTAGATGGTCCATCCTATTCTAAGCTAGTGTCATTGTGCTTACAGGGCTGTCCTAATGTTATATTGCTGCCCCCACTTGGACAACTACCTTCACTTAAGAAATTATCTCTTAATTGTCTATATGCAGTAAGAATGATAGGCTCTGAATTTTACAGAGTTAAAAGGCCTTTCTCATCCTTAACAACTTTTAAGTTTGAAGAGATGTTGACATGGTTTGATTCGTGCATCTACAGTGAGTTGTCTGGGGTTGGGGTAAGTTTCTGGTTTTGAAGGCATCAAATTTGATTTTGCTTCCTCATTTTGATGCTTAATATAAACTGATTTTCCTTGTGGAGATTGACCTTTGGGTGGGTATTCACGTTGGGTTGGATGGGCTCAGTTTCATTGGAAAATAGAGTGAAGGACAAAATACTCACAGTGCTACCTCTTGCTATATTGATGACATATGCTGAACTCTGCTTGATGCCCAGACAAATTGTGAATGAAAATGCACTGTGCTTTGCATGAGAATTACGGAGAATCATAGTGTTCCACATTGATCTTCCTCTGCATTTTCAGCATTTGCTGTATGTTCTCTTACCCACATGTTTTCTTGTTCTTATCTCATTCACTCTGCTGGTTTTGCAGATACCATTATGATCTGTATTGGCAAAATCTCTTGGAAATTTCATTTGCCAACACTGTTGAGGTAGGGCTAATGCTGTCAATGTTTTGTGTCATTTATTGCAATTTAACCAAAAAAGAAGAAGCAAGTAAATATGTTTGGTGCACTGATATGTTCTAAATTTTACTCTATCAAAGATGATCTATATAAACACATCCTTTTTCAAAATCTAAAAGTGATTAGTTTTGTGGAAGCTGTGATGTGATTGTGAAGAAAGGGGGTGCAGTTTTCTTTTTCATGGTTTTCTTTAGAATCAATAACCTTCTTTTTTTATGATGATTCTTTGTAGTATTAAGCAATCGATCTGGGAGAAAATTCTGAGGCAGGTCATGACTCCAAGCTTTCAATACAACTCCTCTTCATGACAGCATTGATATTCCATAAATCGCTTCTGCTTGGGTCTAGATCTCTGGTGGGTTAGGAACTATTTCTTGTGGCTTGCTAGAAATTTCTAGCCAATATACTTATGCTTGTTTGGTCGAAATTTTAATGATATGCTGCCTGCCTTTGGGTTTGCATTGTCAGCAGTGACCTATGGGTTTGAATTTGTGTTTACTTCATCGTGGAATATGATCTCGCTGTACATTGTGTCATTTTCTATGAATATACCTTATGTGGCATTTTCCTGTGGGGAGTTCCAGAACAAAAGGTTCAAGCTCACTTGGGTTCCTTTGGTGTAAGTGGAAATCCTGCACTTGGACCAATATATATCTCATCTAGTACATCTCCCCCTCTCTGCTACTGTTGCATATGTAAATTTTTTGTTGAAGCAATTTTCATATGACATTGTGAAACTCTAGTAGAGGTTAGTCAAATTGTAATCTGAATTCTAGTTCACTGTGTATGACTCTTAAGGCTTTTGGATGTTATTGCACATAGAACATGGTGCTTTGACCATATAAATAGGTAGTCAGAAAACCAGAGTTGCATTTGTGTTTACTTCATCGCGGAATATGATCTCGCTGTACATTGTCATTGTCTATGAATATACCTTATGTGGCATTTTCCTGCAGGGAGTTTCAGAACAAAAGGTTCAAGCTCACTTGGGGTTCCTTTGGTGTAAGTGGAGATCCTGCACTTGGACCAATATATATCTCATCTGGTACATCTCCCTCTCTTTGCTACTGTTGCATATGTAAATTTTTTGTTGAAGCAATTTTCATATGACATTGTGAAGCTCTAGTAGAGGTTAGTCAAATTGTAATCTAAATTCTAGTTCACTGTGTATGACTCTTAAAGCTTTTGGATGTAATTGCACATAGAACATGGTGCTTTGACCATATAAATAGGTAGTCAGAAAACCAGAGTTGCATTTGCCAAGATAATTCAAGAAACCTCACAAAGTTTTGCTTGATGAGCCATCCAATCATCTGGTTAGTTTATTCATTTTTTTCCACCTTATGACTTCGATTACCTTTTCAGTTAGTTTCTTATCGTTCTTGCACTAATTGACCTTGTCAGAATCTGGTCTTACATTGAAAATACAAGAGAACCAATCAGCGATTATGGCTACAGAGAGCCTCTGTCATCACATATCTAACTGATAATGGAAGAAAAGCCAATGTAATTGTTCCAACTTGGTAAATATTCGGAATAGAACAGTAATGCTAGCCTGATCAGTTTTTCCATTTAGAGTAGTCTATAATACCAAAGAGTTCCAATATCTGTGCCTATAGGCAGTATTGGGCTCTGCACATAGTTAATGTGGACCTCTTTTTGTTATAATTGTGGACTTTCAGTTCTTCTTTAATGACCACTGACTACTAAAGAATTATTTATTGAATTGTTAATTTCTTGTCCAAGGATGAGTGAAAGTGATTCTGCTTTTTTGCCTATCCACTGCTGTAGGATTTGGATGCGGTTGAGGCACTCATTCAAGGCCTGGTCTTGTTTCAAGGAGCAATTCTGATGGCGAGATTGATTTTCTTGTGAAAATACTTCAATTTGACCAACTATGGATCATCTTCACAGCCAATGGCACTCTTTCAACCTTGATTTGCAGGTTAGTCATGATGAGCATCTAATAGCTAGAAGCTTGGATGAGGTCTGGGTGGTTTCACAAGGCAAGGTGGTGACTTTCCATGGGAATCTCCAGGACAATAGGAAGGTACTCCAGTTTTTGTTGAATGAGGTGAATCTAGTTATTGCCATTAACTGAGAGTGGCTCACTAGATTCACATTATTACCTTACAAAAGAAAATGAGGCTTAGCAATAGAGAGAAAGTGAAAAAGGATGAAGAGAGGATTGCTGCTGATATACAGGATGGACTCATAGGTACACTGGCCCTCGTTTCTCATATATACTTGATAAGTGCTTGTGGAAGGATGAGTCTTGAGTTTTGACATTGAGCATGCAGTATCATTTGCAATAGCTTAAGAACTGAGTTGGGATTGCAGTCCTGGTATAATTGATGATTCTTTGCACATTTTGTTCTAGCAATAGGTTCATTTGTTGTGCCCCTGGAAGTTTGATACTCTATGGCTGCGGAAATCAGCTTTCCCATGCACGATAAAATGATCTAATAATTTGCGAAAAAGAACCATTTCATTTTGTAAGACAGTCTATTTTGTGAGAAAAAGCTGTATCAATATATTTTCCCCATTTTCATTTTTACTGGAAGTGCTCGTTTCTTCGTCGGTGTCTGCTGTCTAAGTATCCCCATTTCTTGCACCTGGATTATTCCTGGAAACAGACGAGGGAAAACAGGTTAGAGCAATACTGGCAAAATAGGGAAGCAGCATCAAGTTTTTGGATGCACGTCATAGAAAAGACTGAATCAAAGCTAAATCATGCTCCTGAGTAGAATCTACATCTGCCAAAACAAGAAAAAAAAAAACAAAAAACCACTTCAGGTCAACGCTAACGAACGAGTCCACGTCAGCGTGAGTTATGAAGCTGCATCAATTGACAAGTCAGACACTCTTTTCATGCTCGAAAAGATTGAGCATTTGAGATGATGAGCTTACATAGCAATTGAGTTTATTCCACACAACCAAGAAACAGCACATACTCGACCATAAAGTTGATATTTCAGCAGGTTTTTACTTCACTCGGACAGTGTTTTACAATGCTCGAAGAACATTCTCATCTCTGCTGGTGCAACTTCAACTAGATTAGGCAGGTGACAGATCAGCTCAGATTAAATCAGAGATGAGCACAAGCAAAGATAATCAACCAAAAGCACCAATATCCGACAAAGTGAAGTGAAGTATAACCATCACCACTTAACCAGTTAAGCTAGCTGCAACTACATTGCCACTGTCACATCAACCAAACTCACAAGTCCTTCAGAGCAACCCAAACCCAAATAACCTAACCCATCTGGTTACCAAACTCCTAAATTTAAGTATAATTCTTGACCCATGCTTAATCAAATACCACAAATTCCCCAAAAAATAAACAAATGTTTCACCAGAGAGCAAAAGGCTATTAGAATTATTCACAATTGGGGTAAATTGGTGAAAATAACCATCCTAAATTTTGTGGTTTTCTTCCTTTAAAGTTTTTTGCTTCTTTTTCAAAGATACTTACCTCTTTATAGAGATCTTGAATAGTCAATTGGCGCCTCTATCATTCTTTTGTCATTGTAAAAATTCTTGCGAGTGTACGGTTACGGTTTTGAATTTTGAGAGCAATCTCTTAACTTTTCTTTTAAATTCTTCTTGAATTATCAGCAAACTTATTTTATCCACTGTATTTAAAATAAAATCATCCTCCAACGTTATTACACTTGTTCTTTGACTACCTAATCCACATGTACAATTATCCTTTATAATTACATTCTTTAATTTTTTTTCATCTTCCATCTAATTCACACTCGTATTGCTCCTTTGTTTCTTATGATGACAATGAGTTTCTCCAATCAACCGTAGTACTTGATGATTAATATCTTTGTCTATCAATTGATTTATGTCTCTTTGAATTTGCAATTTGACTAGCATGACACTTTCCATTGCATGTATAACGGACTACTTCTTTCTTTTATTTGTGAATTTCCATACATTTCTTCATTCTTATATGGTATAAGCAATTGGGATGAATGTCTAGAGCATAACAAGTCTATCTAAATTCAGTAAATAATATACAAAAAACATCAAAGATGAGTTATATCACTTCAATAAAAGTTTTATACATACTAGAAATACTCACAATCAACAATACCGAAGCACATGTTAATAGTTGAGCTTATTGGTCAATTTAATGCTCAATATCAAATTATGGCCATGCTTAACACTCCTAGATGAGGCCTAGCATGATTCCCTTTTAACATAGGTCTCCTATTATTAGTTGGTGTCTCAATCCATACAGGGTTTCCTGAGAATAGTGTGAATGTTCACAATCCTTTAGTGGGTTTAGATTGTAGCTACACCAGCATAAAACCATCAAAACAATTCTCTAACCAGTCAAAAAATTTCAGAATTCATTTCATAAATGAGTTTTACAAATCAACATATGTATCCTTTCACAGTTCCTCCATTAAGAAGGATATATTTCACATAGCTTTTCTCAAATCATTTCACAAATAATCAACTCCCAAACTATGTCAAGAGATACTTTGCTATGCCATCTCAACTACTAAAAGGATGGTCAATGTTCTATCCAACTTCATACAACAAATATGTTCCAAACAATATGCGATACATCTTTCATAACTTATAACATGTCTAATTTATGTTATTATGAAGACATGAGTTTGAAAAATCATATAAGAAACAAGTAACATTCACTGGAAAATGCGAACCAAACTATGAAAGTTACCTCAAATGAAGGAACGCAAAATCCAATAAATTAAGTGAGAAAGGGATATGAAAATCAAGTAGATAAGCACCATGACTAATACTCAACTAAATTAAGCTTATTTGGTAACACATAACTCTGATGCACCAACATTAAGCTCCCCCAAAGAAGACAACTACTGTTGTCCATTGTATTGCGGCAGCTCATGTGTGGAATTTTTGAAAAAAAAACTCTATCGGCATGTGTTTCAAGTAGGTCCAAAGTCATTGGAAAAATAACTCAACATGTTTAAAAGGAAAACTCACATTCAACCCAAAAGAGATCTATAAACGAGCGAAAAGTAGCGCCAAACATAATAGTTCGAATATGGTTCCGACAATGATAAACTTTAAAATTTCATCCCAACCAAACTGTAATCCTAAATTGACTTCCATAAAATCCCATAGTTTCATGACACACCAAAATTTCATTACTACATGATTTCATAGCTCAGCAACCTCTATAATCAATGTAGCAACCTAAAACCCGAATGGAATTGAAATTACAGCTTAATCTAGAAAAATTTCTTCAATTAGGTGAATTAAGTCTTTGAATTCTTATCAAGCGCTTCTCGTACGACATTAATTCAACGCATTAAGATGTCCCCAGCGAACTTGAAAAGAACTCTCTCTCTCTCTCTCTAGCGAGTGGTTCACTTCTATTTTCCAGTTTTCCTGATTCTTCTCTCTCTCTTAACTATTCCTTTTGTCTCTGATAAGCCAACTACAACAATTATAACTAAGCTGAAGGAAGTTAGTGTGCTGGGCTTCAAAGATGCAGCTTCAAGGGCGTTATAAATGAGAATCGGGTCTCCTGAGCCTAAGTCCCATGTTTTTTTTGGTAAAAAAACAAATACCCATTCGTTATGGTACCAACTATTGGCAAAGTCTTAGACACAAGTTGGAAGAAAATTGTTGAATGAACCCAGAGCATGTGAGCCCAGCTCACATTCACTATTGAATGATTTGAGCTCCACGTCGAACCCTACTTTTCATGGTGCACATGAGAAATTGAAAATTCAAGAATTCATTCATTCCATTGTGAATATACCTATAGATTAAGTTAGGTTAGTCACTAGGTAATCAAAAGTAATTGGTTATGATGGTTAGGCCGGCTTGTAGCGACTACTATGACGGCAGCAGAGGGCTCGGATTGAGTTGTCTTGCGGAGGTGCTCACAACAACAGCATGCCAATGGCCGTGGGATGGGTGCTCTCTATGGTGCCCCATTCCTGATTTTTTCTTTCTTTTTGAATTTTTTGCTGTTCTTTTCTTGTTCGCTTTTATTTTTGCCCTTTTCTTTTATCAAACTTAAACTTGTAAACATAAATGGAAACCTAGATATAATTCTAATAGACAAGTACAATAAAGACTAACGAATGAAAAATCCCAATATGATTAAACATGAAGTTAGTTAAACGAAAATTATAGTGTTATTAATTTTATATGTAACATGTGGAAATTCTAGTGACAATGGAAAATGAGACATTCACAAAGTGATGGACGAGAGCTGTGAAAAGTGAAGGAACAAAGCCAATTTGGGTCCTACAAAGTCTTAGTTTTCCTTGAAATGATTAAAGTTTCTCTCCCACTATCACTTTTTTTTTTTCCTCAAAATCTTGGTCTTCGTGAAATTTTTTAAAGTTTCTCTCTCATTATCGCTTTTTTCCAAAAGTCTTGGTCTACTTGGAATTCACTAAAGTTTGTCTCCCATTGTCACTTTTCTATAAAATGCTCACTTTTTCCAAACATGAAACGCGTGGAAATTACCTACTTTTGCTTCTTTCCAGGCAAAAAAGGACATAATATACAGCATAGTCTTTGAGAATATTCTCTAGCCGTTGCGAAACAAGCACTTGCGGACAAAAAGAATTTTATATTGATTTCTTTAACTTTTGATGTGCATCTTTAAAAGTCTTGGTCTTTGTTTAATCTTTTTGGTAGGTGAAAGTCTTGGTCTTTCTGAACTTTATAGTTTTCTCTCTCCATTAGCGCATTATTACTTCGCTTCCCCGCGACCCCGTGTTATCATTCTTTTTCTCAAAATCTTGCTCATCATGAAATTTTTTAAAGTTTCTCTCCCTTCATCACTTTTTTCCCAAAGGCTTGGTCTACCTGGAATTGATCAAAGTTTCTCCCCCATTGTCACTTTTTCTTAGAGTGCTTCACTTTTTCCTGACATGTAATGCATCGAAATTATCTACTTTAGCTTCACCTTCAAGGCAAAAAAGCACATGATATCCGGCATAATCTTTGGGAATATTCTCAAGATATTGCGAAACAAGTACTTGTGGACAAAAATTATTTTATATTGATTTCTCTAACTTTTGATGTGCATCTTTGAAAGTCTTGGTCTTTGTTTAATCTTTTTGATAGGTGAAAGTCTTGGTCTTTCTGAAACTTGTAGTTTTCTCTCTCCATTAGCGCGTTATCACTTAGCTTCTCCACAACCCGTGTTTTTCTCTTTAGTGACTGATTCTCCCATGACAACTGGAGAGATCTTTTAGGGTTCTTTCTTGGCTTCCTCCTTATACTAATTTCTAGTATTGTTAATTTTAAGCAAGACATGGAAATTCTACTAGTAATGGAAAAACATACATTCACACAGGGATGGAAGAGAAGGGGTGTGAAAAGTGAAGCAACAAAGCCAATTTGCATCCTTCCAGTAAAGTCTTGGTATTCTTGAGATTTGAGTTTAGACTAAAGAGACCACGTTTTGATGCACATTGTGTCCTTGAGTTAGATAAATCAATTGTTCTCCTTTTTCCCCATATCAAGACTTTTGGCTGTCGTTTGAAAGAGAGGACCTTTTCTTTTGTCCATCCAAAAAATGGGTTAAGAGGTGATATTTCTTCACATGACCAACTTAGAGGGCATAAATATCTTCATAAAAGGTACATAAATTACAAATGCTTCGTTGGTTCTTTCTTTTTTTAGTATAGGCTTTTACGTGGCAACTATAGTGCTAACAATTTGCAGCAAAATGGGCAGCAATGATCGTTGAAGAGTACTGAAGTAGTTGTTGATGATAGTGAATCACTTGATAGTATAATCATGGTCCTCTGCACAAGAAAAGCTAGCCCAAAGCAACTTGCTTGACGGATTAGTAGGTGATTTTTTAATCGTTTACTATTTCTAGAGTAAAATTAAGCAACTTGCTTCACGGATTTGTTGGTGTACCTAACTCTTTTCTTTGTCTTGTCTAGCCCAAAGCACGTGTTTATGCTTTCCTCATCAAACAGTCAAAGTTAGTTGTATTTGATGACTTGCAGATGTCTAATAGAAAGTAAGACACATTATTAGGTGGGTTGTCAACACTTATTTCAGTCGGTGCAAAATCGGTTCCAGATTCTTTTTTCATTTTTTATTTTTAATTAAGCAAAATGAAAGTGAGCGCAATGATAAAAATAAAAGTTTCTTATTTGTTGATTGCAACAACAATCCATATAACATAAACACGTATAATAAAATAAGCAAAAAGAAGTTCAAAAAACGTAGCATAAATTTAAATTACAGAACTTCAGTCCTTAGTCATCCATGAAAATTGCTCCACATCCTAACCACCTGAAATCAAAAGAAACATCAATTATAATTAATCACTTAATAATAGTTGGCTCCATATAGTTAATAATCCATGAAAAATGTGTATGAGTCGCACACACACTTTGCTACTTTCATTTTGACTCTCACCGGATATCTGGTTAGAAGAGAGAGAGAGAGGGATTCGAACGGATCTTTTTCCTTATAGACACATCCCGATCAAGTGGCTGCAGAAAAGGGAAGGTATATGGTTCTGGATTACCCGGGAAATGCAGGGGACCCATGAAGCTTGTTTCTATCTTTTAACAAAAAAAAAAAAAAAAAAACGAAGAAAAAATCTATTCCTAGTCTCTTTTCTTGTTTTGTCCTTGTGCACGAGATGCTGATGATGTGGGAGGAAAAATTATCGATTGATTGATAAACCGAAATACAAATGCTTAAGTTATGCTAGCTTAATGTGTTTTATTTTCATAATCCTGATTGCAAGACTCAAAAAGGGGTGAGAATTAACTCTTAGTTCTCATTCCCTCGATAGGGTTTCCAGTTCTCAGTATGATTTCCTCCAGAATTGAGAACCGAATAGGGAACCTCCAGTTCCTAAAAAAATGGAACCTAGAATCGGACCGTGATGCATTAGAACTAGACCGATTCCTCAGTTCTCAATTTTATCTTGAAACGATGCTCACTCCTGATACGAACTTGCACCATCATTCCTATGTAAAGAGAGGCGAAATGTGGGCAACAAGTAGGCAATTATAGCCATGTTTGGGAAGGATCATTCGACCATCCCACACCACCTAAAATTAAGGAATCTCGAGTTACTAAAATAAGTAGAAATAGTTCAAAAATAACCATTTGATAGATTAAACTTGTTGATACCTAAATTTTTCCTAAGGTCATTTTCATATCTTTATTAAATACGGAATTGGCTTTCCTCTAAAAAAAGGTTTATTGCAATTCAGTGGAGAGAGAGAGAACGGAAGGTTTGGACAATCTTTTTTCCTTAGAGTCATCCCCATCAAGTGGGAGAGAAAGAGAGAGAGAGAACGGAAGGTAAGAGAGAGAGAGGGAGAGAGAACGGAAGGTTTGAACGGATCTTTTTTCCTTATAGACACATTCCCAACAAGTGGCTGAAAAAAAGGGAAGGTACAGGCTCTGGATTACCCAGGAAGTGCAGGGGACCCTATGAAGCTTGTTTCTTTCTTTTAACAAAACCACCAAAAAAAAAAGTATCTATTCCTACTCTCGTTTTTGTTTTGTCCTTGCACACGATATCCCGATGATGTGGGAGGAAAATAATCAATTGATTGATAAATCAAAATACAAATGCTTAGGTTATGCTAGCTTAATGTTTTTTTTACTTTCATAATCCTAATTGCAAGATTCAAAAAGGAGCGAGAATTAACTCTTGGTTCCGATTCTGATTCAGTTCTTGGTTCTTGTGGGAATGGAACCGAATCGAGAACATCAATTGGACCGTAGTATATTAAAACTGAACTGGTTCTCCAATTCTCAATTCTTTCATGGAATTATGCTCAACCCAAATATAAATCTACACTGTCATTCCTCTACTAAGAGAGGTGAAATGTGGGCAATAGGTAGGCGCTTACAGCCATGTTCAGGAAGGACCATCTCACATGTTCTAAAATTAATGAATCTCAAGTTACCCAAATAAGTATAAATGGCTCAAAAATAACCATTTGATAGATTGAACTTGTTTATACCTAAGTTATGCCCAAAGGTCGTTTTTATATATTTTTGAGAAAAAAGGAATTGGTTTTCCTCCAAAAAATAGTTTATTGCAATTAGAGCATTTTATAAGCATATACCAGAATTTTGACGAATAGGATTAGGTTCCTCCGAATTTATTCCCCAAAAGAAAAAAGAAAAAAAAAAGAAAAGAAAAAGAAAAATGAGAACCTAGAAAAAAACAACCACGGCAGAGTCCATCTTGGTTCTCCTGCTCGCTTCCTTAAAGCCACACCGCCTCACTTTTTCTTCAGCCACCATCAGCCAGCATCGAACTCTCGCCCACAGACTCTACTTTCATTCAGTTCACTCCTTGCATGCTCGTTGATAGTCGCCAATCACCACATCTTTGATCTGCCCATTTCCCTACAAACCTATTCATCGTTGCAAGCGGTGGCCACGCATTGCCGTAGCCGAATTCACTGGCATACACCGTGAACCGCTGAAGCTGGCGCTCGTCCCCCTGCTCAACAGTGTTCTCCTCCTGCTCGTCCAAATCTAGAGCTCTTGCTTGCTGGATTGCCGTCGTTGATCTGATTCCGTTCACCGGTCAGCTCCAGGTAGTCATCTCGGAAAAGACATCTACCTGCTCGCTCTGTTTTTCCCCCATACTGATGCTGCCAGAATTTCGCTACCCAAAGCATCTGATGGGCATTTATCACACGAGAGCAACTTTATTAATGGCGGCAGAAGCAATATTATGAGCAATAATATTTTGGTTCTTAAATCGTTTTCATGCCTATCTATAATCCCCATTTCAAGCTTGATAACAAAAATTGGGGGAAGTTGATGTCAAATACTTGCTCTCCAGATTAAAGTTGCGGGTCGATTGCATATTTCATGGTGATTTGATGAATAACTTTTATGTTGGTATTCATGAAATTGCATATCGCTAGGTCACTCTCAATCATGTCTTCACTTTAAATTCATGTTCACATTGCGTAAAATTTACTTGTGTCACATTTTATAAAAGTCATCCATGGCATGCTTTAAACATTGGTTGCATTCTAGATTTGTAATGAAGAGGCATGTTTAATAAAACCACATGAAGATTAATTAGGCATTCTACATTTAGGAAATTGCATATTGAATATTTACAAATTTAGGGAAAGTTATATTTACATAGTTGGGCATATTCAGGATTTTTCATTCCATATTAAGATATAATTTCATTATATTCATATCAGAAAAATTATAATTTTCATGGAAAAGCATTATCATGCAGATCTAGACCATTTGGATTACTTAATTATTAAATATTTTTTGCAAGCAACTTTTGTAAATCACACGTTATAAATTGGAAAATGTTGGAAAATCATGTCTTGCATGTTAGCAATTTTAGATTGCATCTTCATTAAAAAAAACAAAAAAAAGGAATGCAAAGGGGAACTTTTCGCACGTCACCAAGAGTATTGCTGCCCCATTCCTGCATTTTTTTTGTTCTTTAGCAAAATTTGCTGATTTTCTTTTTTAGTTTTTCTTCTTGAAAACTGAGGCACCAATGCCAATTTGCGTCTTGTAAAGTCTTATCTTCCCGGATTTTATTGAACTTTCCTTCCCATTATCTCTTTTTCACTTTTGCTTCACTTTCTAGACCAAAAAGTACATGATGTCTAGTAAAGTCTTGGTCTTCCAAAGTTAATGATATATTACGTGAATATATTAAGATATATGATCGTTGAAACTACAAATATATGGGGGTAATCTCTAAATATTACGAAACAAGCACTTGTGGACAGAAAGTGTCCTTGAAAGTCTTGATCTTTGTTTAATCTCTCTTGTACATGAAAGTCTTGGTCTTTCCGGACTTCATAGTTTTTCTCTCTCCATTAATTTGTTACTGCTTTGCTTCACCATAAGACCTATGATGTTCTCTACAGTGACCGATTCACCAATGGACATTGGAGGGATCGTTTTGGGTTCCTTGTTGGGTTCCGTCTTTCAGATCCTCTTCGACAAATTGACTTCTCTGGCGTTGGGCTATACGGAACAAGAAGGAATGAGCACCACCCTCATCATCGATTGGAAGAAGAAGCTGGTCATATTAAATGCAATTATGGTTGATGCTGAGGATAGGGAACTAAGTGGTGACCATCCAGTGAAGCTATGGCTGGAAAATGTTAAGGACTTGGCCTATGACGTGGAAGACTTACTTGATGAGTTCGCAATCCAAGCCGCTCAGGATAAGTCAAAGGCAAAATCCAGCATAAGCAAAGGTAAGGTGAATTGGCATTTCTGCTGCTTTGGCGGGGGTAAATCCTCCGGATCGAATCCAAACCCGCGCTCGCTCACGTTTGAGGCCGAGGTCAAGAAGATCAATGATAGGTTGGAAGGCATTATGACCGAGAAGGATCATCTAAAATTGAGAGACAATGTTGTGCGTAGATATGACAACAGCAGCGAAAGGCTCCCCAGCACTTCTCTGTCGCAGCCTCGGTTTTTCGGGAGGGAGAAGGAAAAAGAGAAGATAGTCAAACTATTGACTAGTGAAGTTGAAAATGGTGATGCCACGCTGTGCATAGTCCCCATAGTTGGGATGGGTGGTGTTGGAAAGACGGCCTTGGCTCAATGGCTATATAATAATGCCGAAGTGAGTAGTTGCTTTGAGAGAAGGGCATGGGTTTGTGTTTCGGATGTTTTTAATGTTCTTAACATAACAAAATCTATCTTGCAATCAATCACCGAGTCGTCTTGCAAGGACAAAGATTTTAACTTGCTTCAAGTTAAGTTGAAGGACAATCTATCGGGGAAAAAGTTTCTTGTGGTTTTAGATGATGTTTGGAATGATAAGTACGATGACTGGGATATCCTCTTAAGGCCATTTGAAGTGGGGGCTAAGGGAAGCAAAATCATCGTCACAACTCGCAACCATTCGGTTGCTTCCGTAAAAGGTTTTTTGCCGTATCCTTTGGAGAGGTTGTCTGATGATTATTGTACAAGCTTATTAGCCTTTCATGCTCTTGGAACAACAAATTTTGAGAGCCACCCAATTTTTGAACCAATAGGCAAGAAAATAGTTGAAAGATGTAAAGGTATACCTTTGGTAGCGAAGATATTGGGCGGTGCCCTACGTAATAAAAGGAATCCTAGGGATTGGGAAGATACCTTAAATAAAATTCCAATATCAAATAATAATGAGATTCTCCCTATTTTGAAATTGAGCTATGTCCATCTTCCTTACTATTTGAAGAGATGTTTTTCTTATTGTGCGGTATTTCCCAAAGATTACGAAATTGAGAGGGATGAATTGGTACTCCTATGGATAATGCAGGGATTCTTAGATGGAGAAAAAGCAACGGGGAATAAGTTGACAGTAGGACAAAGTTACTTCGATGAGTTAGTATCAAGATCATTTCTTCAACAATCAAGTGTTGATGCATCTAAGTTTTCAATGCATGATCTTTTGAATGATCTAGCAAAGTCAATTGAGGATAGGACATGCTTTAATTCTGGAGAGTCTCTATTGGCAGTAAATGAAGATGATGCATCTCTTGAGAAAGCTCGTTATGCATCATTCATCTCGTCGCGGTTTGTCACATCAGAATGCTTGAGAGCATATCATAGAATGAAGGTATTAAGAAGTTTAATTCTAGTGAAGGAAGGGTCTTGGTGGAACACTTTCTTTATTTCCAACAAGGTGTTGCATGACTTGCTAACAAACTTGAAGTACTTGAGGGTGTTTTCGTTATGTCATTGTTACATCAAAGAGGTACCGGATTGTGTTGGTGATTTAAAACATCTTCGATATCTCAATTTCTCGTACACTGCCATCAAAAGGCTGCCCGAATCAATTGTCGGCTTGTCCATGTTACAAGCTTTGATCTTAAGAGGATGTCAAGAGCTTTCAAACTTGCCTCAAGGTATCACAAAGTTGGTCAACTTACAATTTCTTGATATTAGAGATACAAGTAGTTTAAAAGAGATGCCGTCAGGTATTGCTAATTTGAAGAATCTTATCATCATGTCAAAATTTGTGGTAGGACCAGAGCAAGGGCCACTGTTAAAAGAGTTACAGAACTTGTCACGTCTGCAAGGAGAATTATTCATATTAGAATTGCAAAAGGTGCAAGAATTTAGAGATGCTTTAAATGCTAATTTGTCGGGAAAGCAAGGCCTTAGAACCTTATATTTGCATTGGAGTGAAGACAATGGAAATTTGCAGAATGCTACGTGCAAAGCGCAAGTGCTTCACTCTCTACAACCTCACATTGATCTTGAAAATCTCACTATCTCGTATTTCGGTGGTGCAATTTTCCCATCATGGTTAGGTGATCCATATTCTAAGATGGTGTCATTGTGCTTGCAGGGTTGTCCTAATGCTACATCGCTGCCTCCACTTGGACAACTACCTTCACTTAGAGAATTATCTCTCGAAGGTCTACGTGCGGTAAGCATGATCGGCCCTGAATTTTATGGAAGGAAAAAGCCTTTTTCATCCTTAACCACTTTGAAGTTCAAAGAGATGTTAGCATGGAAGGATTGGTCTCCTTATGCCGGGGGCCAAGAAGAAGAAGAAATCCCATTCTCTTGTCTTCAGCATCTTGTTGTCCAAAGTTGTCCTTTGTTGGTGGGAACATTGCCTTTTCAACTTGATCATCTCATAAAGCTTGAAATCCATTCATGCCCGCATTTGAATAACTCAACCAGCAAGGTTTGTCTTCCATCTCTCCATGAGTTATACCTTAAGGATTGTAACAAGGAGATCTTAAAGAGTTTGGTCAAACTAACTTCTTTAACCATTCTCAAAATTGAAAACCTTGCTGAGCTTGCTTGCTTTGATCATGAGTTTATGGGCTGCTTGGTCAAGCTAAAGGAGTTTCATATAAGAAGATGTGACAAGCTAACATACCTGTGGCAAGATGAAAATGAAATGCTAAATCTTACTTGCCTCCACGAATTAGCCATCAAAGACTGTCCTCAATTCACATCTTTTGTTGCTGGAGAAGAAGAAATAGAGCTACCCTACAACCTTGAAACGATGGAATTATACAATTGCATGAGTTTGGAAAAACTTCCAAGCAAGATGCACACACTCAAAAATTTGATAATTCGGGATTGTCCAAAACTCATGGGAGTAACTATTTCCCAAGATGACCCCAAGAGTAATAACTTGACGTCTCAACTTGAATCTTTGCGGATAAGTGAATGTGATTCTTTGACATCCTTTCCATTTGCCAAGGGTAGACTTGCTACTTTGAAGACACTTGAGATTAGGATTTGCAAGGGACTGAAATCGCTGGAAGAGTTCATTGTAGAATCACTGAATTCTTTGGATATTTTATATTGTGAAAATTTGGTAGGCCTACCACGGTGTCTTCACACGCTCTCCCATCTCACTCATTTGAATATACAGGGCTGTCCAGCACTAGAGATAAAGGATTTCCCTCCCCTTCCCATCACCCTGTCGAGTCTTGCACTTCGCTACTGTCCGAAGATAAAGTCTATTGCCAGCTGTAACATTGCTGGCTGTAACAATCTCACTAAATTGATAATATGGGAGTGTCTGGCATTGGAGATAGAGGAGTTCCCTCCCCTTCCCGTCACCCTATCAGAACTTACACTTTGCAAGTGTCCGAAAATAAAGTCCCTACCAAATCAGTGGCATCAATCGACATCCCTCCAGGAGCTAATTATTTATAGTTGCCAAAATATCAAACGCTTCCCCGAATGCGGTTTGCCTCCCAATTTGCGATGCCTTACAATTTTAGAGTGCGAGAATTTGGAGCAGCCAGTGAGAGAATGGGGCTTACCCCTCCTCACTTCCCTCACGTCTCTAGATATTGATGGAAGGAGCATGGGAGGGGAGGGAGAGAAGGTGCGGTTTCCTTCAGAGGACGAGGATGAGGAGGATGCCTGGAGTCTTCTCTTCCCTTCCTCTCTAACCAAACTTGATATTTGGAATATGAGGCAGGTGGAAGGATTATCAAGAGGTCTTCGGAACCATCTCTCCTCTCTCCAATATTTATGGATTTTCGATTGCCCGAAGTTGAGGGACTTGCCAGAGGATGGCCTCCCTCCCTCCCTCCATCAATTGCAGATAATTGGATGCGAGATTCTGAAAGATCGATGCTCAGAACACACTGGTGACTGTTGGCCCTTCATCCAAGAGATCCCCGAAATCATCATTTGTTGATTCGTGCATCAACACTGCAGTGAGTTTTCTAGGGTTCGGGTAAGTTTTTTTTGGTTTCGAAGGCATCGATTTCAATTTTGCTCTCTCAGTTCTATCTATAATACAAATTGATGTTTCCCATGGAGATTATTCACATGGATTTTCCAAAAACTAGCCAATGAAGGTCAAAGACTGACATCTGTGTGGGAATTCTTGTCGGGTTGGTTCGGCTTTGTTCTGTCGGATAATAGAGTGTAGTACGAAATGCTCACAAGGCTGCCTCTCGCAATGTTGATGACATATCTTTGGCTCTGCTTGATGCCCAAACGAATTGTGAATGAAAATTGCACTGTCATGAAGAATCATAGCCTTGCACATAGTGATTCCTCTGCATTTTCAGCGTTTGTTGTATCTTCTCTTCCCAACATCTTTTTCTTGGGCCCTTAAGCTCATTCACTGTCATGATGATCCTTCGTAGTATTAAGCAGTTGATCTGGGATACAATTTTGGGGCAGCTCATGGCTCGAAGCTCTTAATACAAATCCTCATGACAGCATCGATATTCCATAAATCGCCTTTCCATTTGGGTTTTAATTTCTAGTGGGTTAGGAACGGTTATTGACAACTTGCTAGAAATTTTTAGCCAACATACTTATGCTTCTCTAGTTGAGATTGTAAAGATATGTTGCCCGCATTTGTGTTTGCATTGTCTGTAGTGACCTCTAGGGCAAATCTATTCAGTTCTTTGAAGTAATGGTTGTTTACATTTACTGTACTATGGAATATGATTTTTTTTCATACATTTATCTTAAAATACTTCTTGTGTGGCACTCTTCTTGCAACATTGAGTGAAGGACGAAATGTTCACAGTGCTGCTTCTCGCTAAATTGATGACATATGCTGAACTCTTCTGGATGCCCAAACAAATTATGAATGAAAATGCACCGTCACGAAGAATCGTAGTGTTCCACAATCATATTCCTCCGCGTTTTCAGCACGTGTTGTATGTTCTCTTCCCAACATCTTTTTCTTGTGCCCCAGCTCATTCACTATGGTTGTTTTGCAGATACCATTGCGCTCTGTATTGGCAAAATCTCTTGAAAGGATCACTTGGGAACCCTGTCGAGGTTGGGCTAGTGCTGCCAATGTTATGTGTCATTTTCTACAATTTACAACAAAGGAAGAAGCGTATAACTTTATTTAGTGCATTGATCTGTTCTAAATTTTCTTCTAATGATTATGATCTAAATAAGAATAATCTCTCTCAAATTCTAAAAACATGATTAGCTATGGGGAAGCTATAATATGATTGTGAAGAAAGGGCTGCAATTTTTCTTTTTTAAAGGTTTTCTTTGGAATCGAGAACCTTCTTTTTGTTGATGATGATCCTTTGTGGTATTAAGTGATCTATCTAGGGCGGCTTGTGGCTCCAAGCTTTTCCTCCCTCTCTACTACTTGTGCACATATAAAACTTTTTTGTTGAAGCAATTTTCTTAGGACATCGTGAAACTCTATTGGAGGTTAGTTAATTTCAATCTAAATTATGGTTCACTATGTACTTTCTACAAGACTTTTTGGATGTTATTACACATATAACATGGTACTTTGACCATATAAATAGGTGGTCAGAAAAAACAGAGTAGCATTTGCCAAAATTACTATCAAGAAACCTCACATAGTTTGCTTGAGGAGTGATCTAATCATTTGGTAATACAACTTGGATTGCTTTTTCAGTTAGCTTGTTATTATTCTTGCACTGATTGGACTTATCGGAATCTAGGCTTTCTATTGAAAATACAGTAAACCAATTAGTGATCATAGTTATGGGGAGCCTCTCGTCATCGTACATCTAATTTATAGTGGAACGTAAAACCAATCTAATTGTTCCAACTTGCAAATTATTAGGAACAATTATGCTAGCCTCGATTAGTGTCTTTGTGTTACAAGAATCTTAATACCAAGTTGTTCCAAAACCCATGCCTATAGGCATTATTTGGCTTTGTATACATTTAATGTGGACTTCTTTTGTTTATAAATGTGGACTGTAAGTTCTGCTTTAATGATCAGTGATTACTAAAGTGTTATCTTTTTAAATTGTTCATTTCTTGTCTAGTGATAGGTAGATGAGAAAGATTCTGTGTTTTTTACTATGCTCAACTGTAGGATTTGGATGCGGTTGAGGAACTCATTCAAGGTATGGTCTTGCTCCAAGGAGGAATTCTGATGGTGAGATCGAGTTCCTTGCCAACATACTTCAATTTGACCAAAAATGTATCATTTTCATAGCTAATAGCCCTCTTGTCATCTTGATTTGCAAGCAAGTCACAACAAGCATCTTCAAGCATGGACGAGTCCGGGTGGTTTCTCAAGGCAAGGTGGCACCTTTCCATGGGAATTTCTGGATTATAAGAAGAGATGCTTTGATCCTCATAGAATCAGGTGATTTTAGTTCTTGTCATCCGCAAGAAGTGGTTCAACAATATCACATTACCCTTACAAAATAGAAATTAAGGCTTGGCTATAGAGAGAAAGCAAAAAGGATGAAGAGAGGATGGCTGCCGATACACAAGACCTGCTCACAGTTACATTGGCCCTCGTTTGTCATTTAAACTTGATTAGGGCCCTGGAAGGATGAGTCTAAGTTTTGACTTTGTATATCCAGTATCATTTGCCAATAGCTGCAGAAGCAACTAAGCGTCTATTTACGAAGAGTTAGCTTTATGGAAACATTTGCCCCATCGTATATCCAATATCATTTGCATGAGATCACAAAGAATCATACCATTCCACCATCATATTCCTCTGCATTTTTAGCTTTTGCTATTTGCTCTCTTCCCAACGTTATTTTCTTGTGACCTTAGCTCATTCACTCTGCTGGTTTTGCAGATAATATTGTGATCTGTATTGGCAAAATCTTTTGGAAGGATCACTTGGAAATGCTTTTAAGGTAGCGCTAATGAGGTCAATGTTAAATGTCGTTTTCCTTCAGAGGACGAGAATGAGGAGGATGCCTGGAGTCTTCTCTTTCCTTCCTCTCTAACCTCTCTTCGGATTTACAATATGAGGCAGGTGGAAGGATTATCAAGAGGTCTTCGGGACCATCTCTCCTCTCTCCAATATTTAGGGATTTTCGATTGCTCGAAGTTGAGGGACTTGCCAGAGGATGGCCTCCCTCCCTCCCTCCACCGATTGCAGATAATTAGATGCAAGATTCTGAAAGATCGATGCTCAGAACACATTGACGACTATTGGCCCCTCATCCAAGAGATCCCTAACATCGACATTCGTTGATTCGTGCATCTACACTACTGTGAGTTCTCTAGGGTTCGGGTAAGTTTTTTTGGTTTTGTAGGCATCGATTTCGATTTTGCTCTCTCAGTTCAATGCGTAATACAAATTGATGCTTTCCCATGGAGATTATTTACATAGATTTTCCAAAAACCAGCCAGTAAAGGTCAAAGACTGACATCTATGTGGGGGTTCTCGTCGGGTTGGTTCGGCTCTGTTCCGTCGAACAATAGAGTGTAGGATGAAATGCTCACAGGGCTACCTCTCGCTATGTTGATGACGTTATCTTCAGCTCTCCTTGATGCCAAACGAATTGTTAATGAAAATGCACTGTCATGAAGAATCATAGCCTTGCACATAGTGATTCCTCTGCATTTTCTGCGTCTGTTGTATCTTCTCTTCCCGACATCTTTTTCTTAGGCCCTTAAGCTCATTCACTGTCATGATGATCCTTCGTAGTATTAAGCAGTTGATCTGGGATACAATTTTGGGGCGGCTCATGGCTCCAAGCTCTTAATACAACTCCTCATGACAGCATCGATATTCCATAAATCACCTTTCTGTTTGGGTCTTAATTTCTAGTGGGTTAGGAACGGTTACTGACAACTTGCTAGAAATTTTTAGCCAACATACTCATGCTTGTCTAGTTGAGATTGTAAAGATATGCTGCCCGCATTTGTGTCTGCATTGTCTGTAGCGACTTCTAGGGCAAATCTATTCAGTTCTTTGAAGTATCGATTGTTTACATTACTCTACTACGGAATATGATTTTTTTTCATACATTTATCTTAAAATACCTTCTTGTGTGGCAGCACTCTTCCTGCAATATTGAGCGAAGGATGAAATGTTCAGAGTGTTGCTTCTTGCTAAATTGATGACATATGTTGAACTCTTCTGGATGCCCAAACAAATTATTAATGAAAATGCACTGTCATGAAGAATCGTAGTGTTCCACAATCATATTCCTCCGCATTTTCAGCATGTGTCGTATGTTCTCTTCCCAACATCTTTTTCTTGTGCCCCAGCTCATTCAATGTGGTTGTTTTGCAGATACCATTGTGCTCTGTATTGGTAAAATCTCTTGGAAGGATCACTTGGGAACCCCATCGAGGTAGGGCTATAGTGCTGCCAATGTTATGTGTCATTTTTTGCAATTTACAAGAAAGGAAGAAGTGTTAAATTTTATTTGGCACATTGATCTGTTCTATATTTTCTTCTGGTTATAATGATCTAAATAAGAATAATATCTCTCAAAATCTGAAAACATGATTAGTTACATGGAAACTGTGATATGATTGTGAAGAAAGGGAATATAGTTTTTTTTATGGTTTTCTTTAGAATTGAGAACCTTCTTTTTAAGGAGGATGATCCTTCATAGTATTAAGTAGTCTCTCTGGGGCAGCTTGTGGCTCCAATCTTTTAATGCAAATCCAATTCATGGTAGGATCGGTATTCATAAACCACCTTCCATTTGGGTCTTTTTCTCTATTGGGTTGGGAACTATTACTTATAGCTTGCTAGAAATTTTTAGCCAATATACTAATGCTTATTTGGTTGAGATAGTGACGATATGCCGCTTGCCTCTATGTTTGCATTGTCAGCAGTGACCTCTAGGGGAAATTTGTTCAGTTCTTTAAAGTATCGGTTGTTTGCATTTAGTCCACTGCAAAGTATGATTTTGTCATACATCATGTCATTTTATCTGAAAATACCTTCTTATGTGGCATTCTTCTTGCAGGGAGTTCCAGAACAAAAGCTTTGACCTCACTTTGGTTCTTTTGGTCTAACTGGAAATCTTGCACTTCAACCAATGTATACCTTGTCTACAACATTTCCTCCCTCTCTGCTACTGGTGCACATATAAAACTTTTTTGTTGAAGCAATTTTCTTATGACATTGTGAAACTCTATGGGAGGTTAGTTAATTTCTAATCTGAATTGTGGTTCACTGTGTACTTTTTGCAAGACTTTTTGGATGTTATTGCACATATAACATGGTACTTTGACCATATAAATAGGTGGTCAGAAAAGGCAGAGTAGCATTTGCCAAAATTACTTTCAAGAAACCTCACATAGTTTGCTTGAGGAGTGATCTAATCATCTGGTAATACGACTTGGATTGCTTTTTCAATTAGCTTGTTATTGTTCTTGCACTAATTGAACTTATCAGAATCTAGTCTTTCTATTGACAATATGGTAAACCAATCAGTGATCATAGTTACGGGGAGCCTCTGTCATCGTACATATGATTTATAGTGGAACAGAAACCAATCTAATTGTTCCAACTTGTAAATTATTAGGAACAATTATGCTAGCCTGATTAGTGTCTTTGTATTATAGTAATCTTAATACCAAGTTGTTCCAAAATCTGTGCCTATAGGCATTATTTGGCTTTGTATACAGTTAATGTGGACTTCTTTTGTTTATAAATGTGGACTATAAGTTATGCTTTAATGATCAGTGATTACTAAAGTGTTATCTTTTTAAATTGTTCATTTCTTGTCTAGTGATAGGTAGATGAGTAAGATTCTGTGTTTTTTACTATCCCCAACTGTAGGATTTGGATGTGGTTGACTCATTCAAGGTTGGGTCTTATTCCAAGGAGGAATTCTGATGGTGAGATTGAGTTCCTTGCCAACATACTTCAATTTGACCAACAATGTATCATTTTCATAGCTAATAGCCCTCTTGTCATCTTGAATTGCAGGTAAGTCACGACAAGCATCTTCAAGTGTGGACGAGTTTGGGTGGTTTCTCAAGGCAAGGTGGCACCTTTCCATGGGAATTTCTGGGATTATAAGAAGAGATGCTTCAGTCCTCATAGAATCAGGTGATTTTAGTTCTTGTCATCCGCAAGAAGTGGTTCAACGATATCACATTACCCTTACAAAATAGAAATTAAGGCTTGGCTACAAAGAGAAAGCAAAAAAAAGGATGAAGAGAGGATGACTGCCAATACACAAGACCTTCTCACAGTTACATTGGCCCTCGTTTGTCATTTAAACTTGATTAGGGCCCTTGGAAGGATGAGTCTAAGTTTTGACTTCGTATATCCAGTATCATTTGCCAATAGCTGCAGAAGCAACTAAGTGTCCATTTTACGAAGAGTTAGCTTTATGGAAACATTTGCCCCATCGTATATCCAATATCATTTGCATGAGATCATAAAGAATCATAGCAATCCACAATCATATTCCTCTGCATTTTTAGCTTTTGCTATATGCTCTCTTCCCAACATTTTTTTTCTTGTGGCCTAGCTCATTTACTCTGCCGGTTTTGCAGATAATATTGTTGATCTGTATTGGCAAAATCTCTTGGAAGGATCACTTGGAAATGCTTTTGAGGTAGTGCTAATGCGGTCGATGCTATATGTCGTTTTCTGCAATTTGACCAAACAAAAAGAAGCGTTTAATTTCATCTGGTGCACTGATATATTCTAAATTTTCTTCTCGTGAATATGATCTAAATAAGAATAATCTTTTTGAAAATCAAAGAACATGATTAGTTATGTGGAAGCCTTGATATGATTATGAAGAAATCGGATGTAATTTTTTTATGGTTTTCTTTAGAATCAAGAACCTTCTTTTCGTTGATGATGATCCTTTATAGTATTAAGCAGTTGATCTGAGATAAAATTTTGGGGCTGCTCATGGCTCCAAGCTATCAATACAATTCCAATTCATGACAGCATTGATATTCCATAAATCACCTTCTCTTTGGGTCTTGTTCTTTGGTGGATTTGGAATTAATGCTTATGACTTGCTAGAATTTTTTAGTTAAAAATGTACTTATGCTTGTTTGGGTGAGATTGTAATGATAGGCTGCTGTGTTTGCAGTCAACTATGACCTTTGGGGCAAATCTATTCAGTTTTTTAAAGTATTAGTTGCCACCATGGAATATGATAAAGTCATACATTATGTCATTCTATTTGAAAATAACTATATGTGATATTCTTCCTGCAGAGAGTTCCGAAACAAAAGTTTCAAGCTCACTTGTGTTCATTTGGTGTATGGAGATATGCACTTCGATGCTTCTCCTCCATCTCAACTACCGTTGCATATGTAAATGTTTCATTGAAGCAATTTTCATATGACATTGTGAAGCTCTAGTTGAGGTTAGTTAATTTGTTATCCGAATTGCGGTTCATTGTGTACTTTCTCTAAGGCTTTTTGGATGTTATTGCACATATAACATAGTGCTTTGACCATATAAATAGGTGATCAGAAAAGCAGAGTTTCATTTGCCAAGACAACTTTAGGAAACCTCACATAGTTTTGTTTGACAGGCCATCCATTCGTTTGGTAAGTTTTACTCATTTTTCTCCTCTTTATGAGTTTGATTACTTTTTTAGTAAGCTTGTTATTGCTCTTGCACTAATTGAACTTATTGGAATCTAGTCTTCACATTGAAAATAGAGTAGAACCAATCAATGAAAACAGCTACGAAGAGCCTCTGCCATCTTACATCTAGCTTATAATGGAGTAGAACCCCTCTAATTGTGCCAACTGGCAAATTATTGGGAATAGAACATTTATGCTAGCTTGATCAGTGTCTTTGTTTTACAGTAATCTATAATCCAACTAGTTCAGATATATGTGCCTAATAGGCAGTATTGGGCTTTGCACATAATTAATGTGGAAATATCTTTGTTTATAAATGTGGACTTCAAGTTCTGCTTTAATGATCAACAACTACTAAAGTGTTATCTTTGTAAATTGTTAGTTTCTTTTCTAATGATGGATAGAGTATGACTCTGCATCTTTACTATCCCCAATTGTAGGATTTGGATGCAGTTGAGGCACTCATTCAAGGTCTGGTCTTGTTCATGGAGGAATTCTGATGGTGAGATTGATTTTCTTGCCAAAATACTTGCAATTTGACCAAAGATGAATCGTCTTCATAGCTAATGGCCCTCTTTTCACCTTAATTTGCAGATTAGTCACGATGAGCATCTAATGTTTTTAAGCATGGACGAGCTCTAGATGGTTCCTCAAGGCAAGTTTGTGCCTTTCCATGGGGATTTCCAGGATTTATAAGAACACTTCAGTCCTCGTAGAATCAGACGAGTGTTCTTGTCATCAGCAAAAAGTGGTTCATCGGGGTCTCATTATCTTACAAAACAGAAAGTGAGGCTTAGCTACATAGAGAAAGCGAAAAACGACAGAGAGGAGCTGATATACAAGATGCACTCATAGTTACATCGGCCTTGTTTATCATTTAAACTTGATTAGTGCTTGTGGAAAGATGAGTCCTAATTTTTTTACGAGAAGTCAGCTGGACGGAAAAATTTTCCCCATTTTTGTTGTTTGGCATTGTTTAGGAGAATTATATGGAAAATATTGTCATGGTCAACAAAAAAATTGTACTTTCAAGCCTTAGTACAAAATTCTGTATAAATACCTGAATCCATTAGATAATATCCTTTACCGTGTTAAGGTCAATATCCAGAATATGAAGCTTTCTTCCAATAGCAACTACTGTACATATGAAGAATGGATTGAAAACAGTGGTTTTGAATATGTGAATATAATAGCTAAATTCTGAATGAACCCTGCACATCAGAACGCATTTTTCTTCAATTGAAGTACCCACTCCATCTTTTGACAACACTTGAATCAATCCTAAACATTATTTTCCCTGCGCAGCAGGGGGTGGGGGAGGGAGAAAGGATCAAATCCCCGTTGCTAATCTTTGGATGTTATCTTGAGGAGATTGCGTCTACTATGAGATACTTTTTTTCCGAGAAAGTCATTACTCAACAACACATATGACCCATTCTTGGGAAGTAGGCAAGCCCCGTCACTATTAACCCCGTGAAGGTGCCAAAGGTCCAGAACCAATCACATGTAAAAAGACACATAATACTTGTGGGTTTTGCTCCATTATAAGGGAAAACAGCATCAGATCAGCTCGTATTGATTAAATGATGATGGCGATTAGCGAAAGTCAGGGAATTAAAGAAAAAATCTAGGGCTTTTACTTTGCTTTTCAAAACACATTATTTATTTTTGTGACTGAATCATATTGCAGTTGATTATTACTTGAAGCAAGAAATTCTCGACTAGCATCTGGATGGGAAAAAAAAATCTCACGTTCCTTATGATATGAAAAGCTTATATGGAAATAAAGACAAGAGGAATAAATATAGATTGCCCGTTAAAGATATAGCCTTCTTAAATGATTTGTTTCTCGAAGTTTATTTTATGTCATTGCACCGTAAACTTTCATGATATGCATCAATCTGCCCAATATCCTTTGAGAGAGACTTTGCATCGTTTCAAAGACTCACTTTTTACCCCCACTAAATCCAAAGAATTTCAGTTTACGCCCGCCAATTTATGACCAGACCAAGCTACTCTACTTTGTCTTTGTTACGTTAACCACTATGAATTTCAGTTTACGTCCACCAATGGTCCTCATATTTTAAGGTGCTTACCTTCATTGGGCACAAGTTTTCCTAAACCTTCATATGACGTTGTAAAGTTCTTTTGATTTGATTTATATATTAAATCCTATCCTATTTAAGAGTCATCACTGAGGCTGGCTAAAGTCAACATTCCACTTTCAACACAATTAGAGATTCTAAGTTTGGGAATTTGATTAGACTAATTATCTAATTAGTGTCCTTTCCGTAGATGAACTCAATTCTATTTTTCCCTTCAAACTAATTTTGTAATGTGATTTCTACGCAATCCTGATGTTCTTTGTACTTTTCTTTTATTTCATGCTAAAACCAATTAGAATCTAAGGTGTTCTACATGCAAAAACAATCTTGCAATACAACTCCGAAAATTTACACTAGTGAACAACTGACATTTCTCAGGGCTTTCGAATTTGAATTTACTGCAAGAATGGAGTTAGTGCACACTTAAAAATAAAACATGGCTAAATTCCTACTATTCAAAGATCGGATAGAGGCGTTCAACAGAAAATCACAAAACACAAGCATATGCCGACTACGCTGATTACTATCATGTATGAGAGAAGTAGAAAACAAGGAGAGACCCATAAAAAATTCCAAACATCCCTGTTCAGATCATGGATTATTCTGAATCGGGGTTTTTCTTTTTTTGGTCGCAAAAACTCCATAGGTTTCATTAAGTGAAAGTTTAAATACACAAATTACTTCTGTTGGAACTTAGAAACTTTAAAAGGACAAAGGAGGGATAAGAGACCCAATTCAAAGTGAGGGTTTTGTTGCGATGGGCTTTGACAACCTAATCCACAATCTTATTAGACTCTTTTACAGTGGGCAACCTAATCCATAACCCTATTAGACTCTCTTTTTTGTAGTGGGCTATCTTCATTGATTGGAAATATTCTGAATTGAGGTATGATGGTGCATACGTTGGATTTATTGGGAGTGCACAGTAGAAGCTCGATACTGAGATTGCCAAGAGGGAAGCCCAAGTTCGAGCCTATCATCATATCCAGTTAGATCCATTTTCATTCAAAAGTTTAAGTTAATGAGTTATAGGCCCACTAGGATATATTAGTTACTCTACATCTTACTAATTCTCTAATGTAGGATTTATGTAATACAACTCACTTATACATGGATTATATGACGTAGAGTCTTTTCTTTACCATGTCACGGTTATGCTTACTAAAACATGAGAAATCATCGCAAGCCAACACCAAGTGAGAGACTCAATGTGTTGACATTCAACCCAAGGCCACAACATACACGGAGAAAAGAAAACTAAAACTGAGAAGTAAACGAGCAAACGTAAGGACGAAAATCCTTCCTTAATAAATCAAAGGCCACTCAACATTACAGCATATATATACACATCAACCTTAGGAAAATAAGCAATAGTTAAATAAACATAAACATTGCTCATCAATAAATAATCATAATTAATTATTTCTCTAAAATAATTAATAATCCATAAATAATCAATTATTCGAAATTAAATAATCCCGTACAGACGTTTGACGAGCCGTGATAACTGGCAATGCAGAAAAACCAGATATGACAGCCTGCTAGTCCAGTGCAAACAGATCGTTAGTCCTGATAAGATCGGAGCAAGCAAAAGCTGATCAGTGCAAATAGATTGTTAGATCTAATTTTTATCAAAAAATCCTTCCAAAACAACGATATACCTTTGCAGGATCGATCTAGATGCCAATCATCTTTAGAATAAAAATGTAGTAAGTCTTGAAAGGCCCAGGGCACCTTGAACAATATGAACCATCGCAACTGCAATATTGTCCGGAGACAAGTCGACCTTGAAAAGCTTTACTAAAATCGTAGTGTTTTTCTAGCGAAGAGCATTTTTGTTGGAAGTGCTTTTTTCTTCGTCAGATCGCATCCCCATTTCCTACACCTAAATTACTAATGGAAAGGGATAAGGGAAAACAGCATCAGATCAGTAGTGGCATTATGGAATCAGCATCGAGTTTGTGGATACATGTTAGAGAAAAGATTGCAACAAGCTATATCATGTTCCTAAGCGAAGCTAACAGCTGCCAAAATGAACAAAAAGGAACAAAAAAGCCACTTGCAATCCTAGTATAATTTATGATTCTTTGCACATTTTGTCCTAGCAATAGGTTCATTTGTTCATTTGTTGTGCCCTGGAAGTTTGATACTCTATCAACGCGGAAGTCAGCTTTCCCATACACAATAAAATCATTTAATCATTTGTGAAAGAGCCATTTTAGCACAGTACATTATTTTGTAAGACAGTCTACTTTGCGAGAAAGCTGTATGAATATATTTTCCCCATTTTCATTTTTTGGCACTATTTAGGAGAAATGATTATGAAAATCTTATCACGGTCAACAACAATTTGTATTCAACTGTAAGTACAGTTGCGTAGCCAAAAAATACTATAATGAAATTCCATATAATTACCTGGATTTGTAAGATAATATTCTTTTAACATGTTCAAGTCATTATTAAAAATAATATGCTTTCTTGTTTCCAATTGCTAAGGTGCAGATGGACGAACAGAACTGAAAACAGAGGTTTTGAATATGCGAAGATTACAGCTAAATTCTGAATGAGCCTTGCAGATCAAAACCTATTCCCAAACTGGTTGTCTGGTCAAAGAATAAACCTCATCTTTCTTTTAATCAAATACCCACTCCATCTCTTGACAACATTTTTAGCGTTCCTACATATTATATTTCCTGTGCAGGATGGGGCACGGGAGGGAGGATCAATAGCCGTGGCTACCCTCTGGATGTTTCTTTGAGGTTGCGTCAACTATGAGATATTCTGATTTTGAGAAGATCGTCACCTAGCACCACTCATGATTAACTCTTTGAAGGGGGCAAGCCCCATCACAATTACCCCCATCAAGGTGCCAAAGGTCCAGAACCATTCACATGCAGAGAGATACACGCACTACCATTGCACATGGTTTCAATCTCGTGAGCTCACATGTTGAAGATATACCTTGAGTTTGAGCAGATGAAGGGAATTTTTATCCGGACAGGAAATGTGCTACAATGGCTTCACAATATACAATATTGAGGAATGATGTTACATGAGTTATATCATTGGACACTTCTGTTACACGATAAAATTATTGTCTGCAACATGAACTTTATGCCATAACAATCATTTCCATGTTGAGGAGTAATACTGTTTTCTACTTCATCGTCAGACCCCGCTTGAGACGTTGTCTCACGAGCTACTTTTAGCAGGAAACTTTTGATCTGGAGCGGCTGCAAGTTGAAATTAAAGTTGACATTTGTTGAGCAAAAGTTGAGTTTGTTCTGGTAGTCTGCGACCTTTTTTTTTTTTTTTTTTCTTTTGGGGTAAAAAAAAGTATTATCATATCACTAATAAGGTCTATAACAACCCAAGTAGGATTTCCAGTGAACCATAAACGCTTCTTCATTTGCAAATTGAGGGGCAAATTTTGGCCACCATTCAACTTTTTAATTGTCTTTCGGGAATAGAACATGTCAAGGTCTACTGAACAAGATCTAACATGGGAACAATCGTCTTCATAACTGAACCATATTTGACATGTGATGATGAAAAGGTTCTTGAAAAAGCTTAAATGTTACAAAGAATCTTTTCTCCATGTAAGGAGCTCAATTCTACTCTTTTATTAAGATTCTTGACGACATTGATTATTGGTAACTTCAATAGAGTTTATATCAAGGAGAATGAATTCATAAAAAGTTTTGGTTCCAAGATGTTGATTTGCGATATAATGAAAATCCGGAGGGATGTGACCCTATATTATATTATGATTGAGCTTTGAAAAGGTTTTCTTCTAGTATTCTGTCAGTTTTGAGAGAAATATTTTAATCAAGAAATGTTATTTTCAATTTTCACTATTTAGTGTTGTAAAAAGGCTGGTCAAAGGAGATTACTCTAGTCAATCAGAAAATCAAATTAAGAAAAAAAATTTGTAATTTAAAAAGCGGAAGTACGAAAATAGTACGGAGGAATATCTACATTTGAAAAGAGAGGGTGGCGGTGCTATTCGATCGTAGTCCTACATCCAACACATATTTGGAAAATGCAAAACCAAGAAACTCCAGCAACCAGTTTTATGCTATATTGAGAAAGTTTGGTACAAGACTCTAACGGGTTTGGTGTAATGGGAAATCTTCCGCTTCAACCAATGTATGACTTATCTGGTATATCTCCTCCCACTCTGCTACTGTTACCTATAATTTTGTTTGTCTGATACTCTTATAGTTGTTTATTATGCATGAAAGATAATTTTTTTATTTAAGACAAGTCGAGTTCCTTTTCATATTTTTTAAATAGACGAGCCATTTCATTCATTTAACAACGGTATATAGCAAGACTCGAAACATAAAAGGTTCCAAAGAAGTTGGGGGCGTAGAAAGCCAATTAGAGGGAAGGGTCCCATTCCGGTGGATCTTAACTACCCAATCTGCAGCTTGATTGGGTTCTCAATGGGCTAGGAACACATCATTCTGTGCGGCTGAAGGACTACAGCACTCCACAAAGAGCTGTCGAAGGGCCTATGGACTCTGGTTCACTTCTGATAAGCCGGTAACTACTAAGAGATTATTAGTTCGCAAGTAAATAAAAACAAGAGGAGGAAATATACATTCTGATAATTAGTCTTGTCAACAGTTTATTTTATGTCATTACACCGTAAACTTATGCAATATGTATCAATTCGCCTAAACTCCTTTGGAATCATGTCTTTATAAATTAGAACGTTGAGGATAGAATTAGATCTGAATAAAGTTTTTTTTTTATCAAACACGTACAAAGTAATAGCACAAGAACAATGAGCAGCCAAGCAAGGGGTGGTCCAATTGCTCATGCATGTTCTCACAAACGTCTCCTTCGTTTGGTCTCGACGATTCTTATTCAGAGGTGATCTCAATCAATAACTACATGTTTTTTTACCTCTGTTTATCCAAAGGGAGAGATTATGAATAGTTTCAAAAGCTCACTTTTTCCTTCCCAAAAACGAAGACTTTCGGTTTATCCCCACCAATTTATGACCAGACCAAGTTACTCTACGTTGTCTTTGTTACATTAACTATTCGGAATTCCTATTTCCTTTCTCTGTAACCTCAATTTGGATGAGAGATATGACGGGTCTGGAAAGAATATCCAGTGGTCTTCACTGCCCATCTCTCCTCTCTCAGGCAGCTGTTTATTTTAAAGGTTGCCAAAAATTGTGGTACTTGCAAGAGGAAGCCTCCTCCCTCGAAGGATTTCAATTAATTCAATGTAGAAATTATGAAATATCGATACTTGAAACTCATTGCCATTATAAGCACCTCATCCAGAAAATCCCACCCATCATAAGAGATTGCAGTCTGTCGGCAATCAAAAGATCTCTCTACTGTCTAATTTTTGCAGGATTTTTTTTTTGTCATTTCAGCTACCCTGTTGTCGTTGAACATGGCTAAACATACATGTTTTTGGGGTTTTTATTTTTTTCTCTTTATTCTTTCCTTCTTCTCATTAAAAAACACATAAATGCACTTCCCAGCGGGCATTTTTTTTTTTTTTGGTCGGATCCCACCGGGCATTGAGTGGTCATTCTTTTTCTAGTCGAATCCGTGCAACCACTTGGGCCGAAAACTCATCAAATAGGGTAAAGCACCCTCACCAGAGCCGTGAAGCTTCAGTCCACAAGTCACGCAGGCCCATATTCACAAGTTAAGCTGAGCCCAAAAGGCCCATCAGCCCAAAGCCCACAAAAGGAACCAAGCCCTGCCATTTCTTTGGTTTATCCTCTTTCCCTTTTTCTCTCTCTCTCGGGCGCTTGCGGAGGATTTGCGTTTTCTCTCTCTAGCGCTCTAGAGCTTCAAACGAAGACGCTCTAAGTGGAAACCAGAGAAAGAAGGAAGCCAATCTGGAGAAAGTCGAGGTCACGCGGAGGAGGAAGGGGTAACGGGATCGATTCTCTCTCTCTCCCGAAGCTCCATCTCCGCAAAATTCGAGTTTCACCGGAGGTCATTCATGGCCGATTCCAGTATTCCGCCATCTCCACCGCCCTCGCATCAGCTTTTCCGGCCTTCAGACTGTAACTCTTCCATTTCCTTCTACGGCTAAAAAGCTTTCCTTCTTCTCTGCGGTTCCGGTCTCAATTCGTCTTGAATTTACTGCATTCACTTGAAGCTTCCCTCGACCCCGTTTTTGTCACTGCCTCCACCTTCGGTTTCGATCATTTTCGTTCTCTCATGGAGGAGAATAGCCGTGACTGAAACTCGATCGGCATTGGATTCTTCACTTCGAGCTCTTCATCATTCGGTTTCTGCAACAATATTGAAGGTAAGTTCTCTCTCATTCCCTGGATTTCATTTTTCAATTCAGTCAATAGCATCGATTCTCGGTCATTTTCTGCATTTCAAATGGCTTCTTCATTGACTTTCCTTCTCTATCACCCTCCCGAGACCGTCAGCCGTCACTGATCGCCGCCGTTTGCCATTTCCACCACCAGGCGTTGGAAGCTCCGTTTGCCCTGTTCTCAGTCACCAGTGTTGAAGTGCTCGAACTGCAGTCACCACCGTCTCTCGCTACCGTTCCAGTTCACGAAGCTGTTTCTGTGATCATCCTTTATTCTATCGAATCACATATGCTCTGTTTTCTGTTTTCAGTTGCTCTACGTACAAACCACTGCCTGGGTAAAATCTGGTGATTGCCTTGTGATGATCTCGTTCGCATAACTGAGCTGTATTGATATGCATATTTGAGGTGCTTTTCAGCATTTTCATATCTGAATTGTGTAGTGCGTGCCTTGAGCCAAGACATTCTTCAGTATATTTGTCGACCCATCGGTCTCCACACGTTGTGCTGATCAATGCTTTATAGAAGTTGCGCTTTAGCACTATACTTGCTATCGGCAAAGGTGGCCCATTCGGTTCCTTGAGTCCTCCCAGAAGCCCCGGTAAAACCAAGTAATGATCTTCCTCGGTAACCAAAAAGCAGGACGGAGTCACTGCGGCAACCATCTAGTTCGTGAATAATTCCCCTACAAATGAAAAACAGATGCAATTCTTAAGAGACATGACTCCGGTCCATGAAAACAAGATGAAAGAAGAGATATCACAGCCGCCTAGTCAAGCGCAAACAGATTTTTGGTTCTCCTGGTGAGTGTCGGAGCAAACGGAAGCTGATCAGCTGCTTAGAAAGATATTCCTTTCTGTTAAGATGCCAAAAAACCAGACTTACTAATTTTGCTAATGATTTGGCTGAGTCACGACTAACCAAGCCCATCACAGACAAGTAAATCTTCTTCAAGTACACGAGTTTCTCTCTTCATACTGTTGGAACGCTCGATTCAAACGTTCTTCGTGAAGAAATCCTCGGGAAGCAATGACATAACTACAGGATGGCGGTGAGTCTTGAAAGGCCCGAGACACCATGAACGAGATAAAGCATCACGACTGCAATATCATCTGGGGACGAGTTGACCCCAAAAAACTGTACTGAACTTGTGGTAGTGCTTTTTCTAGCAAAGTACATTTTTTACGTGGAGTGCTCGTTTCTTCGTCAGTGTTTGCTGTCTAAGTATCCCCATTTCTTGCACCTGGATTATTACTGGAAACAGACGAGGGAAAACAGGTTAGAGCAATACTGGCAAAATAGGGAAGCAGCATCAAGTTTTTGGATGCACGTCATAGAAAAGACTGAATCAAAGCTAAATCATGCTCCTGAGTAGAATCTACATCTGCCAAAACAAGAAAAAAACAAAAAAAAAAACCACTTCAGGTCAATGCTAACGAACGAGTCCACGTCAGCGTGAGTTATGAAGCTGCATCAATTGACAAGTCAGACACTCTTTTCATGCTCGAAAAGATTGAGCATTTGAGATGATGAGCTTACGTAGCAATTGAGTTTATTCCACACAACCAAGAAACAGCACATACTCGGCCATAAAGTTGATATTTCAGCAGGTTTTTACTTCACTCGGACAGTGTTTTACAATGCTCTCATCTCTGCTGGTGCAACTTCAACTAGATTAGGCAGGTGACAGATCAGCTCAGATTAAATCAGAGATGAGCACAAGCAAAGATAATCAATTAAAAGCACCAATATCCGACAAAGTGAAGTGAAGTATAACCATCACCACTTAACCAGTTAAGCTAGCTGCAACTACATTGCCACTGTCACGTCAAGCAAACTCACAAGTCCTTCAGAGCAACCCAAACCCAAATAACCTAACCCATCCGGTTACCAAACATCCTAAATTTAAGTATAATTCTTGACCCATGCTTAATCAAATACCACAAATTCCCCAAAAAATAAACAAATGTTTCACCAGAGAACAAAAGGCTATTAGAATTATTCACAATTGGGGTAAATTGGTGAAAATAACCATCCTAAATTTTGTGGTTTTCTTCCTTTAAAGTTTTTTGCTTCTTTTTCAAAGATACTTACCTCTTTATAGAGATCTTGAATAGTCAATTGGCGCCTCTATCATTCTTTTGTCATTGTAAAAATTCTTGCGAGTGTACGGTTACGGTTTCTGAATTTTGAGAGCAATCTCTTAACTTTTCTTTTAAATTCTTCTTGAATTATCAGCGAACTTATTTTATCCACTGTATTTAAAATAAAATCATCCTCCAACGTTATTACACTTGTTCTTTGACTACCTAATCCACATGTACAATTATCCTTTATAATTACATTCTTTAATTTTTTTTTTCATCTTCCATCTAATTCACACTCGTATTGCTCCTTTGTTTCTGATGACGACAACGAGTTTCTCCAATCAACCGTAGTACTTGATGATTAATATCTTTGTCTATCAATTGATTTATGTCTCTTTGAATTTGCAATTTGACTAGCATGACACTTTCCATTGCATGTATAACGGACTACTTCTTTCTTTTATTTGTGAATTTCCATACATTTCTTCATTCTTATATGGTATAAGCAATTGGGATGAATGTCTAGAGCATAACAAGTCTATCTAAATTCAGTAAATAATATTCAAAAAACATCAAAGATGAGTTATATCACTTCAATAAAAGTTTTATACATACTAGAAATACTCACAATCAACAATACCGAAGCACATGTTAATAGTTGAGCTTATTGGTCAATTTAATGCTCAATATCAAATTATGGCCATGCTTAACACTCCTAGATGAGGCCTAGCATGATTCCCTTTTAACATAGGTCTCCTATTATTAGTTGGTGTCTCAATCCATACAAGGTTTCCTGAGAATAGTGTGCATGTTCACAATCCTTTAGTGGGTTTAGATTGTAGCTACACGAGCATAAAACCATCAAAACAATTCTCTAACCAGTCAAAAAATTTGAGAATTCATTTCATAAATGAGTTTTACAAATCAACATATGTATCCTTTCACAATTCCTCCATTAAGAAGGATATATTTCACATAGCTTTTCTCAAATCATTTCACAAATAATCAACTCCCAAACTATGTCAAGAGATACTTTGCTATGCCATCTCAACTACTAATAGGATGGTCAATGTTCTATCCAACTTCATACAACAAATATGCTCCAAACAATATGCGATACATCTTTCATAACTTATAACATGTCTAATTTATGTTATTATGAAGACATGAGTTCAAAAAATCATATAAGAAACAAGTAACATTCACCGGAAAATGCGAACCAAACTATGAAAGTTACCTCAAATGAAGGAACGCCAAATCCATTAAATTAAGTGAGAATGGGATATGAAAATCAAGTACATAAGTACCATGACTAATACTCAACTAAACTAAGCTTATTTGGTAAAACATAACTCTGATGCACCAACAAGAAGCTCCCCCTAAGAAGACAACTACTGTTGTCCATTGTATTGCGGCAGCTCATGTGTGGAATTTTTGAAAAAAAACTCTATTGGCAAGTGTTTCAAGTAAGTCCAAAGTCATTGGAAAAATAACTCAACATGCTTAAAAGGAAAACTCGCATTCGACCCAAAAGAGGTCTATAAATGAGCGAAAAGTAGCGCCAAACATAATAGTTCGAATATGGTTCCGACAGTGCGTGATAAACTTTAAAATTTCATCCCAACCAAACGGTAATCCTAAATTGACTTCCATAAAATCCTATAGTTTCATGGCACACCAAAATTTCATTACTACATGATTTCATAGCTCAACAACCTCTATAATCAACGTAGCAACCTAAAACCCGAATGGAATTGAAATTATAGCTTAATCTAGAAAAATTTCTTCAATTAGGTGAATTAAGTCTTTGAATTCTTATCAAGTGCTTCTCGTACGACATTAATCCAACGCGTTAAGATGTCCCCAGCAAACTTGAAACGAACTCTTTCTCTCTCTAGCGAGTGGTTCACTTCTATTTTCCAGTTTTCCTGATTCTTCTCTCTCTCTCTTAACTATTCCTTTTGTCTCTGATAAGCCAACTACAACAATTATAACTAAGCTGAAGGAAGTTAGTGTGCTGGGCTTCAAAGATGCAGCTTCAAGGGCGTTATAAATGAGAATCGGGTCTCCAGAGCCTAAGTCCCCTTTTTTTTCGGTTAAAAAAGAAATACCCATTCGTTATGGTAGCAACTATTGGCAAAGTCTTAGACACAAGTTGGAAGAAAATTATTGAATGAACCCAGAGCATGTGAGCCCAGCTCACATTCACTATTGAATGATTTGAGCTCCACGTCGAACCCAACTTTTCACGGTGCACATGAGAAATTGAAAATTCAAGAATTCATTCTTTCCATTGTGAATATACCTATAGATTAAGTTAGGTTAGTCACTAGGTAATCAAAAGTAATTGGTTATGATGGTTAGGCCGGCTTGTAGCAACTACTATGACTGCGGTAGAGGGCTTGGATTGAGTTGTCCTGCGGAGGTGCTCACAACAACAGCATACCAATGGCCGTGGGATGGGTGCTCTCTATGGCGCCCCATTCCTGATTTTTTCTTTCTTTTTGAATTTTTTGCTGTTCTTTTCTTGTTCGCTTTTATTTTTGCCCTTTTCTTTTATCAAACTTAAACTTGTAAACATAAATGGAAACCTAGATATAATTCTAATAGACAAGTACAATAAAGACTAACGAATGAAAAATCCCAATATGATTAAACATAAAGTTAGTTAAACGAAAATTATAGTATTATTAATTTTATATGTAACATGTGGAAATTCTAGTGACAATGGAAAATGAGACATTCACATAGTGATGGATGAGAGATGTGAAAAGTGAAGGAACTAAGCCAATTTGGGTCCTACAAAGTCTTAGTTTTCCTTGAAATGATTAAAGTTTCTCTCCCACCATCACTTTTTTTTTTCCTCAAAATCTTGGTCTTCGTGAAATTTTTTAAAGTTTCTCTCCCATTATCGCTTTTTTCCAAAAGTCTTGGTCTACTTGGAATTGATTAAAGTTGGTCTCCCATTGTCTCTTTTCTATAAAATGCTCACTTTTTCCAAACATGAAACGCGTGGAAATTACCTACTTTTGCTTCTTTCCAGGCAAAAAAGGACATAATATACAGTATAGTCTTTGAGAATATTCTCTAGACACTGCAAAACAAGCACTTGCGGACAAAAAGAATTTTATATTGATTTCTTTAACCTTTAATGTGCATCTTTAAAAGTCTTGGTCTTTGTTTAATCTTTTTGATAGGTGAAAGTCTTGGTCTTTCTGAACTTTATAGTTTTCTCTCTCCATTAGCGCATTATTACTTCACTTCCCCGCGACCCGTGTTATCATTCTTTTTCTCAAAATCTTGCTCATCATGAAATTTTTTAAAGTTTCTCTCCCTTCATCACTTTTTTCCCAAAGGGTTGGTCTACCTGGAATTGATCAAAGTTTCTCCCCCATTGTCACTTTTTCTTAGAGTGCTTCACTTTTTCCTGACATGTAATGCATCGAAACTATCTACTTTAGCTTCACCTTCAAGGCAAAAAAGCACATGATATCCGGCATAATCTTTGGGAATATTGTCAAGATATTGCGAAACAAGCACTTGTGGACAAAAATTATTTTATATTGATTTCTCTAACTTTTGATGTGCATCTTTGAAAGTCTTGGTCTTTGTTTAATCTTTTTGATAGGTGAAAATCTTGGTCTTTCTGAAACTTGTAGTTTTCTCTCTCCATTAGCGCATTATCACTTAGCTTCTCCACAACCCGTGTTTTTCTCTTCAGTGACTGATTCTCCCATGACAACTGGAGAGATCTTTTAGGGTTCTTTCTTGGCTTCCTCCTTATACTAATTTCTAGTATTGTTAATTTTAAGCAAGACATGGAAATTCTACTAGTAATGGAAAAACATACATTCACATAGGGATGAAAGAGAAGGGGTGTGAAAAGTGAAGCAACAAAGCCAATTTGCATCCTCCCAGTAAAGTCTTGGTATTCTTGATGAAAAGTACTTTATGAGTATACTATCACAACAAGCGATTTGAGTTTAGACTAAAGAGACCACGTTTTGATGTACATTGTGTCCTTGAGTTAGATAAATCAATTGTTCTCCTTTTTCTCCATATCAAGACGTTTGGCTGTCGTTTGAAAGAGAGGACCTTTTCTTGTGTCCATCCAAAAAATAGGTTAAGAGGTGATATTTCTTCACATGACCAACTTAGAGGGCATACATATCTTCATAAAAGGTATATAAATAACAAATGCTTTGTTGGTTCTTTTTTTTTTATTTTTAGTATAGCCTTTTACGTGGCAACTATAGTGCTAAAAATTTGCAGCAAAATGGGCGGCAATGATCATTGAAGAGAACTGAAGTAGTTGTTGATGATAGTGAATCACTTGATAGTATAATCATGGTCCTCTGCACAAGAAAAGCTAGGCCAAAGCAACTTGCTTGACGGATTAGTAGGTGATTTTTTAAACGTTTACTATTTCTAGAGTAAAATTAAGCAACTTCCTTCACGGATTCATTGGTGTACCTGACTCTTTTCTTTGTCTTGTTTAGCCCAAAGCACGTGTTTCTGCTTTCCTCATCGAACAGTCAAAGTTAGTTGTATTTGATGACTTGCAGATGTCTAATAGAAAGTAAGACACATTATTCAGTGGATCATCGACACATTATTTCAGTTGGTGCAAAATTGGTTCCAGATTCTTTTTTTCATTTTTTTTATTTTTAGTTAAACAAAATGAAAGTGAATGCAACGATAAATATAAAAGTTTCTTCTTTGTTGATTGCGACAACAATCCATAAAACATAAACACATATAATAAAATAAGCAAAAAGAAGTTCAAAAAACGTAGCATAAATTCAAATTATAGAACTTCAGTCCTTAGTCATCCATGAAAATTGCTCCACATCCTAACCACCTAAAATCAAAATAAACATCAATTATAATTAATCACTTAATAATAGTTGGCTCCATGTAGTTAATAATCCATGAAAAATGTGTATGAGTCACACACACACTCTGCTACTTTTATTTTGACTCTCACCGGATATCTCCGGTTAGAGAGACATAGAGAGGTTTGGGCGGATCTTTTTCCTTATAGACACATCCCGATCAAGTGGCTGCAGAAAAAGGGAAGGTATATATGGTTCTGGATTACCCGAGAAATGCAGGGGACCCATGAAGCTTGTTTCTATCTTTTAACCAAAAAAAAACGAAGAAAAAATCTATTCCTGGTCTCTTTTCTTGTTTTGTCCTTGTGCACGAGATGCTGATGATGTGGGAGGAAAAATTATCGATTGATTGATAAACCGAAATACAAATGATTAGGTTATGCTAGCTTAATGTGTTTTATTTTCATAATCTTAATTGCAAGACTCAAAAAGGGGTGAGAATTAACTCTTAGTTCTCATTCCCTCAATAGGGTTTCCAGTTCTCAGTCTGATTTCCTCCAGAATTGAGAACCGAATAGGAACCTCCAGTTCCTAAAAAAATGGAACCTAGAATCGGACCGTGATGCATTAGAACCGAACCGATTCCTTAGTTCTCAATTTTATCTTGAAACGATGCTCACTCCTGATACGAACTTGCACCATCATTCCTACGTAAAGAGAGGCAAAATGTGGGCAACAAGTAGGCAATTACAGCCATGTTTGGGAAGGATCATTCGACCATCCCGCACCACCTAAAATTAAGGAATCTCGAGTTACTAAAATAAGTAGAAATAGTTCAAAAATAACCATTTGATAAATTAAACTTGTTCATACTTAAATTTTGCCCGAAGGTCATTTTCATATCTTTATTAAATACGGAATCGGCTTTCCTCTAAAAAAAGGTTTATTGCAATTCAGTGGAGAGAGAGAGAACGGAAGGTTTGGACAATCTTTTTTCCTTATAGAGTCATCCCCATCAAGTGATAGAGAGAGAGAACACGGAAGGTTGAGAGAGAGAACGGAAGGTTTGAACAGATCTTTTTTTCCTTATAGACACATCCCCATCAAGTGGCTGAAAAAAAGGGAAGGTATAAGGCTCTGGATTACCCAGGAAGTGCAGGGGACCTATGAAGCTTGTTTATTTCTTTTAACAAAACCACAAAAAAAAAAGTATCTATTCCTACTCTCGTTTTTGTTTTGTTTTTGCACACTATATCCCGATGATGTGGTAGGAAAATAATCAATTGATTGATAAATCGAAATACAAATGCTTAGGTTATGCTAGCTTAATGTTTTTTATTTTATTTTCATAAACCTAATTGCAAGACTCAAAAAGGAGCGAGAATTAACTCTTGGTTCCGATTCCGATTCCGATTCAGTTCTTGGTTGCTGTGGGAACGGAACCGAATCGAGAAATAAGTATATTGGAACTGAACTAGTTCTCTGATTCTCAATTCTATCATGCAATTATGCTCACCCCAAATATAAATCTACACTGTCATTCCTCTACCAAGAGAGGTGAAACGTGGGCAATAGGTAGGTGGTTACAGCCATGTTCGGGAAGGATTATCCGACCATCTCACATGTTCTAAAATTAATGAACCTCAAGTTTTTGAAATAAGTATAAATAGCTCAAAAATAACCATTTGATATATTAAACTTGTTTATACCTAAGTTATGCCCAAAGGTCGTTTTTATATATTTTTCAAAAAAAAGGAATTGGTTTTCCTCCAAAAAATAGTTTATTGCAATTACAGCATTTTATAAGCATATACCAGAATTTTGACAAATCGGATTAGGTTCCTCCGAATTTATTCCCAAAAAAAAAAAAAAAAAATGAGAACCTAGAAAAAAAAAACAACCACGGCAGAGTCCATCTTGGTTCTCCTGCTCGCTTCCTTAAAGCCACACCGCCTCACTTTTTCTTCAACCACCATCAGCCGGCATCGAATAAGTAGGTTGAATCGTCCTTAAAATTCTAAAATTGTAGATAATCCAAATCCATTATGTAGAAAATTTTCCATACCAATTGGTTTGGTCTCCCCACTAAAAAGAGAAAAACAAATTTTGATTATCATGCAAGACATGCTAGACTCCCAACTTGATGTAATACAATGGCTCCCCCTTCTCTCTCAACCTACAATACCTATGGACTAATTTTATGATAATATTCAACAATACCGTACGAGTTTTAAATGTTCTTGTTTTCAAATGAAAGATGGTGAACATTTTCATTTTCAGCCTACAATGTTTGGCAGATGAAATAAAAATTAGTACATTAGGAGGGGGGTCCTCGGAGGGTCAAGTCCATGAACCTACACTATCTATGGATTAATTTTATGATAACATTCAAGAATACCATATTAGTCTTAAATGCTCTTCTTTTCCAATGAAAAATGGTGAACATTTTCATTTTCAGCCTTGATTGGATAAGGAAGCAAAAAAGGCAAACGCAAGGCCCTCCCAGTTCCATCATTTTGTTTTAGCATATAGGGACTGATCTTTTGCACTATTGGTGAATATGATCCAATAATTGTTTTGTCATATACATAGCCTCCATGATTCCCCACATCCTTGGATAAACTAAAGTTATGCCACTATTGATGAATAAGAAAAGCTATCAAATCTATTAAGATATGAAATGTGGTTGGAACCTTAAAAAATCTCTCCATGACTCTTCAAGTTGAACTATCTTGGGTTTCTACTCTTTGCCCTGTAAGATGCAATAACAAAAAAACCTTTAAATACTTAAACTATTTTGATAGAGAACAACAAGAGGAATTAGCTTAGTTCAATCCGAAAGACAATTGTATTGGGAAATCTAGATAAGATTAGAAGTCAAATACAAATCCCAATATACACACTATGGGAGAGCAGTTTCAGGCTCTTTATGAGTTCCACCTTAAATCTGGAACTTAGCCATCGAAATAGATTACTCATTTTTTGGAACTTGGAATATACCTTATATGTCCTAGAACGTAGAACCCCCATTGTTCTCTTCAATGATTGGTAAACTCATGATCACTAGAGAGATCTTTTCCAGTCCCTTCTCGACTTCCTTCTTATACTAATTTCAAGCATTGTTGATTTTAAGCAAGACATATTACGTGTGAAAATCCTACTAGTAATGGGAAAAGAGACATTCACATAGGGATCAAAGAGGAGGGATGTGAAAAGTGAAATAGCAATTTACATCCTGCAAAGTCTTGGTCTTCCTGGAATTGATTGAAGTTTCTTTCCCACTATCACTTTTTCCATTTTGCTTCACATTTTACACAAAAAAGCTAATGACTCTCACTAAAGTCTTGGTCTTCCTAATCCGCCAAGAAGTTTGAGTTAGATCGAAGAGCGTAAGTTTCGGAGGGCATTATGTCCTCGAGTTAGACTGTTCTCCTTTTTCTTTTGACCAAAGCAAGTGATTTTGTTTTCCTTACCAAAAAGACAAACCTAGCAGTCTTTGATGACTTGTGAATGCAAACAGGAAAAAAGATGCCATTGTTGGTTGTATCCTCAATAATTTAGGTCTCAATTACATTGGATGTGATTTTGGCCCCATGATGCACGAGGAGCTGTCGGGGAGGCATATGTTGCCACAAGATGGCTAGCTGTAGAATCCATGCGACAGGTACCATGTCATGATGGAGTTCGACAAAATTTCAAGGTTTTGGATATAGATGTCCAGCTTCAGATTAATTATATGGTCTAAATTCAAGATTCAAATTGTTTGTGTACGGGCTTATGATAGTGCATGATTGTGAAATCTCTAGAATCACTATAGTTAGCATATACACCAAGACATGATATTAATTTGCTTCAATAATATTAGAGGAAAAGGCATAATACTAATTTGTGCATTCATTCAGAATAAGTATGTTGAATTGTTCTCAAAATTCTAAAAAATCCTAGATAATTCATATCCATTGTCTAGAAAATTTTCATAACAATTGGTTTGGTCTCCCCACTCGAAAAAGAAAAATGAATTTTGTTTTAAGAAAACAAGATCATGCAAGACATGTTAGACTCCAACTTGACGTAATCCAGTGGCTCTCTCTCTCTCTCTCTCTCTCTCTCTCTCTCTCTCTCTCTCTCTCTCTCTCTCTCTCTCTCTCTCTCTCTCTCTCTCTCTCTCTCTCTCTCGTTAAACCCCTCGAGTCGTTCAATTTCCACACACATGTTGTGCTCGTGCATATTTAGATTCTCAAATTTTGTTAATCTCTCTCTCTCTCTCGTTAAACCCCTCGAGTCGTTCAATTTCCACACACATGTTGTGCTCGTGCATATTTAGATTCTCAAATTTTGTTAATTCTTAGAACCTACAATATCTAAAACATGATTAATAAAAGTATTCAAAACAATATGGACTAATTTTGTGATAGCAATCAGTAATATCATATGAGTCTTTAATGGTCTTCTTTTCGAATGAAAAATGGTGAACATTTTCATTTTCAGCCTTTAATAATTGACGGATGAAATACAAATTAGTGCATAAGAGGGTGGCGCCTATGGTGACAAAAAAGTCTAAGGTAGGGCCCTCCTACTTCTATCATTTTGTTTTAGCATTTACATTGGGTAAACTGAAATTACGTAATAAGAAAAACTACGGAATCTCTTAAGACATGAAATTTGGTTGGACCCTTAAAAATATCTCTCCATGACTCATCTAGTTGAACTGTCTTGAGTTTCTACCATGTAAAATGCAAGAACATCACACCTTTAAATAATTTAACTATTTTGATAGAGAACATGAAGAGGAATTGGCTTAGTTTGATCCGAAAGACCGACGTGATGGAAAATTCGGATAGGATTAGAAGTCAAATACATATCATAATGTATGAATTAGGGGGAAGCGGTTTTAAGTTCTTTACAGATTCCACCTCAAACTTAAAGCTTATTCATCAAAATATATTTCTCATTTTTTGGAGTTTAAACTTACCTTAAATGCTTCGAAACCTAGAACTTGCTCCATTACAGATTATAGGGCTGGTTCTAGATTCTTTTTTTTTCCATGTTAGTTAAGCAAAATAAAAAATGAACACGATAATAAAAATAAAAGTTTCTCATTTGTTAATTGCAACAACAATCTATAAAAAATAAACACCTAAAATAAAATAAGCAATAACAAGTTCAAAACATGTAGCACAATACCAAAATTATAGAACTTCAATCCTTAGTCATCCATGAAAAATTGCTCCAAATCCTAACCATTGAAATCAAAAGAAACATCAATTATAATTAATCACTTAATAATAGTCGGCTCCATATAGTTGATAATCATGAAAAATGTGTATGAGTCACACACACACTCTGTGACTTTGCTACTTTCATTTTGACTCACAGAATATATCCAGTTAGAGAGAGAGAGAGAGAGAACGGAAGGTTTGGACAGATCTTTTTTCCTTATGGGCACATCCCCACCAAGTGAGAGAGAGAGAGAACGGAAGGTTTGAACGGATCTTTTTCCTTATGGACACATCCCCATCAAGTGGCTGAAAAAAGGGGAAGGCACTGGACTACCCAGGAAGTGCAGGGGACCCATGAAGCTTGTTTCTTTCTTTTAACAAAACCACACACAAAAAAAAAAAGGTGTCTATTCCTAGTCTCGTTTTTGTTTTGTCCTTGCATACGGTATCCCGATGATGTGGTAGTCAATTGATTGATAAACCGAAATACAAATGCTTATGTTATGCTAGCTTAATGTTTTTTTATTTTCATAATCCTAATTGCAAGACTCAAGAAGGAGTGAGAATTATCTCTCGATTCTAGTTCCGATTCCAGTTCCCACAGGAACCAAGAACCGAATCGAGAACATCCAAAGGAATTGGACGGTAGTACATTGGAACCAAACTGATTTTCTGATTCTCAGTTCTATCATAGAATTATGCTCACCTTAGTATGAATCTACACCGTCATTCCTCTATAAAGAGAGGCAAGACGTGGGCAAGAGGCAAGTGGTTACAGCCATGCTTGGGAAGGATCTTCTCACCATCCCACTCGTTCTAACATTAATGAACCTCAAGTTACCAAAATAAGTGTAAATAACTCAGAAATAACCATTTGATAGATTAAACTTGCTTATACCTAAATTATGCCCAAAGGTCATTTTTATATATTTTTGAAAAAAATGGAATTGGTTTTCCTCCAAAAAATAGTTTATTGCAATTACAGCATTTTATAAGCATATACCAGAATTTTGACAAATTGGATTAGGTTCCTCCGAATTTATTCCCCAAAAGAAAAATTAAAAAAGAAAAAAAGAAAAAGAAAAATGAGAACCTAGAAAAAAAAAAACAACCACGGCAGAGTCCATCTTGGTTCTCCTGCTCGCTTCCTTAAAGCCTCACCGCCTCACTTTTTCTTCAACTACCATCAGCCAGAATCGAACTCTCGCCCAGAGACTCCACTTTCATTCAATTCACTCCTTGCATGCTCGTTGATAGTCGCCAATCACCACCATCTTTGATCTGCCCAATTCCCTACAAACCTATTCATCGTTGCAAGCGGTGGCCACGCATTGCCGTAGCCGAATTTACACGCGTACACCGTGAACCACTGAAGCTGGCGCTCGTCCCCCTGCTCAACAGTGTTCTCCTCCTGCTCGTCCAAATCTAGTGCTCTTGCTTGCTGGATTGCCGTCGTTGATCTAATCCCGTTCACCAGTCAGCTCCAGGTAGTCAACTCGGAAAAGACATCTACCTGCTCGCTCTGTTTTTCCCCCATACTGATGCTGCCAGAATTTCGCTACCCAAAGCATCTGATGGGCATTTATTACACGAGAGCAACTTTATTAATGGCGGCAGAAGCAATATTATGAGCAATAATATTTTGGTTCTTAAATCGATTTCATGCCTATTTATAATCCCCATTGCAAGCTTGATAACAAAAATTGGGGGAAGTTGATGTGAAATACTTGCTGTCCAGATTAAAGTTGCGGGTCGATTGCATATTTCATAGTGATTTGATGAATAACTTTTCTGTTGGTGTTCATGAAATTGCATATCGCTAGGTCACTATCAATCACATCTTCACGTTAAAGTCATCCATGGCATGCTTTAAACATTGGTTGCATTCTAGATTTGTATATGACGAGGCATGTTTAATAAAACCACACGAAGATTAATTAGGCGTTCTACATTTAGGAAGTTGCATATTGAATATTTACAAATTTAGGGAAAGTTATATTTACAATTTTAAGTGTGTTCATATTTGCATAGTTGGGCATATTCAGGATTTTTCATTCCATATTAAGATAGAATTTCATTATATTCATATCAGAAAAATTATAATTTTCATGGAAAAGCATTATCATGCAGATCTAGGCCATTTGGATTACTTAATTATTAAATATTTTATTTGCACGCATCCTTTTGTAAATCTTACACGTTATAAATTGGAAAATGTAGGAAAATCATATTTTGCATGTTAGTAAATTTAGATTGCATCTTCATTAAAAAAAAAAAAAAAAAAAAAAATGCAAAGGGGAACTTTTCGCATGTCACCAAGAGTATTACCGCCCCATTCCTGCATTTTTTTTTCTTTAGCAATATTTTGCTGTTTTTCTTTTTTAGTTTTTCTTCTTGAAAACTGACGCACCAATGCCAATTTGTGTCTTGCAAAGTCTTAACATCCCGGATTTTATTGAACTTTCCTTCCCATTATCTCTTTTTCAGCAAAAGAAGAGTTAGGAAGTGAATCCAATAACACTTTTGCTTCACTTTCTAGACAAAAAGTACACGATGTCTAGTAAAGTCTTGGTCTTCCAGAGTTTATGATTTATTTACATGAATAGATTAAGATATATGATTGTGGAAACTACAAATATCTGGGGTAGTCTCTGAATATTATGAATCAAGCACTTGTCGACAGAAAGCGTCATTGAAAGTCTTGGTCTTCGTTTGCTCTTTTCTGTACGTGAAAGTCTTGGTCTTCCCAGACTTCATAATTTTCTCTCTCCATTAATTCCTTATCGCTTTGCTTCCCCATAACACCTATGCTATTCGCTACAGTGACCGGTTCACCCATGGACATTGGAGGGGTTGTTTTGGGTTCCTTGCTGGGTTCCGTCTTTCAGATCCTCTTTGATAAATTGACTCCTCTGTCATTGGGCTATGCGAAACGGGAAGGAATCAGCACCACCCTCTTCGATGATTGGAAGAAGAAGCTGGTCATATTAAATAAAGTTATGGTTGATGCTGAGGACAAGGAACTAAGTGGTGACCATTCAATGAAGTTATGGCTTGAAGATTTTAAGGAGTTGGCCTATGACATGGAAGATTTACTTGATGAGTTTGCAATCCAAGCTACTCAGGTTAAGTCAGGGGCAAAATCTAGGACAAGCAGAGGTTGCATGAAAGGGCAATTCTCTTGCTTTGGCAGAGGTAAAGCCCCTAGATCAAATCCAAACCCATGTTCGGTCGTGTCTAAAATCGAGGTCGAGAAGATCAATGGCAGGTTAGAAGAGATTATCACCAGGAAGGATTTTCTAAGCTTAAGAGAGAATGTTGTGCGTAGATATGACAACACCAACACAAGGATCCCTAGCACTTCTCTGTTGGAAAACCAGCTTTTCGGCCGAGAGAAGGAAAAAGCGGAGATAGTCATACTATTGACCGGTGAAGTCGAAAATGGTGATGCCATGCACTATGCATAGTCCCCATCGTTGGGATGGGTGGTGTTGGAAAGACGGCCTTGGCACAATTGCTATATAATGATGTCGAAGTGAAGAAATGCTTTGAGAGAAGGGCATGGGTTTGTGTTTCGGATGACTTTGATGTTCCTAACATAACAAAGTCTGTCTTGCAGTCGATCACTGATTTGCCTTGTGAGGATAAAGATTTTAACTGGCTTCAAGTTAAGTTGAAGGACAATCTATTGGGGAAAAAGTTTCTTGTGGTTTTAGATGATGTTTGGAATGATAAGTACGAAGAATGGACTACCCTCTTAAAGCCATTTAAAGTTGGGGCTAAGGGAAGCAAAATCATTGTCACAACTCGCAACCATTTAGTTGCTTCCATAACAGGATTTTCACCATATCCTTTGGAGGCATTGTCTGTGGACTATTGTACAAACTTATTAGCCTTTCATGCTCTTGAAGCAACAAATTTTGAGAACCACCCAAATTTGGAAACAATAGGCAAGAAAATAGCTGAAAGATGTAAAGGTTTACCTTTGGCAGTGAAGGTATTGGGTGGTGCCTTGCATAATAAAAGGAATCTCGGTGAATGGGAAGATATCTTATCTGACATGATTTGGGATCTTCCAATGGTAGAGAATTATGAGGTTCTCCCTAGTTTAAAATTGAGCTACGTCCATCTTCCTTACTATTTGAAGCGATGTTTTTCTTATTGTGCGGTATTTCCTAAGGATTACGAAATTGAGAGGGATGAGTTAGCACTCTTATGGAGAATGGAGGGATTTTTAGATGGAGAAAAACCAACGGGGAATAACTTGACAGCAGGACGAAATTATTTCGATGAGTTAGTATCCAGATCATTTCTTCAACAATCAAATGTTGAGGCATCTAAGTTTTCAATGCACGATCATTTAAATGATCTAGCAAAGTCAATTGAGGGTAGGACATGCTTTAGCTCTGGAGAGTCTCCACCGACAATTATTGAAGATGATGCATCTCTTGAGAAAGCTCGTTATGCACCATTCATCTGTCGCAGTTTGTTACATCAAAATGCTTGAGAGCATATCATAGAATGAAGGTATTAAGAAGTTTAATTCTAGTGAGGGAAGGGTTTAGAAGGGACTCTCTCCATATTTCCAACAAGGTGCTGCATGACTTGCTAAAAAACTTGAAGTACTTGAGGGTGTTTTCATTATGTCATTGTTACATCAAAGAGGTATCGAATTGTGTTGGTGATTTAAAACATCTTCGATATCTCAATTTTTCGTACACTGCCATCAAAAGTTTGCCTGAGTCAATTGTCGGTTTGTCCATGTTACAAGCTTTGATCTTAAGAGGGTGTGAAGAGCTTTCAAACTTGCCTCAAGGTATCACCAAGTTGATCAGCCTACAGTTTCTTGATATTAGAGATACATGGAGTCTAAAAGAGATGCCATTGGGAATCACTAATTTGAAGAATCTTATAGTCTTATCAAAATTTGTGGTAGGACCGGAGAAAGGGCCACGGTTAAAAGAGTTACAGAACTTGTCACATCTTCAAGGAGAATTATTCATATCTGAATTGCAAAAGGTGCAAGAATTTAGAGATGCTATGAATGCTAATTTGTTGGGAAAGCAAGGCCTTAGAACCTTATATTTGCATTGGAGTGAAGATTTTGGAAATCCGCGGAATGATACACGTGCAGCACAAGTGCTTCAGTCTTTGTAGCCTCACACTAATCTCGAAAATCTCACTATCTCCTATTACAAAGGTGCAATGTTCCCAACATGGTTAGGTGATCCATCCTATTCTAAGATGGTGTCATTGTGCTTGTGTGGCTGTCCTAATGTCATATCGCTACCCTCACTTGGACAACTACCTTCACTTAGAGAATTATCTCTTGAAGGTCTACGTGCGGTAAGCATGATCGGCTCTGAATTTTATGGAAGTAAAAGCCCTTTTTCATCCTTAACCACTTTGAAGCTCAAAGAGATGTTAGCATGGAAGGATTGGTCTCCTTATGCCGGGGGCCAAGAAGAAGAAGAAGAAGTCCCATTCTCTTGTCTTCAGCATCTTGTTGTCCAGAGTTGTCCTTTGTTGGTGGGAACATTGCCTTTTCAACTTGATCATCTCATAAAGCTTGAAATCCATTCATGCCCGCATTTGAATAACTCAACCGGCAAGGTTTGTCTTCCATCTCTCCATGAGTTATACCTTAAGGATTGTAACAAGGAGATCTTAAAGAGTTTGGTCAAACTAACTTCTTTAACCATTCTCAAAATTAAAAACCTTGCCGAGCTTGCTTGCTTTGATCATGAGTTTATGAGCTGCTTGGTCAAGCTAAAGGAGCTTCAGATAAGAAGATGTGACAAGCTAACATGCTTGTGGCAAGATGAGAATGAAATGTTAAATCTTACTTGCCTCCACGAATTAGGCATTGAAGGCTGTCCTCAGTTCACATCTTTTGTTGCTGGAGAAGAAGAAATAGAGCTGCCTTGCAATCTTGAAGAGATGACATTAAACAATTGCATGAGTTTGGAAAAACTTCCAATCAAGATGCATACACTCAAAAATTTGATAATTCTAGATTGTCCAAAACTCATGGGAGTAACTATTTCTCGAGATGACCCCAACAACCATAACCCAACATCTCAACTTGAATCTTTGCAGATAAGTGAATGTCATTCTTTGACATCCTTTCCGTTTGCCAAGAGTAGACTTGCTACTTTGAAGACACTTCAAATTTCAAATTGCAAGGGAGTGAAATCGCTGGAAGAGTTCATTGTGGAATCACTGAATTCTTTGAATATTTTTATTGTGAAAATTTGGTAGGCCTACCACGGTGTCTTCACACGCTCTCCCATCTCACTCGTTTGGAAATAAGCTACTGTCAAGCACTAGAGATAGATGAATTCCCTTCCCTTCCCATCACCTTGTCGAGTCTTAAACTTTGGAATTGTCCGAAGATAAAGTCTATTGCCAATTGTAACATTGCCTGCTGTAGCAATCTCATTGAATTGGAAATAGGGGAGTGTCCAGCATTGGAGATAGAGGACTTCCCTCACTTTCCCATCACCCTATCAAAACTTTTCCTTTGTAAGTGTCCGAAGATAAAGTCTCTATCAAATCAATTGCATCAATTAACATCCCTTCGGGAGCTAACAATTTTAGATTGCCAAAATATCAAATGCTTTCCTGAAGGGGGTTTGCCTCCCAATTTGCGAGAGCTTGGAATTTCAGGGTGTGAAAATATAGAGCAGTTGGCAAGTGAATGGGGCTTACCCCTGCTCACATCTCTCACATTTCTAGAAATTGGCGGAAGGAGCATGGGAGGGGAGGGAGAGAAGGTGCGGTTTCCTTCGGAGGATGAGGAGGATGAGGATGCCTGGAGTCTTCTCTTTCCTTCCTCTCTAACCGGTCTTGTGATATCAGGAATGAGGAACGTGGAAAGACTATCATGTGGTCTTCAGAATCATCTCTCCTCTCTTCTATATTTAGGGATTTTAGATTGCCCAAAGTTGAGGGACTTGCCAGAGGATGGCCTCCCTCCCTCCCTCCAACATTTGTGGATAGAAGGATGCGAGAATCTGAAAGATCGATGCTCAAAGCTCACTGGCGACCATTGGCCCCTCATACAAGAGATCCCTTTCATTGTCATTGATGGACATCGGATCCAGTGAATTAATGCATCCATGTAGAGTGAGTTTTCTGGATTTCGGGTAAGTTTTTTGGTTTTAGAGGCATCGATATCAATTTTGCTCTCTCGTTCTATCTATAATACAAATTGATGTTTCCCATGGAGATTATTCACATGGATTTTCCAAAATCTAGCCACTAAAGATCGACGGCTGGCATTCGTGTGGGTTTTCTTGTTGGGTTGGTTGGTTCGGTTTGTTTGACAATTGACATATAATGCTTGAGTGTAGTGAATGAAAATGCATCATCACGAAGGCTGCCTCACAATCAATGTTGATGACATATCTTAGCTTTTTATGTTGTCTTCCCAACATCTTATTCTTGATGCCCAAACAAATTGTGAATGAAAATGCCATTGAAGAATCATAGCCTTCCACAATCATTGAAGGACCCTTGTGAATAGTGTTTCTAGGGCTTTGCTGCATCTTTTTTGTCATTTTTTTGGTGCACTGATATGTTCTAAATTTTCTTGTACTGAATATGATATAAATAAATAATCTTTTTCAAAATCTAAAAAAATGATTAGTTATGTGGAAGCTGCGATATGATTGTGAAGAAAGGGATGCAGTTTATTTTTTATGGTTTTCTTTAGAATCGAGAACTTTCTTTTTATTGAGCAGTCTATCTAGGGCAGCTCATGGCTCTAAGCTTTTAATGCATTACACATCATTAATGTAGACATTTTTTTGTTTAAAATTGCATACTTTAAATTCTTCTTTATGGACCAGTGAATTATCTTTGTAAATTGTTACTTTCTTGTCTAAGATGAGATAGATGAAAGATTTTATGCTGCCCACATTTGTGACTTTGCATTGAGGCATTTCTTCAAGGTTTAGTCTTGTTTCCAAGAGGAAATCTGATGGTGAGATTGAGTTTCTTATCAAAATACTTCAATTTGACCAATGGTGGATCATTTTCACAGCTAATAGTTTCACATTTACTAAGTCTACTGAACAAAATTATGAGTTTTTTTTCATACATTTATCTTAAAATACCTTGTATAATCAAATTAGTTTAGTTTTTGTTATCAATAAAGAGTGGTTCAACGGGGTCACATTACCTTACAAAACAGAAATTGAGGCCTAGCTACAGAAAGAAATTGAAAAAGGGAAGAATGTTCAAATGTGCCGTTGTCACATCCCCCTCATTTGTCATTTAAATTAATGACATATTTTGAACTCAGAGTCATTTGCCATGCCCAAACAAATTTTATGAATGCTTTAAAATAACATTTTCCCCATTTTCGTTGTTTGACACAAGTGAAGAATTTTCAGTGTTCCCCAATCATATTCCTCTGCATTTTCAGTGTTTGTTGTATGTACTCTTCCCAACATCTTTTTCTTGCACCCTACCTCATTCACTCTGGTTGTTTTGCAGATACCATTGTAATTGGCATTCAAAATCTCTTGGAAGGATCACTTGCAAACAATGTTGAGGTAGGATTAATGCTGTCAATGTTTTGTGTCTTTTTTTACAATTTACAATAAAGAAAGAAGCGTTTAATTTTATTTGTGCACCAATATGTTTTAAATTTTCTTCTAGTGAATATGATCTAAATAAGAATAATCTCAAATTTTAAAAACATGATTAATTATGGGAAGCTGTGATATGATTGTGAAGAAAGGGAATGCAATTTTTTTTTTTTTTTTTTTTAAGGTTTTCTTTAGAATCATGAACCTTCTTTTTGTTGATGATGATTCTTTGTAGTATTAAGTAATCGATCTAGGATAAAATTCTAGGGCGGCTCATGGCTCCAAGCTTTTAATACAACTCTAATTGAGGGTAGGATCAATATACATAAACCACTTTCCGTTTGGGTCTTGATCTCTGGTGGGTTACTATTACAAACAGCTTGCTAGAAGTTTTTAGCCAATATACTTATGCTTGTTTGGTTGAGATTGCAACAATTTGTCGCATGCCTTTGCATTTGCATTGTCAGCAATGACCACTGGGGCAAATCTATTTAGTTCTTTAAAGTATCAGTAGTTTGTATTTACTCCATTGTGGAATATGATTTCATCATACATTATGTCATTTTATCTGAAAATACCTTCTTACATGGCATTCTTCTTGAAAGGAGTTTTGGAACAAAAGCTTTGAGCTCACTTGGGTTTCTTCGGTGTGACTGGAAATCTTGCACTTGTCTGATACATCTCCTCCCTCTCTCCTATTGCTGCATATGTAATTATTTTGTTGAAGCAATTTTCATATGACATTGTGAAGCTCTACTAGCGGTTAGGTAATTTGTAATTTGAAATGTGGTTCATTTTGTACTTTCCTCAAGGCTTTTTGGTTGTTATTGCACATTTAGCAGAGGCATTTGACCATATAAATAGGTGGTCAGAAACATTTGCCAAAATTACTTTCAAGAAACCTCACATAGTTTGCTTGAGGAGTGATTTAATCATTTTCTCCACTTTATGACTTAGATTACTTTTTCAGTTAGCTTATTATTGTTCTTGCACCAATTGAACTTATTGGAATCTGGCCTTTACATTGAAAATACAGTAGAACCAATCAGTGATCATAGCTATAGGGAGCCTCTGCCATCTTAGATCTAACTTATTGTGGAATAGAAACCAATCTAATCGCCCCAACTGGCAAAATATTGGGAATGGACCATTTATACTAACCTAATAAATGTTTTTGTATTATAGTAATCTATAATACCAAGTAGTTTAAATATCTATACCTGTAGGCAGTATCAAGATTTGCACATAATTAATGTGGAAATTTCTTAGTTTATATGTGGACTTTAAGATTTGCTTTAATCACCAGAGACTACTAAAGTGTTATTTTTGAAAATTGTTAGTTTCTTGTCTAAGTATAGAGTATGACTGTGTTTTTTACTATTGCCAACTGTAGGATTTGGATGCGGTTGAGGTGTTCATTCAAGGCATGGTCTTGTTCCAAGGAAGAATTCCGACAGTGAGATTGATTTTCTTGCCAAAAAGCTTCAATTTGACCAATGATGGATCGTCTCCACAGCTAATAGCGCTCTTTCACCTTCATTTGCAGGTTTGTCACGATGAGCATCTAATATCTATAAGTGTGGGCAACCTCTGGGTGGTTTCTCAAGGCAAGGTGGCCCCTTTCCATGGGAATTTTCAGGATTTATAAAAAGATACTTCAGTCCTCGTAGAATCGGATGAATTTAGTTCTTGTCATAGCAAAGAAGTGGTTCAACAATATCACATTACCCTTACAAAATAGAAATTAAGGCTTAGCTGCAAAGAGAAAGCGAAAAAGGATGAAGAGAGGATGACTGTTGATATACAAGACGCATTCAGAGTTACATCAGCCCTCATTTGTCATTTAAACTTGATTAGGGCCCGTGGATGAGTCTAAGTTTTGACTTCATATATCCAGTATCATTTGCCAATAGCTGCAGAAGCAACTCAGCGTCTATTTTACGAAGAGTTATCTTTATGGAAACATTTGCCCCATCGTATATCCAATATCATTTGCATGAGATCACAAAGAATCATAGCATTCCACAATCATATTCCTCTGCATTTTTAGCTTTTGCTATATGCTCTCTTCCCAACATTTTTTTCTTGTGGCCTAGCTCATTCACAATGCTGGTTTTGCAGATAATATTGTTGATCTGAATTGGCAAAATCTCTTGGAAGGATCACTTGGAAATGCTTTTGAGGTAGTGCTAATGCGGTCAATGTTATATGTCGTTTTCTGCAATTTGACCAAACAAAAAGAAGCGTTTAATTTTATCTGGTGCACTGATATATGATCTAAACAAGAATAATCTTTTTGAAAATCAAAGAACATGATTAGTTATGTGGAAGCCTTGATATGATTATGAAGAAATCGGATGCAATTTTTTTATGGTTTTCTTTAGAATTAAGAACCTTCTTTTCATTGATGATGATCCTTTGTAGTATTAAGCCGTTGATCTGAGATAAAATTTTGGGGCAGCTCATGGCTCCAAGATGTCAATACAACTCCAATTCATGACAGCATTGATATTCCATAAATCACCTTCTCTTTGGGTCTTGTTCTTTGGTGGATTTGGAATTAATGCTTACGACTTGCTAGAATTTTTTAGTTAAAAATGTACTTATGCTTGTTTAGGTGAGATTGTAATGATAGGCTGCTGTGTTTGCAGTCGGCTATGACCCTCAGGGCAAATCTATTCAGTTTTTTAAAGTATTAGTTGCCACCACGGAATATGATAAAGTCATACATTATGTCATTCTATTTGAAAATAACTTCTTATGTGACATTCTTCCTGCAGGGAGTTTCAAAACAAAAGTTTCAAGCTCACTTGTGTTCATTTGGTGTAACTGGAGATATGCACTTTGATGCTTCTCCTCCATCTCAGCTACTGTTGCATATGTAAATGTTTCGTTGAAGGAATTTTCATATGACATTGTGAAGCTCTAGTTGAGGTTAGTTAATTTGTAATCCGAATTGCGGTTCATTGTGTACTTTCTCTAAGGCTTTTTGGATGTTATTGCACATATAACATGGTGCTTTGACCATATAAATAGGTGATCAGAAAAGCAGAGTTTCATTTGCCAAGACAACTTTCAAGAAACCTTGCATAGTTTTGCTTGACAAGCCATCCATTCGTTTCGTAAGTTTTACTCATTTTTCTCCACTTTATGACTTTTACCTTTTTAGTTAGCTTGTTGTTGTTCTTGCACTAATTGAACTTATTGGAATCTAGTCTTCACATTGAAAATAGAGTAGAGCCAATCAATGAAAACAACTACGAAGAGCCTCTGCCATCTTACATCTAGCTTATAATGGAGTAGAACCCCTCTAATTGTGCCAACTGGCAAATTATTGGGAATAGAACATTTATGCTAGCTTGATCAGTGTCTTTGTTTTACGGTAATCTATAATCCAACTAGTTCAGATATATGTGCCTAATAGGCAGTATTGGGCTTTGCACATAATTAATGTGGAAATATCTTTGTTTATAAATGTGGACTTTAAGTTCTGCTTTAATGATCGATCAATGATTACTAAAGTATTATCTTTGTAAATTGTTAGTTTCTTTTCTAAGGATGGATAGAGTATGACTCTGCATCTTTACTATCCCCAATTGTAGGATTTGGATGCAGTTGAGGCACTCATTCAAGGTCTGGTCTTGTTCATGGAGGAATTCTGATGGTGAGATTGATTTTCTTGCCAAAATACTTGCAATTTGACCAAAGATGAATCGTCTTCATAGCTAATGGCCCTCTTTTCACCTTAATTTGCAGATTAGTCACGATGAGCATCTAATGTTTTTAAGCATGGATGAGCTCTAGATGGTTTCTCAAGGCAAGTTTGTGCCTTTCCATGGGGATTTCCAGGATTCATAAGAATACTTCAGTCGTAGAATCAGACGAGTTTTGTTCTTGTCATCAGCAAAAAGTGGTTCATCGGGGTCTCATTATCTTACAAAACAGAAAGTGAGGCTTAGCTACAAAGAGAAAGCGAAAAACGACAAAGAGTGGAGCTGATATACAAGACGCACTCATAGTTACATTAGCCCTTGTTTATCATTTAAACTTGATTAGTGCTTGTGGAAAGATGAGTCCTAATTTTTTTACGAGAAGTCAGCTGGACGGAAAAATTTTCCCCATTTTTGTTGTTTGGCATTGTTTAAGAGAATTATATGGAAAATATTTTCATGGTCAACAAAAAAATTGTACTTTCAAGTCTTAGTACAAAATTCTGTATAAATACCTGAATCCATTAGATAATATCCTTTACCGTGTTAAGGTCAATATCCAGAATACGAAGCTTTCTTCCAATAGCAACTACTGTACATATGAAGACTGGATTGAAAACAGTGGTTTTGAATATGTGAATATAATAGCTAAATTCTGAATGAACCCTGCACATCAGAACGCATATACAAACCATTGCCTAGTTTCATTTTTCTTCTATTCAAGTACCCACTCCATCTCTTGACAACACTTGAATCAATCCTAAACATTATTTTCCCTGCGCAGCAGGGGGGGGGGGAGGGAGAAAGGATCAATCCCCGTTGCTAATCTTTGGATGTTATCTTGAGGAGATTGCGTCTACTATGAGATACTTTTGTTCCGAGAAAGTCATCACTCAACAACACATATGACACATTCTTGGGAAGCAGGCAAGCCCTGTCACTATTAACCCCGTGAAGGTGCCAAAGGTCCAGAACCAATCACATGTAAAGAGACATAATACCATCAGTAATGGTTTCAATCTCATGACCTCATTGTAGAATATCAGCTCGTACCAATAAGTCACAAACCTCGGTGATTAGGGATCTCCCCTACTTGTGGGTTAACATAATCATAAGGTTTATTCAGCCAAAAAAAAAAAATTCATCCAAAGGGTCGCTAAATACTCTGAGTGGAAAGGGAAGTGTCACGCCCCGACCCTCGAGCACGCGGCAACCCCTGTTCACTTGCGGTCATTTGATTTGCGACTCTCCAGGATCTGTCGCCGACCATTATTTTTATCTTTTAAATTAAACGCATGCGGAAGCGAATCACAATCCCCGGTCAATTACAAAAACAGGGATAGCGGGAAAACCCAATAAGAACACATTCAAAAGTACTGCTCTATTAACTAACTGATTAACCCTAGGAAGTTTACAAATACAAGCCCTTACCACGGGCATCTTCCTAACGAGCCAATGAGACCAACAAGCCAAGGTTAATCTACTCCCTTCAAAGACGGCCACGAGCCGTAACACGCGTCGATCCACCATCCTACGGCCCCGAAAAATGTTAACCACGACGGGTTGAGATAAACTCAAGCAAGTCAAAGTCCTAAGCCCCAGGTTAGGAACTTCGCTCGCCTTGGGAGCAATCTAACCATGCAACCTAATTTCGGCAAACAACACATACACACCTCAAGCAACATTATCGACGACAGTTCAATAAGCGATTCAGAAACACAAGCGACCCTACCCGCCTTGGCACACGCAACCGCGCAAACCGTTAATTCAATCATCATGACATTAAGAACATGCGAATAATCGGAAAGCATCTCACACAACTTTCTCGGCCTCACATCCACACATATGCTCCGATTATTACGACCTCTCAGCCACGGCACAACCTTATGGTTGGCGGTCAACCGGTCGTAAACCGGGCATCGTCCTCCCCGTGAGGCACGGCGACGTCATGGGCTATCCCCCACCGACGGCATTCCATAAGGAGCATGGGTCCGGCCTCAACCGCGACTCCGCATTCGACCACCTGTCGCGGCGACCAATGGTCACGGCACAACCCCCAAGGATTGGCGGTCATCCGCTCAACCGGGCTATCAACTTTAATCGACCATACGCAACACATCAAAGAAATGATTTATTTCTTTGCTTTTTGCTTGGTCGTGAATGCAACATCGCTCATACGCTCACGCTTTCACGCGACATGCCATTTTGCATCATTTCGGATAACCCACGCAATATGTCATGCGATCTCACTCGATAATTTCCAAAATCCAATTTCCAATCAGCATTCAATCATACATATTCCCTAACTCTTGGGAACAACCAACAATTCAAATCACGCCATCAATCAATTCCGACCAATCAACATCACGATACTTTCCGATACCCAACCACGTGTCGATATTTAATAATAAATAAACACAAATATCAATTAATAAATAAATGCGTGTCCTCACGACTACAACAATCAACTATTCCCCAATAATACTCAATCATCCCAAAAATAAGTATAAACTATAATTATACTCAAAAATATTTATTTAAGAAGCATGCTATAGTTGATTGTTCCGATAAAATAATTCAAGTCCCACAAAATACTTATAATTATTTTTCAATCCCATAATTAATTATCCAACCCAAATAATTCCATTTAGTAAAATCATTCTTTAATAAACCACTGTCCTTTAATAAAACAGTATATGAATACTATTGACTTTGGAAAAATAGACCATAGTAATTTTCCCCCAAAATTACTCAATTAAAACCATTTCCAATAAATAATCACAATTAATTATTCTCTCCAAAAATAATTAATTTTCAGCAATGAATAGTAATAACAATATTACTATTAATAATTCGAAATTATAAATTAATTTAATTAATAATTCCGAAAATAATAAATAATTATTATTATTTATTCCAAAAATAATAATAATATTTATTAATACTAAACATGATTAACACTAAGCAAAGCTTAATCAAATAGTATTAAAACACTACTAAACATCATCCAAAACACTAATCAAAGTTTAAACTAATTAAACTACTCATAAGCAAGATCAACCCCTAACTAAGAGATTAGGAAATCGACTCACGATTTAGCGATTCCGACGACACGAGCGCGACGGCAGCGGCGAGGGGAACGCCCGGGAACTTCCGGCGCGTCGGGACAAGGCGGCCCGGGACCGGGTCTCGGCCGAGGGCGGCTGTCCACACGGCAAGAGGCTGCGAAACGGAGGAACCGGCGGCACGAGGCTGGCTGGTGGGCGGCCCGGCGACTCCGGACGGCGGCCAGCAGCTCCGGCAAGGCAGGCGGTGGCTCCGGCGAAGCTGGACAGAAGCTGAAAAGGGAGAAGGAGGGGCGGTGCAGCTGGTTCGTGAGGGTGGCGGCTGGCTAGGGTGGCTCTGGTGCGGCGGAGGGGCTTGGGGGTTGTCCTCCGACAGTCCTATGGCGGTGACCGGCGGCGGCGCGCAGCGGCAAGGCCGCTGGCCGCTTCTCCAGGTCACGGCCGAAAGGGGCCGAAAGGGAGAGACAGGCGATACAGCAGCTGGTTCGGGGGGTGTGGCAACCGGCGAAGGACGGCTCCGGTGCTGGGCGGACGGCGAGCGGCGGCCAGGTGGCGGAGGTCGGGCCACAGACGGCAGCTGGCCAGATCTGGTTCGGTCCAAAGGGGGGGGCTGACTGGCTCGGGCGGAACCGTCGAGCAGCGCGGCTGGTCAGCGCGAGACTCGTCTGGTTCCGTTGACGGGCCGGCGAGCAGCGAACGGTGGCCGGGACGGAGGTGGCCCAGCTCCGACAGCGGCAGACAGAGGAGAAGGAGATGAAGACAGAGGCTGGGCAAGGCCGGTTCAGCTGGAGGCCGACGGGCGGCAACTCGCCGGCGACCGGACGGAGAACGGGGGCGGTGGAGGAGCTGCAGTGGCGGTCGGTTCTGGTGGCAGCAGCAAGAAAACACAGCAACAGCAGCCACCAAGGACGTCAGCAGCAAGGAAGAAGAAGAAGAAGAAGTTGCAGTGGGGGAGCTGAGCGTGCAGAGGAAGCTGCGCGTAGAGAGAGAGAGAGAAGAGAGAGAGAAGTACACGGGCTGTCAGCAAGGGGGCAAAAAGAAGAAGAAAGAGATAAGAGAGGACTAGTCAAACAAGTGGGAGGAAAAGAGAGAGGATAAGGGCAAGTGGGGGTTGTCGAACGTGCTGGAGAAGAAAGGAGGAGAGAGAGAGAAACGTGCGGAGGGGAGGGGGAAAGGAAAGAAAAGAAAAACAAAACAAAACAAAATCCAAACAAACTTCTAGAGAGGGGTATTTTGGTCTTTTTACCCCTGAAGCACAAATTCTCAATATTTAGCTCCAAAACTCGGCCCGTTGAATCATTTTTCAATAATTCGGACTTACCGAAATTCGGGATGTTACAGGAAGCATCACAGTTCTTCTCTTGTTTGTTCATTTTTGGTTATTGCCAGGTGGGTATGCAAATAATTTTGTTTGTTTGGTCACTCTTACAGATGTTTGATAATTTTTATTCAGTCCTAATTGATCATTCCTTTCCAGATTTTTAAATTTTTTTCTATTCTCTTCTTAGACCATATGTTATTCTTCAAGCTGAAGAGTGTCTGATACAAATGATGGGATGATTCAAATTGTATTGATTAATGATGAAGGCGATTAGCGGAGGTCAGGGAATTAAAGAAACGATCTGGGGCTTTTACTTTGCTTTTCAAAACACATTATTTATTTTTGTGACTGAATCATATTGGAGTTGATTATTACTTGAAGCAAGAAATTCTCGACTAGCATCGGATGAAAAAAAAAAAAAATCTCACGTTCGTTATGATATGAAAAGTTTATATGGAAATAAAGACGAGGAATAAATATAGATTGCCCATTAAAGATATAGTCTCTTTAAATGATTTGTTCCTCGAAGTTTATTTTATGTCATCGCACCATAAACTTTCGTGATATGCATCAATCTGCCCAATATCCTTTGGGAGAGACTATGCATCGTTTCAAAGACTCACTTTTTACCCCCACTAAATCCGAAGAATTTCAGTTTACGCCCGCCAATTTATGACCAGCCCAAGCTACTCTACTTTGCCTTTGTTACAATAACCACTATGAATTTGTCTCCTCCTTCTCTAACTTCTACTTGGATAAGAGAAGAGGAACGTGGAAAGATTTGTCTTCACAACCATCTCTCCTCCCTCAAACAATTATATTATATAGATTGCAAGAAGTTGAGGCAATTGCAAGAGGATGGATTGCCTTCTCCCTTGAAGTATTTCGCCTAGATCAAATTGTGACGTTATGAAAGATCCATACTCGAAACTCACCAGCGACAATTAGCATCTCCTCCAAGAAACTCCACTCATCGTAATTGCTCAAGTCCAAGTCCAATGAACTGAAATAGATTGAATCCCCTTGGCAATCAGAAGATTTCTCTCCACTGTCTAATTATTGTAGCTTGAAATTGCAAGATCAATTTTGTCGTTTGCAGCTACCATGTCGTCGTTTCAAACATGGCTAAACATACATGCCTTGGTGGTTCTTTTTTTCTTTTTATTTCCTTCTTCTCATAAAAAGGAACAAATATATGCACCGCCCACCGGGTACTGAACGGTCATTTCCTTTTCCCTTAATCACGGAATTTGCTCTGCAGTCCTGTTCTTTCAAAAGTAGAAGATGATGATGATGAAGAAGAAGCTTTCAGGAGTTTCTGATGGATAAGAAGAAAAAGGGTTATGGCAAAATGTAGAAAACTTTTGTGTAGAAGGGATGTTTCATCTTCTTCTTTTTCCTATTCGTCCTGTATCCGAATGATGGTCTTGACTTGATGGCGCACCAGAGTTCAAGCTCCGGTCCAGAGCGAGCCATCCACAGTGGAACCAAGGGGTTTGCGATAATAAATTTCGAACCTCGTGCTTCATACTTCTTCAAGTATATAATTCAGTCGGCTCATCTTCCCAGGTAATTTTCTTATAAGGAGAAACTATTACAAAAGAATATTTCACTAAGATATTCTTATGATTTTATGACATTCCTAGGAGAGTAGGTTTCACCTTTTATATATATATATAGAGAAAGGGGGAGAGAAAGGGGGAGTTATGTCACCGTAGTTTAACATTTAAGAAGTTAATATTTCCGCACGATTCTCAAAATGTGGCTGCCAAAATGAGGAGAGGTTTTGACCAAAAAATAAATAAATGAGGAGAGAATCATTAAGTTGGGCATTTCTGAGAAAATCTTTAGTAGCACATTCGATAATCCTGTTTTAACACTTACTTGATGTCACGCCCGACCTCGAGCATGCGGCAACCCTGGTTCACTTGCGGTCATTTGATTTGCGACTCCCAGGGATCCGTCGCCGACCGTTATTTTTATCTTTTGATTAAACGCATGCGGAAGCGAAATACAATCCCGGTCAATTACAAAAACAGGGATAGCAGGAAAACCCAACAAGAACACATTCAAAAGTACTGCTTTATTAACTAACTGATTAACCCTAGGAAGTTTACAAATACAAGTCCTTACCACGGGCATCTTCCTAACGAGCCAATGAAACTAACAGGCCAAGGTTAATCTACTCCCTTCAAAGACGGCCACGAGCCGTAACACGCGTCGATCCTCCATCCTACGGACCTGAAAATGGTTATTCAATAACCGGTAAGATAAATCTCAAAGCAAGTCAAAATCCTAAGCCTCGGTTAGGAGACCTACTCGCCTCAAGTGCGCCCGACGTGCAATGTCTCTATCGCCAACAATTCAACAACGAGAATAACACCCAATCGACCATTAACAGACGCACGCTTAGACCAAGGCTCATATGCGATTATTAACAGTTAACACTCGCAATCACGGGCGACCCTACCCGGCCTTGGCACACGCAACCCGCAAACCTGTTATTTCAATCATCACGACATTAAGAGCATGCGAATAATCGTGAAAGCATCTCACACAACTTTCTCATGTCTCACACCCACACATGCTCCGATTATTACGACCCCTCCTCCGGGCCACGGCACAACCTTATGGTTGGCGGTTACGCTAAACCAGCTTCGTCCTCTTTACCTCGAGGCACGGCGACGTCAAGGGCTCACTCCCAAGACGGCATTCCCGAAGGAGCACAAGACTCGCCCACTACCGCAGTCCCGCTGCGACAGAGGCCGGGACCCGCCCCATACCGCGATCCCACATAGAACCCCTCCTGTCGGGCATCCGAGGCCAAGTCGGGCGACCCATCGGCCACGGCACAACCCCATAGGGATTGGCGGTCTTCCGGCAACGCCGGGCTCTCTCTTAATGTGACCATGCAACACATCATCAAGCAATCCATTTATATCTTTCTTTCTGTCGTGAATGAAATATCACTCATCTTCATGCGACATGCCATTTCGATAACCCACGATATGTCATGCGATCTCACTCGACAATTTCCAAAATTCAATTTACAATCGCATTCAATCCCACACATTCCCTAACTCTTGGGAACAACTCAAATCCTTGATCTGTCAATCAAATTCCGACCGATCAACATCACGATCTTTCCGATACCCAACCACGTGTCTCAATATTTAATAATAAATAAACATACGTCTCAATATTCAATTATCCCAAAAATAATTATAAACTATAATTATACTCAAAAATACTCATTTAAGAAGCATGATATAGTCTATTGTTCCCATAAAATAATTTACTCCCACAAAATACTTGTAATTATTTTTCAATCCCATAATTAATTATCCAACCCAAATAATTCCATTTAGTAAAACCCTTCTTCAATAAACCAATGTCATTTAATAAAATAGTATATAAATACTATTGACTTTGGAAAAATAGACCATAGTAATTTTCTCCCAAAATTACTCGATTAAAACCATTTCCAATAAATAATCACAATTAATTATTTTCTCCAAAAATAATTAATTTCCAGCAATGAATAGTAATAACAATATTACTATTAATAATTCGAAATTATAAATTAATTCAATTAATAATTCCGAAAATAATAAATTATTATTATTATTCCAAAAATAATAATAATAATATTTATTAATACTAACCATGATTAACACAAGCAAGCTTAATCAAATAGTATTAAAACACTAATCATCCATCATTCAAAAGCACTAATCAAGCTTAATATTAAACTAATCACCCTAAGGGAGTTTAGCACCCTAAACAAGGTTTAGAAAATCAACTCACGGGTTAGTCGATTCCGACGACACGAGCGCGACGGCGGCGGCGAGGGGAACGCCCGGGAACTTCCGGCGCGTCGGGACGAAGTGGCCCGGGACCGAATCTTGGCCGAGGGCGGCTGTCCACGTGGCGACAAGCTGAGACACGGAGGAACCAGCAGCTGTGGCGGCATGGGGCTGACTGGTGGGCGGTCCGGCGACTCCGGACGGCGGCCAGCAGCTCCGGCGACCAAGCGGCGGCTCCGGCGAAGGCTGGACAGAGCTGGAAAGGGAGAAGGAGGGGCGGTGCAACTGGTTTCACGGGGTGGCAGCAAGCTGGGGTGGCTCTGTGCGGCGGAGGGGGGCTCGGGGTGGTCCTCCGACAGTCCTATGGCGGTGACCGGCGGCGGCGCGCAGCGGCAAGGCCGCTGGCCGCTTCTCCAGGTCACGGCCGAAAGGGGCCGAAAGGGAAGAGAGGGCACGACGACGACGGATGAGGCCGGCAGCGACCCGGCGACCAGCTGGGTGGCGACTGGGCAGCGGCGGAGGATGGCTCCTAGCGGCGGTCTCGAGCGACCGGACGGCGGCGAAGGGCGGCTGGACGGCGGGAGCAGCCATCTCGGCTCCAACCCGAACAGAAAGAGAGAAAGACAGGCGGAGGCAACAGCGGCTCGAGCTGGGGTGGTCGGGTGACGGATGGTGGTGGCCGAGTGACGGCGAGGCAGCAGCAAGCTGCTCCGGCGTCCAGACGGTCAGCTGGCCGGCGTTGCAGCGGCGGACAGAGGAGGACAGAAACTGGGTGGTGCTAGTTCAGCTGGAGGCCGACGGACGACGACCCACCGGCGACCGGGCGGAGAACAGGGGTGGTGACGGAGCTACGGTGCTGCGGTGGTGGTCGGTGATGACGGTAGCAGCAGCAAGCCGGCATCAACCAGCAGAGAAGAAGAAGAAGAAGAAGAAGTTGCTGGGCATGGGGGGTTGTCGAACGTGCTGGAGAAGAAAGGAGGAGAGAGAGAGAGAGAGAGAGAGAAGTACATGGGTTGTCAGACAAGTGGGAGAGGAGAGAGAAGAAGAGGATAAGACCAGTCAACAAGTGGGGAGAAAGAGAGATAAGATGAGCAAGTGGGGGAGGGGATGCTGTCGACAAGGGGGGAGACGTGAGGGGAGGAGAGAGAAAATGGGGAGAGAGAGAGAAACATGCGGACAAGAAGGGGGAAAAGAAAAGAAAAAATAAAAATAAAAATAAAAACAAAACAAAATCCAAACAAGCTTCAGAGAGGGGTATTTTGGTGCTTTTTACCCCCAAGACAAATTCCAAATATTTGGCAAAAACTCTACCTATCAATCCTTTTTCCAATAATTCGAGAACTCAAATTCGGGATGTCACACTTGATCCGGAGTTTGGTCCAACAGTGAAAGCCTATTTACAATGGGATTCTTTTCCATGAATAAAGCGAGTGCCACTGGTATTATTCTGTGTGCGCAAGATATTCCCCGTCAGTTTTACGATTTTGTAGTTGCCCTAATGGGGTGGGTTCAACACAGTAGATCCGCTCCACTCAGGCAATAAGAGTTGGAGTTTCTCTACGTAACACAACGAAGGAAAGTTGAAACCTTCACTACGAGGTGGAATTCCACGTATAAGATTTTGAAGAAGGCTTGAGAGGTGATGAAAATGCTGTTGCGATCCTCCCGAAGCGATTCTTACTTGTCGAGGGAGCCGGTGTAGAGGCAATGTCAAGCAGGATACCAACGGTCCTCATATTTCAAGGTGTTTGCCTTCATTGGGCGCAGATTTTCCTAAACCTTCATCTGATGTTGGAAAGTTCTTTTGATTTGATTTATATATGAAATTCTGTCCTATTTAAGAGTCATCACTGAGGCCGGCTAGAGCCAACGTTCCACTTTCAACACAATTAGAGATTCCAAGTTTGGGAATTTGATTAGACTAATTTTCTAAGAAGTTCTACATGCAAAAACAATCTTGCAATACAATTCCGAAAATTTACACCAGTGAACAACTAACATTCTCTGGGGCTTTCGAATTTAAATTTACTGCAAGAATGGAGTCAATGCACACTTAGAAATAAAACAAGGCTAAATTCCTACTATTCAGAAATCGAATAGCGTATTCAACAGAAAATCATAAAAACAAGCAGATGCCGACTACGCTGATTACTATCATGTATGAGAGAAGTAGAAAACAAGGAGAGACCTATAAAAAATTCCAAACATCCCTGTTCAGACCATGGATTATTCTGAGCCGGGGTATTTTTTTTTTTTTTTTTTTTGGTTGCAAAAACTTCATAGGTTTCATTTAGTGAAAGTTTGAATACACAAATTACTTCTGTCGGAACATAGCAACTTTAAATGGACAAAGGAGGTATAAGAGACCCAATTCAAAGGGAGGGTTTTGTTGCGATGGGCTTTGACAACCTAATTCACAATCTTAATAGACTCTCTTTTGCAGTGGGCAACCCAATCCACAACCCTATTAGACTCTCTTTTGCAATGGGCTATCTTCATCGAATGGAAATATTCTGAACTGAGGTAGCTTGTTTGGTTCCAAAATACTTTAGCTCATGAAATAATGCACTATGCTCAAGCTCAACAATGAAACACGACATAGTTAAAATGTGCGTTTATTTCATTGAAATTTCATGATAAGGAAAAATATTTTCCACAAAAAATCATTTTTTTAAAAAAGTGATTAACTTTTTAATTGTTTAGTGATTTAGGAAAATTAATTTTTTCTTCTTGTCAAAAGGGAAGTTGTTTTACCTCAATCTAAAATTGTTGTTTTCAATCATGAAAAACATTTTCCTGCAAATCGATTAATTTTCAGTTATCCAAATACCAGAAAGTTATCGACAAAAAAAAATCAGAAAGTTGTAAAGTAAAATCCCGAAAATAGTTTTCCTCTAAATAAATGGACCTAGAACTACTGAGAGACGTCGGCAAGAGGCTCTCTCTCTCTCTCTGAGCAAGATTAGATTTGTCTTGAATTTACTATATGCAGTCGAAATTTCTCCATCTCACTTGAAGTGGAGCCTATCGTAGCCAAACGCCTTCCTCTACCACTTCATTATCGTTGGTTTTGTCACTGCCTTCACCTTCGGTTTCTATCATTTTTGTCATCTGACGGAGGAGAATAGCTGTGACTGAAACTCGATCGAAATCGGATTCTTAACTTCGAGCTCTTCATCTTTCGGTCACTGCAACAATATTAAAGGTAAGTTCTCTCTCATTCTCTGGATTTCATTTTTTTTCAATTCAGTCAACAGCATCGATTCTTGGTCTTTTTCTGCATTTCCAGTGGCTTCTTCATTGACATTCCTTCTCCGTTGCCCTCCCGACACCATTAGCCACCACCAATCATCGCCTTTCGCCATTTCCACTGCCAGGCGTCCGAAGCTCTGTTCGCCCCTGTTCTCGGTCCACCACTGTTTAAGTGCTCAAACTGCGGTCACCACCGTCTCTCATGATGATTCCAGCTCAAGCTGCTTCTGTGATCACCTTACTAAGGTCCAACCTTTAATCACCACGGGCAGTCATCCTCTACTCAACCGAATCACATATCCTCTGTTTCCTGTTGTTCTCCGTCCAAAGCAGAGGTGGAGAACTATAGCCACTGCCTGGGTAAATATCAATTGTGATTGAGGCTGTGCTAATGGTTTGAATCTGCTACGTTGCTTTCTGATGATCTGGTTATGAGTTTCTGAGCTATGCATATGTATTTGGCCTTCATTACTTGAAAGTCTACCATGTGTTCATTCATATGCTCTCTTTTTTTGGTCGAATTCATTCATATACCTGAACTGTATCTATACACATATCTGAGGAGTGTTTCTGCATTTAGACATCTGATTCTTCAGTGCGTGCAGAGCTGAGACATTCCTCAGTATACTTGACATTCTTCGGCAAATTTGCCAACTTACTTTCGTCAATTTGTTCAATGCATGTATAACCGTCAAATGTCAACATGTTGTGCCGATCAATGCTTTATAGAAGTTGCGCTTGGATTTGCTGGAACTAGCTTATACCCGACTGGTAATGTTTAGCTCATTGATATGGTGTTGGGTTTGTTTAATTACTTTTCTCTGCTTAATCCTTCCTGCCAGATGTTTTGAGCGTATATGCCATTTTAGAACTGAACGTGTCAATGGATTGCAAAGTATATAATGTTCGTAGTTTGTCTGCCACTGCATCTATTGATCATGCGGCCATGGGAAATCCACTCTTACAAATTCAAAGCAGCAAGGAGAAAGCTTGCACTATACTTTGCTATCGGCAAAGGTGGCCATTAAGCTCCATGAAAGTGCTCCCAGAAGCCCAGATAAAACGAAGTAACGTTCTTCTTTCGTAACCAGAAAGCGGGACGGAGTCACTGCAATAACCATCTAGTTTGTGAATAATTTCCCTAGAAATGAAAATAGATACAAGAGAATCTTCTCAAGTATTAAGGAAAGTACAGTGGCATAAAAACTATCAGAGGAAAAGCTCACGAGTCTCTCTTCAGACTGCTGGAACGTACAAATTGAATGCTCTCAAAGGTGATATGATCTTTCATTAGAAAAAAGAAAACCTTCAAAAACAACAACATACCTCTGCAGGATCAATCGAGATGCCCCTTGTCTTTCACATAAAAATGCAGCGAGTCTTGAAGGGCCCAAGCCACCTTGAACAACATAATCTGTTGCCACTGCACTATTATCCAGTGACAAGTCGAACCCGAAAAACTTTACCAAACTTGTATAGTGTTTTTCTTGAGGAGAACAATTTTTGCTGGGAATGCTTATTTCATCGTCGGTGTTTGCTGTCATCTCATCCCCGTTTCCTACACCTAAATTACTAATGGAAAAGGATAAGGAAAAACAGCATCAGATCAATAGTGGCATTATGGAAGCAGCATCAAGTCCGTGGATACATGTTAGAGAAAAGACTGCAACAATGCTAAAACATGTTCCTGAGTAGAATCTAACAGCTGCTAAAATGAACAACAAAGGAGAGAAAACAGCCACTCAGAGTGTAGTGACCATTGACAGAGGAGTCAACTTCAACATAAGTTGCAAAGTTGCGTCAAATTTACAAGTCAACGCTTTTTTTCATGTTTGAAAAGATCGAGCATTTGAGATGACAAGCTTATGCTCAATTCCACGCGACCAATAAGCAGCACGTATTTTGCCAATAAAGTCGATATTTCAGCAGGTTTTTACTTCAGTCAGACAGTATTTTACAATGAAGAACATTCTCATCTCTACTTGTGCAACTTCAACTAGACTAGAGACAGGTCACAGATCAGCTCAACTTAAATCAGAGATGAGCATGAGCAAAGACGATCAGCCGAGAGCACCAATCTACCGCAGGATGAATTGAATTATACCCATCACCACTTAACCAGTTAAACTCTCAACAACTACATCGCCACTGTCACGTCAAGAAGACTCACAAGTCCTTCAGACCAACACGCAACCCCAATAAACAAAATCCATAATTGGGGATCAAACAAACATCCTAAACTCAAGCATCATCCTCGACCTACGCTCAATCAAACACCATAAATTTCTCAAGGAGAAAACAAATGCGTCCACGATTGGGGTAAATTGGTGAAAATAATCTTTGGGTAAGAAAAAGTCGACGCAATAGCAGTTACCCATAGAATTCAGATCCTCGTCCCACCGGCGAGGGGCCGCCAGCATCTGGACGGCGGCGGACATGTCGTTACCCGGTAGCCGCGGCTGCTCCGGCGGGTTCTTCCGGCGAGCTCGTCTCCAGTACCGAGCAACGAGGGTAGATGACCTGCGAATGCGGGACGAGATGAGGAGAGCAGGGGAATGGGATATGGAGGAGAAAGGTGGGAACTTTGGGGAGGGCAGTTCGGAGACGGACAGGATTGTCATTAAAATAGAGAAAAGGTTTCAACTTTAATTTCTTCGAAAATTCTGATGGCTTTCTGTTTTATTTTATTTTGTTGTCTCCCAGTTTCGTGGGTTTTGGACAGTTGGAATGACTGAATTGCCCTCCTCCTCTTGTGTTATTTTGTACAGATCTTACTACAAAATGAATTTGTATGACTACAGTAATTTTTTCGGAATGTAAGCCACGCGATTGATTGTCATGGCCGAAAAGTCACTCTTGGATACCCTTCGTGAAGAAGACCCGCTTTGTACATAGAAATTATTTCAATCCAAAATAGGAATTCTCATTATAAAACCTATATAAATTAGAAAATTTATTTTGATCATATTTTCTTTCGAGCTCAAATTTAGAGGTATATTTTTCAACACTTATTCATATTATAATCCATGCAAACCCAGTCAAAGAATAAAAGAAAAGGTATAATTTATCTTTTTATTGATTCTTGTTTTAATTATGCGTCCTAACCATTCACAAACATAAAAAGGTAACTCGAGGCTACCTCACCTTTTATCATTGTTTTTCTCATCTATGTAAATGCTCAAAACTAGTTTCATCCTTAGCATGACATTAGAAGGTTACATCTGAAGTCTTATTTGGATCTTAGAATCCCTCCTATGTAAAACACTTAGAGGGTACTATAAGGTATAGGGTAGGAAAAAGATTCCGTACCAATCAAGGCATATAGGCACCAAAACGGTAAAATATGTTGAAATTATTTAAAATAAAACATAACTTTTAGTTTTCTCTTTATAATTTTTCGCTTATTCAATTGAAAATCCACTTTAGGGCAAGATGGTATAGGGTAACTTGAAACTTGTGAAACATATAGATTTTAAGCTTGTTCAAAGGTTCTATAAGATAAGTTGTAGATTTCAAAAACTTAAAATTAATACCTCCATGGTAGATTAAGATAAGAGGTCTATAAGTTAAGAGTTACTTACTAAAGGATGCCTTCTCTCCCTCCCTCAAAATACTCCAAATAATTCAATGTGAGATTCTAAAATATCAATGCTCAAAACTAACTCGCGACTATTGGCACCTCCTCCAAGAAATCGCCGCTCATTGGAATTGATTGAATTCAGATCTAATAAGAAGATTTGTCTCCGCTATCTAATTGTTTTCTTCAAGCGCTGATTCGGACTCTATCTTTTCTTCCTTATCTTGATGCAAAAAAGTTCATCTGTTTTTCATGGACATGCTTCACATGATTTCCGCGACACAGCTAGTGAAGGTCCAAGGTTAACATTTGGGGGTGACTTGCACTAAATAAGATTAATCAATATAATGGTGTTGATTACTTAGGTCTACATTGAAAGTCAATCTAAGAAACTTTCTTACCTTCAATAACATCAACTACTTTAAAGATCAGAAAATAGGGTTTAAAACAGGGGTTCTCGAGTTGGCGAATCTAACAGCTAAATTCGAATAAAGTCTGCATATTATAATCCATTTATATATGGCTTCCTTGTCCAAGTTCACAGCCCATCTTTATCCTTTTAAATTCCCACATAATCTCAGACCAACGGTTCTATTGGTCCCACATTTTCTTTTTCTTTATTGTATAGGAGAGGTGGAGAGTAGCAGTCAAGGAGACCATGCTTTATTGCTTGATTTATCATAAATAAATAAAAATCAACATCTGCAACCATGTATTTTGATATAGAATTGCAAGAAGGTTGTCATCCAAGACCAGGCAAGGATCACTGGCACTCTACTTGTGGTCGATGAGGGTTAGAAGAAAAAAAGAAAAGAAAAATATAATTAAAAATTCATAAAAATTAAAAGTTATTTATGTTAGCGTCGCTCATGCCACATAAAACAATTGACATTGACTAGGCGCCACGTCGCGATTTCTTGTCAAAATTGATCAAAATGACTAAATTATCTAATTGTTAAAAGATTTATAACTAAATTGACACAATTGCAAGTTTAAGACTAAATTGGCTAAATTGAAATGTTTATGACTAAATTGGCATAATTATAATAGGTTTATGACTTTTTTTGATAATTTCCCCCCCACTTATAAGATTTGGAATAGGAAGTACCCCAATGTGTCTTGTTTGTAGATTTTTGGTTGATTTCGTGTGAGTATGAATATAATTTGTTTGTCTAATTGCTCTTATACTTGTTCATTTCACGCGACAATTTTCTCTTTTCTTGGGGGTACTTGATTTTCTCGTCAAAGATTTTTTATTTTCACATTTTCATCTCACACGCTAGCAATCTTCAGGTGACTTGAAGAGTCCAAAACAATGATTGTGATTCGTACGAATTTTGTATTAACGATTGCAATTGGCTGTTAGGTGAATTGCAAGTGCACAATATCAACAAGTAATAAAGTGATGAGTGAGTATCGTTCCCACGAAGATTGTTTTAATTTTATTTTATCCAATTACTTACCGAAGGTGATCAATCCAAAAATTTAGCTAACCAAATCAAAAAGACGTGTAAAAAGTGAACTAATTAAAATACTAAAATATAGAAAAGGTTAAAACTTAAAGAATTAAAAGCTAAGTAAAATTAATTTAAAGCAAATTCAAGATTACAAAGTGTTAGAGCATCTAACTTCACTTAACCATTCATAATTAATTTTCTTAACTTTTCATGCAACAAATTAATTTTCAATTGTGTTGGCGAAATTTCCCTAAGATGAATTAAAAGCCGACCTCGGTCTAATAATCCCTAATTAGGTATGTTAACCCACACTAACCTTAGGTGAATTTAAACTACCTAAAAGCATTAAGTTCTTGTGGAAATTCCCGGATTTAATCTAAGTAGTCCCAACCTAGATCTACTACCGCAGCCACATAAATAACCTAGTGTACCTTGACCTAAATTTAATTTATGGTTCAATATCACTATTGCACATGCACACAATCTCCACCCGGTAAATCATTTAAAAGTTGGCCAGACTTCTAAAAGCATTAAGATTATGATAAAGAACGACACAATCAAAACAATTCTATTGCATGAAAGTCTTTGAAAATTAATCAATCATGATTAAGATCCATTGTAGCTCTAACAAAAGAAATTTAGAACATAGTAAAAATTAAGCGACAAGAATTAAAGAAAACATAATATTAAATAAAAACAAATTCACCGAATTGAGAAACAAGGAGCTTCAGGTTTGTCTCCTCCTTCTCTCCTTGACAGCACCAACTCTACTAAAATTGAAGAACAAAATCTAACTAAGAAAACTCAAATTTTTCTGCAAAGATTGTGGCTCCCCGGACTCCCTTCTTCTGCGGCACAAGAGCAGTTTATATAGCCTCCAAAAATCTGCCCTAGGTCGACTCCTACTAGGATTTGGAAAAGATTCCTCCTTGATTTTCTTTGAACTTTATCTTCAATCATGGTCAAATTCTCTAAATATCTGATTTGGGCTGCCTTTTTTTTTCTTCAAGATGAAATATTCTGAAAGATATTGCAATATTTTGAAAGATCTGAAAATATTTCATACAAAATAAAATTACGTGAGTCGCAATTAAATTCACCCAAAAATTTATCAAAATTTAGCAAATATCAAGTATAAATAAGCAAGAATACTCTATTAAAAATAGAGTTATCAATTACCCCCAACTTAGAAATTTGCTAGTCCTCAAGCAAACAATAAACAAACCTCATCTCCAATTATCAATATCCATTTATAATTACGTGAAATCACAACTCAAAGGAAAAAATAAATCCCGTCAACCCAAAATCAATACATAAGCTATGTTTAACCTTAACCATGCAATCCGTGTGTATGTGTGCCCCTTGACTTTCCAAATCATGTATGCTCAAATAAATCAAGTTGATATGCAACACTCTAAACTCAAGATCCACTAACCAAGTCTCATAGATTTGTTTTTCAATTTTCTCTCCACTATTGAAAATTAATACTCATTCAAAAATCAATAGGTCTTTAAGGCTTATAATGTGGCTTGGCTAAAGGGAGGGTATAAAGGATTTTTAAGTTCAATAAACCCCATAAACATATCAATTCTCAAAGCATTTGAATTAAATAGGATTCAAGACACATCATCCATATGCTTACACTATTATAGCCATGCAATTCACAAACACTCAACACCTTAAAGCTTCTATTATTTCTCTTTCCACACTATACAACGAAGTTTCTTCCTAAGTCCCTTCCATAGTGCAATGCTAACCCATTGAGTATCCAAAAGGCTCACTCAAGTTGAAAGTTAGCGGTAGGGATCCGCATGAGCCGTACTAGAGTAAACAACTTTCATTTCATAACTTGCACTTTTTTTCTTTTCTTTTTTCTTGCTTTTTTTTTTTCATGACTATTTCAAGCTTCGGCAACTTCAAACATATCAAGAATCCATAACTATTAAAGTAGCTTTAAGGATAAACATGATTATGGGGTATAAGGTAAAGTAATACATTTGAATCAGCATTATAAGGTCATCAAAGAAAAATAGGCCAATTAAGCTCAAAAGGGTACTAGGGATCAAGTAATAAGGTGAGCTTGAAAGGCTCAAACGATCCAAAGAATGCCTATATCACCTTCTTGATTGAGTATAGCATATTAATTTCAAGAGAATATCAAACAAATTCTAAGACTTAGGTGAGTTCTAAAGAATCACATACTTCCCATTGATCTTTTCTAAGCACACATAACTCAAAAGGCAAGGATAAGTGCTCAAAATATGGATTGCATAATCAAGATTAAGACTAACTCATATATCAATAACCAATTGAACAAGATTTATATTCCCCTAAAAATCGCAACAACTCATAACCATGAAAAGGATATCAATATTGTAGATTACGGTTCAAAATCATTATCTCCTATACAGTTTGCTTCAAAATATTTCAAAAATTTTAAATAAGCGCAAATATTTTCAAGAATAGCAAAAGTTTTAACACAAAAAAATTCAAAATTTTCAATCCCCTACCCCCAACTTAAAATGAAGCATTGTCCTCAATGCGTAAAAATAAAAAATTAAATACAGGCAATGAGACAAACAAATTAGAGTAAAGTTCGAAATACTCCCCTGGAGATGTAAATATGACAATTGTTCATGTTGAATCATGCCCAGTAAGGTGAGGAATGGTTCAGATGTGTTGTTGGAGGTTGCTCAAAAAAATTTCTTAGCTTCATGATCGCATGACCATACGTCCCTAATCCCTCTCATGCCTACTGTGCACACTACTATCTCTGCAAAATAGAAAATTCATCATCACAAAAATTCTTCTTTTTTTTTCAATTTTTTTTAACAAAATGCAAACCAAGAAAAATAAAAAAAAATAAAAGCTTAAAAACTTGGGTTGCCTCCCAAGAAGCGCTTGCTTTATAGTTCGCAGCCGAACTCTTCTCATGCTTCTAAGTAGGTGGAACCAAGGTGATGGCAGATGTTTGAGCATCGAAACCTCCTCCATAGTAGTGCTTGAGCCTATGACCGTTTACTTTGAAAGTCCCCTCATTATGATTGATAATCTCAACAAATCCAAAAGGGAATACTTTGGTGATGGTGTAAGGACCGGTCCATCAGACTTCAACTTTCCTGGAAACAAATGAAGACGAGAGTTATATAACAAAATTTTTTCACCCACATGAAACTCCTTTCTTAATATGTGTCGATCGTGCCATCTCTTCGTTTTCTCTTTGTAAATTCTTGCACTTTCGTATGCATCATTGCGCATCTCTTCCAATTCATCTAACTGAAGCAATCTTTTCTCACCTATTGCCTGCATATCAAAGTTTAGTTTTTGCAAAGCCCAATATGCTTTATGCTCCAACTCAACAGGTAAATGGCATGCTTTACCATACAAAAGTCGAAAAGGTGACATACCAATAGGAGTTTTGAAAGCAGTTCTATAAGCCCATAAATCATCATCAAGTTTCCTTGCCCAATCCTTCCTATTAGTATTCACAGTCTTTTCCAAAATTCTTTTTATCTCCCTATTAAATATCTCAGTTTGACCACTAGTTTGGGGATAATAAGCAGTAGTTACCTTATGAGTGACTCCATATTTATGCAGAAGTGACTCAAATTGTTTATTCATGAAGTGTGTGCCTTGGTCACTTATAATAGCCTTAGGTGTGCCAAATCGAGTAAAGATGTATTTCTTCAAGAAATTACAAACAACCCTAGCATCATTAGAGTGCAAAGCCATGGCCTCTACCCATTTAGACACATACTCACAAGCAACTAATATGTAAGTGTTACCAAAAGAAGGTGGAAACGGACCCATGAAGTCAATGCCCCAAACATCAAATAATTCACATACCATGATATTGTTTAAGGGCATCTCATGCCTTCTAGATATATTTCCAGTCCTTTGACACCTATCACAATAGGAAACATAAGCATGTGCATCCTTAAAAAGATTAGACCAATAAAATCCACATTGTAAAATTTTAGCAGCAGTTTTGGTGGCACCATAGTGACCACCCGCCTCTCCATCATGGCAATGAAAAAGAATGTTAGGGATTTCTTCCTTAGCAACACAACGTCTAATTATTCGATCAGCACATACCTTAAACAAGTATGGATCCTCCCAAAAGTAGTGTCTAACATCGGAGAGAAACTTTTTCTTTTGTTGATAATTAAAGTCGGGGGAAAGATGTCACTTACCAAATAGTTCACAATATCTGCATACCATGGAGTTTCGATTTTCAAGGAAAATAGTGCTTCATCAGGAAAGTCATCCAAAATCGGTACCTCATCGCTAGGGGCATTCGGCAACCTAGATAGGTGATCGGCCACAAGATTCTCGGTCCCTTTCTTATCCTTAATCTCTAAATGAAACTCTTGAAGCAACAAGATCCAATGAATTAACCTTGGTTTCGCATCCTTCTTTGCCAACAAATACTTTAAAGCTGCATGATCAGTATAAACAATCACTTTAGAGCCAATCAAATAAGAACGGAATTTATCAAAAGCAAAAACAATTGCTAAAAACTCCTTCTCGGTAGTGGCATAATTCAATTGGGCTCCATTAAGGGTTCGACTAGCATAATATATGACTCGAAAAATTTTGTCCTTCCTTTGACCAAGCACAGCTCCAATGGCATAATCGCTAGCATCACATATCAACTCAAAAGGCAAACTCCAATCTGGTGGTGTCATTACAGGAGTTGAAATCAGCTTCTCCTTTAACATCTCAAATGCCTGCAAACACTTAGAGTTAAAATCAAACTTAACCTCTTTTTCAAGCAATTTTGTAAGTGGTCTTGCAATCTTGGAAAAGTCCTTTATAAATCGTCTATAAAACCCTGCATGTCCTAAAAATCCTCGAAGTAATTTAACAGAAGTAGGAGGTGATAATTTGGAGATAACTTCAATTTTGGCTTGATCCACCTCAATACCTCTAGCAGATATTTTATGGCCCAATACTATTCCTTCCTGCACCATAAAATGATACTTCTCCCAATTTAGCACAAGGTTAGTCTCTTCGCATCTTTGTAACACCAAAGCTAAATTATGCAAGCATGAATCAAAAGATGTACCAAAAACAGAGAAATCATCCATGAAAATCTCAATGTATTTCTCTATCATGTCAGAAAAAATAGCCATCATGCATCGTTGAAAAGTAGCAGGTGCATTACAAAGACCAAAAGTCATCCTTGTATATGCAAATGTACCATAAGGACAAGTAAATGTAGTCTTTTCTTGATCATTAGGTGCAATAGGGATTTGGTTATACCCTAAATATCCATCCAAAAAATAATAATATTCATGCCCTGCAAGTTTTTCTAACATTTGATCAATGAAAGGTAAATGAAAGTGATCTTTGCAAGTGGCATCATTCAATTTTCTATAATCCATGCAAACTCGCCACCAGAATCTGTCCTAGTTGGAATTAATTCATTCTTTTCATTAGTTAGAACAGTCATACCTCCTTTTTTTGGCACTACTTGCACAGGACTTACCTAATCACTATCAGAAATTGGATAGATAATACCTGCATCAAGTAACTTAATTACTTCAGCCTTCACAACTTCTTGCATTTTCGGATTGAGCCTCCTTTGTGGTTGGATGACTGGTTTGTATTGCTCCTTCATCAGAATTTTGTGCATGCAAATTGAAGGGCTTATTCATTTTATATCCGCAATGGTCCATCCAATTGCACTCTTATGCTCTCTAAGCACTCTAAGTAACTTCTCCTCCATCACCCCTGTCAAAGAAGAAGAAATAATCACTGGATAAGAATCACCATCAAGAAAAGCATATTTTAAATAAGAAGGTAAAGGTTTAAGCTCAAGAGTAGGTGGTTCTTCAATGGAAGGCTTGGGTTTCTTTGCACTTGACTCCAATTCTTCAAATTTTTGTGATTTCCATCTCGGACATAGTGGACTTGCTTCTAAAAACTCAACGGCCTCTCTAATTTCTTCATGCTCAATTTCTTTCTCTTTTGGCTGAACCAAACATGCTTCTATAGGATCTTGAGTTGTGGTCAATTCAAACACGGTGTTTACTTCATTGTCTATGGTATCTATCTTCAAGCAATCACTTGGTCCCTCGGGGTTTTTCATGGCTTTGAGGACATTGAAAGTGACTTGATCTTCTCCCACTCTAAGGATCAATTTTCCTTGTTGTACATCAATGAGAGCTCTTCCCGTGGCTAGGAATGGTCGACCCAAAATAATAGGAACTTCATAATCCTCCTCCATTTCTAGCACGACAAAATCCGTTGGGAAGATAAATTTATCCACCTTTATTAAAACATCCTCCACCACGCCTCTTGGATATTTGATAGATCTATCTGCCAATTGTAAAGACACGGTGGTTGCTTTTACTTCTCCTACACCTAGTTTCACAAACATCGAATAAGGCATTAGATTTATACTGCACCAAGATCACATAAAGCTTTATTAAAATAAGCATCACCAATATTGTATGGAATAGTAAAACTCCCTGGATCTTTTAATTTTGGTGGTAGCTTATTTTGAAGGATGGCCGAACATTCCTCATTCAACTTCACAGTCTCATACTCCTCTAATTTCCTTTTGTTAGCTAGGATCTCCTTCAAAAACTTGGCATAGCTTGGCATTTGAGCTAGAGCATCTATAAAAGGAATATTAATGTGCAACTGTTTTAGATAATCAAAAAATTTTGAAAATTGCTTATCTTACTTGTGTTTGGCTAGCCTTTCCGGAAAAGGAATAGGTGGAACATATGGCATTGGAGATAGCTTGCTCTTTTGTGGCTCATCCTTTTGTTTGATCTCGGTGGAAGATTTGGCTTTGTTCTCTTCTTCTACATCCTCATCTTGATCTTGCTTTCCAACTTTTTTTCCACTTCTCAATGTAATTACCTTTGTGTTCTCCATGGGATTCCTCTCAGTATCACTTGGCAAGGCACCACTTTGTCTCTCATTAATTCTCTGAGCTAGTTGCCCCACTTGCTTCTCTATGTTTCGAATTGATGCTTCTTGATTATGGAGTCTTACATCGGTACTTCTCATGAAATCTTGAGTGGTTTGAGCTTGCTTTTCCACAGTTTGGGTTAGCTTTGCAACCAAAGCCTCCAAGTTGGAATTATGCTTCTCCATGGATGGTGGTGGTGCTCTCGGTCCATGTTGATTTTGACCTCCCCAAGATAGATTAGGGTGATTCCTCCATCCTGGGTTGTAAGTGTTGGAGTAAGGATTGTTTTGAGGGCCCCTGTTAAAATTTGAAACAAAGTTAGCATGTTCAGAAGAAATAGCATAAGGGTTACCTACTTGACATTCGGTGCTAATATGATTTCCACCACAAAATTCACAAGATACTCCTTGAGTTTTTAAAGAAGCAATCATATTGCTTAATGCATCAAGTTTTGCATTCAAAGTTCTATTGGTGTCAACTTCATGAACTCCACTTGGCTTTCGAGCTTGGTATCTCTCAGCTGGCCATTGGTAGCTATTGCTTGCCATCTCCTCAAGTAGATGAAAAGCTTCTTCGGGTGACTTGTTTTGCAAAGTGTCTCCAGCTACCGCATCTAGACTAGCTCGAACGGTAGGATGCGCCCCGTTATAGAATGTATGTACTTGCATCCAAATTGGCGAGTCCATGATGCGGGCATCTCCTTAGCAGTCCTTAAACCTCTCCCATGCTTCATAAAAGGGTTCACCATCCATCTGCATAAATGTAGTACTATCATTACGCATTTTGGCAGATTTTGTAGGAGGAAAATACTTACTTAAGAATTTTTGAGCTAAGTCTTCCCAAGTAGTGATAGAGCCTGCAGGAAGAAAAGTCAACCAAGTTTTAGCTTTATCACGAAGAGAAAATGGGAACAATCTTAATTTAAGAGCATCATCAGTAACGCCATTAAATTTAACAGTGTCACAAATTTCAAGGAATGCTTCTAAGTGTAGATTTGGATCATCATTAGGAGATCCACTGAATTGCCCTGCATTTTAAAGCATTTGAATTAAGGATGGCTTGATCTCAAAATTGTTGGCTTGCACTGCCGGCCTCCTTATACTTGATTGTGCTCCTTGAATTGTTGGTGTAGCATAATCTTTCAAAGTCCTCCTTGGAGGTGCGACTTCTTGATTTTCAGCCATTGCAATGTGAATTGCTTGTGATTGTTCTCTTATTCTCCTAAGAAAGGTTCTTTCAATCTCAGGATCAAACTGTTCAAGGTCTCTTTGTTGGCTTCGGGTTATGCGATGCTCCTCCACCTTTTATAGGGAAGTGAGTTTGGCCTGCAAACAAAACAAATCAAAATAAAATAAAATAAAGGCTAGTCTAAACTAAGAATTGCTCGATATCAATAGTAATTGGAAAATTGTCAAAACAATCCCCGGCAATGGCGCCAAAAACTTGTTAGGTGAATTGCAAGTGCACAATATCAACAAGCAATAAAGTGATGAGTGAGTATCGTTCCCACGAAGATTGTTTTAATTTTATTTTATCCAATTACTTACCGAAGGTGATCAATCCAAAAATTTAGCTAACCAAATCAAAAAGACGTGTAAAAAGTGAACTAATTAAAATACTAAAATATAGAAAAGGTTAAAACTTAAAGAATTAAAAGCTAAGTAAAATTAATTTAAAGCAAATTCAAGATTACAAAGTGTTAGAGCATCCAACTTCACTTAACCATTCATAATTAATTTTCTTAACTTTTCATGCAACAAATTAATTTTCAATTGTGTTGGCGAAATTTCCCTAAGATGAATTAAAAGCCGACCTCGGTCTAATAATCCCTAATTAGGTATGTTAACCCACACTAACCTTAGGTGAATTTAAACTACCTAAAAGCATTAAGTTCTTGTGGAAATTCCCGGATTTAATCTAAGTAGTCCCAACCTAGATCTACTACCGCAGCCACATAAATAACCTAGTGTACCTTGACCTAAATTTAATTTATGGTTCAATATCACTATTGCACATGCACACAATCTCCACCCGGTATCATGCATACATCAAAAATCATTCAAAAGTTGGCCGGACTTCTAAAAGCATTAAGATTATGATAAAGAACGACACAATCAAAACAATTCTATTGCATGAAAGTCTTTGAAAGTTAATCAATCATGATTAAGATCCATTGTAGCTCTAACAAAAGAAATTTAGAACATAGTAAAAATTAAACCGACAAGAATTAAAGAAAACATAATATTAAATAAAAACAAATTCACCGAATTGAGAAACAAGGAGCTTCGGGTTTGTCTCCTCCTTCTCTCCTTGACAGCACCAACTCTACTAAAATTGAAGAACAAAATCTAACTAAGAAAACTCAATTTTTTTCTGCAAAGATGGTGGCTCCCCGGACTCCTTCTTTCGCGGACAAGAAGCGGTTTATATAGCCTCCAAAAATCTGCCCTAGGTCGACTCCTACTAGGATTTGGAAAAGATTCCTCCTTGATTTTCTTTGAACTTTATCTTCAATCATGGTCAAATTCTCTAAATATCTGATTTGGGCTGCCTTTTTCTTCAAGATGAAATATTCGAAAGATATTGCAATATTTTGAAAGATCGAAAATATTTCATACAAAATAAAATTACGTGAGTCGCAATTAAATTCACCCAAAAATTTATCAAAATTTAGCAAATATCAAGTATAAATAAGCAAGAATACTCTATTAAAAATAGAGTTATCATTGGCGAAAGAAAGGAATTTAACAAAAATCTAGGGTCTAATTACTTTTTTTGAGTGGTACGAAATGCTCTTTAGTTTATTTTTTAAATATACCTATTATTTTTTTACCAAACCATTTAGAGTTGGTAACCCCTCTAAGTATACTATTGATATTACTTGAAGAAACAAACTCTGAGCCGTTAGTGCTATGCTTGTTTCACTAAAAAAATTAGTGTTTTCATACGGCTTTTTAGAATTAATTTTTGAAAAAGTGATAGGCTTTTATCATCGTTTGATTGAAATCTGAAAATGAAGCGAGAACTAACCACTTTCCCTGCCCAAATTAGAAAATGATATTTAATTTTCTATCCAAACAGCATAATTTATTTAGTTATTTTCCTAATTTGGGCAGGGAAAGTGGATTGGACCAAACACTTGTTCACTTCTTTGGTCCATCTCACTTCTTTTCTCTTCTTACCGCTTTCTTTTTATCCCTTCTTCTCCGCGGGGCACCGGGAAAAGCTAAACCCTGTTCCTTCACGACGCAGCCATGGTAGTCACAGGATACAAAGTCAAATGGGGGCGATCAGGTGGCGGGAAAGCTGGAGGAGCCCCTCTGACCCACGTTTCTCGATTACTCGGCCCTTTGATTGGTGAAATTTTCCCCGCCCTGGCTTCTTCTTCTTTTTTTCTTCTTTTTTTTCAAGAATTTTTCCTGGTTGTGAATGGTGGCGGTGGTGGTCGCGATGGAGGCTGTGGTGGTGCTTGTTACTGTGGTTGGGAGTGGTTCTGAAGAAGGAAGGTACAATGGGGGTGGTGATTTGGACGGCGGTGGTTGACGATGGTGTGTAAATGTGGCATTCACGCATGTTTGCGGAGAGGACGAGAGGGATGATGATGAAACTGGTCTGCGATGGTGAGATGGGTAAACAGCAATTTCTCGATTTTATGATCTGAAATTATTCTCCTCAATTTCGGGCACGGCTTTTCCTCTGCATTTTCAGCGTTTGTTGTATGTTCTCTTCCCAACAATCTTTTTCTTGTGCCCTGGGCTCATTCACCATTGTAATCTGTATTGGCAGAATCTCTTTGAAGGATCACTTGCAAATGCTTTTGAGGTAGGACTAATGCTGTTAATTTTATGTGTCACTTTTTGCAAGTAAAAGAAAAAGAAAAGAAGCCACTAATTTTATTTGGTGCACTGGTATGTTCTAACTTTTCTTCTAGTAAATATGATCTATGTAAGAATAATCTTTTCAATATCTTAAAAGATGATTGGTTATGTGGAAACTGTGATATGATTGAAAAGAAAGAGGATGCAGTTCTTTTTTATGGTTTTCTTAAGAATCAGAACCTTCTTTTTGTTGATGATGATTCTTTGCAGTATTAAGCAGTCAATCTGGGATAAAATTCTAGGCAGCTCATAGCTTCAAGCTTTCAATACAATTCCAATTCATGACAGCATTGATATTCCATAAATCACCTTCCATTTGGGTCTTGATCTGTGGCGGTTTAGGAGCTATTGCTTGTAGCTTGCTAGAATTTTTAGCCAATATACTTATACTTGTTTGGTCGAGATTGTAATGATATGCTGCTTGCCTCTGGGTTTGCATTTGCATTTTACTCCACCGCGAAGTATGATTTCATCATACATTATGTCATTTTATTTGAAAATACCTTCTTATTTGGCATTCTTCTTGCAGGGAGTTTCTAAACAAAAGCTTTGAGCTCACTTGGGTTCCTTTGGTGTAACTGGAAATCGTGCGCTTCAACCAATGTGTACCTTGTCTGGTACATCTCCTCTCTCTCTCCGCTACTGTGGCATAGGTAAATTTTTTGGTGAAGCAATTTTCATATGACACTGTGAAGCTCTTGGAAGTTAGTTAATTTGTAATATGAATTGTAGTTCACTGTGTACTTTTCTGGAGACTTTTGGGCTGTTATTGCACATATAACATGGTGTTTTGACCATATAAATAGGTGGTCAGAAAAGTAGAGTTGCATTTGCCAAGATAACTTTCAAGAAACCTGGCGGATTTATGCTCGACCAGCCATCCAATCATTTGGTAAGTTTTAGTCATTTTTCTCCATTTTATGACTTTGATTACTTTTTCAGTTATGCTTGTTATTATTCTTGCACCAATTGAACTTATCGGAATCTGGTCTTTACATTGAAAATATAGTAGAACCAATCAGTGAACACAACTACGAAGAGCCTCTGCCATCTTATTATCTAGCCTATGGAACATAATAATTGTTCCAACTGGAAAAATATTGGGAATAGAATATTTATGCTAAGCCTGATCAGTGTTTTTGTATTACAGTAGTCTATAATACCGAGTAGTTCAGATATCTGTGCCTATAGGCAGTATTGGGCTTTGCACATAATTAATGTGGACATTTCTTTGTTTATGAATGTGGACTTTAAATTCTTCTATGATGACTTGCTAAAGTGTTATCTTTGTAAATTGTTAATTTCTTGTCTAAGGATAGATAGAGTATGACTCCATTTTTTGTGCAGTTGAGGTGTTCATTCAAGGTTTGGCCTTGTTTCAACGAGGAATTCTGATGGGGAGATTGATTTACTTGCCAAAACACTTCAATTTGACCACCGATGGAGCATCTTCACAGCTAATAGCCCTTTTTCCACCTTGATTTGCAGTTTGGTCACAAAGAGCATATAATATCTTTAAGCGTAGGCAAGCTCTGAGTGGTTCCTCAAGGCAAGGATGCGCCTTTCCATGGGGATTTCCAGGATTTATAAGAAGATTCTTCAGTTCTTGTAGAATCAGATGAGCTTAGTTCTTGTCATCGGGAAAGGGCTGTTCACCGACAAAACAGAAATTGAGGCTTAGCTACCGAGATAAAGCAGACGAAGAGAGGATGTCTCCAGACATACTGGACGTACTTATAGTTGCATCAGCTCTCGTGTGTCATGTAATCATAAGATACATTCAGCAAAAGAAAAAAAAATCATCAGAAGAAAGGGTCACTAATTTCTGAGAGTTAAAATGTGAAGTATCCCGGTTCTTGTCTTGTTTGTTCATTTTTGTTTACTGCCGGGTGGGTATGCATATAATTTTGTTTGTCTGATCACTCTTATAGTTGTTTATTATGCATGGAAGATAATTTTTATTCAGGCCTAATTGATCATTCCTTTCCAGATTTTTTTATTTTTCTTATGCTTTTGTCATGCCATATGTTATTCTTCAAGTTGAAGAGTCTTCAATACAAATGACAGGATGATTCAAATTGTATTGATTAATGATAATGGCGAGTAGCGAAGGCTGGGGAATTAAAGAAAAAGCCTGGGGCTTCTACTTTGTTTTCAATACAAAAACACACACACACACACACACATATATACATATATTTATATTTCTGACAGGATCATTTTGAAATTTGTTATTACTTGAAGTAAGAAATTCTCAACTAGCACCTATGTATGTAAAACCAACTTTCTCAGGTCAGTATGATATGAAAAACTTATTCTGATATGAAGACGAGTGATAGATATAAATTGCCCGTTAGATATTATTCTCTTTCATTAATTTGCTCCTCAAAATTTATTTTATATTATCATGCCATAAACTTTCACAATATGCATCAAATCGGCCAAAGTCTGAGCACAAGCAAGGTAGAATTAGATCTGAACAAAGTATTTTCACATCAAATATTTCCTCAAACCAATTGGATTGGAAAACAATATTTTCACTTTTCTTTTGGCCAAATAAGTCTCTGCAAAAGTCCAAAAAGACACAACAAATCTTCAAGGTACTGAAATATCAGCTAGATCACCTTAAGGGTTGTAAGTCACTGGAGGGACTAGAGTGCATATTCTTCTCATCACACACCCCTTCATCCACTTCCTTCAATAACCACCAATACTTTTTAAAACATAACAATCTTGCTTCATATCATACACATGCATAGTGTGTGTCTTGCCTCTAGCATAAAATTATGAATTAATCCGAATAGGGATTTTTTAAATTTAGAGTTGATATTTTGTGCCCTTATAGAGGATGCCACATTTGTGAATCAAATGATCTACATAGAATTGGTACAACTAGTTGGGGTATTGGGAAATTTCCTACTCAAGAAATTAGATGACATTCATTCGAATCTCATTAGCTATGCTCTAACTACTCTAGATAAGAGCCACATGCATCGGTTAAAGATTGTATTAAACCAGTTCATGGGGTTTGCAAAATGTCTAGTGGGACTTTAAGCAATTGGATTTCCACACGTGTCTTGAATTATTTTACAAAAAAGAAAGAAAGAATGTAATGATCTAAATTTGCCTAATTCTACAATTGTTAGAATACCTTACTCCCCAATTTTTTTCCTAAAATGATAGTCACCAATCTTATAAAAGAATATACTTTCTTTGTGACTTTGTTTAAACATGTAAATGAGAGCTCAGTCACTATTTCCCCAATTTTAAACTAATCATCGAGCTTTTCAACTTGATCAGATTCAACTAATAGCTTGAAACTAAATAGTATTTTATTGTTGACTATGAATAATTCAAAGAATGTACAGCATCACAATATGATGTGTGGACTGAAATTATATGTTACCAAATGGTGGTGTTCTCAATACGTGACTCCCTAGTATAATTGTACAGCAAAAATTATGAGAGATAAAAAAGGAAAATGAAAACAAAAGAGATTGCTAAGAGTAGCAGCAATTGCAAAAGCAGCCTAGAATATCAAGAAACCCCCAACCTCAACCTATTTTATGCAATAGAAAGTTCAATCTCTCTCTCTCTCTCTCTCTCTCTCTCTCTCTCTCTGTGCCTCTGAAGATTTATGTTAAGAATGATTAATATATCCTTGTGAAGCTGGTTCTTCAAGGCTCTCTTTTCAAGCAAAGCGATGACTACTTGTTTTCAAGAAAAGCCATATTCATTTGGTTTTGATTTCCCCCTTCTCTATTCCCAGGAAATCCCACAGTACCGGCGCTATCAACAGCAAAAAGCTCTCTCTCCCCTGAAAATCGTCGAAATGCAAACTTGTAGAATTCAAAGCTGAAAGATTTAGAAATAAATTGTGCAAAAAATTGATGTGCCTTGCTATGGTTTATTGAATCACTTTATCCAAATAATTGTGACCTGATTGGGTTATAGAGCGAGTGATATGAAATCCTGGGTATTGAGTAAAGCCATCTCATGTTAGAAATAAATGGCATAAAAGGGAGCCAAAATCACAACATGAACTTGTATCTATTGATCCATCTTCCTACCAGAGGTGAATCTAATAGAACTACAATGACCAGTGCATTAAATTTGCAATTGAAAGTCTTAGTTTCTTCTTATATGACAGGATTAGGGAAGATTCAAATTCATGTGGCAGGATTTATTTTGGTTTTAAAAAGGTTTCGGTCACAAAGTTTTTCAATTGAGCAGCTACATGAAATAAACTTGGTTACTAGATTTGGAAAGGGCCTCAAAACCACATTCTCTCTTCCCATAGTAATCCCAAAAGTGTCCAAAAAAGTGCTCAAATTTCAATAGATCACGCTCAAAGATCACTCAAAAGTAGCAGCAATATTTGGGCAATATAGTTGGATGTCAGGGGCACAAAAATCTGGTTACCGTGCACAAACAAGCATAAGTAAGCTATGTCAAAAGATTTCTCAATTCATTTCATAAACCAGTATTACAAATGAACATATTTATCCTCTCACAATTCCTCCATCAAGATAGATACACTTCACATAGCATTTCTCAAATCATTTCACAAATAATCAACTCCCAAACTATTTATAGAGATACTTTGCCATGCCATTTCAACTATTAAAAGGATAGTGAATGTCCGGTCCAGCTTCATGCAACAAATATGCTCTAAACAATATGCAATGCATCTTCTATAACTTATAACATATTTAATTTATGTTATTATCAAGACATGAGTTCAAAAATCATAGAAGAAACAAGCACCAATCACTTGAAAATGCGAACCAAACTACCAAAGTTACCTCAAATGAAGGAACATGATCCAATCAAGTAAGTGAGAAACGGATATCAAAATCAAGTAGGTAAGTACCTTAACTAAGATTTGACTAAACTAAGTTTATTTGGTAACAAATAACTCTATTGCACCAATAAAAGGCTCGCCCAAAGTAGATAATTACTGTTGTCCGTTGTATTGTGTCAGTCAATGTGCAAAATATAAAAAAGGAAATCTACTGACGTCTATTTCAAATAGTTCCAAAGTCATTGGAAAACTAACTCTACATGCTTAAAAGGAGAACTCACCTTCGGCCCAAAAGAGGTCCATGAATTGGTGAAACCAATGCCAAACATAATAGTTCAAATATGGTTCCGATCGTGTGCAATAAACTTCAAAATTTCACCCCAACCAAACCGTAATCCTAAGTTGACTTCCATAAAATTCCATAGTTTCATGACACATCAAAGTTTCGTTACTACATGCTTTCATAGCTCAACAACCTCTATAATCAACCTAGCAACCAAAACCCAAATGGAATTGAAATTACAGCTTAATCTAGAAAATTTTCTTTAAATAGGTGAATTAAGTCTTTGAATTCTTATTAATCCAACGTGTTAATATGTCCCTAGCGAACTTGAATTGAACCCTTTCTCTCTCTAGCGCGTGGTTCACTTCACTTTTCCAGCTTTCTTGATTCTTCTTTCTCCCTCTTAACTACTCCTCTTTCTCTGATAAGCCAACTACAACAATTATAATTAAGCTGAAGGAAGTAATTCTGTTGGGCTTCAAAGATGCAGCTTCATGGGCGTAATAAATGAGAATTGGGTTTCCTAAGCCTAAGTCCATTTTTTTTTTCAAAAACCCTTTCCTTAGGGTAGCAACTCTTGTTAAAGTCTTAAACATAGGATAGGGGAAACGTTTTTCAATGAACCCGGAGCATGTGAGCCCAGCTCACATGATGTGAACTCCATGTTGAACCCAACTTTTCACGGTGTATGTGAGAAATTGTAAATCCTAGAATTCATTCTTTTCATTATGAATATATCTATAGATTAAGTTAGTTTAGTCATTAGGTAATTTAAGGTAACTGGCTATGATGGTTAGTCCGGTTAGTAGCGCCAAATGCGACAGTGGGATAGAGTTGGAATGAGTCATCCTGCGGAGGTGCTGACGACAGTGGCATGCCAATGGCCTTTGAATGGGTGGCGCTCTCTATGTCACCCTATTTGTGATTTTTTTTCTTTTTCATTTTTTTGCTGTTTTTTTGTTGTTCGCCTTGCTTTTTGCCTTTTTTCTCGTATCAAATTTAAACTTGTAAACATTAATGAAAACCTAGAGACAATTCTTGTAGACAAGTACAATAGATATTGATGAATGAAAATCCCCAATATGATTAAACATGAAAATAGTTAAATGAAAATTATAGTATTGTTAATTTTACATGTAACAAGTGGAAATTTCTCTAGTAATAGAAAAAGAGACATTCACATAGCAATGAACAAGAAATGTGAAAAGTGAAGGAAAGTCTTGGTCTTCTTGGAAATGGTTAAAGTTTCTCTCCCATCATGACTTTTTTTTTTTTCCACGCAAAGTCTTGGTCTTTGTGGAATTGATTAAAGTTTCTCTCCCATCATCACTTTTTTTCACAAAGTCTTGGTCTATCTGGAATTCATTTAGGGTTTCTCTCCCATTATTACTTTTTCGTAAAGTGCTTCACTTTTGCTTCACATGCAATGCGTAGAAATTATCTACTTTTGCTTCACTCTTTTTGGGGCAAAAAAAGCAGATGTTGTCCAGCAAAGTCTTTGGGAATATTCTCCAAATATTGTAAAACAAGCACTTGTAGACAAAAAGTATTTTATGTCGATTTCTCTAATTTGTGATGTGCATCTTTGAAAGTCTTGGTCTTCCTAAAGTTCACAATTTTCTCTCTTCATTATCTCCTCATCACTCAACCCTTGTTTATCTCTTCAGTGATTGATTCACCCATGACCACTGGAAAGATCATTTCGGGTCCCTACTTGACTTCCTTCATATACTAATTTCTAGTATTGTTGATTTTATGCAAGACATGTAACATGTGGAAATTCTACTAGTAATGGAAAAGGAGATATTCACATAGGAATAGAAGAAAATTGATGTGAAAAGTGAAATAACAAAGCCAATTAACGTCCTGCAAAATCTTGGTCTTCCTAGCATTGATTAAAGTTTCTTTCCCATTATCACATTTTCCCTTTTGCTTCGCTTTTTAAACAAAAAAGTTGATGAGGTCCAGTAAAGTCTTGGTCTTCCTAATATGCCAAGAAGCTTGAGTTAGACCGGAGAGCGTATGTTTTGATGCACATCATGTCCTCGAGTTATATTGCTCTCCTTTTCTTCAGATCGAGACTTTTGGATGTCGTTTGAAACAGGGGACCATTTCTTTTGACCAAAGCACGTGATTTGGTTTTCCTTCTCAAACAGACAAACCTAGCAGTCTTTGATGACTTGTGGATGTGTAATAGAAAATAAGATGCCATTGTTGGCTCTATCCTCAATAATTTAGGTTTCAATTGCATTGACAAAATGGCGATCCTTTGATGCTGTTTTGGCCCCATGATGCACAAGGAGCTGCCGGGAAGGCATAAGTAGGCATGAGATGGCTAGATGCAGAATCCTTGCGACAAGTACCATGTCATGATGGAGTTTGACATAGTTTCGAGCCTTCAGATATGGATGTTATACTACAAATTAGTTATATGGCCTAAATTCAAGTCTCAAATTGTTTGTGTATGGGCTGCTAATAGTGCATGATTTCAAATTCTCCAGAATCACTATACTAATTTGCTTCAAGTAATATTAGAGGAAAGGCATAATGCTAATTTGTACACTATAACTCAGAATAAGTAGGTTGAATCGTCCTTAAAATTCTAAAATTAGAGATAATCCAGATCCATTATGTAGAAAATTTTCCATACCAATTGGTTTGGTCTCCCCACTCAAAAGAGAAAAACAAATTTTGATTATCATGCAAGACATGCTAGACTCCCAACTTGATGTAATACAATGGCTCCCCTCTCTCTCTCTCTCTCTCTCTCTCTCTCTCTCTCTACAATATCTATGGACTAATTTTATGATAATATTCAATAATACCATACGAGTTTTAAATGCTCTTCTTTTCAAATGAAAGATGGTGAACATTTTCATTTTCAGCCTACAATATTTGACAGATGAAATAAAAATTAGTACATTAGCAGGGGGGGTCCTCGGAGGGTCAAGTCCATGAACCTACACTATCTATGGATTAATTTTATGATAACATTCAAGAATACCATACGAGTCTTAAATGCTCTTCTTTTCCAATGAAAAATGGTGAACATTTTCATTTTCAGCCTTGATTGGATAAGGAAGCAAAAAAGGCTAACGCATGGCCCTCTCAATTCCATCATTTTGTTTTAGCATATAGGGGACTAATCTTTTGCACTGTTGGTGAATATGATCCAATAATTATTTTGTCATATACATAGCCTCCATGATTCCCCACATCCTTGGATAAACTAAAGTTATGCCACTATTGATGAATACGAAAAGCTATCAAATCTATTAAGATATGAAATGTGGTTGGACCCTTAAAAAATCTCTCCATGACTCTTCAAGTTGAACTATCTCGGGTTTCTACTCTTTACCCTATAAGATGCAATAGCAGAAAACCTTTAAATACTTAAACTATTTTGATAGAGAACAGCAAGAGGAATTAGCTTAGTTCAATCCGAAAGACAATTGTATTGGGAAATCTAGATAAGATTAGAAGTCAAATACAAATCCCAATATACGCACTATGGGAGAGCAGTTTCAGGCTCTTTATGAGTTCCACCTCAAATCTAGAACTTAGCCATCGGAATAGATTCCTCATTTTTTGGAACTTGGAATATACCTTATATGTCCTAGAACGTAAAACCCCCATTGTTCTCTTCAATGATTGGTAAACTCATGATCACTAGAGAGATCTTTTCCAGTCCCTTCTCGACTTCCTTGTTATACTAATTTCAAGCATTGTTGATTTTAAGCAAGACATATTACGTGTGAAAATCCTACTAGTAATGGAAAAAGAGGCATTCACATAGGGATCAAAGAGGAGGGATGTGAAAAGTGAAATAGCAATTTACATCCTGCAAAGGCTTGGTCTTCCTGGAATTGATTGAAGTTTCTTTCCCATTATCACTTTTTCCATTTTGCTTCACATTTTACACAAAAAAGCTGATGACTCTCACTAAAGTCTTGGTCTTCTTAATCCGCCAAGAAGTTTGAGTTAGATCGAAGAGCGTAAGTTTCGGTGCGCATTATGTCCTCGAGTTAGACTGTTCTCCTTTTTCTTTTGACCAAAGCACGTGATTTTGTTTTCCTTACCAAAAAGACAAACCTAGCAGTCTTTGATGACTTGTGAATGCAAACAGGAAAAAAGATGCCATTGTTAGTCGTATCCTCAATAATTTAGGTCTCAATTACATTGGATGTGATTTTGGCCCCATGATGCACGAGGAGCTGTCGGGGAGGCATATGTTGCCACAAGATGGCTAGCTGTAGAATCCTTGCGACAGGTACCATGTCATGATGGAGTTTGACAAAATTTCAAGGTTTTGGATATAGATGTCCAGCTTCAGATTAATTATATGGTCTAAATTCAAGATTCAAATTGTTTGTGTATGGGCTTATGATAGTGCATGATTGTGAATTCTCTAGAATCACTATAGTTAGCATATACACCAAGACATGATATTAATTTGCTTCAATAATATTAGAGGAAAATGCATAATACTAATTTGTGCGTTCATTCTATGTTGAATTGTTCTCAAAATTCTTAAAAATCCTAGATAATTCATATCCATTGTCTAGAAAATTTTCCATAACAATTGGTGTGGTCTCCCCACTCGAAAAAGAAAACTGAATTTTGTTTTAAGAAAACAAGATCATGCAAGACACGTTAGACTCCAACTTGACGTAATACAGTGGCTCTCTCTCTCTCTCTCTCTCTCTCTCTCTCTCTCTCTCTCTCTCTCTCTCTCTCTCTCTCTCTCGTTAAAACCATCGAGTCGTTCAATTTCCACACACATGTTGTGCTCGTGCATATTTAGATTCTCAGATTTTGTTAATTCTTAGAACCTACAATATCGAAAACATGATTAATAAAAGTATTCGAAACAATATGGACTAATTGTGTGATAGCAATTAGTAATATCATATGAGTCTTTAATGGTCTTCTTTTTGAATGAAAAATGGTGAACATTTTCATTTTCAGCCTTTAATAATTGACGGATGAAATACAAATTAGTGCATACTAGGGCGGCGCCTATGGTGACAAAAAAGGCTAAGGCAGGGCCCTCCTACTTCCATCATTTTGTTTTAGCATTTACATAGGGTAAACTGAAATTATGTAATAAGAAAAACTATCGAATCTCTTAAGACATGAAATTTGGTTGGACCCTTAAAAATATCTCTCCATGACTCATCTAGTTGAACTGTCTCGAGTTTCTACCATGTAAAATGCAAGAACATCACACCTTTAAATAATTTAACTATTTTGATAGAGAACAAGAAGAGGAATTGGCTTAGTTTGATCCGAAAGACTGACGTAATGGAAAATTCGGATAGGATTAGAAGTCAAATACATATCATAATCTATGAATTAGGGGGAAGCGATTTTAAGTTCTTTATAGATTCCACCATAAACTTAAAGCTTATTCATCAGAATATATTTCTCATTTTTTGGAGTTTAAACTTACCTTAAATGCTTCAAAACCTAGAACTTGCTCCATCACAGATTATAGGGCTGGTTCTAGATTCTTTTTTTTTCCATGTTTAGTTAAGCAAAATAAAAAATGAACACAATGATAAAAATAAAAGTTTCTCATTTGTTAATTGCAACAACAATCTATAAAAAATAAACACCTAAAATAAAATAAGCAATAACAAGTTCAAAACACGTAGCACAATACCAAAATTATAGAACTTCAGTCCTTAGTCATCCATGAAAAATTGCTCCAAATCCTAACCACCAAAATCAAAAGAAACATCAATTATAATTAATCACTTAATAATAGTTGACTCCATATAGTTGATAATCATGAAAAATGTGTATGAGTCACACACACACTCTGTGACTTTGCTACTTTCATTTTGACTCACAGAATATATCCAGTTAGAGAGAGAGAGAGAGAGAGAGAGAGAGAGAGAGAGAGAGAGAGAGAGAGAGAGGAAGGTTTGGACAGATCTTTTTTTCCTTATGGGCACATCCCCACCAAGTGAGAGAGAGAGAGAACGGAAGGTTTGAACGGATCTTTTTCCTTATAGACACATCCCCATCAAGTGGCTGAAAAAAGGGGAAGGCACTGGACTACCCAGGAAGTGTAGGGGACCCATGAAGCTTGTCTCTTTCTTTTACCAAAACCACAAAAAAAAAAAGAGAAGGTATCTATTCCTAGTCTCGTTTTTGTTTTGTCCTTGCATACGATATCCCGATGATGTGGTAGTCAATTGATTGATAAACCGAAAGACAAATGCTTATGTTATGCTAGCTTAATGTTTTTTTATTTTCAGAATCCTAATTGCAAGACTCAAGAAGGAATGAGAATTATCTCTCGATTCTGGTTCCGATTCCAGTTCCCACAGGAACCAAGAACCGAATCGAGAACATCCAAAGGAATTGGACGGTAGTACATTGGAACCAAACTGATTTTCTGATTCTCAGTTCTATCATAGAATTATGCTCACCTTAGTATGAATCTACACCGTCATTCCTCTATAAAGAGAGGCAAGACGTGGGCAAGAGGCAAGTGGTTACGGCCATGCTTGGGAAGGATCTTCTCACCATCCCACTCGTTCTAACATTAATGAACCTCAAGTTACCAAAATAAGTGTAAATAGTTCAGAAATAACCATTTGATAGATTAAACTTGCTTATACCTAAATTATGTCCAAAGGTCATTTTTATATATTTTTGAAAAAAAAATGGAATCGGTTTTCCACCAAAAAATAGTTTATTGCAATTACAGCATTTTATAAGCATATACCAGAATTTTGACAAATCGGATTAGGTTCCTCCGAATTTATTCCCCAAAAGAAAAAGAAAAAGAATAAAAGAAAAAGAAAAATGAGAACCTAGAAAAAAAACCAACCACGGCAGAGTCCATCTTGGTTCTCCTGCTCGCTTCCTTAAAGCCACACCGCCTCACTTTTTCTTCAACCACCATCAGCCAGCATCGAACTCTCGCCCGCAGACTCCACTTTCATTCAATTCACTCCTTGCATGCTCGTTGATAGTCGCCAATCACCACCATCTTTGATCTGCCCATTTCCCTACAGACCTATTCATCGTTGCCAGCGGTGGCCGCGCATTGCCGTAGCCGAATTCACAGGCATACACCGTGAACCGCTGAAGCTGGCGCTCGTCCCCCTGCTCAACAGTGTTCGCCTCCTGCTCGTCCAAATCTAGTGCTCTTGCTTGCTGGATTGCCGTCGTTGATCTGATTCCGTTCACTGGTCAGCTCCAGGTAGTCAACTCGGAAAAGACATCTAACTGCTCGCTCTGTTTTTCCCCCATACTGATGCTGCCAGAATTTCGCTACCCAAAGCATCTGATGGGCATTTATTACACGAGAGCAACTTTATTAATGGCGGCAGAAGCAATATTATGAGCAATAATATTTTGGTTCTTAAATCGATTTCATGCCTATTTATAATCCCCATTGCAAGTTTGATAACAAAAATTGGGGGAAGTTGATGTGAAATACTTGCTGTCCAGATTAAAGTTGCGGGTCAATTGCATATTTCATAGTGATTTGATGAATAACTTTTCTATTGGTGTTCATGAAATTGCATATCGCTAGGTCATTGTCAATCACATCTTCACGTTAATTTCATGTTCACATTGCGTAAAATTTACTTGTGTCACATTTTATAAAAGTCATCCATGGCATGCTTTAAACATTGGTTGCATTCGAGATTTGTATATGACAAGGCATGTTTAATAAAACCACACGAAGATTAATTAGGCGTTCTACATTTAGGAAGTTGCATATTGAATATTTAAAAATTTAGGGAAAGTTATATTTACAATTTTAAGTGTGTTCATATTTGCATAGTTGGGCATATTCAGGATTTTTCATTCCATATTAAGATAGAATTTCATTATATTCATATCAGAAAAATTATAATTTTCATGGAAAAGCATTATCATTGAGATCTAGGCCATTTGGATTACTTAATTATTAAATATTTTATTTGCACGAATCCTTTTGTAAATCTTACACGTTATAAATTGGAAAATGTAGGAAAATCATATTTTGCATGTTAGTAAATTTAGATTGCATCTTCATTAAAAAAAAATGCAAAGGGGAACTTTTCGCATGTCACCAAGAGTATTACCGCCCCATTCTTGCATTTTTTTTTCTTTAGCAATATTTTGCTGCTTTTCTTTTTTAGTTTTTCTTCTTGCAAACTGACGCACCAATGCCAATTTGCGTCTTGCAAAGTCTTAACATCCCAGATTTTATTGAACTTTCCTTCCCATTATCTCTTTTTCAGCAAAAGAAGAGTTAGGAAGTGAATCCAAGAACACTTTTGCATCACTTTCTATACAAAAAGTACATGATGTCTCATAAAGTCTTGGTCTTCCAGAGTTTATGATTTATTTACTTGAATAGATTAAGATATATGATTGTGGAAACTACAAATATCTGGGATAGTCTCTAAATATTATGAATCAAGCACTTGTCGACAGAGAGCGTCATTGAAAGTCTTGATCTTCGTTTGCTCTCTTCTGTACGTGAAAGTCTTGGTCTTCTTGGACTTCATAATTTTCTCTCTCCATTAATTCCTTATCGCTTTGCTTCCCCATAACACTTATGCTATTCGCTACAGTGACCGATTCACCCATGGACATTGGAGGGATTGTTTTGGGTTCCTTGCTGGGTTCCGTCTTTCAGATCCTCTTTGATAAATTGACTCCTCTGGCATTGGGCTATGCGAAACGGGAAGGAATCAGCACCACCCTCGTCGATGATTGGAAGAAGAAGCTGGTCATATTAAATGCAGTTATGGTTGATGCTGAGGACAAGGAACTGAGTGGTGACCATTCAGTGAAGCTATGGCTTGAAGATGTTAAGGAATTGGCCTATGACATGGAAGACTTGCTCGATGACTCTACGATCCAAGCCCCTCAGGTTAAGTCAGGGGCGAAATCCAGCACAAGTAGAAGTCGGGTGAATTGGCCGTTCTCTTGCTTTGGCGGAGGTCAATCCTTCGGATCAAATCTGAACCCGCGCTTGCTCGTATCTACAACTGAGGTTGAGAAGGTCAATCGCAGGTTGGAAGAGATTATAAATAGGATGGGTTGTCTAAGGTTGAGAGACAATGTTATGCGTAGATACGACAACACTAACGGAAGGATCCCCAGCACTTCTCTATCGGAGAATCAGTTTTTCGGTCGAGAGAAGGAAAAGGCGGAGATAGTCAAACTATTGATTAGTGAAGTCAAAAATGGTGATGCCACACTATGCATAGTCCCCATAGTTGGGATGGGTGGTGTTGGAAAGACAGCCTTGGCTCAGTGGCTATATAATGATGTCGAAGTGAACAAATGCTTCGAGAGAAGGGCATGGGTTTGTGTTTCGGATGACTTTGATGTTCTTAACATAACAAAGTCTATCTTGCAGTCGATCACTGAGTTGCCTTGCGAGGTCACAGACTTTAACTTGCTTCAAGTTAAGTTGAAGGAAAGTTTATCAGGGAAAAAGTTTCTTGTGGTTTTAGATGATGTCTGGAATGATAAGTACGAAGGCTGGGATATCCTCTTAAAGCCATTTGAAGTGGGGGCTAAGGGAAGCAAAATCATTGTCACAACTCGCAACCATTCGGTTGCTTCCGTAAAAGGTTTTTCGCCGTATCCTCTGGAGGGGTTGTCTAATGATTATTGTACAAGCTTATTAGCCTTTCATGCTCTTGGAACAACAAATTTTGAGAGCCACCCAAATTTTGAACCAATATGCAAGCAAATAGCTGAAAGATGTAAAGGTTTACCTTTGGCAGCGAAGATGTTGGGTGGTGCCCTACGTAATAAAAGGAATCTCAGTGAATGGGAAGATACTTTAAATAAAATAATATGGGATCTTCCGACGGCAAAGGATAATGAGATTCTCCCTATTTTGAAATTGAGCTATGTCCATCTTCCTTACTATTTGAAGAGATGTTTTTCTTATTGTGCGGTATTTCCCAAAGATTACGAAATTGAGAGGGATGAGTTGGTACTCCTATGGATAGTGCAAGGATTTTTAGATGGAGAAAAAGCAATGGGGAATAACTTGACAGTAGGACGAAGTTACTTTGATGACTTAGTATCAAGATCATTTCTTCAACAATCAAGTGTTGATGCATCTAAGTTTTCAATGCATGATCTTTTGAATGATCTAGCAAAGTGAATTGAGGGTAGGACATGCTTTAGCTCCGGAGAGTCTCTACCGGCAGTAAATGAAGATGAGGCATCTCTTGAGAAAACTCGTTATGCATCATTCATCTCGTCGTGGTATGTTACATCAGAATGCTTGAGAGCATATCATAGAATGAAGGTATTAAGAAGTTTGATTCTAGTGAAAGAAGGGTCTAGGAGTAACTTTTTCCGTATTTCCAACAAGGTGCTGCATGACTTGCTAAAAAACTTGAAGTACTTGAGGGTGTTGTCGTTATGTCATTGTTACATCAAAGAGGTACCAAATTGTGTTGGTGACTTAAAACATCTTCGATATCTCAATTTCTCATACACTCTCATCAAAAGTCTGCCCGAGTCCATTGTCGGCTTGTCCATGTTACAAGCTTTGATCTTAAGAGGATGTTCTTGGCTTTCAAACTTGCCTCAAGGTATCACAAAGTTGGTAAGCTTACAATTTCTTGATATTCGAGATACAAATAGTTTAAAAGAGATGCCTTTGGGTATTGCTAATTTGGAGAATCTTATTGTCTTGTCAAAATTTGTGGTAGGACCAAAGAAAGGACCACAGTTAAAAGAGTTACAGAACTTGTCACGTCTTCAAGGAGAATTATTCATATTAGAATTGCAAAAGGTGCAAGAATTTAGAGATGCTTTAAATGCTAATTTGTCAGGAAAGCAAGGCCTTAGAACCTTATATTTGCATTGGAGTGAAGACAATGGAGATTTGCGGAATGCTACACTTGTGCTTCGCTCTCTACAACCTCACATTGATCTTGAAAATCTCACTATCTCGTACTACGGTGGTGCAACTTTTCCATCATGGTTATATAGTCCATCCTATTCTAAGATGGTGTCATTATGCTTGCGGGGCTGTCCTAATGTTACATCGCTACCCTCACTTGGACAACTACCTTCACTTAGAGAATTATCTCTCAAAGGTCTAGGTGCCATAAGCATGATCGGCCCTGAATTTTATGGAAGTGAAAAGCCTTTTTCATCCTTAATCACTTTGAAGTTCAAAGAGATGTCAACATGGAAGGATTGGTCTCCTTATGTCCGGCGCCAAGAAGAAGAAGTCCCATTCTCCCGTCTTCAGCATCTTGTTCTCAAGAACTGTCCTTTGTTGGTGGGAACATTGCCTTTTCAACTTTATCATCTCATAAAGCTTGAAATCCATTCATGCCCGCATTTGAATAACTCAACCAGCAAGGTTTGTCTTCCATCTCTCCATGAGTTACACCTTTGGACTTGTAACAAGGAGATCTTAAAAAGCTTGGTCAAACTAACTTCTTTGACCATTCTCATAATTGTTACACTTACCGAGCTTGTTTGCTTTGATCATGAGTTTATGACTTGCTTGGTCAAGCTAAAGGAGCTTTATATAAGAGGATGCGACAAGCTAACATACTTGTGGCAAGATGAAAATGAAACGTTAAATCTTACTTGCCTCCATGAATTAACCATCATAGACTGTCCTCAGTTCACATCTTTTGTTGCTGGAGAAAAAGAAATAGAGCTACCCTGCAACCTTGAAACGATGCAATTAGACAATTGCATGAGTTTGGAAAAACTTCCAAGCAAGATGCATACACTTAAATATTTATTAATTCAGCGTTGTCCAAAACTCATGGGAGTAACTATTTCTGGAGATGACCCCAACAGCCATAACTTGACGTCTCAACTTGAATCTTTGGATATAAATACATGTGATTCTTTGACATCTTTTCCATTTGCCAAGGGTAGACTTGCTACCTTTAAGGCACTTGAGATTACGAATTGCAAGGGAGTGAAATCTCTGGAAGAGTTCATTGTAGAATCACTGAATTATTTGGATATTTGTGGTTGTGACAATTTGGTAGGGCTACCACAGTGTCTTAACACGCTCTCCCATCTCACTAGTTTGGATATAAATAACTGTCCAGCACTAGAGATGGACGATTTCCCTCCCCTTCCCATCACCCTGTCGAGTCTTATACTTTATAACTGTCCAAAGATAAAGTCTATTACCAGCTGTAACATTACTGGCTGTAACAATCTCACTGAATTGGAAATATCGAGGTGTCTGATATTGGAGATAGAGGAGTTCCCTCTCCTTCCCGTTACCCTATCAAAACTTACACTTCGTGAGTGTCCGAAAATAAAGTCTCTACCAAATCAGTGGCATCAATTGACATCCCTCCAGGAGCTACGTATTTATAGTTGCCAAAATATCAAACGCTTCCCCGAAGGCGGTTTGCCTCCCAATTTGCGGAGCCTTGACATTTTAGAGTGCAAGAATTTGGAGCAGCCAGTGAGAGAATGGGAGTTACCCCTCCTCAAATCCCTCACGTCTCTAGATATTGATGGAAGGAGAATGGGAGGGGAGGGAGAGAAGGTGCAGTTTCCTTCAGAGGACGAGGATGAGGAGGATGCCTGGAGTCTTCTCTTTCCTTCCTCTCTAACCGTACTTAATATTCGCAATATGAGGCAGGTGGAAGGATTATCAAGAGGTCTTCGGAACCATCTCTCCTCTCTCCAATATTTAGGGATTTACGATTGCCCGAAGTTGAGGGACTTGCCAGGTGATGGCCTCCCTCCCTCCCTCCATCAATTGTGGATACAAGGATGTGAGATTCTGAAAGATCGATGCTCAAAACACACTGTTGACTGTTGCCCCTTCATCCAAGAGATCCCTGAAATCGTCATTCATTGATTCGTGCATCAACACTACAGTGAGTTTTGTAGGGTTCAGGTAAGTTTTTTCTGGTTTCAAAGGGATCGATTTCAATTTTGCTCTCTCAGTTCTATCTATAATACAAATTGATGTTTCCTATGGAGATTATTCACATAGATTTTCCAAAAACTAGCCACTGAAGGTCAAAGACTGACATCTGTGTGGGAATTCTTGTCGGGTTGGTTTGGCTTTGTTCTGTCGGATAATAGAGTGTAGTACGAAATGCTCACAAGGCTGCCTCTCGCTATGTTGATGACATATCTTCAGCTTTGCTTGATGCCCAAACGAATTGTGAATGAAAATGCACTATCATGAAGAATCGTAGCCTTCCACAATCATTGTGATTCCTCCGCGTTTTCTACGTTTGTTGCATCTTCTCTTCCCAACATCTTTTTCTTGGGCCCTTAAGCTCGTTCACTGTCATGATGATCCTTCGTAGTATTAAGCAGTCAATCTGGGATACAATTTTGGGGCGGCTCATGGCTCCAAGCTTTTAATACAACTCCTCATGATAGCATCGATATCCATAAATCACCTTTCTGTTTGGGTCTTAATTTCTACTGGGTTAGGAACGGTTACTGACAACTTGCTAGAAATTTTTAGCCAACATACTCATGCTTGTCTAGTTGAGATTGTAAAGATATGCTGCTCGCATTTGTGTTTGCATCGTCTATAGCAACCTCTAGGGCAAATCTATTCAGTTCTTTGAAGTATCGGTTGTTTACATTTACTCTACTACAAAATTATGATTTTTTTTTCATACATTTATCTTAAAATACCTTCTTGTGTGGCGCTCTTCTGGCAACATTGAGGGAAGAATGTTCAAAGTGCCGCTTCTTGCTAAATTAATGACATATGTTGAACTCTTCTGGATGCCCAAACAAATTATGAATGAAAATGCACTGTCACGAAGAATCGTAGTGTTCCACAATCATATTCCTCCGCATTTTCAGCATGTGTTGTATATTCTCTTCCCAACATCTTTTTCTTGTGCCCCAGCTCATTCGCTGTGGTTGTTTTGCAGATACCATTGTGCTCTGTATTGGCCAAATCTCTTGGAAGGATCACTTGGGAACCTCGTCAAGGTAGGGCTAGTGTTGCCAATGTTATGTGTCATTTTTTACAATTTACAATAAAGAAAGAAGCGTTTAATTTTATTTGGTGCATTGATCTGTTCTAAATTTTCTTCTAATGATTATGATCTAAATAAGAATAATCTCTCTCAAATTCTAAAAACATGATTAATTATGGGGAAGCTGTGATATGATTGTGAAGAAAGGGAATGCAATTTTTTTTTTTTTTAAAGGTTTTCTTTGGAATCGAGAACCTTCTTTTTGTTGATGATGATCCTTCATAGTATTAAGTAGTCTATCTGGGGCAGCTTGTGGCTCCAAGCTTTTAATACAACTCCAATTGATGGTAGGATCAATATACATAAACCACTTTCTGTTTGGGTCTTGATCTCTGTTGGGTTAGGAACTATTGCTTATAGCTTGCTAAAAATATTTAGCCAATATACTCTTGCTAATTTGGTTGAGATAGTGACGATATGTTGCTTGCCTCTGTGTTTGCATTGTCAGCAGTGACCTTTGGGGCAAATTTGTTCAGTTCTTTAAAGTATCGGTTGTTTGCGTTTAGTCCACTGCAGAGTATGATTTTGTCATACATCATGTCATTTTATCTAAAAATACCTTCTTATGTGGCATTCTTCCCACAGGGAGTTCCGAAACAAAAGCTTTGATCTCATTGGGTTCCTTTGGTCTAACTGGAAATCTTGCGCTTCAACCAATGTATACCTTGTCTACAACATTTCCTCCCTCTCTGCTACTGGTGCACATATAAAACTTTTTTGTTGAAGCAATTTTCTTATGACATTGTGAAACTCTATTGAAGGTTAGTTAATTTCTAATTTGAATTGTGGTTCACTGTGTACTTTCTGCAAGACTTTTTGGTTGTTATTGCACATTTAACATGGTACTTTGACCATATAAATAGGTGGTAAAAAAAAGCAGAGTAGCATTTGCCAAAATTACTTTCAAGAAAGCTCACATAGTTTGCTTGAGGAGTGATTTAATCATGTGGTAATGCGGCTTGAATTACTTCAGTTAGCTTGTTATTGTTCTTGCACTAATTAAACTTATCGGAATCTAGTCTTTCCATTGAAAATACAGTAAACCAATCAGTGATCATAGTTATGGGGAGCCTTTGTCATCATACATCTAATTTAGTGGAACAAAAACCAATCTAATTGTTCCAACTTGCAAATTATTAGGAACAATCATGCTAGCTTGATTAGTGTCTTTGTGTTACAGTAATCTTAATACCCAGTTGTTCCAAAATCTGTGCCTATAGGCATTATTGGGCTTTGTATATAATTAATGTGGAATTATTTTTTTTATAAATGTGTCTGTATGTTCTGCTTTAATGACTGGTGATTACTAAAATGTTATCTTTTTAAATTGTTCATTTCTTGTCTAGTGATAGATAGATGAGTAAGATTCTGTGTTTTTTACTATCCCCAACTATAGGATTTGGATGCAGTTGAGGTGCTCATTCAAGGTCTGGTCTTGTTCCAAGGAGGAATTCTGATGGTGAGATTGAGTTCCTTGCCAACATACTTCAATTTGACCAACAATGTATCATTTTCATAGCTAATAGTCCTCTTGTCATCTTGATTTGCAGGTAAGTCATGACAAGCATCTTCAAGCATGGATGAGTCTGGGTGGTTTCTCAAGGCAAGGTGGCACCTTTCCATGGAAATTTCCTAGATTATAAGAAGAGATGCTTCAGTCCTCATAGAATCAGGTGAGTTCTTGTCATCCGCAAGAAGTGGTTCAACGATATCACATTACCCTTACAAAATAGAAATTAAGGCTTGGCTATAGAGAGAAAGCAAAAAAGGATGAAGAGAGGATGGCTGCCAATACACAAGACCTACTCACATTTACATTGGCCCTCATTTGTCATTTGAACTTGATTAGGGCCCTTGGAAGGATGAGTCTATGTTTTGACTTCATATATCCAGTATCATTTGCCAATAGCTGCAGAAGCAACTAAGCGTCTATTTTACGCAGAGTTATCGTTATGGAAACATTTGCCCCATCGTATATCCAATATCATTTGCATGAGATCACAAAGAATCATAGCATTCCACAATCATATTCTGCATTTTTAGCTTTTGCTATATGCTCTCTTCCCAACATTTTTTTCTTGTGGCCTAGCTCATTCACTCATTCACTCTGCTGGTTTTGCAGATAATATTGTTGATCTGTATTGGCAAAATCTCTTAGAAAGATCACTTGGAAATGCTTTTGAGGTAGCGCTAATGCAGTCAATGTTATATGTCGTTTTCTGCAATTTGACCAAACAAAAAGAAGCCTTTAATTTTGTCTAGTGCACGATATATTCTAAATTTTCTTCTAGTGAATATGATTAAAATAAGAATAATCTTTTTGAAAATCAAAGAACATGATTAGTTATGTGGAATGAAGAAAGTGGATGCAGTTTTTTAATGGTTTTCTTTAGAATCAAGAACCTTCTTTTCATTGATGATGATCTTTGTAGTATTAAGCAGTCGATCCGAGATAAAATTTTGGGACAGCTCATGGCTCCAAACTGTCAATACAACTCCAATTCATGATAGCATTGATATTCCATAAATCACCTTCTCTTTGGGTCTTGCTCTCTGGTGGGTTTGGAATTAATGCTTACAACTTGCTAGAATTTTTTAGTTAAAAATATACTTCTACTTGTTTGGGTGAGATTGTAGTGATAGGCTGCTGTGTTTGCAGTCAGCTATGACCTTTGGGGCAAATCTATTCAGTTTTTTAAAGTATCAGTTGCCACCACGGAATATGATAGTCATACATTATGTCATTATATTTGAAAATAACTTCGTATCTAACAGTCTTCTTGCAGGGAGTTCCGGAACAAAAGTTTCGAGCTCACTTGTGTTCATTTGGTGTAACTGGAGATATTGCACTTCGATGCTTCTCCTCCATCTCTGCTACTGTTGCATATGTAAATGTTTCGTTGAAGCAATTTTCATATGACATTGTGAAGCTCTAGTTGAGGTTAGTTAATTTGTAATCCGAATTGCAGTTCATTGTGTACTTTTTCTAAGGCTTTTTGGATGTTATTCACATATAACATTGGTGCTTTGACCATATAAATAGGTGATAAAAAAAGCATAGTTTCATTTGCCAAGACAACTTTCAAGAAACCTCACATGGTGTTGCTTGACAGGCCATCCATTCATTTGGTAAGTTTTACTCATTTTTCTCCACTTTATGACTTTGATTACTTTTTTAGTTAACTTGTTGTTCTTGCACTAATTGAACTTATTGGAATCTAGTCTTCACATTGAAAATAGAGTAGAACCAATCAATGGGAACAGCTACGAAGAGCCTCTGCCATCTTACATTTAGCTTATAATGGAGTAGAACCCCTCTAATTGTTCCAACTGGCAAATTATTGGGAATAGAACATTTATGTTAGCGTGATCAGTGTCTTTGTTTTACATTAATCTATAATCCAACTGGTTCAGATATATGTGCCTAATAGGCAGTATTGGGCTTTGCACATAATTAATGTGGAAATCTCTTTGTTTATAAATGTGGACTTTTAAGTTGTGCCTTAATGATCAACGACTACTAAAGTGTTATCTTTGTAAATTGTTAGTTTCTTTTCTAAGGATGGATAGTGTATGACTCTGCATCTTTTACTATCCCCAATTGTAGGATTTGGATGCAATTGAGGACCTCATTCAAGGTCTTGTCTTGTTCATGGAGGAATTCTGATGGTGAGATTGATTTTCTTGCCAAAATTCTTGCAATTTGACCAAAGATGAATCGTCTTCATAGCTAATGGCCCTCTTTTCACCTTAATTTGCAGATTAGTCACGATGAGCATCTAATGTTTTTAAGCATGGACGAGCTCTAGATGGTTCCTCAAGGCAAGTTTGTGCCTTTACAATGGGGATTTCCATGATTTATAAGAATACTTCAGTCCTCGTAGAATCAGACGAGATTTGTTCTTGTCATCAGCAAAAAGTGGTTCATCGGGATCTCATTATCTTACAAAACAGAAAGTGAGGCTTAGCTACAAAGAGAAATCGAAAAACGACAGAGAGGACTGATATACAAGACGCACTCATGGTTACATCGGCCCTTGTTTATCATTTAAACTTGATTAGTGCTTGTGGAAAGATGAATCCTAATTTTTTTACGAGAAGTCAGCTGGACGGAAACATTTTCCCCATTTTTGTTGTTTGGCATTGTTTAGGAGAATTATATGGAAAATATTGTCACGGTCAACAAAAAATTTGTACTTTCAAGTCTTAGTACAAAATTCTGTATAAATACCTGAATCCATTAGATAATATCTTTACCATGTTAAGGTCAATATCCAGAATATGAAGCTTTCTTCCAATAGCAACTACTGTGCATATGAAGAATAATTTGAAAACAGTGGTTTTGAATATGTGAATATAATAGCTAAATTCTGAATGAACCCTGCACATCAGAACGCATTTTTCTTCAATTCAAGTACCCACTCCATCTTTTGACAACACTTGAATCAATCCTAAACATTAGTTTCCCTGCGCAGCAGGGGGTGGGGGAGGGAGAAAGGATCAAATCCCCGTTGCTAATCTTTGGATGTTATCTTGAGGAGATTGCGTCTACTATGAGATACTTTTTTTCCGAGAAAGTCATCACTCCACAACATATATGACCCATTCTTGGGAAGTAGGCAAGCCCCGTCACTATTAACCCCGTGAAGGTGCGAAAGGTCCAGAACCAATCACATGTAAAAAGACACATAATACTTGTGGGTTTTGCTCCATTATAAGGGAAAACAGCATCAGATCAGCTCGTATTGATTAATGATGATGGCGATTAGCGAAAGTCAGGGAATTAAAGAAAAAATCTGGGTCTTTTACTTTGCTTTTCAAAACACAGTATTTATTTTTGTGACTGAATCATATTGGAGTTGGTTATTACTTGAAGCAAGAAATTCTCGACTAGCATCTGGATGGGAAAAAAAAATCTCACGTTCCTTATGATATGAAAAGCTTATATGGAAATAAAGACGAGGAATAAATATAGATTGCCCGTTAAAAGATATAGTCTCCTTGAAGTTTAATTTATGTCATCGCACCATAAACTTTCATGATATGCATCAGTCTGCCCAATATCCTTTGAGAGAGACTATGCATCGTTTCAAAGACTCACTTTTTACCCCCACTAAATCCAAAGAATTTCAGTTTACGCCGGCCAATTTATGACCAGACCAAGCTACTCTACTTTGTCTTTGTTACGTTAACCACTATGAATTTCAGTTTACGCCCGCCAATGGTCCTCACATTTAAGGTGCCTGCCTTCATTGGGCACAAGTTTTCCTAAACCTTCGTATGACGTTGTAAAGTTCTTTTGATTTGATTTATATATTAAATCCTGTCCTATTTAAAAGTCATCACTGAGGCCGGCTAAAGTCAACGTTCCACTTTCAACACAATTAGAGATTCTAAGTTTGGGAATTTAATTAGACTAATTATCTAATTAGTGTCCTTTCTGTAGATGAACTCAATTCTATTTTTCCATTCAAACTAATTTGTAATGTGATTTCTACGCAATCCTGATGTTCTTTGTACTTTTCTTTTATTTCATGCTAAAACCAATTAGAATCTAAGGTGTTCTACGTGCAAAAACAATCTTGCAATACAACTCCAAAAATTTACACTAGTGAACAACTAACATTCTCGGGGCTTTCGAATTTAAATTTACTGCAAGAATGGAGTTAGTGCACACTTAAAAATAAAACATGGCTAAATTCCTACTATTCAAAGATCGGATAGAGGCGTTCAACAGAAAATCAAAAAACACAAGCATATGCTGACTACGCTGATTACTATCATGTATGAGAGAAGTAGAAAACAAGGAGAGACCCATAAAAAATTCCAAACATCCTTGTTCAGATCATGGATTATTCTGAACTGGGGTATTTTTTTTTTTGGTCGCAAAAACTTCATAGGTTTCATTAAGTGAAAGTTTGAATACACAAATTACTTATGTTGGAACTTAGAAACTTTAAAAGGACAAAGGAGGGATAACAGACTCAATTCAAAGGGAGGGTTTTGTTGCGATGGGCTTTGACAACCTAATCCACAATCTTATTAGACTCTCTTTTACAGTGGGCAACCCAATCAACAACCCTTTTAGACTCTCTTTTTTGTACTGGGCTATCTTCATCGATTGGAAATATTCTAAATTGAAGTAATGATGGTGCATACGTTGGATTTATTGGGAGTGCATAGTAGAAGCTCGATACTGAGATTGCCAAGAGGGAAGGCCAAGTTCGAGCCTATTATCATATCTAGTTAGATCCATTTTCATTCAAAAGTTTAAGTTAATGAGTTAGAGGCCCACTAGGATATATTAGTTACTCTACATCATACTAATTCTTTAATGTAGGATTTCTGTAATACAACTTACTTATACATGAATTATATGACGTAGAGTCTTTTCTTTACCATGTCACAGTTATGCTTACTAAAACACGAGAAATCATCACAAGCCAACACCAAGTGAGGGACTCAATGTGTTGACATTCAACCCAAGGCCACAACATACACGGAGAAAAGAAAACTAAAATTGAGAAGTAAACGAGCAAACGTAAGGACGAAAATCCTTCCTTAATAAATCAAAGGCCACTCAACATTATAGCATATATATACACATCAACCTTAGGAAAATAAGAAATAGTTAAATAAACATAAACATTGCTCATCAATAAATAATCATAATTAATTATTTCTCTAAAATAATTAATAATCCATAAATAATCAATTATTCGAAATTAAATAATCCCGTACAGACGTTTGACGAGCCGTGATAACTGGCAATGCAGAAAAACCAGATATGACAGCCTGCTAGTCCAGTGCAAACAGATCGTTAGTCCTGATAAGATCGGAGCAAACAAAAGCTGATCAGTGCAAATAGATTGTTAGATCTAATTTTTATCAAAAAATCCTTCCAAAACAACGATATACCTTTGCAGGATCGATCTAGATGCCAATCATCTTTAGAATAAAAATGCAGTAAGTCTTGAAAGGCCCAGGGCACCTTGAACAATATGAACCATCGCAACTTCAATATTGTCCGGGGACAAGTCGACCTCGAAAAGCTTTACTAAAATCGTAGTGTTTTTCTAGCGAAGAACATTTTTGCTGGAAGTGCTTTTTTCTTCGTCAGATCGCATCCCCATTTCCTACACCTAAATTACTAATGGAAAAGGGATAAGGGAAAACAACATCAGATCAGTAGTGGCATTATGGAATCAGCATCGAGTTTGTGGATACATGTTAGAGAAAAGATTGCAACAAGCTATATCATGTTCCTAAGCGAAGCTAACAGCTGCCAAAATGAACAAAAAGGAACAAAAAAGCCACTTGCAATCCTGGCATAATTTATGATTCTTTGCACATTTCGTCCTAGCAATAGGTTCATTTGTTCATTTGTTGTGCCCTGGAAGTTTGATACTCTATCACCGCGGAAGTCAGCTTTCCCATACACAATAAAATGATTTAATCATTTGTGAAAGAGCCATTTTAGCACAGTACATTATTTTGTAAGACAGTCTACTTTGCGTGAAAGCTGTATGAATATATTTTCCCCATTTTCATTTTTTGGCACTGTTTAGGAGAAATGATTATGAAAATCTTATCACGGTCAACAACAATTTGTATTCAACTCTAAGTACAGTTGCGTAGCCAAAAAATACTATAATGAAATTCCATATAATTACCTGGATTTGTAAGATAATATTCTTTTAACATGTTCAAGTCATTATTAAAAATAAGAAGCTTTCTTGTTTCCAATTGCTAAGGTGCAGATGGACGAACAGAACTGAAAACAGAGGTTTTGAATATGCGAAGATTACAGCTAAATTCTGAATGAGCCTTGCAGATCAAAACCTATTCCCAAACTGGTTGTCTGGTCAAAGATTAAAGCTCATCTTTCTTTTAATCAAATACCCACTCCATCTCTTGACAACATGTTTAGCGTTCCTACATATTATATTTCCTGTGCAGGATGGGGCACGGGAGGGAGGATCAATAGCCGTGGCTACCCTCTGGATGTTTCTTTGAGGTTGCGTCAACTATGAGATATTCTGATTTCGAGAAGATCGTCACCTAGCACCACTCATGATTAACTCTTTGAAGGGGCAAGCCCCATCACAATTACCCCCATCAAGGTGCCAAAGGTCCAGAACCATTCACATGCAGAGAGATACACGCACTACCATTGCACATGGTTTCAATCTCGTGAGCTCACATGTTGAAGATATACCTTGAGTTTGAGCAGATGAAGGGAATTTTTATCCGGACAGGAAATGTGCTACAATGGCTTCACAATATACAATATTGAGGAATGATGTTACATGAGTTATATCATTGGACACTTCTGTTACACGATAAAATTATTGTCTGCAACATGAACTTTATGCCATAACAATCATTTCCATGTTGAGGAGTAATACTGTTTTCTACTTCATCGTCAGACCCCGCTTGAGACGTTGTCTCACGAGCTACTTTTAGCAGGAAACTTTTGATCTGGAGCGGCTGCAAGTTGAAATTAAAGTTGACATTTGTTGAGCAAAAGTTGAGTTTGTTCTGGTAGTCTGCGACCTTTTTTTTTTTTTTTTTTTTTTTCTTTTGGGGTAAAAAAAAGTATTATCATATCACTAATAAGGTCTATAACAATCCAAGTAGGATTTCCAGTGAACCATAAACGCTTCTTCATTTGCAAATTGAGGGGCAAATTTTGACCATTCAACTTTTTAATTGTCTTTCGGGAATAGAACATGTCAAGGTCTACTGAACAAGATCTAACATGGGAACAATCGTCTTCATAACTGAACCATATTTGACATGTGATGATGAAAAGGTTCTTCAAAAAGCTTAAATGTTACAAAGAATCTTTTCTCCATGTAAGGAGCTCAATTCTACTCTTTTATTAAGATTCTTGACGACATTGATTATTGGTAACTTCAATAGAGTTTATATCAAGGAGAATGAATTCATAAAAAGTCCTGGTTCCAAGATGTTGATTTGCGATATAATGAAAATCCGGAGGGATGTGACCCTATATTATATTATGATTGAGCTTTGAAAAGGTTTTCTTCTAGTATTCTGTCAGTTTTGAGAGAAATATTTTAATCAAGAATTGAAAATACAAATTTCACTATTTAGTGTTGTAAAAAGGCTGGTCAAAGGAGATTACTCTAGTCAATCAGAAAATCAAATTAAGAAAAAAAAATTGTAATTTAAAAAGCGGGAGTACGAAAATAGTACGGAGGAATATCTACATTTGAAAAGAGAGGGTGACGGTGCTATTCGATCGTAGTCCTACATCCAACACATATTTCGAAAATGCAAAACCAAGAAAACTCCAGCGACCGGTTTTATGCTATATTGAGAAGGTTTGGTACAAGATTCTAACGGGTTTGGTGTAAGGGGAAATCTTCCGCTTCAACCAATGTATGACTTATCTGGTATATCTCCTCCCACTCTGCTACTGTTACCTATAATTTTGTTTGTCTGATACTCTTATAGTTGTTTATTATGCATGAAAGATAATTTTTTTATTTAAGACAAGTCGAGTTCCTTTTCATATTTTTTAAATTTAGTTATGTTTTTTTTTGGGTCGAAATAGATGAGCCATTTCATTCATTTAACAACGGTATATAGCAAGACTCGAAACATAAAAGGTTCCAAAGAAGTTGGGGGCGTAGAAAGCCAATTAGAGGGAAGGGTCCCATTCCGGTGGATTTTAACTACCCAATCTGCAGCTTGATTGGGTTCGCAATGGGCTAGGAACACATCATTCTGTGCGGCTGAAGGACTACAGCACTCCACAAAGAGCTGTCGAAGGGCCTATGGACTCTGGTTCACTTCTGATAAGCCGGTAACTACTAAGAGATTATCAGTTTGCAAGTAAATAAAAACAAGAGGAGGAAATATACATTCTGATAATTAGTCTTGTCAACACTTTATTTTATGTCATTACACCGTAAACTTATGCAATATGTATCAATTCGCCTAAACTCCTTTGGAATCATGTCTTTATAAATTAGAACGTTGAGGATAGAATTAGATCTGAATAAAGTTTTTTTTTATCAAACACGTACAAAGTAATAGCACAAGAACAATGAGCAGCCAAGCAAGGGGTGGTCCAATTGCTCATGCATGTTCTCACAAACGTCTCCTTCGTTTGGTCTCGACGATTCTTATTCAGAGATGATCTCAATCAATAACTACATGTTTTTTTTACCTCTGTTTATCCAAAGGGAGAGATTATGAATCGTTTCAAAAGCTCACTTTTTCCTTCCCAAAAACGAAGACTTTCGGTTTATCCCCACCAATTTATGACCAGACCAAGCTACTCTACGTTGTCTTTGTTACATTAACTATTCGAATTCCTATTTCCTTTCTCTGTAACCTCAATTTGGATGAGAGATATGACGGGTCTGGAAAGAATATCCAGTGGTCTTCACTGCCCATCTCTCCTCTCTCAGGCAGCTGTTTATTTTAAAGGTTGCCAAAAATTGTGGTACTTGCAAGAGGAAGCCTCCTCCCTCGAAGGATTTCACTTAATTCAATGTAGAAATTATGAAATATAGATAATTGAAACTCATTGCCATTATAAGCACCTCATCCAGAAAATCCCACCCATCATAAGAGATTGCAGTCTGTCGGCAATCAGAAGATCTCTCTACTGTCTAATTTTTGCAGGATTTTTTTGTCATTTCAGATACCCTGTTGTCGTTGAACATGGCTAAACATACATGTTTTTGGGGTTTTTTTTTTCTCTTTATTCTTTCCTTCTTCTCATTAAAAAACACATAAATGCACTTCCCAGCGGGCATTTTTTTTTTTTTTTGGTCGGATCCCACCGGGCATTGAGTGGTCATTCTTTTTCTAGTCGAATCCGTGCAACCACTTGGGCCGAAAACTCATCAAATAGGGTAAAGCACCCTCACCAGACCCGTGAAGCTTCAGTCCACAAGTCACGCAGGCCCAGATTCACAAGTTAAGCTGAGCCCAAAAGGCCCATCAGCCCAAAGCCCACAAAAGTAACCAAGCCCTGCCATTTCTTTGGTTTATCCTCTTTCCCTTTCTCTCTCTCTCTCGGGCGCTTGCGGAGGATTTGCGTTTTCTCTCTCTAGCGCTCTAGAGCTTCAAACGAAGACGCTCTAAGTGGAAACCAGAGAAAGAAGGAAGCAAATCTGGAGAAAGTCAAGGTCACGCGGAGGAGGAAGGGGTAACGGGATCGATTCTCTCTCTCTCTCTCCCGAAGCTCCATCTCCGCAAAATTCGAGTTTCACCGGAGGTCATTCATGGCCGATTCCAGTATTCCGCCATCTCCACCGCCCTCGCATCAGCTTTTCCGGCCTTCAGACTGTAACTCTTCCATTTCCTTCTACGGCTAAAAAGCTTTCTGAGTCGCGCCAATAGCTCTGCGGTTCCGGTCTCAATTCGTCTTGAATTTACTGCATTCACTTGAAGCTTCCCTCGACCCCGTTTTTGTCACTGCCTCCACCTTCGGTTTCGATCATTTTCGTTCTCTCATGGAGGAGAATAGCCGTGACTGAAACTCGATCGGCATTGGATTCTCACTTCAAGCTCTTCATCATTCGGTTTCTGCAACAATATCGAAGGTAAGTTCTCTCTCATTCCCTGGATTTCATTTTTCAATTCAGTCAATAGCATCGATTCTCGGTCACTTTCTGCATTTCAAATGGCTTCTTCGTTGACTTTCCTTCTCTATCACCCTCCCGAGACCGTCAGCCATCACTGGTCGCCGCCGTTTGCCATCTCCACCACCAGGCGTTGGAAGCTCCGTTTGCCCTGTTCTCAGTCACCAGTGTTGAAGTGCTCGAACTGCAGTCACCACCGTCTCTCGCCACCGTTCCAGTTCACGAAGCTGTTTCTGTGATCATCCTTTATTCTATCGAATCACATATGCTCTGTTTTCTGTTTTCAGTTGCTCTACGTACAAACCACTGCCTGGGTAAAATCTGGTGATTGCCTTGTGATGATCTCGTTCGCATAACTGGGCTGTATTGATATGCATATTTGAGGTGCTTTTCAGCATTTTCATATCTGAATTGTGTAGTGCGTGCCTTGAGCCAAGACATTCTTCAGTATATTTGTCGACCCATCGGTCTCCACACGTTGTGCTGATCAATGCTTTATAGAAGTGGCGCTTTAGCACTATACTTGCTATCGGCAAAGGTGGCCCATTCGGTTCCATGAGTCCTCCCAGAAGCCCCGGTAAAACCAAGTAATGATCTTCCTCGGTAACCAAAAGGCAGGACGGAGTCACTGCGACAACCATCTAGTTCGTGAATAATTCCCCTACAAATGAAAAACAGATGCAATTCTTAAGAGACATGACTCCGGTCCATGAGAACAAGATGTAAAGAAGAGATATCACAGCCGCCTAGTCAAGCGCAAACAGATTTTTGGTCCTCCTGGTGAGTGTCGGAGCAAACGGAAGCTGATCAGCTGCTTAGAAAGATATTCCTTTCTGTTAAGATGCCAAAAAACTAGACTTACTGATTTTGCTAATGAATTGGCTGAGTCACGACTAACCAAGCCCATCACAGACAAGTAAATCTTCTTCAAGTACACGAGTCTCTCTTCATACTGCTGGAACGCTTGATCCGAACGTTCTTTGTGAAGAAATCCTCGGGAAGCAATGACATAACTACAGGATGGCGGTGAGTCTTGAAAGGCCCGAGACACCATGAACGAGATAAAGCATCGCGACTGCAATATCATCTGGGGACGAGTTGACCCCAAAAAACTGTACTGAACTTGTGGTAGTGCTTTTTCTAGCAGAGAACATTTTTACTGGAAGTGCTCGTTTCTTCGTCGGTGTCTGCTGTCTAAGTATCCCCATTTCTTGCACCTGGATTATTCCTGGAAACAGACGAGGGAAAACAGGTTAGGACAATACTGGCAAAATAGGGAAGCAGCATCAAGTTTTTGGATGCACGTCATAGAAAAGACTGAATCAAAGCTAAATCATGCTCCTGAGTAGAATCTACATCTGCCAAAACAAGAAAAAAACAAAAAACCACTTCAGGTCAATGCTAACGAACGAGTCCACGTCAGCGTGAGTTATGAAGCTGCATCAATTGACAAGTCAGACACTCTTTTCGTGCTCGAAAAGATTGGGCATTTGAGATGATGAGCTTACATAGCAACTGAGTTTATTCCACACAACCAAGAAACAGCACATACTCGGCCATAAAGTTGATATTTCAGCAGGTTTTTACTTCACTCGGACAGTGTTTTACAATGCTTGAAGAACATTCTCATCTCTGCTGGTGCAACTTCAACTAGATTAGGCAGGTGACAGATCATCTCAGATTAAATCAGAGATGAGCACAAGCAAAGATAATCAACCAAAAGCACCAATATCCGACAAAGTGAAGTGAAGTATAACCATCACCACTTAACCAGTTAAGCTAGCTGCAACTACAGTGCCACTGTCACGTCAACCAAACTCACAAGTCCTTAAGAGCAACCCAAACCCAAATAACCTAACCCATCCGGTTACCAAACATCCTAAATTTAAGTATAATTCTTGACCCATGCTTAATCAAATACCACAAATTCCCCAAAAAATAAACAAATGTTTCACCAGAGAGCTATTAGAATTATTCACAATTGGGGTAAATTGGTGAAAATAACCATCCTAATTTTTGTGGTTTTCTTCCTTTAAAATTTTTTGCTTCTTTTTCAAAGATACTTGCCTCTTTATAGAGATCTTGAATAGTCAATTGGTGCCTCTATCATTCTTTTGTCATTGTAAAAATTCTTGCAAGTGTACGGTTACGGTTTTCTGAATTTTGAGAGCAATCTCTTAACTTTTCTTTTAAATTCTTCTTGAATTATCAGCAAACTTATTTTATCCACTGTATTTAAAATAAAATCATCCTCCAACGTTATTACACTTGTTCTTTGACTACCTAATCCACATGTACAATTATCCTTTATAATTACATTCTTTAATTTTTTTCATCTTCCATCTAATTCACACTCGTATTGCTTCCTTGTTTCTGATGACGACAACGAGTTTCTCCAATCAACTGTAGTACTTGATGATTAATATCTTTGTCTATCAATTGATTTATGTCTCTTGGAATTTCCAATTTGACTAGTATGACACTTTCCATTGCATGTATAACAGACTACTTCTTTCTTTTATTTGTGAATTTCCATACATTTCTTCATTCTTATATGGTATAAGCAATTGGGATGAATGTCTAGAGCATAACAAGTCTTATCTAAATTCAGTAAATAATATACAAAAAACATCAAAGATGAGTTATATCACTTCAGTAAAAGTTTTATACATACTAGAAATACACACAATCAACAATACCGAAGCACATGTTAATAGTTGAGCTTATTGGTCAATTTAATGCTCAATATCAAATTATGGCCATGCTTAACACTCCTAGATGAGGCCTAGCATGATTCCCTTTTAACATAGGTCTCCTATTATTAGTTGGTGTCTCAATCCATACAAGGTTTCCTGAGAATAGTGTGCATGTTCACAATCCTTTAGTGGGTTTAGATTGTAGCTACACGAGCATAAAACCATCAAAACAATTCTCTAACCAGTCAAAAAAAATTCAGAATTCATTTCATAAATGAGTTTTACAAATCAACATATGTATCCTTTCACAATTCATCCATTAAGAAGGATATATTTCACATAGCTTTTCTCAAATCATTTCACAAATAATCAACTCCCAAACTATGTCAAGAGATACTTTGCTATGCCATCTCAACTACTAAAAGGATGGTCAATGTTCTATCCAACTTCATACAACAAATATGCTCCAAACAATATGTGATACATCTTTCATAACTTATAACATGTCTAATTTATGTTATTATGAAGATATGAGTTCGAAAAATCATATAAGAAACAAGTAACATTCACCGGAAAATGCGAACCAAACTATGAAAGTTACCTCAAATGAAGGAACGCAAAATCCATTAAATTAAGTGAGAAAGGGATATGAAAATCAAGTAGATAAGTACCATGACTAATACTCAACTAAACTAAGCTTATTTGGTAACACATAACTCTGATGCACCAACAAGAAGCTCCCCCTAGGAAGACAACTACTGTTGTCCATTGTATTGCGGCAGCTCGTGTGGAATTTTTGAAAAAAAATCTATCGGCATGTGTTTCAAGTAGGTCCAAAGTCATTGGAAAAATAACTCAACATGCTTAAAAGGAAACTTGCATTCGACCCAAAAGAGGTCTATAAACGAGCGAAAAGTAGCGCCAAACATAATAGTTCGAATATGATTCCGACAGTGCGTGATAAACTTTAAAATTTCATCCCAACCAAACCGTAATCCTAAATTGACTTCCATAAAATCCCATAGTTTCATGACACACCAAAATTTCATTACTACATGATTTCATAGCTCAACAACCTCTATAATCAACGTAGCAACCTAAAACCCAAATGGAATTGAAATTACAGCTTAATCTAGAAAAATTTCTTCAGTTAGGTGAATTAAGTCTTTGAATTCTTATCAAGCGCTTCTCGTACGACATTAATCCAACGTGTTAAGATATCCCCAGCAAACTTGAAACGAACTCTTTCTCTCTCTAGCGAGTGGTTCACTTCTATTTTCCAGTTTTCCTAATTCTTCTCTCTCTCTCTTAACTATTCCTTTTTTCTCTGATAAGCCAACTACAATAATTATAACTAAGCTGAAGGAAGTTAGTGTGCTGGGCTTCAAAGATGCAGCTTCAAGGGCGTTATAAATGAGAATCGGGTCTCCTGAGCCTAAGTCCCCCTTTTTTTTTGGTAAAAAAAGAAATACCCATCCGTTATGGTAGCAACTATTGGCAAAGTCTTAGACACAAGTTGGAAGAAAATTGTTGAATGAACCCAGAGCATGTGAACCCAGCTCACATTCACTATTGAATGATTTGAGCTCCACGTCGAACCCAACTTTTCACGGTGCACATGAGAAATTGAAAATTCAAGAATTCATTCTTTCCATTGTGAATATACCTATAGATTAAGTTAGGTTAGTCACTAGGTAATCAAAGTAATTGGTTATGATGGTTAGACCGGCTTGTAGCGACTACTATGACGGCAGCATAGGGCTCGGATTGAGTTGTCCTGCGGAGTTGCTCACAACAACAGCATGCCAATGGCCGTGGGATGGGTGCTCTCTATGGCGCTCCATTCCTGATTTTTTCTTTCTTTTTGAATTTTTTGCTGTTCTTTTCTTGTTCGCTTTTATTTTTGCCCTTTTCTTTTATCAAACTTAAACTTGTAAACATAAATGGAAACCTAGATATAATTCTAATAGACAAGTACAATAAAGACTAACGAATGAAAAATCCCAATATGATGAAACATGAAGTTAGTTAAACGAAAATTATAGTGTTATTAATTTTATATGTAACATGTGGAAATAATGAAACATTCACATAGTGATGGACGAGAGCTGTGAAAAGTGAAGGAACAAAGCCAGTTTGGGTCCTACAAAGTCTTAGTTTTCCTTGAAATGATTAAAGTTTCTCTCCCACTATCACTTTTTTTTTTTTTTTCCTCAAAATCTTGGTCTTCGTGAAATTTTTTAAAGTTTCTCTCTCATTATCGCTTTTTTCCAAAAGTCTTGGTCTACTTGGAATTCACTAAAGTTTGTCTCCCATTGTCACTTTTCTATAAAATGCTAACTTTTTCCAAACATGAAACGCGTGGAAATTACCTACTTTTGCTTCTTTCCTGGCAAAAAAGGACATAATATACAGCATAGTCTTTGAGAATATTCTCTAGACATTGCGAAACAAGTACTTGCGGACAAAAAGAATTTTATATTGATTTCTTTAACCTTTGATGTGCATCTTTAAAAGTCTTGGTCTTTGTTTAATCTTTTTGGTAGGTGAAAGTCTTGGTCTTTCTGAACTTTATAGTTTTCTCTCTCCATTAGCGCATTATTACTTTGCTTCCCCGCGACCCGTGTTATCATTCTTTTTCTCAAAATCTTGCTCATCATGAAATTTTTTAAAGTTTCTCTCCCTTCATCACTTTTTTCCCAAAGGCTTGGTCTACCTGGAATTGATCAAAGTTTCTCCCCCATTGTCACTTTTTCTTAGAGTGCTTCACTTTTTCCTGGCATGTAATGCATCGAAATTATCTACTTCAGCTTCACCTTCAAGGCAAAAAAGCACATGATATCCAGCATAATCTTTGAGAATATTCTCAAGATATTGCGAAACAAGCACTTGTGGACAAAAATTATTTTATATTGATTTCTCTAACTTTTGATGTGCATCTTTGAAAGTCTTGGTCTTTGTTTAATCTTTTTGATAGGTGAAAGTCTTGGTCTTTCTGAAACTTGTAGTTTTCTCTCTCCATTAGCGCATCATCACTTAGCTTCTCCACAACCCGTGTTTTTCTCTTCAGTGACTGATTCTCCCATGACAACTGGAGAGATCTTTTAGGGTTCTTTTTGGCTTCCTCCTTATACTAATTTCTAGTATTGTTAATTCTAAGCAAGACATGGAAATTCTACTAGTAATGGAAAAACATACATTCACATAGGGATGGAAGAGAAGGGGTGTGAAAAGTGAAGCAACAAAGCCAATTTGCATCCTTCCAGTAAAGCCTTGGTATTCTTGATGAAAAGTACTTTATGAGTATACTATCACAACAAGCGATATGAGTTTAGACTAAAGAGACCACGTTTTGATGCACATTGTGTCCTTGAGTTAGATAAATCAATTGTTCTCCTTTTTCTCCATATCAAGACTTTTGGCTGTCGTTTGAAAGAGAGGACCTTTTCTTGCGTCCATCCAAAAAATAGGTTAAGAGGTGATATTTCTTCACATGACCAACTTAGAGGGCATACATATCTTCATAAAAGGTACATAAATTACAAGTGCTTTGTTGGTTTTTTTTTTTTTAGTATAGGCTTTTATGTGGCAACTATAGTGCTAAAAATTTGCAGCAAAATGGGTGGCAATGATCGTTGAAGAGTACTGAAGTAGTTGTTGATGATGGTGAATCACTTGATAGTATAATCATGGTCCTCTGCACAAGAAAAGCTAGCCCAAAGCAACTTGCTTGACGGATTAGAAGGTGATTTTTTAATCTTTTACTATTTCTAGAGTAAAATTAAGCAACTTGCTTCACGGATTCATTGGTGTACCTGACTCTTTTCTTTGTCTTGTTTAGCCCAAAGCACGTGTTTCTGCTTTCCTCACCGAACAGTCAAAAGTTAGTTGTATTTGATGACTTGCAGATGTCTAATAGAAAGTAAGACACATTATAAGGTGGATTGTCAACACTTATTTCAGTCGGTGCAAAATTGGTTTCAGATTTTTTTTTCAATTTTTTATTTTTAGTTAAGCAAAATTTAAGTGAGCGCAATGATAAAATAAAAGTTTCTTATTTGTTGATTGTGATAACAATCCATAAAACATAAACACGTATAATAAAATAAGCAAAAAGAAGTTCAAAAAACATAACAAAAAAATTTAAATTATAGAACTTCAGTCCTTAGTCATCTATGAAAAATTGCTCCACATCCTAGCCACCTGAAATCAAAAGAAACATCAATTATAATTAATCACTTAATAATAGTTGGCTCCATATAGTTAATAATCCATGAAAAATGTGTATGAGTCACACACACACTCTGCTACTTTTATTTTGACTCTCATCGGATATCTCCGGTTAGAGAGATAGAGAGAGGTTTGGGCGGATCTTTTTCCTTATAGACACATCCCGATCAAGTGGCTGCAGAAAATGGAAGGTATATGGCTCTGGATTACCCGGGAAATGCAGGGGACCCATGAAGCTTGTTTCTATCTTTTAACCAAAAAAAAAAAAAATCTATTCCTAGTCTCTTTTTTTGTTTTGTCCTTGTGCACGAGATGCTGATGATGTGGGAGGAAAAATTATCGATTGATTGATAAACCGAAATACAAATGCTTAGGTTATGCTAGCTTAATGTGTTTTATTTTCATAATCCTAATTGCAAGACTCAAAAAGGGGTGAGAATTAACTCTTAGTTCTCATTCCCTCAATAGGGTTTTCAGTTCTCAGTCTGATTTCCTCCAGAATTGAGAACCGAATAGGGAACCTCCAGTTCCTAAAAAAATGGAACCTAGAATCGGACCATGATGCATTAGAACCAGACTGATTCTTCAGTTCTCAATTTTATCTTGAAACGATGTTCACTCCTGATATGAACTTGCACCATCATTCCTATGTAAAGAGAGGCAAAATGTGGGCAACAAGTAGGCAATTATAGCCATGTTTGGGAAGGATCATTCGACCATCCCACACCACCTAAAATTAAGGAATCTCGAGTTACTAAAATAAGTAGAAATAGTTCAAAAATAACCATTTGATAGATTAAACTTGTTGATACCTAAATTTTGCCGGAAGGTCATTTCCATATCTTTATTAAATACGGAATCGGCTTTCCTCTTAAAAAAAGTTTATTGCAATTAAGTGGGAGAGAGAGAGAACGGAGGGTTTGGACAATCTTTTTTCCTTTATAGAGTCATCCCATCAAGAGGGAGAGAGAGAGAGAGAGAACGGAAGGTTTGAACGGATCTTTTTTCCTTATAGACACATCCCCATCAAGTGGCTGAAAAAAAGGGAAGGTACAGGCTCTGGATTACCCAGGAAGTGCAGGGGACCCTATGAAGCTTGTTTCTTTCTTTTAACAAAACCACAAAAAAAAAAGTATCTATTCCTACTCTCGTTTTTGTTTTGTCCTTGCGCACGATATCCCGATAATGTGGTAGGAAAATAATCAATTGATTGATAAATCGAAATACAAATGCTTAGATTATGCTAGCTTAATGTTTTATTTTTATTTTCATAAACCTAATTGCAAGACTCAAAAAGGAGCGAGAATTAACTCTTGGTTCCGATTCCGATTCAATTCTTGGTTCCTGTGGGAATGGAACCGAATCGAGAACATCCAATTCCTTTGGAATTGGACTGTAGTATATTGGAACTGAACTAGTTCTTTCATTCTCAATTCTATCAAGGAATTATGCTCACCCCAAATATAAATTTACACTGTCATTCCTCTACCAAGAGAGGCGAAACGTGGGCAATAGGCAGGTGGTTACAGCCATGTTCAGGAAGTATTATCCGACCATCTCACATGTTCTAAAATTAATGAACCTCAAGTTTTTGAAATAAGTATAAATAGCTCAGAAATAACCATTTGATAGATTAAACTTGTTTATACCTAAGTTATGCCCAAAGGTCGTTTTTATATTTTATTTTTTTAAAAAAAGGAACTGGTTTTCCTCCAAAAAAATAGTTTATTGCAATTAGAGCATTTTATAAGCTTATACCCGAATTTTGACGAGTAGGATTAGGTTCCTCCGAATTTATTCCCCGAAAGAAAAAGAAAAAGAATAAAAGAAAAAGAAAAATGAGAACCTAGAAAAAAAAACAACCACGGCAGAGTCCATCTTGGTTTTCCTGCTCGCTTCCTTAAAGCCACACCGCCTCACTTTTTCTTCAACCACCATCAGCCAGCATCGAACTCTCGCCCGCAGACTCCACTTTCATTCAATTCACTCCTTGCATGCTCGTTGATAGTCGCCAATCACCACCATCTTTGATCTGCCCATTTCCCTACAGACCTATTCATCGTTGCCAGCGGTGGCCACGCATCGCCGTAGCAGAATTCACAGGCATACACCGTGAACCGCTGAAGCTGGCGCTCGTCCCCCTGCTCAACAGTGCTCTCCTCCTGCTCGTCCAAATCTAGTGCTCTTGCTTGCTGGATTGCCGTCGTTGATCTGATTCCGTTCACCGGTCAGCTCCAGGTAGTCATCTCGGAAAAGACATCTACCTGATCGCTCTGTTTTTCCCCCATACTGATGCTGCCAGAATTTCGCTACCCAAAGCATCTGATGGGCATTTATTACACGAGAGCAACTTTATTAATGGCGGCAGAAGCAATATTATGAGCAATAATATTTTGGTTCTTAAATCGTTTTCATGCCTATCTATAATCCCCATTTCAAGCTTGATAACAAAAATTGGGGGAAGTTGATGTCAAATACTTGCTGTCCAGATTAAAGTTGCGGGTCGATTGCATATTTCGTAGTGATTTGATGAATAACTTTTCTGTTGGTGTTCGTGAAATTGCATATCGCTAGGTCACTGTCGATCACATCTTCACGTTAATTTCATGTTCACATTGCGTAAAATTTACTTGTGTCACATTTTATAAAAGTCATCCATGACATGCTTTAAACATTGGTTGCATTCTAGATTTGTATATGAGGAGGCATGTTTAATAAAACCACATGAAGATTAATTAGGCGTTCTGCATTTAGGAAGTTGCATATCGAATATTTACAAATTTAGGGAAAGTTATATTTACAATTTTAAGTGTTCATATTTGCATAGTTGGACATATTCAGGATTTTTCATTTCATAATAAGATAGAATTTCATTATATTCATATCAGAAAAATTATAATTTTCATGGAAAAGCATTATCATGCAGATCTAGGCCATTTGGATACTTAATTATTAAATATTTTATTTGCACGTAACCTTTTATAAATCACACGTTATAAATTGGAAAATGTTGGAAAATCATGTCTTGCGTGCTAGTAATTTTAGATTGCATCTTCATTAAAAAAAAAATGGAAAGGGGAACTTTTCGCACGTCACCAAGAATATTGCTGCCCCATTCCTGCACTTTTTTTTGTTCTTTAGCAATATTTTGCTGATTTTCTTTTTTTGTTTTTCTTCTTGAAAACTGAGGCAACAATGCCAATTTGTGTCTCGCAAAGTCTTATCTTCCTAGATTTTATTGAACTTTCCTTCCCATTATCTCTTTCTCACTTTTGCTTTACTTTCTAGACCAAAATGTACATGATGTCTAGTAAAGTCTTGGTCTTCTGGAGTTAATGATTTATTTACATGAATAGGTTAACATATATGATCGTTATAACTACAAATATATGGGGGTAATCTCTAAGTATTACGAAACAAGCACCTGTGGACAGAAAGTGTCCTTGAAAGTCTTGGTCTTCGTTTAATCTCTTTTGTATGTGGAAGTCTTGGTCTTCCCAGACTTCATAGTTTTCTCTCTCCATTAATTTGTTACCGCTTTGCTTCACCATAAGACCTATGTTGTTCTCTACAGTGACCAATTCACCAATGGACATTGGAGGGATCGTTTTGGGTTCCTTGTTGGGTTCTGTTTTTCAGATCCTCTTCGACAAATTGACTTCTTTGGCATTGGGCTATACGGAACAACAAGGAATCAGCACCACCCTTGTCAACAATTGGAAGGAGAAGCTGTTCATATTAAATGCAGTTATGGTTGATGCTGAGGACAAGGAACTGAGTGGTGACCATTTAGTGAAGCTATGGCTTGAAGATGTTAAGGAATTGGCCTATGACATGGAAGACTTGCTCGATGACTCTACGATCCAAGCCCCTCAGGTTAAGTCAGGGGCGAAATCCAGCACAAGTAGAAGTCGGGTGAATTGGCCGTTCTCTTGCTTTGGCGGAGGTCAATCCTTCGGATCAAATCCGAACCCGCACTTGCTCATATCTACAACTGAGGTTGAGAAGGTCAATCGCAGGTTGGAAGAGATTATAAATAGGATGGGTTGTCTAAGGTTGAGAGACAATGTTATGCGTAGATACGACAACACTAACGGAAGGATCCCCAGCACTTCTCTATCGGAGAATCGGTTTTCGGTCGAGAGAAGGAAAAGGCGGAGATAGTCAAACTATTGATTAGTGAAGTCAAAAATGGTGATGCCACACTATGCATAGTCCCCATAGTTGGGATGGGTGGTGTTGGAAAGACAGCCTTGGCTCAGTGGCTATATAATGATGTCGAAGTGAACAAATGCTTCGAGAGAAGGGCATGGGTTTGTGTTTCGGATGACTTTGATGTTCTTAACATAACAAAGTCTATCTTGCAGTCGATCACTAAGTTGCCTTGCGAGGTCACAGACTTTGACTCGCTTCAAGTTAAGTTGAAGGAAAGTTTATCAGGGAAAAAGTTTCTTGTGGTTTTAGATGATGTCTGGAATGATAAGTACGAAGGCTGGGATATCCTCTTAAAGCCATTTGAAGTGGGGGCTAAGGGAAGCAAAATCATTGTCACAACTCGCAACCATTCGGTTGCTTCCGTAAAAGGTTTTTCGCCGTATCCTTGGAGGGGTTGTCTAATGATTATTGTACAAGCTTATTAGCCTTTCATGCTCTTGGAACAACAAATTTTGAGAGCCACCCAAATTTTGAACCAATATGCAAGCAAATAGCTGAAAGATGTAAAGGTTTACCTTTGGCAGCGAAGATGTTGGGTGGTGCCCTACGTAATAAAAGGAATCTCAGTGAATGGGAAGATACTTTAAATAAAATAATATGGGATCTTCCGACGGCAAAGGATAAAGAGATTCTCCCTATTTTGAAATTGAGCTATGTCCATCTTCCTTACTATTTGAAGAGATGTTTTTCTTATTGTGCGGTATTTCCCAAAGATTACGAAATTGAGAGGGATGAGTTGGTACTCCTATGGATAGTACAAGGATTTTTAGATGGAGAAAAAGCAATGGGGAATAACTTGACAGTAGGACGGAGTTACTTTGATGACTTAGTATCAAGATCATTTCTTCAACAATCAAGTGTTGATGCAACTAAGTTTTCAATGCATGATCTTTTGAATGATCTAGCAAAGTCAATTGAGGGCAGGACATGCTTTAGGTCGAGAGAGTCTCAGTTGACAAATGAAGATGATGCATCTCTTGAGAAAGCTCGTTATGCATCATTCATCTCGTCAAAGTTTGTTACATCAAAATGCTTGAGAGCATATCATAAAATGAAGAAATTAAGAAGTTTAATTCTAGTGAAGGAAGAGTCTAGTCGGCCCATTCTCTCTATTTCCAACAAGGTGTTGAATGACTTGCTAACAAACTTGAAGTACTTGAGGGTGCTTTCGTTATGTCATTGTTACATCACAGAGGTACCGAATTGTGTTGGTAATTTAAAACATCTTCGATATCTCAATTTCTCGTACACTGCCATCGAAAGGCTGCCCAAATCAATTGTCGACTTGTCCATGTTACAAGCTTTGATCTTAAGAGGATGTCAAAGGCTTTCAAACTTGCCTCAAGGTATCACAAAGTTGGTCAGCTTACAGTTTCTTGATATTAGAGATACAAGTAGTTTAAAAGAGATGCCGTTGGGTATCGCTAATTTGAAGAATCTTATCATCATGTCAAAATTTGTGGTAGGATCAGAGCAAGGACCACTGTTAAAAGAGTTACAGAACTTGTCATGTCTTCAAGAAGAATTATCCATATCAGAATTGCAAAAGGTACAAGAATTTAGAGATGCTTTGAATGCTAATTTGTCGAGAAAGAAAGGCCTTAGAACCTTATATTTGCATTGGAGTGAAGATAATGGAAATTTGCAGAATGCTACGCGTGAAGTGCAGGTGCTTCGCTCTCTACAACCTCACACTAATCTTGAAAATCTCACTATCTCGTATTTCGGTGGTGCAATTTTCCCATCATGGTTAGGTGATTCATCCTATTCTAAGATGGTGTCATTGTGCTTGCGGGGTTGTCCTAATGTTACATCGCTACCCTCACTTGGACAACTACCTTCACTTAGAGAATTATCTCTCGAAGGTCTATGTGCGGTAAGCATGATTGGCCTTGAATTTTATGGAAGTAAAAAGCCTTTTTCATCCTTAACCACTTTGAAGTTCAAAGAGATGTTAGCATGGAAGGATTGGTCTCCTTATGCCGGGGGCCAAGAAGAAGAAGAAGTCCCATTCTCTTGTCTTCGGCATCTTGTTGTCCAGAGTTGTCCTTTGTTGGTCGGGCCATTGCCTTTTCAACTTGATTGTCTCATAAAGCTTGAAATCCATTCATGCCCGCATTTGAATAACTCATCCAACAAGGTTTGTCTTCCATCTCTCCATGAGTTATACCTTAAGGATTGTAACAAGGAGATCTTAAAGAGTTTGGTCAAACTAACTTCTTTAACCATTCTCAAAATTGAAAACCTTGCTGAGCTTGCTTGCTTTGATCATGAGTTTATGAGCTGCTTGGTCAAGCTAAAGGAGCTTTGTATAAGTAGTTGTGACAAGCTAACATACTTGTGGCAAGATGAAAATGAAATGCTAAATCTTACTTGCCTCCACAAATTAGCCATCGGAGTCTGTCCTCAGTTCACATCTTTTGTTGCTGGAGAAGAAGAAATAGAGCTACCCTGCAACCTTGAAACGATGGAATTAGTCTATTGCATGAGTTTGGAAAAACTTCCAAGCAAGATGCATACACTCAAAAATTTGATAATTTGGAATTGTCCAAAACTCATGAGAGTAACTATTTCTCAAGATGACCCCAACAGCCATAACTTGACGTCTCAACTTGAATCTTTGTGGATAATTGAATGTGATTCTTTGACATCCTTTCCATTTGCCAAGGGTAGACTTGCTACTTTGAAGACACTTAGGATTTCAAATTGCAAGGGAGTGAAATCGTTGGAAGAGTTCATTGTAGAATCGCTGAATTCTTTGGTTATTTTTACCTGTAAAAATTTGGTAGGCCTACCACGATGTCTTAACACACTCTCCCATCTCACTCATTTGGAGATACGGGGCTATCTAGCACTAGATATAGAGGATTTCCCTCCCCTTCCCATCACCTTGTCGAGTCTTACACTTCAGAACTGTCCGGAGATAAAGTCGATTGCCAGCTGTAACATTGCTGGCTGTAACAATCTCACTAGATTATCAATAGAGGAGTGTCCGGCACTAGAGATAGAGGAGTTCCCTTCCCTTCCCATCACCTTATCAGAACTTACACTTTCCAACTGTCCGAAAATAAAGTCTCTACCAAATCATCAATCGACATCCCTCCAGGGGCTACATATTTATAATTGCCAAAATATCAAACGCTTCCCCAAAGGCGGTTTGCCTCCCAATTTGCGGAGCCTTGACATTTTAGAGTGCGAGAATTTGGAGCAGCCAGTGAGAGAATGGGACTTACCCCTCCTCACATCCCTCACGTCTCTAGATATTGATGGAAGCAGCATGGGAGGGGAGGGAGAGAAGGTGCGGTTTCCTTCAGAGGACGAGGATGAGGAGGATGCCTGGAGTCTTCTCTTTCCTTCCTCTCTAACCGGACTTAATATTCGCAATATGAGGCAGGTGGAAGGATTATCAAGAGGTATTCGGAACCATCTCTCCTCTCTCCAACATTTAGGGATTTTCGATTGCCTGAAGTTGAGGGACTTGCCAGAGGATGGCCTCCCTCCCTCCCTCTATCGATTGTGGATACGAGGATGCGAGATTCTGAAAGATCGATGCTCAGAACACATTGGCGACTATTGGCCCCTCATCCAAGAGATCCCTGAAATCGACATTGGTTGATTCGTGCATCTACATTACAGTGAGTTCTCTAGGGTTCGGGTAAGTTTTTTTGGTTTCGTAGGCATTGATTTCGATTTTGCTCTCTCAGTTCAATGCGTAATACAAATTGATGCTTTCCATGGAGATTATTCACATAGATTTTCCAAAAACTAGCCACTGAAGGTCAAAGACTTACATCTGTGTGGGAGTTATTGTCGGGTTGGTTCGGCTTTGTTCAGTCGGATAATAGAGTGTAGTACGAAATGCTCACAAGGCTGCCTCTCGCTATGTTGATGACATATCTTCAGCTTTGCTTGATGCCCAAACGAATTGTGAATGAAAATGCACTGTCATGAAGAATCATAGCCTTGCACGTAGTGATTCCTCTGCATTTTCAGCGTTTGTTGTATCTTCTCTTCCCGACATCTTTTTCTTGGGCCCTTAAGCTCATTCACTGTCATGATGATCCTTCGTAGTATTAAGTAGTTGATCTGGGATACAATTTTGGGGTAGCTCATGGCTCCAAGCTCTTAATACAACTCCTCATGACAACATCGATATTCCATAAATCACCTTTCCATTTGGGTCTTAATTTCTAGTGGGTTAGGAACGGTTATTGACAACTTGCTATAAATTTTTAGCCAACATACTTATGCTTCTCTAGTTGAGATTGTAAAGATATGTTGCCCGCATTTGTGTTTGCATTGTCTGTAGTGACCTCTAGGGCAAATCTATTGAGTTCTTTGAAGTAACGGTTGTTTACATTTACTCTACTATGGAATATGATTTTTTTTCATACATTTATCTTAAAATACCTTCTTGTGTGGCACTCTTCTTGCAACATTGAGTGAAGGACGAAATGTTCACAGTGCTGTTTCTTGCTAAATTGATGACATATGCTGAACTCTTCTGGATGCCCATACAAATTATGAATGAAAATGCACCGTCACGAAGAATCATAGCGTTCCACAATCATATTCCTCCGCATTTTCAGCACGTGTTGTATGTTCTCTTCCCAACATCTTTTTCTTGTGCCCCAGCTCATTCACTATGGTTGTTTTGCAGATACCATTGCGCTCTGTATTGGCAAAATCTCTTGAAAGGATCACTTGGGAACCCTGTCGAGGTAGGGCTAGTGCTGCCAATGTTATGTGTCATTTTCTACAATTTATAACAAAGGAAGAAGCATATAACTTTATTTAGTGCATTGATCTGTTCTAAATTTTTTTCTAATGATTATGATCTAAATAAGAATAATCTCTCTCAAATTCTAAAAACATGATTAGCTATGGGGAAGCTGTAATACGATTGTGAAGAAAGGGCTGCAATTTTTTTTTTAAAGGTTTTCTTTGGAATCGAGAACCTTCTTTTTGTTGATGATGATCCTTTGTGGTATTAAGTAATCTATCTAGGGCGGCTTCTGGCTCCGAGCTTTTAATGCAACCCCAATTCATGGTAGGATCAACCTCTAGGGGAAATTTGTTCAGTTCTTTAAAGTATCGGTTGTTTGCATTTAGTCCACTGTGGAGTATGATTTTGTCATACATCATCTCATTTTATCTGAAACTACATTCTTATGTGGCAATCTTCCTGCAGGGAGTTTCGAAACAAAAGCTTTGATCTCACTTGGGTTCTTTTGGTCTAACTGGAAATCTTGCACTTCAACCAATGTATACCTTGCCTACAACATTTCCTCCCTCTCTACTACTTGTGCACATATAAAACTTTTTTGTTGAAGCAATTTTCTTATGACATCGTGAAACTCTATTGGAGGTTAGTTAATTTCTAATCTAAATTGTGGTTCACTATGTACTTTCTACAAGACTTTTTGGATGTTATTGCACATATAACATGGTACTTTGACCATATAAATAGGTGGTAAAAAAAAAACAGAGTAGCATTTGCCAAAATTACTATCAAGAAACCTCACATAGTTTGCTTGAGGAGTGATCTAATCATTTGGTAATACAACTTGGATTGCTTTTTCAGTTAGCTTGTTATTATTCTTACACTAATTGAACTTATCGGAATCTAGTCTTTCTATTGAAAATACAGTAAACCAATTAGTGATCATAGTTATGGGGAGCCTCTGTCATCGTACATCTAATTTATAGTGGAACAGAAACCAATCTAATTGTTCCAACTTGCAAATTATTAGGAACAATTATGCTAGCCTGATTAGTGTCTTTGTGTTATAGTAATCTTAATACCAAGTTGTTCCAAAACCCATGCCTATAGGCATTATTTGGCTTTGTATACATTTAATGTGGACTTCTTTTGTTTATAAATGTGGACTGTAAGTTCTGCTTTAATGATCAGTGATTACTAAAGTGTTATCCCTTTAAATTGTTCATTTCTTATCTAGTGATAGGTAGATGAGTAAGATTCTGTGTTTTTTACTATGCTCAACTGTAGGATTTGGATGCGGTTGAGGAACTCATTCAAGGTCTGGTCTTGCTCCAAGGAGGAATTCTGATGGTGAGATCGAGTTCCTTGCCAACATACTTCAATTTGACCAACAATGTATCATTTTCATAGCTAATAGCCCTCTTGTCATCTTGATTTGCAAGCAAGTCACAACAAGCATCTTCAAGCATGGACAAGTCTGGGTGGTTTCTCAAGGCAAGGTGGCACCTTTCCATGGGAATTTCCTGGATTATAAGAAGAGATGCTTCAGTCCTCATAGAATCAGGTGATTTTAGTTCTTGGCATCCGCAAGAAGTGGTTCAACAATATCACATTACCCTTACAAAATAGAAATTAAGGCTTGGCTATAGAGAGAAAGCAAAAAGGATGAAGAGAGGATGGCTGCCAGTACACAAGACCTACTCACAGTTACATTGGCCCTCGTTTGTCATTTAAACTTGATTAGGGCCCTTGGAAGGATGAGTCTAAGTTTTGACTTCGTATATCCAGTATCATTTGCCAATAGCTGCAGAAGCAACTAAGCGTCTATTTTACGAAGAGTTAGCTTTATGGAAACATTTGCCCCATCGTATATCCAATATCATTTGCATGAGATCACAAAGAATCATACCATTCCACCATCATATTCCTCTGCATTTTTAGCTTTTGCTATTTGCTCTCTTCCCAACATTGTTTTCTTGTGACCTAGCTCATTCACTCTGCTAGTTTTACAGATAATATTGTGATCTGTATTGGCAAAATCTTTTGAAAGGATCACTTGGAAATGCTTTTGAGGTAGCCCTAATGAGGTCAATGTTAAATGTTGTTTTCTGCAATTTGACCAAACAAAAAGAAGCGTTTAATTTTATCTGGTGCACTGATATAATCTAAATTTTCTTCTGGTGAATATGATCTAAATAAGAATAATCTTTTTGAAAATCAAATGATTAGTTATGTGGAAGCCTTGATATGACTATGAAGAAAGCGGATGCAATTTTTTTATGGTTTTCTTTAGAATCAAGAACCTTCTTTTCATTGATGATGATCCTTTGTAGTATTAAGCAATCGATATGAGATAAAATTTTGGGGCAACTCATGGCTCCAAGCTGTCAATACAACTCCAATTCATGACAGCATTGATATTCCATAAATCACCTTCTCTTTGGGTCTTGTTCTTTGGTGGGTTTGGAATTAATGCTTACAACTTGCTAGAATTTTTTAGTTAAAAATGTACTTATGCTTGTTTGGGTGAGATTGTAATGATAGGCTGCCGTGTTTACAGTCAGCTATGACCTTTGGGGCAAATCTATTCAGTTTTTTAAAGTATTTGTTGCCACCACAGAATATGATAAAGTCATACATTATGTCATTATATTTGAAAATAACTTCTTATGTGACATTCTTCCTGCAGGGATTTTCGAAACAAAAGTTTCAAGCTCACTTGTGTTCATTTGGTGTAACTGGAGATATTGCACTTCGATGCTTCTCCTCCATCTCTGCTACTATTGCATATGTAAATGTTTCGTTGAAGCAATTTCCGTATGACATTGTTAAGCTCTAGTTGAGGTTAGTTAATTTGTAATCCAAATTGTGATTCATTGTGTACTTTCTCTAAGGCTTTTTGGATGTTATTGCACATATAACACGGTGCTTTGACCATATAAATAGGTGATCAGAAAAGCAGAGTTTCATTTGCCAAGACAACTTTCAAGAAACCTCACATGCTTTTGCTTGACAAGCCATCCATTCATTTGGTAAGTTTTACTCATTTTTCTCCACTTTATGACTTTGATTACTTTTTTAGTTAGCTTGTTGTTCTTCTTGCACTAATTGAACTTATTGGAATCTAGTCTTCACATTGAAAATAGAGTAGTACCAATCAATGAAAACAGCTACGAAGAGCCTCTGCCATCTTACATCTAGCTTATAATGGAGTAGAACCCCTTTAATTGTTCCAACTGGCAAATTATTGGGAATAGAACATTATGCTAGCTTGATCAGTGACTTTGTTTTATAGTAATCTATAATTCAACTAGTTCAAATATATGTGCCTAATAGGCAGTATTGGGCTTTGCACATAATTAATGTGGAAATTTCTTTGTTTATAAATGTGGACTTTAAGGTCTGCTTTAATGATCAACGACTACCTAAAGTGTTATCTTTGTAAATTGTTAGTTTCTTTTCTAAGGATGGATAGAGTATGACTCTACATCTTTTACTATCCCCAATTGTAGGATTTGGATGCAGTTGAGGCGCTCATTCAAGGTTTGATCTTGTTCATGGAGGAATTCTGATGGTGAGATTGATTTTCTTGCCAAAATACTTGCAATTTGACCAAAGATAAATCGTCTTCATAGCTAATGGCCCTCTTTTCACCTTAATTTGCAGATTAGTCACAATGAGCATCTAATGTTTTTAAGCGTGGATGAGCTCTAGATGGTTCCTCAAGGCAAGTTCGTGCCTTTTCATGGGGATTTCCAGGATTTATAAGAATACTTCAGTCCTCGGAAAACAGCATCAGATCAGTAGTGGCATTATGGAATCAGTGCCATTATGGAATTAGCATCGAGTTTGTGGATACATGTTAGAGAAAAGACTGCAACAAGCTATATCATGTTCCTAAGCAGAATCTAACAGCTGCCAAAATGAACAAAAAGGAACAAAAAAGCCACTTGCAGTCCTGGTATAATTTATGATTGTGTGCACATTTCGTCCTAGCAATAGGTTCATTTGTTGTGCCCCTGGAAGTTTGATACTCTATCAACGCGTAAGTCAGCTTTCCCATGCACAGTAAAATGATTTAATCATTTGTGATGGTGCCATTTTAGCTCACTACATTATTTTGTAAGACAGTCTACTTTGTGAGAAAGCTGTATGAATATAATTTTCCCCATTTTCATTCTTTGGCACTGTTTAGGAGAAATGATTATGAAAATCTTAACACGGTCAACAACAATTTGCATTCAACCCTAAGTACAGGATTGCTTTTAAAAACTATAATGTGGGCCTTGCGTAGCCAAAACATTCTATAATGAAATTCCATATAAATACCTGGATTTGTTAGATAATATTCTTCTAACATGTTCAGGTCATTATTAAAAATTAGAAGCTTTCTTGCTTCCAACTGGTAAGGTGCAGATGGACGAACAGAACTGAAAACAGAGGTTTTGAATATGCGAAGATGACAGCTAAATTCTGAATGAGCCTTGCAAATCAAAACCTATTCTCAAATTAGTTGTCTGGTCAAAGATTAAAGCTCATCTTTCTTTTAATCAAATACCCACTCCATCTCTTGACAACATCTTTGGCGGTCCTACATATTATATTTCCTGTGCAGGTTGCGGAACGGGAGGGAGGATCAATAGCCGTGGCTACCCTCTGGATGTTTCTTTGAGGCTGCGTCAACCATGAGATATTCTGATTTTCAGAGGATCGTCACTTAGCACCACTCATGATTAACTCCTTGAAGGGGGGCAAGCCCCATCACAATTACCCCCATCAAGGAGCCAAGGGTCCAGAACCATTCACATGCACCACCATGTGGACAATCATTTTCATGTCTGAACTTTATCTGACTTGTGAAGATGAAGAGGTTCTCGAAGAAGCTTAAATGTTACAAAAAATCTTCTCTTGGTGAAAGGAGCTTGATTCTACTCTTTTTCATTGGGATTCTTGATGACATTGGTTATTGGTAACTTCAATAGTCTATATCAACAAGAATGAATTCATAAAAAGTTTTGGTTCTGAGGGGTGTGACCTTGCATTATTTTTATGATTGAGATGAGGTCATCTTGTCCTATTTTGTTTGTTATGGGAGAAGTATTTTAATCAAAAAATGTTTTTTTTTTTTGGGTAAAGCCCGCTTACCAGATCCGTGAAGCCTCAATCCACACTTCGAACAGGCGCAGAGTCACAAGTCTGAGTTGAGCCCAAAAGGCCCATCAGCCCAAAGCCCATGAAAGGAACCAAGCCCCATCACTTCTTTGATTTATCCCCTCTCTCTCTCACTGGGGCACTTGCAGAGGATTTGCATTTTCTCTCTCTAGCGCTCTAGAGCTTCAAACGAAGACGCGCCAGTGGAAACCAGAGAAGGAAGGAAGCAAATCTGGAGAAATTCGAGGTAACGCGATCGATTCTCTCTCTCGCCCGAAGCTCCATCTCCACAAAATTCGAGTTTCACCGGAGGTTATTCATGGCCGATTCCAGTATTCTGCCGTCTTCACCGCCTCGCATCAGCTTCTCCGGCCTGCAGACGTAACTCTTCCAGTTCCTTCCACGGCGAGAAGCTTTCTGAGTCTTGCCGATAGCTCTGCAGTTCCGGTCTAGATTTGTCTTGAATTTACTGTATACAGTCGATATTTCTCCGTCTCACTTGAACTGGAGCTTATCGTAGCTGAACGCCTTCCTCGATGGCTTCATTGTCGTTCGTTTTTGTCACTGCCTCCACCTTCGGTTTCTATCATTTTCGTTCTCTGATGGAGGAGGACAGTAGCCGTGGCTGAAACTCGATCGGAATCGGATTCTTCACTTCGAGCTCTTCATCGTTCGGTTACTGCAACAATATTGAAGGTAAGTTCTCTCTCATTCTGTGGATTTCATCTTTCAATTCGGCCAATAGCATTGATTCGCAGTCTTTTTCTGAATTTCCAGAGTTCTCTTCTTCGAAATTTCATCTCTATTGCCCTCCGGACACTGTTAGCCGCCACCAACCACTACTGATCGTCGCCGCTTGCCATTTCCAATGCCTGGCGTCGGAAGCTCTGTTCGCCCCTGTTCTCAGTCACCATTGCTGAAGTGCTCGAACTGCGGTCACCACCGGCTCTCGCGATGGTCCGATCATTAATCGTCACAAGTAATCATCCTTTATTCAATCGAATCACATATGCTCTGCTTCCAGTTGCTCCACGTACAAACCACTGCCTGGGTAAAATCTCCTAATTGCTTTTGTGATGATCTCGTTCACATAACTGAACTGTATTTATATGCATATTTGAGGTTGAGGTGTTTTTCTGTATTTTCATAGCTGAATTGTGCAGTGCGTGCTTGAGCTGAGACATTCTCTAGTATATATGCCGGCTTACCTTCGTCGATTTGTTCAATCAATGTGTGACCGTCGGTCTCCACACGTTGTGCTGATCAATGCTCTTATAGAAGTTGCGCTTGGATTCGCTGGAACCAGTTTGTACTCGACCTGTAAAGTCTAGCTCATTGATATGGTGTTTGGTTTGTTTAATTATTTTTGTCTGCTAAATCCTGCCCGCGAGATGTTTCGAACGTATATGCCATTTTAGAACTGAACGTGTATCAATGGATTGCAAAGTACATAATGTTCGTAGCTTGTCTGCCACTGCATCTGTTGATCATGCACACAGGAAATCCACTTCTACAGATTCAATCAAAGTGCTTTCAGAAGCCCCGACAAAACCAAGAATGATCTTCTTCGGTAACCAGAAAGCAGGACGGAATCACTGCAACAACCATCTAATTCGTGAATAACTCCCCTGGAAATGAAAAATGGATGACATTTTTAAGAGAAACAAATGCGGTCTATAGAAGAAAAAAAAAGCAAACGCACCTCAGAAACCCGTATCTGGTAATGCAGAAAAGCCAGATATCGCAGCTGTCTAGTCAAGCGCAGATAGATTGTTAGTCTTGACGAGTATCACTGTATCAGAGCAAACGGAAGCTGATCAGCGGCTTGAAGATATTCCTTTCTATTAAGATGCAAAGACCAGATTCAATGATTTTGCTGATGCAATGGAGTGAGTCACGACTAACTAAGCCCATAACAAACAAGAAAATCTTCCCAAGTGTTAAGGAAGAAGGTACAGAGGTGAAAGCTAACAGGGGAAGCTCACGAGTTTCTCTCTTCAGACTGCTGGAACATACAAATTGAACGCTCCCAAAGAAGATCTGATTTTTTATTAAGAAATCCTTCGAAAACAACGACATACCTCTGCAGGATCGATCTAGATGCCAATCATCTTTCGAATAATAATACAGCTGAGTCTTGAAAGGCCCTAGACAGACACCTTGAACAATATAAACCATTGCAACTGCACTATCGTCCAGGGAAAAGTCGACCCCAAAAACTATACTGAACTTGTGTAGCGCTCTTCCTGTGAAGAACATTTTTGGTTGAAGTGCTTGTTTCTTCATCAGCGTTTGCTTTCAACGTATCCCTGTCTCCTACGCCTAAGTTACTAACGAAAAAGTACAAGGAAAAACAGCATCAGATCAGTAGTGGCATTAGGGAAGCAAGCATCAAGTTTGTGGATACATGATAGAGAAAAGACTGCAACAACCTAAATCATGTCCCTAAGCACAATCTAACATCTGCCAAAACGAATGAAATAGGAAAAAAAAAATGCCACTTCAGATCAGTGACCCTTGAGAGGAGTCCACTTCGACATAAGCTATGAAGTTGCATCAAATTTACAAGTCGATGCTTTTCTCCATGTTCGGAAAGATTGAGCCATTTGAGATGACAAGCTTAGACTCGATTCCACACGAACAATAAGCAGCACATATTTGGCCATAAAGTCAATATTTCAACAGGTTTTTACTTCACTCGGACAGTTCTTTACAATGCTTGAAGAACACTCTCATCTCTACTTGCACAACTTTGGCTAGATTAGACAAGTGAAGGATCAGCTCAGATTGAATCATAGATGAGCAAGAGGAAAGACGATCAGCGAAAAGCACCAACATCCAGAACAGTGAATTGAATTATAACCATCGCCACTTAACCAGTTAAAACTCACAACAGCTACATTGCCACTGTCACATCAAGCAGACTCGCAAGTCCTTCATAGCAACACAAACCCATATGAGCAACCCATAATTGGGTACCAAACAAACATTAATTCAAGTATCATCCTCGACCTACGCTTCATCAAACGCCTTAAATTCCCCAAGACGAAAACGTTTCACTGGTGAGCAAAAAGGCTATTACCATCATCCGCAGTTGGGTTAAATTGTTGGAAAATAGACATTGGAGAAATTGACGCAATAAAAGTTACCGATTCTAGAATTCAGAAACCACTCATGATCCTCGTCCCACAGGCATTGGGACGGCGGTGGACGTGTGGTTGCCCGGCGGGTCCAGCGGATTTTTCTGGCGTGCTTGCCTCCGGGACCGAGCGACAACCCATCTGGGATGAGATGAGGAGAGCACGAGAGTGGGAGATGGAGGACAAAGTTGAAATCTTCGGAGAGCTCCATCAAGGTCGGCAAGCTAGCGGCTAGCCTGAGGCAAACGAGCTTGCGACTCGGCCGATCCAGGCAAGTCTAAGCTCCATCGAGGCGGGCGAGCTTCGACTCTGCCATGGTCGGCTAGATCGAGGCATGTCCAAGCTCGGAGCTCGCTAGTCAGGTGGGCTCTAACTCCACCATGGCCACGCGAGCTCGTGGCTTGCCTGATCCCCACAAGGCGGAGCTTGCCTATGGCCGTTGCTGGCTGGTGGTGGCAAAGGAACAAACATTGGCATGTGAGGAAGGAGACGAGAGCTAGAGAAGAAGAGGGAAAAAGAAAAAATAATAAAATAAAATAATAAAATAATTTAAAAATAAAACTAATTACAAATCGAAATAAAATTAAAAAAATTAAAAAATTCGAATTTTTTTGGTATAAAATTATGAAATTAAAATCATTTTCCAATAAGGTCGAAACATTAAAAAACGTTTTTATCATACATTACTAAATAAAGAAAAATTAATCATTTGCATAAAATGTTTTTTTGAAAAATATTTTCTTTTATGATTGAATTTTCCCTGGAACAAACGCAGTCTTCCTTCAATTCAAACAACTACTTTAAAAGAAAGGATCTTGTAATTCAGTTAAGAGAACTCCTAAGAGATGTCGGCAAGAGGCTCTCTCTCTCTCTCTCTCTCTCACTTGCACCGGAGCTTTTCGTAGCCAAACGCCTTCCTCTACGACTTCATTATTGTTCGTTTTGTCATTGCCTTCACCTTTGGTTTCTATCATTTTTGTCATCCGACGGAGGAGAATAGCGGTGACTGAAACTCGATTGGAATCGGATTCTTCACTTTGAGCTCTTCATCATTCGGTTACTGCAACAACATTGAAGGTGAGTCCTCTCTCATTCTCTGGATTTCACTTTTTTTCAATTCAGTCAACAGCGTCGGTTCTCGGTCTTTTTCTGCATTTCCAGTGGCTGCTTCATCGACTTTCCTTCTCTATCACCCTCCCGACACCGTGAGCCACCACCGATCATCGCCTTTCGCCATTTCCACTGCCTGGCGTCGGAGGCTCTGTTCGCCCCTGATCTCGGTCCACCACTGTTGAAGTGCTCAAACTGCGGTCACCACCGTCTCTCACGACGATTCCAGCTCAATCTGCTTCTGTGATCACCTTACTAAGATCCGACCTTTAATCACCACAGGCAGTCATCCTCTACTCAACCGAATCACATATCCTCTGTTTCATGCTGTTCTCCGTCCAAAGCAGAGGTGGAGAACTATAGCCACTGCCTGGGTAAATATCAATTGTGATTGAGGCTGTGCTAATGGTTTGAATCTGCTACGTTGCTTTCTGATGATCTGGTTATGAGTTTCTGAGCTATGCATATGTATTTGGCCTTCATTACTTGAAAGTCTACCATGTGTTCATTCATATGCTCTCTTTTTTTGGTCAAATTCATTCATATACCTGAACTGTATCTATACGCATATCTGAGGAGTGTTTCTGCATTTAGACATCTGATTGTTCAGTGCGTGCAGAGCGGAGACATTCCTCAGTATACTTGACATTCTTCGGCAAATTTGCCAACTTACTTTTGTCAATTTGTTCGATGCATGTATAACTGTCAAATATCGACATGTTGTGCTGATCAATGCTTCATAGAAGTTGCGCTTGGATTTGCTGGAACCAGCTTATACCTGACCGGTAATGTTTAGCTCATTGATATGGTGTTGGGTTTGTTTAATTACTTTTCTCTGCTTAATCCTTCCTGCCAGATGTTTCGAGCGTACATGCCATTTTAGAACTGAACGTGTCAATGGATTGCAAAGTATATAATGCTCGTAGTTTGTCTGCCACTGCATCTATTGACCATGCGGCCATGGGAAATCCACTCTTACAGATTCAAAGCAGCATGCAGAAAGCTTGCACTATACTTTGTTATCGGCAAAGGTGGCCATTAAGCTCCATGAAAGTGCTCCCAGAAGCCCAGATAAAACGAGGTAACGTTCATCTTTCGTAACCAGAAAGCGGGACGGAGTCACTGCAATAACCATCAATTTTGTGAATAATTTCCCTAGAAATGAAAATAGATACAAGAGTCTTCTCAAGTATTAAGGAAAGTACAGTGGCATAAAAACTATCAGAGGAAAAAGCTCACGAGTCTCTTCAGACAGCTGGAACGTACAAATTGAATGCTCTCAAAGGAGATATGATCTTTCATTAGAAAAAAGAAAACCTTCAAAAACAACGACATACCTCTGCAGGATTGATCGAGATGCCCCTTGTCTTTCACATAAAAATGCAGCGAGTCTTGAAGGGCCCAAGCCACCTTGAACAACATAATCTGTTGCCACTGCACTATTATCCAGTGACAAGTCGAACCCGAAAAACTTTACCAAACTTGTATAGTGTTTTTCTTGCGAAGAACAATTTTTGCTGGGAATGCTTATTTCATCGTCGGTGTTTGCTGTCATCTCATCCCCGTTTCCTACACCTAAATTACTAACGGAAAAGGATAAGGAAAAACAGCATCAGATCAATAGTGGCATTATGGAAGTAGCATCAAGTCCGTGGATACATGTTAGAGAAAGGACTGCAACAATGCTAAAACATGTTCCTGAGTAGAATCTAACAGCTGCTAAAATGAACAACAGAGGAGAGAAAAAAGCCACTCAGAGTGTAGTGACCATTGACAGAGGAGTCAACTTCAACATAAGTTGCAAAGTTGCGTCAAATTTACAAGTCAACGCTTTTTTTCATGTTTGAAAAGATCGAGCATTTGAGATGACAAGCTTACGCTCAATTCCACGCGACCAATAAGCAGCACGTATTTGGCCAATAAAGTCGATATTTCAGCAGGTTTTTACTTCAGTCAAACAGTATTTTACAATGAAGTACAGTCTCATCTCTACTTGTGCAACTTCAACTAGACTAAACAGCTCACAGATCAGCTGTTAGATTTACTTTGATCGGATTTTCTTTCGAGCTCAAACTCTGAGGCATATTTTCAACACCTTTTCATATTATAATCCATGCCAACCCAGTGAAAGAATTTAAAGAAAAGGTATAATTTATATATTTATTGATTCTTGTTTTAATTATGTGTTCTAACCGTCCACAAACATAAAAAGATAACCTGAGGCTACCTCACCCTTTATCACCGTTTTTCTCATCTATGTAAATGCTCAAAACTAGCTTCATCCTTAGCATGACATTAGAAGGGTACATCTGATATCTCATTCAGATCTTAGGATCCTTCATATGTAAAACATTAAGAGGGTACTGTAAGGTACAGGGTAGGAAAAGGATTCCGTACCAACCGAAGGAGCATGGCGTACCGGCATCATCACTGTAAAATATCTTGAAATTATTTAAAATAAAACATAATTTTCAGTTTTCTCTTTAGAATTTTTCGCTTTTTCAATTGAAAATCCACTTTAGGGCAAGATGGTATAGGGTAACTTGAAACTTGTGAAACAGATAGACTTTAAGGTTCTATAAAAATAAGTCGTAGATTTCAAAAACTTAAAATTGATACCTCCATGGTAGATTAGGATAGAGGTCCATAAGTTAAGAGTTACTTACTAAAGGATGGCTTCTCCCTCCCTCAAAATACTCCTAATAATTCAATGTGAGATTCTAAAATATCAACGATTGAAACTAACTCGCGACTATTGGCACCTCCTCCAAGAAATCGCCACTCATTGGAATTGATTGAATTTAGATCTAATAAGAAGATTTGTCTCTGCTGTCTAATTGTTTTCTTCAAGTAATGATTTGGACTTTGTCTTTTCTTCCTTATCTCGATGCAAAAAAGTTCGTCTCTTTCCATGGACATGCTTCACATGAATTTCCACGACACAACTACCGAAGGTCCAAGGTTAACATTTGGGGGTGACATGCGCTAAATAAGATTAATCAATATAATGGTGTTGATTATGGAGGTCTACATTGAAAGTCAATCTAAGAAACTTTCTTACCTTCAGTAACAGCAGCTACTTTAAAGATTAGAAAATAGGGTTTAAAATAGGGGTTCTCGAGTTGGCGAATCTAACAGCCAAATTCGAATAAAATCTTCAGATTATAATCCATTTATATATGGTTTCCTCGTCCAAGTTCACAGCCCATCTTTCTTCTATTAAATTCCCACATAATCTCAGACCAACGGTTCTAGTGGTTCCACATTTTCTTTTTCTTTATTGTAAAGGAGAGGTGGAGAGTAGCAGTCAAGGAGACCATGCTTTATTGCTTGATTTATCATACAAAAACTCAACATCTGCAACTGTGTATTTTGATATAGAATTGCAAGAAGGTTGTCATCCAAGACTAGGCGAGGATCACCGACCCTCTGCTTGTGGTTGATTAGGATTAGAAGAAAAAAAGAAAAAGGAAAAATATAATTAAAAATTCCTAAAAATTAAAAGTTATCCACGTTAGCATCGTCTGTACCACATATAACAATCGACATTGACTAGACTGCCACATCAGCGATTTCTTGTCAAAATTGATCGAAATGACTAAATTGACTAATTGTCAAAAGATTTATAACTAAATTAACACAATTGAAAATTTAAGAGTAAATTGGCTAAATTGAAACGTTTATGACTAAATTGGCATAATTATAATAAGTTTATGACTTTTTTAAATAATTTTCCCCCTAATTATGAGATTTGGAATAGGAAGTACCCCGATGTGCCTTGTTTGTAGATTTTTGGTTGATTTCGTGTGAGTATGAATATAATCTGTTTGTCTAATTGCTCTTATACTTGTTCATTTCATGCGACAATTTTTCTTTTTCTCGGGGGCACTTGATTTTCTCGTCAAAGATTTTCTATTTTTTCACATTTTCATCTCACACACTAGCAATCTTCAGGCGACTTGAAGAGTCCAAAACAATGAGTGTGATTCATACGAATTTTGTATTAATTATTGCAATTGGAGAAGGAAAGGAATTTAACAAAAAATCTAGGGCCTAATTACTATTTTTGAGTGGTACAAAATGCTCTTTAGTTTATTTTTTAAATATACCTGTTATTTTTTTACCGAACCATTTAGAGTTGGTAACCCCTCTAAGTATACTATTGATATTACTTGAAGAAACAAACTCTGAACTGTTAGGGCTATGCTTGTTTCACTAAAAAAGTTTAGTGTTTTCATATGGTTTTTTAGAATTAATTTTTGAGTAAGTGATAGGTTTTTGTTTCATTTGATTGAAATTTGAAAATGAAGCGAGAACTAACCACTTTCCCTGCCCAAATTAGAAAATGATATTTAATTTTCTATCCAAACAGCATAATTTATTTATTTTTTTCCTAATTTGGGCAGGGAAAGTGGATCGGGCCAAACACTTCTTCACTTCTGTGGTCCATCTCACTTCGTTTCTCCTTACCGCTTTCTTATTTATCCCTTCTTCTCCGACGGGCACCGTGAAAAGCTAAACCTCGTTCCTTCACGACGCAGCCATGGTAGTCACAGGATACAAAGTCAAATGGGGGCGATCAGGTGGCGGGAAAGCTGGAGGAGCCCCTCTGACCCACGTTTCTTGATTACTCGGCCCTTTGATTGGTGAAATTTCCCCCGCCCTAGCTTCTCCTTCTTGGTTTTTTTTTTTTTTTTTTTTCAAGAATTTTTTCTGGTTGTGAATGGTGGCGGTGGTGGTCGCGATGGAGGCTGTGGTGGTGCTTGTTACTGTGGTTGGGAGTGGTTCTGAAGAAGGAAGGTTCAATGGGGGTGGCGATTTGGTTCTGTTTGGTAATCGATGGCGGCGGTGGCTGACGATAGTGTGTAAATGGGAGGGTGGCATTCACGTATGTCTGCAGAGAAGACGAGAGGGATGATGATGATGAAACTGGTCTGCGATGGTTAGATGGGTAAACAGCAATTTCTCGATTTTATGATCTGAAATTATTCTCCCCAATTTCGAGCGCGCTTTTCCTCTGCATTTTCAGCGTTTGTTGCATGTTCTCTTCCCAAAAATCTTTTTCTTGTGCCCTGGGCTCATTCACCATTGTAATCTGTATTGGCAAAATCTCTTTGAAGGATCACTCGCGAATGCTTTTGAGGTAGGACTAATGCTGTCAATTTTAGGTGTCATTTTTTGCAATTAAAAAAGAAAAAAGAAAAGAAGCCACTAATTTTATTTGGTGCACTGGTATGTTCTAATTTTTCTTCTAGTAAATATGATCTATGTAAGAATAATCTTTTCAATATCTTAAAACATGATTGGTTATGTAGAAACTGTGATATGATTGAAAAGAAAGAGGATGCGGTTCTTTTTTATGGTTTTCTTAAGAATCAGAACCTTCTTTTTGTTGATGATGATTCTTCGCAGTATTAAGCAGTCAATCTGGGATAAAATTCTAGGCAGCTCATAGCTTCAAGCTTTCAATACAATTCCAATTCATGACAGCATTGATATTCCATAAATCACCTTCCATTTGGGTCTTGATCTGTGGCGGTTTAGGAGCTATTGCTTGCAGCTTGCTAGAATTTTTAGCCAATATACTTATGCTTGTTTGGTCGAGATTGTAATGATATGCTGCTTGCCTCTGGGTTTGCATTTGCATTTTACTCCACTGCGAAATATGATTTCATCATACATTATGTCATTTTATTTGAAAATACCTTCTTATTTGGCATTCTTTTTGAAGGGAGTTTCTAAACAAAAGCTTCAAGCTCACATGGGTTCCTTTGGTGTAATTGGAAATCTTGCGCTTCAACCAATGTGTACCTTGTCTGGTACATCTCCTCTCTCTCTCTGCTACTGTGGCATAGGTATTTTTTGGTGAAGCAATTTTCATATGACACTGTGAAGCTCTTGGAAGTTAGTTAATTTGTAATATGAATTGTAGTTCACTGTGTACTTTTCTGGAGACTTTTTGGCTGTTATTGCACGTATAACATGGTGCTTTGACCATATAAATAGGTGGTCAGAAAAGTAGAGTTGCATTTGCCAAGATAACTTTCAAGAAACCTCACGGATTTATGCTCAACCAGCCATCCAATCATTTGGTAAGTTTTAGTCATTTTTCTCCATTTTATGACTTTGATTACTTTTTCAGTTATGCTTGTTATTATTCTTGCACCAATTGAACTTATCGGAATCTGGTCTTTACATTGAAAATATAGTAGAACCAATCAGTGAACACGACTACGAAGAGCCCCTGCCATTTTATATCTAGCCTATGGAACATAAACCAATCTAATTGTTCCAACTGGAAAAATATTGGGAATAGAATACTTATGCTAAACCTGATCAGTGTTTTTGTATTACAGTAGTCTATAATACCAAGTAGTTCAGATATCTGTGCCTATAGGCAGTATTGGGCTTTGCACATAATTAATGTGGACATTTCTTTGTTTATGAATGTGGACTTTAAATTCTGCTATGATGACTTGCTAAAGTGTTATCTTTGTAAATTGTTAATTTCTTGTCTAAGGATAGATAGAGTATGACTCTCCATTTTTTGTGCAGTTGAGGTGTTCATTCAAGGTTTGGCCTTGTTTCAACAAGAAATTCTGATGGTGAGATTGATTTACTTGCCAAAACACTTCAATTTGACCAACGATGGAGCATCTTCACAGCTAATAGCCCTTTTTCCACATTGATTTGCAGTTTGGTCACAAAGAGCATATAATATCTTTAAGCGTAGGCAAGCTCTGAGTTGTTCCTCAAGGCAAGGATGCGCCTTTCCATGGGGATTTCCAGGATTTATAAGAAGATTCTTCAGTTCTTGTAGAATCAGATGAGCTTAGTTCTTGTCATCGGGAAAGGGCTGTTCACCGACAAAACAGAAATTGAGGCTTAGCTACCGAGATAAAGTAGATGAAGAGAGGATGTGTCCTGACATACAGGACATACTTATAGTTGCATCAGCTCTCGTTTGTCATTTAATCATAAGATATATTCAGCAAAAAAAAAAAAATCATCATAAGAAAGGGTCACTAATTTCTGAGAGTTAAAAAGTGAAGTATCTCGGTTCTTGTCTTGTTTGTTCATTTTTGTTTACTGCCGGGTGGGTATGCGTGTAATTTTGTTTGTATGATCGCTCTTATAGTTGTTTATTATGCATGAAAGATAATTTGTATTCAGGCGTAATTGATCATTCCTTTCCAGATGTTTTTTATTTTTCTTATGCTCTTGTCATGCCATATGTTATTCTTCGAGTTGAAGAGTCTTCAATACAATTGACAGGATCATTCAAATTGTATTGATTAATGATAATGGCGAGCACCGAAGGCTAGGGAATTAAAGAAAAAGCCTGGGGCTTTTACTTTGTTTTCAATACACACACATATATATTTATATTTCTGACAGGATCATTTTTGAATTTGTTATTACTTGAAGTAAGAAATTCTCAACTAGCAACTATGTATATAAAACCAACTTTCTCAGGTCAGTATGATAGGAAAAGCTTATTTTGATATGAAGACAAGAGTAATAGATCTAAATTGCCCGTTAGAAATTATTCTCTTTCATTAATTTGCTCCTCAAAATTTATTTTATATCATCATGCCATAAACTTTCACAATATGCGTCAAATCAGCCAAAATCCTTTGGAATAGTGTCCTTATAGATTAGAATGTTTTATGGTACGATACGTGGATCACAAGGAAGGTAGAATTAGATTTGGGCAAAGTATTTTCACTTCAAATATTTCCTCAAACCAATTGGATTGGAAAACAATATTTTCACTTTTCTTTTGGGCAAATAAATCTGTGCAAAAGTCCGAAAAGACACAACAAATCTTCGAGGTACTGAAATATCAGCTAGATCACCTTAAAGGTTGTAAGTCATTGGAGGGACTAGAATGCATATTCTTCTCATCACACAACCCTTCATCCACTTCCTTCAATAACTACCGATACTTTTTAAAACATAACAATCTTGCTTCATATCATACACATGCATAGTGCGTGCCTTGCCTCTAGCAAAAAATTATGAATTAATCTGAATAGAGATTCTTTAAATTTAGAGTTGATATTTTGTGCCCTTATAGAGGATGCCACATTTGTGAATCTAATGATCTACATAGAATTGGTACAACTAGTTGGGATATTGGGAAATTTCCTACTCAAGAAATTAGATGACATTCATTCGAATCTCATCAACTATGTATTAACTACTCTAGATAAGAGCCACATGCATCGGTTAAATATTGCATTAAACCAATTTATGGGGTCTGCAAAATGTCTAGTGGGACTTTAAGCAGTTGGATTTTCACATGTGTCTTGAATTATTTTACAAAAAAGAAAAGAAAAGAAAAGAATGTAATGATCTAAATTTGCCTAATCCTACAATTGTTATAATACCTTACTCCCCAATTTTTTCCCTAAAATGATAATCACCAATCTTATAAAAGAATATACTACTTTGTCACTTTGTCTAAACATGTAAAGGAGAGCTTAGTCACTTTTTCCCCAGTTTCAAGCTAATCATCGAGCTTTTAGGGTAGTTCCACTATAACAATCAACTTGGTCAGATTCAACTAACAGCTTGAAACTGAATAGTATTTTATTGTTGACTGTGAATAATTCGAAGAAATGTACAGCATCACAATATGATGTGTGGACTGAAATTATATATAACTAAATGGTGGTATTCTCAATACGTGATTCCCTGATATAATTGTACAGCAAAAATTATGAGAGACAAAAAAAGGAAAATGAAAACAAAAGAGATTGCTAAGAGGAGCAGCAGCAGCAGTAGCCTAGAATATCAAGAAACCCCAACCTCAACCTGTTTTATGTAATAGAAAGTCCAATCTCTCTCTCTCTCTCTCTCTCTCTCTCTCTCTCTCTCTCTCTCTCTCTCTCTCTCTCTCTCTCTATAGATGTATGTTAAGAATGATCAATATATCCTTGTGAAGCTAGTTTCTTCAAGGCTCTCTTTTCAAGCAAAGTGATGACTACTTGTTTTCGAGAAAAGCCACATTCATCTGGTTCTAATTTCCCCAATCTCTCTTCCCAGAGAATCCCATAGTAACGACACTATCTACAGCAAAAAGCTTTCTCTCCCCTTAAAATCGAGGAAATGCAAACTTGTAGGATTCAAAGTTGAAAGATTCAGAAATAAATTGTGCAAAAAATTGATGTGCCTTTCTATGGCTTATTGAATCACTCTATCCAAATAATTGTGATATGATTGGGTTATAGAGCAAGTGATATGAAATCCTGGGTTTGAGTAAAACCATCTCATGTTAGAAATAAATGACATAAAAGAGAGCCAAAATTACAACATGAACTTGTATCTATCGATCCATCTTCCTACCAGAGGTGAATCTAATAGAACTGTAGTGATCAATGCATTAAATTTGCAATTGAAAGTCTCAGTTTCTTCTTATATGATAGAATTAGGGAACATTCAAATTCATGTGGCAGGAAAATTTATTTTAGTTTTAAAAAGGTTTCAGAGTCACAAAGTTTTTCAACCCAGCAGCTACATGAAATAAACTTGGTTCCTAGATTTGGAAAGGGCCTTAGTTCCACATGCTCTCTTGCCATAGTAATCCCAAAAGTGTCCAAAAAAGTGCTCAAATTTCAATAGATCACACTCAAAGATCACTCAAAAGTAGCAACAGCATTTGGGCTATATATTAGGCTATCAGAGGCACAAAAATCTGGTTACCGTGCACAAAAGGGTACAAGTAAGCTATGTCAAAAAATTTCTCAATTCATTTCATAAACCAGTTTTACAAATTAACATATGTATCCTTTCACAATTCCTCCATCAAGAAGTATACATTTCACATAGCATTTCTCAAGTCATTTCACAAATAATCTAACTCCCAAACTATTTCAAGAGATACTTTGCTATGCCATTTCAACTACTAAAAGGATAGTCAATGTCCGATTCAATGTCATGCAACAAATATGCTCTAAACAATATGCAATGCATCTTCTATAACTTATAACATATCTAATTTATGTTATTATCAAGATACGAGTTCAAAAATCATAGAAGAAACAAGCACCGGTCACTTGAAAATGCAAACCAAATTACGAAAGTTACCTCAGAAGGAACGCGAAATCCAATTAATTGAGTAACAAGGTATCAAAATCTAGTAGATAAGTACCTTAACTAAGGCTTGACTAAACTAAGTTATATTTGATAGCAAATAACTCTGATGCACCAACAAAAGGCTCACCCAAAGTAGACAATTACTTCTGTCCACTATATTGCGGCAGCTAATGTGCAAAATTTAAAAAAGGAACTCTACCAACATCTATTTCAAATAGATCCAAAGTCATTGGAAAACTAACTCAACATACTTAAAAGGATAACTCACCTTCAACCCAAAAGAAGTCCATGAACTGGCGAAACCAGTGCCAAACACAACAGTTTGAATATGGTTCCAACCGTGTGCAATAAAATTCAAAATTTCACCCCAATCAAACTGTAATCCTAAGTTGGCTTCCATAAAATCCCATGGTTTCATGACACACCAAAGTTTCATTACTACATGATTTCATAGCGCAACAACCTCTATAATCAACCTAGCAGCCTAAAACCCGAATGGAATTGAAATTACAGCTTAATCTAGAAAAATTTCTTTAATTAGGTTAGTTAAGTCTTTGAATTCTTATCAAGTGCTTCTTCTACGACATTAATCCAACGCGTTGAGATGTCCCCAGCGAATCTCTCTCTAGTGCGCAGTGCACTTCACTTTTCCAGCTTTCTTGATTCTTCTTTCTCCCTCTTAACAATTCCTCCTTTTTCTAACCAGCCAACTACAACAATTATAACTAAGCTGAAGGAAGTTCATTTGTTGGGCTTCAAAGATTTAGCTTCATGGGCGTAATAAATGGGAATTGGGTCTCTTGAGCCTAAGTCCTTTTTTTTTTTTTTAAACCCTTTCGTTACAGTAGCAACTCTTGTTAAAGTCTTAGACACAGGATGAAAGAAAGGTTTTGAATGAACCCGGAGCATGTGAGCCCAGCTCACATCAACTATTGAATGATGTGAGCTCCATGTTGAGCTCAACTTTTTGCGATACATGTGATAAATTGTAAATCCTAGAATTTATTGTTTTCACTTTGAATATATCTATAGATATAGTTAGTTTAGTCATTAGGTAAATTAACGTAACTGGTTATGATGGTTAGTCTGGCTAGGAGCGCCTAATGTGACAATGGGATAGAGTTGGAATGAGTCATCCTATGGAGGTGTTGACGACAGCGGCATGCCAATGGCCATTGGATGGGTGGCGCTCTCTATGTTGCCCTATTCGTGATCTTTTTTTTATTATAGTTTTTTGCTGTTTTTTCTTGTTTGCTTTTCTTTTGCCTTTTTTTCTCTTATCAAACTTAAACTTGTAAACTTTAATGAAAACCTAGAGATAATTATAATAGACAAGTACAATCGAGATTAATGAATGAAAAACCCCAATATAATTAAACATGAAAATAGTTAAACGAAAATTATAGTATTGTTAATCTTACATGTAACAAGTGGAAATTTCACTAGCAATGGAAAAAGGGACATTCAACATAGTCATGAGCGAGAAATGTGAAAAGTGAAGAAAATTTTTGGTCTTCCGGGAAATGGTGGAAGTTTCTTTCTCATCATGGAATTGATTAAAGTTTCTCCCCCATCATCCTTTTTTTTTTTGCGAAGTCTTGATCTATCTGGAATTGATTAAAGTTTCTCTCCCATTATTATTTTTTTCGTAAAGTGCTTCACTTTTGCTTCACGTTTAATGCGTAGAAATTATCTACTTTTGCTTCACTTTTTAGGGAAAAATAAAGGCATATGTTCACTATAAATCCTAAAACTTATTGCGAAAGTGCAATTGAGTACTAAAACTTACAAAAAATGCAATCAACTCCTAAAGTTAACGCTGTCTATTTTGTTAACTAAAAATGCTTACATGGCATTTTAAAATTAATTTTATTTTCCACGTGGCATTTTGATTATTTTTATTCAATTCTTATTTAAATAAGATTTAAAAACTGAAAAATCTAAAATTTAATTAAAAAAACTGAAAAAAAAAAAAAAAAAAAGCATGGCTAGGATCACCGGTGGCTCTTCGGTCACTACTCAATCGTCAGCGCTGGCCTTAGGTGAGGGTGGCCGGCCCCGGACTCGAGTGAGGGTGTCCATGCCTAGATCTGGGCACACTGACCTTCACTTGGGGTTGGCAAGGGCTAACGACCCTCCCCAGGCCTGGCTGAGGCCTTGTTGGCCCTCGCTCGGTATTGGCGAGGTTCACTCAAATCTAGGCGAAGGGGCGATGGCTCGCCATGACCAAGCTTTGGCATCACCCTAGCCCATGCTTGTAAAGGTCACTGGCCTGGGGCTGGTGAGGCCTCACCTAGGGTGAGCGATGGTGCCAGTCCTCCATAAGGGCTAGCATGCTCAGATTTGGGTGTGGGCACCTTCGCCCAAGCCTGGCGAGGATCGCTGGCACTCGCATAAAGCTGGCGAGTCCATTCCCTGGCCAGGCGAGGGTCGGCTAGCCTCACCCAGGTTGCCAACCCCTTCGGCAATGGGCGGTGACGGTAGAAGCCTACATTGGGCAGCTTGCCAATTTTTTTACAGCTTTTTTTTTAAACAAATTTTAGCTTTTCTTTTTTAGTTTTTAAATCTAATTTAAATAAGAATTGAATAAAAAAATTTAAAAAATGCCACGTGAAAAATAAAAATTAATTTAAAAATGCCATATCAACATTTTTCGTTAGTAAAATTGACAATGTTAACTTTAGGATTTGATTGCATCAGTTTGACAAATTTTAAGGCTTAATTGCACTTTTTACAAGTTTTATCACTCAATTGTACTTATGGGACAAGTTTTAGGACTTCTAGTAAACATATCCCAAAAAAAAGCACATAATGTCTAGCAAAGTTTGTGGGAATATTCTCTAAATATTTCAAAACAAGCACTTGTAGACAAAAAGTATTTTATATCGATCTCTCTAATCTCTGATGTGCATCAACCCCTAATCACTTTGGTCAAATGATTGCGAAGTTTGTTTTATCTTTTAATTAAGCATGTGCATAAACGAATCAATGAACATCTAGTCAATAGTAATAACAGGGATAGCAGAAAGATATGGCTAACAATTGTACAAACATTACATTTTATTTATGAACATGATTAACCTTGGAAAAATTGTACAAGCCCTTTTGGCAAGCACTTTCCAATGTGGCTTACAAAAAGATATCGAGGCTAGGTTGGTCAACTTCCATTCAAAAATGAGAGATCAATAAAAAAGAAGTAGGCATTAGGCGCCTATCCATACACTTCCGGGTTAGGGTACTCGAATAAGGGATCATCCATGATGCCATCAGCGATGTTGACGTCCATGGGATCCCGGACCTCCTCACTTGGACCCTTGTCTGGTAGCTTGTCAAACCCTCTCAAAGGATCAAAGAGGTCCCCTCTTTACTTGACGAACTAGGCCTTAAACACATAGGGCACCCACATATCTAGCTCCTTGTCCAACTAGACAGTGGAGATGTGATGCTCGTATACATAATCACGACTTCGGACTAGGTGCATGGTAACAATGGTGTCCTGGTCCATGGGAACACTAAAGCACACTGAGTGATGCGCTATACTGAGACCCTTAAAACAGTTAACAATAACAAATGAGATCTAACTCAGTAAGTTAAAATCCTAAGCCTTGGTTAGGAAGTCCTCTTGTCTTGGGGCATTCTAAATGTGCGACTTGCTATCAATGGCAGATCAATAGCAAAGCAACCTATGATTTACCTTAACTATTAATGTGCATAGGTCCTCAATTCTAAATAGTAAATAGCAGCCCTTGAATGTAACCACGAGCATTCTCATCTTACCTTGGCATGTGCACCCTACATGATACAATTAATCACGTGCCAATATCAATGCAACAAGTATAATTCATGATCAGAACACATATCAATTTTTTTTAATGCACAATGCATTTATGCGTGTTTCGATTATGATCACCCATTGGGCCATTGCCAATACACGAGTTGATGGTATTCCGGCATGATCAGGTATCGTTCTACCCTATCAGGCATGGTAATGTCATGGAACTCTCACCCATACAACATTCCCAAAGGAGTATCAGGATGTGTTTGTTTCGCGGAAATCATACCATTTTTGGAAGATGTTTTCCAGGAATGGAAAATGATTAGTTTTCTTGTGTTTGATGATATGTGATTGAAAATGTTTTCAGGCGTTTGGATTGCATTTGGAAAATGATTGAATAACATTTAAACTAACAATTTACACTAGTGTAAAAAAAGAAGAAGAAGAGATTTTGGAGAGTAAAAGAAAATGATAGAGATGACCTAATAAAAAAGGAATGACCTAAAAACCTAATAAAGAGGAAAAGTGTTTTCCCCTTCTCATGCACAAGAATTCATTTTTCTAAAATAATACATAATATTTATGTTAACTGGAAAGTATTTTCCATTGACCAAATCGTTTTTGGAAAAATAAACAGCGGAAAGACTGGAAAACACTTTCCAAGAAACTACTTTCATTGAAACAAACGCACCCTTAGTCTAGCTTCAACCGCAACTCGGCTTCCTAACTCTTGTCGGGCATCCAATAAATCGGATATCGTCCCCTAAACTCTCACTTGAGTGACAGTTTTCTTTAAATTACCATGCAAGCATCTCAATTACTCATGCCCATTTATTTCTCTTTCCTTTAGTTGATGCAGACATGAATCATGCTTATACAACCTTTCTTAGCAATAACTATTGAAGCACAAAATAGGGGCCATTATATTTTTAAGGCAAACATGCTCAAGTAACAAGGAATGTGTATAATATTAGCATATAAATTGAACAGATAACACCTATAATGCCCACTTATCGTCCTTTTACGATTATCCAATAGTTATTTATAACTAATCCATGTGCACACATTCGTTGATAATTAATTATTCTACCCATATTTAAATATCAAGTAAAGATATTGATTGCAATTAATTATTACCAAAATAGTTAATTAACACTCCAAGAGATATTCATAATTAACTATTACCATAATAATTAATTACACTACAATAAATTAATCTTAATTAATTATTACCACAATAATTAATTAACACTAAAAGGAAAAATAGCAATTAATTATTACCCCAATAATTAATTAATACTAAAAGAATAATCACAATTAATTATTACCACAATAATTAATTAACACTAAGGAATTAATCATAAGTAATTATTTCTATAAATGATTAATTACCACAAAAAAGTTAACCATCATTAAATATTTCTATAAATAATTAATTAACACAAAATAAATTAATCATAACTAATTATTACTATAAATAATTAATTACCAAAAATAAAATTAATCATAATTAATTATTTCTATAAATAATAAATTATAATAAAATAATGCTAATTAACAATTAATTAATTAGCATTAAACATAGTTAAGCCATAGTTAATCCACATTAAGCAAGATTAGTAAAACTAATTATAATTTAACTATAACTAACCACCTAATCTAGATTAGTCCTAAACTAATCTATCCTTAATTGAGATTAACCCCCTAATTGAGGGATTAGGAAATTACTTCACTGTTTATGCAAACCGGGGATAGGGAAATGTCGGCAACAACGAGGGTAATGTCAGTCCAGCTCAGGGATAGCATGGGACGGCTCACAATAGTGGATGGTGGCTCAAAGGTGGCTAAGGTGATTTGGTGGTGGCTGGACTGAGAGGGAGAGGAATACGGGTAGCTGCTGGCTTAGCACGGGCGGGTGACTGGTGATAGCAATGAGCCTTTAGATGACGACTAGTAGCTGTCAAGGCGACAGTAGCTCTGGCGGCCGATGGCATCAGGTAGTAGGGGGCAGAAATGGAGTGGAAATGAGGAAGAAAGATGGAAAAATGAGAGACTTGGAGGAGGGGCTTGGAGGAGGGGGTGGGTTTGGTTGAGAGAGAGAGAGAGAGAGAGAGAGAGAGAGAGAGGCTTAAGGATGAAGGCATTCAAGGCTTGGTCTTCAAGTTTAAATCTAAGCCAAGCATTCTCCTTTGATTTAAGCCACTCAAATGAACCTTCTAGAAGCAAAAGGGTATTTTGGTCAATTTGCAAGTTGACACTAAATTTCCCAAATTGACCATGGGTCAAAGTTGAAGAATGAGCTTGATTGGGCCCATGGTGGGCCGGCTAAGCTAGGCGCAAGGCCCAATGGGCCTTCGGTTAGGCCTCCTCGTGGGCTCCAATTCTCGGCTCATTAATCCCTTTTCCAAAATTTTCAAGTTTACCGATAAATATGGGAATTAATGAGGCAATATCCAATAAGTCATTCTTGAAGTCATTAAAAATTGATACTCGAAATCGAATTGAAATTCGGGCTTAAATTCAATCAAATGCGACTTTAGTACGACCTAAATTATTGGGCAGCATCTAGGGTTTTTGCGTGCTTGACCCATGGTTAATGAATTTTCAATCCATGTTCAAGCCTCTTCAAGACAGGGGTGACCATCGGTTGTCATGTAATCACGAGGGTTCAATTACTCACTCTGAATACAAAGCCAAAAAGTAAATTGGTTTAACGTTGTTTGTAATTAGTATTGTAGTCATGTAGAATCACCCACAATCCGACCTTGTGCCTCTGTCGAATCAATTTATTTTTGTTGGCTAGTTAGCTTATAACAGTGCGGTATTGACCCTCTTTGATCTTCATAGATCGAGTCGTCTATCCCTAATTGAATTCCTTGGTTGTATGCGTACCAATCCTTAATTGCTTTTCCGAATAGGTTAGTGGACTTGCGAGTGATTAGTTCAGAGTAAATTTAATTGATATTGCATTGAGTAATTAACCATTTCATATATCCCGAAATGGGGTCAAAATTCTAGACGTTACATGCCTCACCAACTGCGAGCAAGGAGGAACCTTGGCAGCAAGTTGAACCAGTTTGGCTCAAGCTCCCTGCTATGACTAAGCTCAAGCCTTCCAGATCTAGGGGCTTGAGCTTTGAATTCCCTCGCTGAGATCTGCCTCTCCAAGTAAGGCCTAACATAGTTCCACGCTCACACTCTTCGCTCCTACCTCGACGACCACCCATGGTCCTTGCCAAGATTTTCTACTTTGTAGCTATCTCGTGCACTATCTATTTGACAAAATTCCTCAACCAGACATATTCTTCCACAGCCTCCTCATTCATGTTCTTGATGAAACCACGGTTTGGACAAGGCCAACCTCATTGGCGACTGGCGAGGCTAGTGTTGATAATTTTTAATAATATTTTAGTAACTTTTGAATTTTTTGAATTAGCTCGCTCGTGGTGGCAATGGCCTCGCCTAGATCTAGGCGAGGCCATGAAACTCTTGACCTCAACTAGCGAGTGGCCCGATGACTCTCGCTAGCCACAATAAGAAAAAAGCAAGGGGGAACGGAAAAATTTCAAAATATTACTAAAATATTATTAAAAATTATCAACGTTAACACCGGCCGTATCAACTAGAACGTCTGACATTCACATAAGTGATTTATAGCCAAAATTGACTAGACAGATTTAATTGGCAAAATATGAAAATATTTATAACTCAATTGCTAAAATTAAAAAATTTATGATTGAATTGGCAAAAGTACAATAGGTTTAGGACTTTTTAAACAAATCTCTCAAAATTATAGTATTGTTAATTTTACATGTAACACATGAAAATTCTACTACCAATGGAAAAAGAGATATTGACATAGTGATTAACAAGAGGGGTGAAAAGTGAAGGAACAAAGCCAATTTACATCCTGCAAAGCCTTGGTCTTCATTGGAAATTATTAAAGTTTCTCTCCCATGATCACTTTTTTTTGCAGCCTTGGTCTTCTCTCCCATCATCACTTTTTCTTAAAGTGCTTCACTTTTGCTTCACATTTAAAGCGTGGAAATTATCTGCTTATGCTTCACTTTTCCGGACAAAAAAACACGTGATATCCAGCAATATCTTTTGAAACATTGTCTAGATATTGCGCAGCAGCACATGTCGACAAAAAGTATTTTATATCATTTCTATAACCTCTTGTGTGAATTTTTGAAAGTCTTGGTCTTCTTGAATATACAGTTTCTCTCTCCATTAGAGCATTATCACTTAGCTTCGCCAGAACCCTTGTTTTTCTCTTTAGTGACTGATTCTCCCATGAGCATGGGAGAGATCTTTCAGGGTTCCTTCTTGGCTTCCTTTTTATACTAATTTCTAGTATTGTTAATTTTAAGCAAAAGACATGGAAATTCTACTAGTAATGGAAAAAGAGACATTCACATAGGATGGAAGAGGAGGGGTGTGAAAAGTGAAGCAACAAAGCCAATTTGCATCCTTCCAGTAAAGTCTTGGTCTTGTTGAGTTTAGACCGAAGAGACCCTATTTTGATGCACATTGTGTCCTTGAGTTAGATGAATCAACTGTTCTCCTTTTTCTCCATATCAAGGCTTTTGGCTGTCCTTTGAAAGAGAGGACCTTTTCTTGTGGCCATCCAAAACATAGGATAAGAGGTGATATTTCTTCACATGACCAACTTAGAGGGCATGCATATCTTCATAAAAAATTTATAACTTACAAATGCTTTGTTGGTTTTTTTCCTTCTGGGTTTAGGCTTTTATGTGACAGGTATAGTGCTAAAAATTTGCAGCAAAATGGGCGGCAATGATCTGTTGAAGGATGCCGAAGTAGTTCTTGATGCTAGTGAATCACTTGATAGGAGAATCGTGGTCCTTTGAACAGAAAAAGCTAGCCCCAAGCAACTTGCTTGATGGATTAATTGGTGATTTGTGAACCGTTTACTATTTTGAGAGTAAAATTAAGCAACTTGCTTCATGGATTCGTTGGTGTACCTAACTCTTTTTCTTGTTTAGCCCAAAGCACGTGTTTCTATTCTCTTTATCGAATAGTCAAAGTTAGTTGTCTTTGATGACTTGCGGATATATAATAGAAAGTAAGATGCCATTGTTGGGTGGATTGTCAACATTTATTTTAGTCGGTGCAAGTTGTACAAAGACGTTGGTTTGTCAGTCCTATTAATTTTGGTCAACTTCATTCATCGCTAGATAAGAAAAAGGGTCTCCATCACCAGCTAATAATGTACAATGTACTAGATGTACTGTAGGCATCACACTCATGAACAGAAAAATCGTGCAAAGGACCACGATCATCCTATCAAATAATTCTTGATCATCAACTACTACCTCAACACCTTTCAGTAGATCATTGTTGGTCATTTGGCTATGAATCTTTAGCACTGTAACTGCCACGTAAAAGCCCACACTAATTGCATGTTCACCAATAACGCACTAAACGAAGACATAGAAATTATAAGGTTACCGAGAATGTATGAATGCAAAAAAAAGAAAAAAAAATCAGTATATTAAAAGTTATAAAACTTATCATAAAAGTGCAATTGAATGATAAAACTTTCAAAAAAATGCAATCAAGCTTTATAATTTGTCCTATTGGTCCAATCAAATCATTTTGTTGCCTATTTTTTAAAGTGACTTAATTGCACTTTCCTGATAAATTTTAAAACTTGATTGTACTTTTGGAAATTTTTAAGACTCAATTATTCTTTCATGACAAGTTTTAGGACTTGATTGTACTTTCTAAAAATTTTAAGACTCAATTGTACTTTCGTGATAAGTTTTAGAACTTTTAATACACTTATTTAAAAAAAAAAAAAGCCTTGGTCTTTGTCTTTGTTTAATGTTTTGGGACTCAATGGTCTTTGTCTAAATTGGTTTATCATTTTTTGGAACCTCGAACCTACCCTACATGCCTTGGAAGCTAAAATCTTGTTGTTCTCTTCAATGATTGGTAAACCCATGACCATTGGAGAGGTCTTTTCGGGTCCCTTCTTGGCTTTCTTCTTATACTAATTTCTAGCATTGTTAATTTTAAGTAAGACGTATAATGTGTGGAAATTCTACTAATAATAGAAAAAGAGACATTCACACAAGGATGGAAGAGGAGGGATGTGAAAAATGTAGTAACAAAGCCAATTTCCATCCAGCAAAGTCTTGGCTTTTCCTAGCATTTATCAAAGTTTCTTTCCCATTATCACTTTTACCATTGTGCTTCACTTTTTGCACAAAAAAGTTGATGAGTTCCAGTAAAGTCTTGGTCTTCCTAGTATGCCAAGAAGTTTGGGTTAGACGGAAGAGCGTATGTTCTAATGCACATTCTGTCCTCGACTTAGATGGTTCTCATTTTTCTTTTGACTGAAGCACGTGATTTTGTTTTCCTTATCAAACAAACAAACCTAGCTGTCTTTAATGACTTGTGGATGCATAACAGAAAATAAGATGCCATTGTTGGCTGTATCCTCAATAATTTAGGATTCAATTACGTTGATAAAGCGAAGATCCTTTGATGCGATTTTTTGGCCCTTTGATGCACAAGGAGCTATCAGGGAGGCATATGTTGGCACGAGATGGCTCGCTGCAGACTCCTTGCAACGAATACCATGTCATGATGGAGTTTGACATAATTCGAGCCTTCGGATATAGGCGTCCAGCTTCAAAGTCATTGTACAGTCTAAATTCAAGTCTCAAATTGTTTGTATACTAGCTTCTAATAGTGCATGATTGTGAATTCTCCCGAATCACTATAATTAGCATATGCACTTTCCATATTGACAAGGCATAATACTAATTCGCTTCAAGTAATATTGGAGGAAAGGTATAATACTAATTTGTGTGTTCACTCAAAATAAGTAGGTTGAATCGTCCTCAAAATTCTAAAATCATATATAATCCAATGGATTTGGTCTCCCCACTCAAAAAAGAAAAACGAATTTTACTTTAAGAAAGCAAGATCATGCAAAAGAAAAACAAATTTTGCTTTAAGAAAGCGAGATAATGCAAGACATGCTAGACTAATTGACCGCCCCTCTCTCTCTTTGGTTAAGCCCCTTGAGTTGTTCCATGTCCACACACATCACATGTTCCACTCGTGCATATTTAGATTCTCGACTTTTGTTAATTCTTAGAACCTACAATATCTAAGACGAAATTGATAAAAATATTTGGGCTTGCATGACATGTAATGCGTGGAAATTTAACTAGTGGAAATTTAACTAGTAAGGGAAAAAGAGACATTCACATTAGGATGGAAGAGGAGAGATGTGAAAAGTGAAGCTGACAAAGCTAATTTGCATCCCGCAAAGTCTTGATCTTCTTGGAATTTATAAAAGTTCCTTTCCCATTAGTACTTTTTCCCCTTTGCTTCACTTTTTACGCAAAAAAAAAGTTTATGAGTCCCAGTAAAGTCTTTTTTTTTTTTTGATGACCCAGGGAACCCCGCACCCTGCCGAAAGCCGGGGGAGTAAACCCTGGGGGCCACACGTGCTAGCCACCACACACGTGAAACCAGTTAAGTCACTCTATGACGAAGCTGGGATTAGAACTCTCGACCTTTTGCGAGAGGAAGAGAGCGCGAACCAGCAGCGCCACCCAAGTGGGTGGTTAGTCCCAGTAAAGTCTTGGTCTTGCTAATACGCCAAGAAGTTTGAGTTAGATGGAAGAGCGTGTGTTTTGATACACATTTTGTCCTCGAGTTAGATTGTTCTCCTTTTTCTTTTGACCGAAGCACATGATTTTGTTTTCCTTATCAAACAAACAAACCTAACGGTCACTGATGACTTGCGGATGCAAACAGAAAATAAGATGCCATTATTGCCTGTACCCTAGGTTTCAATTATATTGACAAAGTGGCGATCCTTTGATGCGATTTTGGCCCTATGATGCATGAGGAGCTGCCAGGGAGGCATATGTTGGCACGAGATGGCTAGCTGCAGAATCCGTACGACGGGTACCATGTCATGATGGAGGTTGACAAAATTTCGAGCCTTCGGATATAGATGTCCAGCTTCAAATTTATTATATGGTCTAAATTCAAGTCTCAAATTGTTTGTGTACGGGCTTTTGATAGTGCATGATTGTCAATTCTCGGGAATCACTATAATTAGCGTACACACCAAGACATAATACTAATTTGCTTCAAGTAATATTATTATTATTGTAGTTAATCCTGATCTTTTTGTGGAGAAAACTTTCCATAGCAAATTGGCCGGCCCACTCAAAAAAAAGCATCGAATTTTGCTTTTAGAAAGCAAGATAGTGCAAGACATCTTAGATTTAAGAAAGCAAGATGGTGAAACACACCCTCACTCAAAAAAGAGAAATGAATTTTTCCCTAAGAAAGCAAGATCATGTAAGACATGCATTACTCCAACTTGACCTAATATGATCTCTCTCGTTCACGATTGGTAAAACCCCTTGAGATGTTTCATGTCCACGCGCATCACATGTTCTGCTCATGCATATTTAGATTCTTGACTCTTGTTGATTCTTATGATTAGGATATCCACAACATGATTGATAAAAGTATTTGAAATGGTATAGGCTAATTTTATGATAAAAATCAGAAGCACCATATGAGTCCTAAATGCTCCTTTTCGAATAAAAAACATAGAACATTTTCATTTGAACTGAGTAAGAAAATATGACCTTATTAATCGTGGGTACCATTTCGGCCTTTAACAGTTGGCGGATGAAATACAAATTAGTGCATTAGTGGTGGGGTCTTGGTCCACGGAGAGGTCAAGTCCTTAATGCTGTGCTTGATTAGATATGGTGAGGAAAAAGGCTAGGGCAACGTCCTGATCTTTGGTCACTATTGGTGAACATAATCCAATAATTGTTTTAGCATATACATAGCCTCCATGATTCCTCACATCCTTGGGTAAACAAAAGTTATGCGAACGGTGAATGACAAAAACTATCGAATCTATTAATCATGAAATTTGTTTGGAGTCTTGTAAAATCTCTTTATGGCTCTTAGGTCAAATTGACTTGGATTTCTACTCTTTACCATGTAAAATGCATGAACTTCAAAAATACTTAAAATACTTTTATGGAGAACAACAAGAGAAACTGGCTTAATTCAATTCGAAAGAGGAACGTAGCGGAAAATCCAGATAGGATTAGAAGTTAGATACAGATTCTAGTGTTGGAATCTACACTACCATTCCTCTGCAAAGAGATGAAACATGGCCAATACGCAAGCGGTTACAGCCACGTATGGGAAGGATCATCCGACCATCCTATACCTCCTAAAATTAAGAAACCTCGACTGAAGAAAGTATAAATACCTCAAATTTAACCATTTAATAAATAAAACTTCTTGATACCTTAATTTTGCCCAAACTTCATTTTCATATATTTTTAAAAGTTGATATGAAGTTTACTGCAATGAAAAAGTTATATAAGCATATCAGAATTTTGACAAATAGGATTAGGCTCCTTCGAATTTATTCCCCAAAGAAAAATAGAAAAGAAAAAGAAAAATGGTAACCGAGAAAAAAACACACGGCAGAATCCGTCTTAGTTCTCCTGCTCTCTTCCTTAAAGCCACACCACCACACTTTTTCTTCAACCCCCATCATCAGCATCAGTCTCACGCCCACAGGCTCCACTTTCATTCAATTATCTTCCTGCATGCATCCCAGATTGTCGCCAATCACCACCATCTTTGATCTGCCCACTTCCCTACAAACCTATTCTCGTCGTGGCTCCATCAATATTGTTGTTCGTCGTCAAGCGGTGGCCAAGCATTGCTGTTGCTGAATTCACACACACACACACACCTCGTGAACCGCCGAACCTAGCGCTCAGCCCCCAGCTCAACAGTATTCTGTTCCTGCTTGTCCGAAACTAGCGCTAGTGCTTGCTGGATTGCCGTTGTTGATTTGTGCAGGTCGCCTGTCGTGTTTTGCCGCTCAAAACGGGAACGATAGAACAATCATTCAGCTCGAGATAGGCCCACCACCCGTTACCATTCACCTGCTGCTAGGTCGGGCCCGAGCCTTCACCTCGTTGCTGCGTTCCCATCACTGCCTTGCCACGATCATCGCTAAGTGGCATCGTGAGTCATCACACCAAATTGCCTGCTCGTTGATCTAATCCCATTCACTTGTCAACTCCAGGAAGTCTACTCGTAATAGGTAAGAGACATCTATCTACGTGCTCACTTTTTCTATCAAACTATTGTGGCCAAAACTTTGCTCCCTAAAGCATCTGGTAGGCATTTATTAAATGAGAGCAACCACCTATTCTTTCTGAAATCTTTCTGTTAGTGGAGTCAAAAGCAATATTTTAAGCAGAAGAAGAGGCAACATCGGCAATAAAATTTACTATCCTGATCTCAAATTTAATAACAAAATGGGGGGAAGTTGATGTCAAATGCTTGCTGTCCGGACTAAAGTTGCAGATTGGTCGCATAATTAATGGTGATTTGTTGAATATTATTGCTGTCGGTGTTCATAAAATTCCATATTGCTAGGTCTCTCTCAATCACTTCTTCGCATGTAATTTAATGTTTACGTTGTGCACAATTTACATGTGTAGCATTTCATAAAAGTAATCCACCGCATGTTATATGCATTCGTTGCTTTCTAGATTTATATATTAGGGGAACATGTTTAGTAAAACCACATATGCATTTAATAGGTGTTGTACATTTAGGAAATTGCATATTAACCATTTACATGTTTAGGAAAAGTCATATTCCCAATTTTAATTGTGTTCGTATATCAATATTTGGGCATATTTAGGATTTTTCATTACATATTATGATGGAATTTCATTATATTTGTCTCAGGATAATCATTTAAAAAAATTAGAATTTTCATGGATAAGCATTATTATGCATATCTAGGCCATTTGGAGTGCATTATTATTAATTCTCATTTTTGCACGTTTCCTTTTATAAATCCCATGTTATAAATTGAAAAATCTAGGAAAATCATATCTTGCATATTAGTAAGGGTTCGGCTAGCTTAACAGTGCCGTGATTTTGATTTTCTAACCGTCTAATACCAGCCACAACTTTTTAATGGAATAAGCCAGGACAATGCTTTGACCGGTTTCATTTGTTTGGGTTTTTTTTCCTCCCTTAAACCATCCATAATTTCTTTTTTCTATTGGCCTAATTTAGGATTAGAGGCTTTATAAAGGCCCAAAAAAACCGAACTAAAGGGAAACTCTATTTATACCAGAAAGTTAAAATCCTTGAATATAAAAAAAGAAAAAAACGAATTAAATATTGCGAAATTGATAATTATGAGTAAAAAACTATTATCACTAAGTAAAAGAAATTGCTGAAGTGATTAGAAAAATCTATTACATGTCAAAGATGAAAAAACACTTAAAATGTTGGCTTTGCAACTAATAAAATCATTGTGCATTATGACTTTTCATTTATTTCGCTCAAATAAAATTGCTCTAGAATAACTCTCCGGTGGCCTAAAAATAGTGAAGTTACTTTCATCACCAGTAACTTAGGATTGTATGGTGTCATGACTCTTTCATTACTAGCATTTTCAATTAAACTGTTCATCTTGTCTTCATCACTAACATTTTTTTTAATAGTGAAGTTGCTTTCAACATGAACTCCATTCATTTAAACAAGATAAGAGAAGAAAAATTGGTATTGTATAGCAACATATATCAACTAAAATTATGCGTCAACATATGCCTCTTACTTTCTTGCAATCAAAGAAGTAAAGACTAATGAACCTTTCTCCACAGTTATTTCAACCAATTACAAAATCCTAAAATAATTGAAAGTTTAAAGTATGCTAGATATTCCCATTCTATCTTTTTTAGTTCTTAAGTATCTTTATTCGGGAACGATATCCACTAAATCTTTTCTTCAGTTGGAAAACAATATCCACTATTTTAAAAGTTGTAATTGGATTCTTCATGTATTACTTCTTGTTCAAATATTACACTTTGATTTGTTTTTCAAAATTAAACAGAAAAATAAATCTCATCTTTTTCCTTTTCAAAATAATAGAAATCCCACCAATTCGTTGACAAAAATAATGAAACCGGCAAATCTTGTAGCCCTTCGCCCAACTCCAAAACAACATTCCACTGTCTATTTTGTAAAATGACCGTACGGTGATGGAATCATTTTCCTATTAGTAATTTTAGATGGCATCTTCATAAATAAATAAATAAAAAGGTTAAGTGGAACTGTCTGCAAGTCACGAAGAGTATCATCGCCCCATTCCTGTATCCTTTTTCTTTTTGAGTCTTTTGCTGGTTTTTTTTTAGCTTTTCTTTTTGCTAGTTTTTTATTTATTAAACTCAAAGTTGAAAAGATAAATGAAAACCTAGCATAATTCCAATAGACAAGTACATAGAGATTAATGACTGAAAAATCGCAATTTGATGGAAAATGACAAAAGTTGGACGAAAGTTATAATATTGTCAAATAATAATTCATTCACACATAAAAAAGAAAAAAAAATAGAAACACTGTAATTTGTGGAAAGTCTACTAGTAATGGAAAAAGAGACATTCACGTAGGGATGGAAGAGGAGGGATGTGAAAATAGAAGCAACAGAGCCAATTTGCATTTCCATAAATCTTGGTCTTCCTGGATTTTATTGAAGTTTCTTCTCCATTAGCTTTTTTCATGATATCCAATAAAATCTTGGCCTTCCTGAGTTCATGATTTGTTTACATGAGCACTTGTGATTGTGGAACTTCAAATTTTTGGGGAAAATCTCTAAATACTACGAAACAAACACTTGTGGACAGATATTTGCAGCAAGACAGGTGGAATAGTCGCTTGTTTAGCAATGAATGAAGCTAACCATAATTAATAGGACTGGCAAATAAGCATCTTTGTGTGCTTGCACCAACTAAAGTTAATGTTTTTGAAACATAATATATTGAGGATACACCTAGCAATGGAATCTTACATTTCTGTGTACATCTACAAGTCATCAAAATTGATAACTTCATCTTTTCGATAAGTTAAACAAAACACTTACTTTGAATTAAACTAGTTCGAACAAAAAAAAGAAAAAAACTAAACTAGAAGAAGGGTCAGTCACATTAACTAACCCACTATGCAACTTGCTTCATTTTACCTTGAAAATGGTAAATCAGTCAATATCACTAACTAACCATATATAATCTACTGCAAATTGTACTCTACGTATTACGCTAATGAATAGGAAAATCGTGTTCATAAGACCACACTTTTCCTATCAAGGCGATTCCCAATTGTCAACGACCACCTTAGCACCCTTCAACAGATCATTGCCGCCCATCTTGCTGCGAATTTTTAGCATTGTTTGTGACGTAAAAGTCTTCATTGATCGCAAACTTACCAATAAAGCAAAAAACAATTACATCAAAATCATAAGGATATTGAGAATATAAGAATGCTAAAAAAAGCCAACAAAACACTCGTGAGTGATAACACTTCTGACAAAAATATGCGCGCACTCTAAGTTGGTCATATTAAGACTTTGTTTTGGATGGCCAAAAGTAGAGCTCCGACTGCCAAAAGTCTTGATGTGAAGAATAAGGAGAGCATATAACATAACAAGCACTTGCGGACAAAAAGTATTTTATTTTGATTTGTCTGATCTTTGATGTGCATCCCTCTATCTTACTTAAATCTTTTTGCTAGGTTATCGTTTTGGTCTTCTGGGACACCATATTTTTCTCTACATTAGCTCATTTTCACTTTATTTCACCTAAACATCTTTGTTGTTCTCTACAGTGACTGAATCAACCATGGTCATTGGAGAGATTGTTTTGGGTTCCTTCTTGGCTTCCTTCTTTCAGGTCTTATTCGACAAGTTGGCTTCTCTTTCCTTGGGCTATGCGCAACAAGAAGGAATCAACATCGCCTTGCTTGAGGAGTGGAAGGGGATGCTAGTCACAATCAATGCAGTGCTGGATGATGCAGAGGACAAGCAACTTAGTGGTAACCGTCTAGTGAAGCTATGGCTGGACGATGTCAAGGACTTGGCCTATGACATGGAAGACTTGTTCGATGAGATCACGATCAAAGCCGATCAAATTGAGTCGGAGGCAGAATCTAGCACAAACAGAGATATGGAGTCCGGATCGAATCCGAATTTGCTCTTGCTCATGTCTGAAGCCAAGGTACAAAAGATCAACAGTAGGTTGGAAGCGATTGTCACCAACAAGGCTCGACTAAGCTTAAGAGAGAAGGTTGTGGACAGATCCAACTACACCTACAAAGGGCTTCCTAGCACTTCTCTACCGGAGCGACAATTTTTCGGTAGGGAAAAGGAAGAAGCACAAATACTCGAACTATTGATACGTGATGTCGAAAATTCTAATGCCACACTGAGAATAGTCCCCATAGTTGGGATGGGCGGTGTTGGAAAGACAGCCTTGGCTCAACGGTTGTATGAGGATGCCAAAGTAAAAAGCTGTTTTGAGAGGAGAGCATGGGTTTGTGTTTCGGATGTTTTTGATGTTCTCAACATTACTAAGACTATTTTGCGGTCGATCACCGGATTGTCTTATGAAGGTGAAGATCTTAATGGGCTTCAAGTTAAGTTGAAGGACAATCTATCCGGGAAGAAATTTCTTGTGGTTTTAGATGATATATGGAATGAGAAGTACGAAGAATGGACTGCCCTCTTAAAGCCATTTGAGGTAGGGGCTAAAGAAAGCAAGATTATCATCACGACTCGCAACCTTACCGTTGTTTCCATAACAGGAGCTTCGTCGTATCCTTTAAAGGAGTTGTCCCTTGATAATTGTACAAGCTTATTTGCCTTTCATGCGCTTGGAGCGACAAATTTTGAGAGGCACCCGCATTTGGAATCAATAGGCAAGGAAATAGCTAAAAGGTGTAAAGGGTTACCTTTGGCAGCAAAGATGTTGGGTGGTGCCCTACGTAATAAAAGCAACCTCGATGAATGGGAAGATGCCTTAAATAGCATAATATGGGATCTTCCGGAAGGAGAAAATGATAAGGTTCTCCAAGTTTTGAAATTGAGCTATGTCCATCTTCCTTCTTATTTGAAGAGATGTTTTGCTTATTGTGCGGTATTTCCTAAGGATTACGAAATTGAGAGGGATGAGCTGGTACTCTTGTGGATAGCAGAGGGCTTTTTAGAAAGACGAAATGCAGAAGAGAATATTTTAAAATTGGGGAGAAATCGCTTTGATGAGTTAGTATCCAGATCATTTCTTCAACAATCAAGTATTGCTACATCTAAGTTTACAATGCATGATCTTTTGAATGATCTAGCAAAGTCAATTGCGGGCAAGACTTGCTTCAGCTCAAGGGAGTCTCAGCTGGCAAATAATGATAATGCACCTCTTCAGAAAGCTCGTTATGCTTCATTTATCTCTCCGTTGTATGTGATGTCAAAACGCTTGATAGTATGTCATGGAATGAAGGTGCTAAGAAGTTTGATTGTTGGATCTAGTAGGTACTCCATAAATATTTCCGACAAGGTGTTGCATGACTTGCTAACAGAATTGAAGTACTTGAGGGTGTTCTCAATACATAGTTTTTCCATCAAGAAGGTACCGAGTTGTCTTGGTGATTTAAAACATCTTCGATATCTCAACTTCTCTTGCACTGCTATCCAAATGCTACCCAAGTCAATTGGCACCTTGTGCAAATTGCAAGCTTTAATCTTAAGAAGTTGTCAAAAGCTTTCTATGTTGCCTCCAGGTATTACAAAACTAGTCAACTTACAATTTCTTGACATTCGAGATACAATCAGTCTAAAAAGGATGCCATTGGGTATCGGTAATTTGAAGAATCTAACTATCTTGCCCAAGTTTGTGGTAGGAACAGAGAGAGGGTTACAGTTAAATGAGTTAAAGAACTTGCCACATCTTCAAGGAGAATTATTTATATCAGAATTGCAAAATGTGGAAGAAGTTAAAGATGTTGTTCATGCTAATTTGTTTGGAAAGCAAGGCCTTTCTAACTTATATTTGCATTGGAGTGAAGATTTTGGAAATCTACGAAGAGATAAGCATGAAGCACGAGTGCTTGACTCTCTACAACCCCACACTAATCTTAAAAGTCTCACTATCTTGTATTATGGTGGTGCAGAATTCCCATTGTGGTTAGATGGTCCATCCTATTCTAAGTTAGTGACTTTGTGCTTGAAAGGCTGTTATAATATTACATCGCTGTCCCCACTTGGACAACTACCTTCACTTAAGGAATTATCTCTTAAAGGTCTACATGCAGTAAGAATGATAGGCTCCGAATTTTATGGAGGTAAAAGGCCTTTTTCATCCTTAACAAATTTGAAGTTCGAAGAGATGTTGGCATGGAAGGATTGGTCTCCTTATGATGGGGGCACAAAAGAAGAAGTCCCATTCTCCCATCTTCAACATTTGGTTATTCGAAGCTGTCCTTCATTGGTTGGGACGATGCCTCGTCAACTTGATCGTCTCATAAAGCTTGAAATTCATTCATGCCCACATTTGAATAACTCCACCAACGAGGTTTGTCTTCCATCTCTCCATGAGTTATACCTAGAGGATTGTGATAAGGAGATCTTAAAGAGCTTGGTCAACCTAACTTCTTTGACCACTCTCAGAATTAATAAACTTGCTGAGCTTGTTTGTTTTGATCATGGTTTTATGAGCTGCTTGGTTAAACTAAAGAAGCTTTGGATAGAATGGTGTGACAAGCTAACATACTTGTGGCAAGATGGAAATGAACTACTAAATCTTACTTGCCTCCATGGATTAACCATCAACAACTGTCCTCGATTCACATCTTTTGTGGCTGGAGAAGGAGAAATAGTGCTGCCGTGCAACCTTGAATGGATGGACTTGACTGACTGCGCGAGTTTGGAAAAACTTCCAAGCCAAATGCACATGCTAAGATGGTTATATTTTAACAATTGTCCAAAGCTCACGGGAGTAACTATTCCTCCAAATGACCCAAGCAGCGATAACCCCATGTATCAACTTGAATCTTTGTCCATATGGGGATGTGATTCTCTGACATCCTTTCCATTTGCAAGGAGTAGCCTTGTTGCTTTGAAGCAATTAAACATTCACAAGTGCGTGGGAGTGGAGTCCCTGGAAGAGTTCACTGTACAATCGTTGGAATCTTTAAAAATTGAAGACTGTAAGAATTTAAAAAGCCTACCACGGTGCCTTCGCATGCTTTCCCATCTTACTAAATTGGATATAAGAGACTGTCCAGCATTGGAGATAGAGGACTTCCCTCCCCTTCCCATCACCCTCTCGAGTCTTGGACTTTATAATTGTCCAAAGATAAAGTCTATTGCCTCCTGTGACAGTCTCACTTATATGTATATAGAGGATTGTCCAGCATTGGAGGTAGAGCACTTCCCTCCCCTTCCCACCATCCTATCATATTTCCATCTCAATAATTGTCCGAAGATAAAGTCCCTACCAAATCAGTGGCACCATCTTACATCCCTCCACGAGCTATGTGTTTACAATTGCCCAAATATCAAATGCTTCCCCAAAGGAGCTTTGCCTCCCCATTTGCGAAAACTTGAAATTTTAAGGTGCGAGAATGGGAAGCAGTCGGTGAGAGAATGGGGCTTCCACCGCCTCACATCCCTCGATTGGCTAAAAATTGATGGAAGCTGTGTGACATGGGAGGGAGACAATGGGTGGTTTCCTTCGGGTGACGAGGATGCGTGGAGTCTTTTCTTTCCTTCCTCTCTAATCTATCTTTGGATAATAAATATGAAGGATGTGGAAAGGCTATCGAGCGGTCTCCGCAATCATCTCGCGTCTCTCCGTGCGTTACTGATTTGCAATTGCCCGAAGTTGAGGTACTTGCCAGAGGATGGCTTCCCTCCCTCCCTCGAACATTTGTACATAAATGGAAGCGAGATTCTAAAAGATCGATGCTCAAAACACACTGGCGACTATTGGCCCCTCATCCAAGAGATCCCTGAAATCCACATTCGTTGATTCGTGCAACGATTTCGGCTCTGCTCAATTCGAAGATGGCTTACATTTTTGGTTACATCCAAGAGGATGGCTTAAAGAGGATGGCTTACATTTTTGGTTTCGAAGGCATCGATTTCGATTCTGCTCCCTCAATTCGATGCGTAATACAAATTGATATTCTCCCATGGAGATGCTTCCCATAAATGTCGAAGACTGACATTTGTGTAGGGGTTCTCGTTAGGTTGGATCGGGCTCTGTTCCGTTGGACAACAGAGCGTAGGACGAAATACTCACTGTGCTTCCTCTTGCTACGTTGATGACATATCTTCGGCTCTGCTTGATGCCCAAACGAATTGTGAATGAAAATGCACTGTCACGAAGAATCATAGCACTCCACATTTTGGCGTTCGTTGTAAGTTCTCTTCCCAACATTTTTTTTCTTGTGCCTTGGTTCATTCACTGAGGTTGTTTTGTAGATGCCATTGTGATCTGTATTAGCCAAGTTTCTTGGAAGGATCACTTGCGAAGGCTTTTGAGATAGGACTGATTATGTCGATGTTATGTGTCATCTTTTGCAATTTAACTAGAAAAAAGAAGAAGAAGCTGTCGAATTTTTAATTGGTGCACCGATATGTTCTAAATTTTCTTCTAGTGAATATGGTCTAAATGAGAATAATCTCTCTCAAAATCCAAAAACAAGATTAGTTATGTGGAAGCTGTGATATTCATAAACTACCTTCTATTTGTGTCTTGATCTCTATTGGGTTAAGAACTATTACTTACTGCTTGCTAGAAATTTTTAGCCAGTATATTCATGCTCTTTTAGTTGAGATTGTAACAATATGTTACCTGCCTCTGTGTTTGCATTGTCAGTAGTGACCTCTTGGACAAATCTGTTTAGTTCTATGAAGTATTGGTTGTTTGCATTTATTCCACCGCAGAGTATGATTTCATCATACGTCATGTCATTCTATCTGAAAATTCCTTCTTATGTGGCATTCTTCCTACAGGGAATTCTGGAACAAAAGCTTTGAGCTCACTTGGGTTCTTTGGTCTAACTGGAAAATCTTGCACTTCAATGTCTGGAACATCTCTTCCCTCTTTGCTGCTGTTGTACGTATAAAAAATTTTGTTGGAGCAATTTTCATACGACATTGTGAAGCTCTATTGGAGGTTAGTTAATTTGTAATCTGAATTGTGGTTCACCATGTATTTTTTCTGAGACTTTTTGGATGATATTGCACGTATAACATGGGGTTTTGACTATGTGGATAGGGGGTCAGAAAAGCCAAGTTGCATTTACCTAATTTACTTTCAAGAAACCTCACTTTTTTCTTTTTTTTTGCTTCAGGAGCCATCCAATTATCTAGTAAGTTTACCCATTTTCTCCACCTTATGACTTAGATTACTTTCTCGGTTATCTTGTTATTCATATTGAACTTATCGGAATCTAGTCTTTACATTGGAAATACAGTAGAACCAATCAATGATCATAGCTACAAGGAGCCTCTGTCATAATTCACGGAACTTATAATGGAACTGAAACCAATCTAATTGTGCCAACTTGCAAAATATTGGGAATAGAACTGTAATCTATATAGGCAGTATTGGGTTTTGCACAAAATTAATGTGGACTTTATTTTGTTTATAAATGCGGACTTTAAGTTCTGCTTTAATGACTAGTGACCGCTAAAGTGTTATCTTTGTAAATTGTTAGTTTCTTGTCGAAGGATTGATGAGTGTGATTTTGAGTTTTTTTACAATACGCGACTGCAGGATTTGGATGCAGTTGAGGTGGTCATACAAGTTCTGGTCTTGTTCCAAGGAGGAATTTGGATGGTGAGATTGATTTTCTTGCCACAATATGTCGATTTGACCAACAATGGATCATCTTCACAGCTAATGGCCCTCTTTTCACCTTCATTTGCAGGTTAGTTATGATGAGCGTCTAATAACTACAAGTATGGATGAGCTTTGGGAGGTTTCTCAATGCAAGGTGGCACCTTTCCATGGGAATTTCCAGAATTATAAGAAGTTACTTCAATCCTGTGAGTTTAGTTCTTGCCATCAGCAAAGAGTGGTTCCATTATAAAACAGAAAATGACACTTAGCTATAGACAGAAAACGAAAAAGGACGAATAGAGGAATGGTGGTGATGTACAGGACGTATTCACAGTTACATTGGCCCTCCTTTGTCATCTATACATGATTAGGCTCGTGGAGGGATGAGTCTTAAGTTTTTGACATTGAGTACTTAAGAACTTAGTCTGTATTGCATGCCTGGTATAATTTGTGTTGCGGACATTTTTGTCCTAGCAATAGGTTCATGTTTTGTGCTGCTGGAAATTTGATTCTCTGCAGTCTGTATTGCATTCCTGGTATAATTTGTGTTGCAGACATTTTTGTCCTAGCAATAGGTTCATGTTTTGTGCTGCTGGAAATCTGATGCTCTGTTGCTGCAGAGGCCAGCTTTCGTGTACGTAGAAAATGATTTAAGCATTTGCCAAAGAATGCTTTTAGCACAGGCACTGTCTAGGAGAATTAATTATGAAAATATTAATATAATCAACAAAAATTTGTACTTTCGACTCTAAGTACAGAATTGCTTTTAGCAACTCTAATGTGGGCCTTGGCCAATTTACTATTATGAAATTCTGTATAAATACCTGAATTTGTTAGATAATGTCCTTTTGACATGTTCACTTGTTCAGGTAAATATTCAAAACAATTCTTCCAATAACAAGTTACAGATGGAAGAATGCACTGAAAACAGAGATTTTGAAGATACAATATAACAGCTAAAATCTGAATGAACCTCGCAGATCAAAACTCATTTGAAAATTGATTGCTTGGTCAATGATTAAAGTTCGCCTTTCTTCTATTCAAATACCCCCTCCATCTCTTGACAACATTATCAACAGTCCTACATATAATTTTTCCCATGCAGGAGAGGGAAGAGGAGAGAGGATCAATTGCTGTGGCTACTCTGTCAACATTACTTTGAGGCTTACTCTGAGAAGGATGTCACTAAGCACCACTCAAGACCTATTCTTTTGAAGTAGGCGAGCTCCACCACTGAAGGTCAAAGACAGACATTTGAGTGGGTTTTCTCGTTGGGTTGGATCGGCTCTGTTTCGTTGGACAATAAACTGTAGGACGAAATTCACTCGGTGCTGCCTCTTGCTATGTTGATGACATATCTTCAACTCTCTTGATGCTTAAACAAACTGTGACTAAAGATGCACTATTACGTAGAAGCATAGGGTTCCACATTCATAGTTCTTTGCATTTTCAGCGTTTCTTGTATGTTCTCTTCCCAACATCTTTTTCTTGTGCCCTAGCTCATTCATTATTTTTTTAATGGTTTTCTTTAGAATCAAGAACCTTTTTTTTTTTTTTGATGATGATCCTTCATAGTATTAAGCAATCCATGTGGGATACAATTCTGGGGTAGCTCATGGCTCCAACCTCTTAATATACAACTCCATCATGACAGCATCAATATTCCATGAATCACCATTCCATTTTGGTCTTGATCTCTGGTGGGTTTGGAACTATCTTACAGCTTGCTAGAAATTTTTAGCCAATATACTTATGCTTATTTGGTTGAGATTGTATAGTTATGTTGCCTGCCTCCGTGTTTGCATTTTTAAGAGTGACCTCTGGGGTAAATATATTCAGGTTTTTAAAGTATCGGTCATTTGCATTTGCTCCACCGCGGAATATGGTTTTGTCATACATCATGATTAACTCCTTGAAGCTGGGGTAAATATATTCCAAGATCGTCACTTAGCACCGCTCATGATTAACTCCTTGAAGCTGGGAAGCACCCACCACAATTACCACCATCAAGGTTCCAAGGGCCCAGAACCATTCACAGACAACGAGATACATGCACTACCATTGCAAATGGTTTTAATCCCGTGAACTCACATGTTGAAGATATATCTTGAGTTTGAGTTTATGAACAGAATTTGATCCAAAAAGGAAATGTGCTACTTGCATGATATACAATGAGGAATACTGTTACATGAGTTCTATTATTGGACATTTTTACTATATGAGGTTTACGCCGTAACAATCATCTTCGTGTTGAGGAGAAAGACTGTTTTCTACTTCTTCATCGTCAGACCCTGGTTGAGACACTGTCTCACGAGCTACTTTTAACAGAGGCTTTTGATCTGAAGCGGCTGCAAGTTGAGCTTGATGTTGACTTTTGTTGAGGAAAAATTGAGGTTGTTCTGGTGGTCTGCGGCTTTGACCGAGTAGGATGTGCAGCGAACCATAAACGCTTCTTCATTTGCAAATTGAGGGGCTAATTTTGCCCACCATTTAATTTTTAATTGTCTTTCAAGAATAGAACATCTCAAGGTCCTACTGAACAAGATCTAGCATGTGAACAATCATCTTCATTTCTGAACTTTGTCTGACTTGTGAAGATGAAAGGTTCTTGAAGAAGCTTAAATGTTACAGAAAATCTTCTTTCCGTGTAAGGAGCTCGATTCTGCTCTTTTCTTAAGATTCTTGATGACAGTGGTTAGTGGTAACTTCAATAGAGACTATATCAACGAGAATGAATTCATAAAAAGTTATGATTCTAAGATGACAATCTGCAATATGATGAAAATCTAGAGGGACATGACCCTGCATTATATAAATGATTGAGCCTTGAACAGGTCTTCCTCTAGTGTTTCAAGAGAAATATTTTAATCAAGAAATGTTATCTTCATTTTTCACTATTTAGTGTGGTAAAAAGAACTGATCAAAGGAAATTACTTTAGCCAATCAGAAAATCAAATAAAAAAAGAAAAAAAAATATTTTAAAAATGGAAATACGAAAATGGTACGGAGGAATATTTACATGGGAAAAGAGCGTGTGATTGCGACCATGCTATTCTATTGCGGTCCTTCCTGTACTACATATTCCATAATGTGGAGATAGACTGCATATGACAAGCTAATTACGGTCTTCAAAACATGAACAATAATAGGACATGGGAAAAGGGTTTAAGAAAAATCCTTCATTGGCCTAATTCACAAGGGAAACTCAACTTCGTTCTCCTCAGTGGCAATGTCAGGCGTGTCCCAAGGCCCGATGAATTCTAGTAATTTCATAGCAAAAAATTTACTTTTCGTCACGAAAATATTTTGTAGCAAAACTGCTAAATTAGATGCCAAATAGGTACAATTTTTATTTGGTCTATAAACATTTGAAAATATTGCTATTTTCTCTAGGGGTGATCGGTTCCTGGTCCAGTCCGATTCCAAGGTGGAACCGGGAACCGGACCGGGAGGACCGGTTCCCAAATTCTAGGATCGTGGACTGGACCGGCCAATCCTGGGAACCCAGGAACAGGACCGACCGGCCGGTCCGGTCCGGTCCAATGAAACCGGTAATTTTCTTTTCGGTAAAAAAATTGTTAATATACGATACATTCTCAAAGACAATCCACTTCGTTTATACACCGCTTTATTAATTTATCCTTTTAATCTGTATATAATTGTATTTTCTTAAGACTCTAAAGAATTTTCTTCTTCTTTTTTTGAATTCTTGAGAAACTTTAAAATATTTATATTAAAAACTATCGGTTCGGTCCGGTCCGGTTCGGTCCGGTCCGGTCCCGGCTCGGTCCGGTTCCCACCTTGGAACCGGGAACCGGACCGACTAGCTACCGGTTCCAAAAATGGGAAGGGAACCTGGACCGTCAGTATGGGAACCACCCAAAACCGGCGGTCGGTCCAGGTTTGGGCGGTTAGAGTTGGGGGATTTAAACAGACACCCCTAATTTTCTCTATTGACATATGAGTTTATCCCGATAAATCAAGCATGCATTTAAGTAGAAAATTAAAAAGTGTGTGTATATATAGCAAAGAACAAAAATGAAATAAATAAGTACAAATAAAAAGAAGAGAGAAAATAAAATGGTAAAACTCAAGCACGCCAGATGCGGTTCGTCAGTCTAGTCCAATTCGTGCAACCCAATTCAGCCCAAAACTCATCGAATATGTAAAAAGCCAGCTCACCAGACCAATGAAGCTTCAGTCCACACTTCTAACAGGCCCAGAGTAACAAGTCTGAGCTGAGCCCAAAAGGCCCATCAAGCCCAAAGCCCACAAAACGAATAAAGTCCTGCCATGTCTTTCGTTTGTCCCTCTCGCGTTTGCAGAGGATTTGCATTCTCTCTCTGCCGCTCTAAAGCTTCGAACGAAGGCGCGCTGTTGGAAACAAATTTGGAGAAAGTCGAGGTCATGCGGAGGAGGAAGGGTTAACGGGATCATTCTCGCTCGGCCGAAGCTCCATCTCCAAAAATTCGAGTTTCACCAGAGGTTATTCATGGCCGATTCTAGTATTCTGCCATCTCCACCACCTCGCATCGGCTTCTCCGGCCTTTAGACGTAACTCTTCCAGTTCCTTCTGAGCTCCGCAGTTCCAGTCTCGATTCGTCTCGAATATACTGATCAGAATTGGATTCTTAACTTCGAGCTCTTCATCATTCGGTTACTGCAACAATATTGAAGGTAAGTTCTCTCTCATTCTCTGGATTTCATTCTTTTTCAGTTCAGTCAATAGCATTGAGTTAGAAGCTCTGTTCGCCCCTGTTTTCAGTCACAATTGCTGAAGTGCTCGAACTGCCGTCACCACCGTCTCTCTTGATGATTCCAGTTCACGAAGCTTCTCCTGTGATCACCTTACTAAGGTCCGATCATCAATTGCCACAAGTAATCATCCTGTATTCAATCGAATCCCGTACGCTCTGTTTCCTGGTGTTCTTCCTACAAACCACTGCCTGTTGTTTTGCGATGATCCCGTTCCCATCCATGTACTGTATTGATTTGCATATTTAATTTTACTATCCGATTGTGTAGTCCGTGCTTGATCTGGGACATTCTTCAGTAAATTTGCCGACTTAATTTCGTCAGTAAGTTCAGTGCACGTAAGTGTAATGTAACCATCAAGTCTCAACACGTTGTGCTGATCGATCTAGATGCCAATCATCTTTCACACAATAATGCAGCTGAGTCTTGAAAGGCCAAGACACCTTGAACAATATAAACCATTGCAACCGCGCTGCTGTCCGGGGACAAGTCCACCCCAAAAAACTCTACTGAACTTGTGTAGCGTTTTTCTTGCGAAGAACATTTTCGCTGGGAGTGCTTGTTTCTTCGTCGGTGTTTGCCGTCAATATATCCCCATTTCCTACACCTAAATTACTAACGGAAAAGGATAAGGAAAATCAGCATCAGATCAATAGTGGCATAAGGGAAGCAAGCATCCAATTTTTGTGGATCCATGTTAAGAGAAAAGACCGCAACAAGTTAAATCATATTCCTGAGTAGAATCTAACAGCTGCCAAAACGAACAAAAAAGAACAAAAAGCCACTTCAGATCAGTGACCCTTGACAGAGGAGTTCGTGTTCGAAAAGACTGAGCCATTTGAGATGACAAGCTTAGACTCGATTCCATGCGACCAATAAGCAGCACATATTTGGCCATAAAGTCGATATTTCAGCAGGTTTTTACTTCACTCGGACAGTTCATTACAATGCTCGAAGAGCACTCTCATCTCTACTTACACAACTTCGACTAGATTCAATAGGTGATGGATTAGCTCAGATTAAATCAGAGAAGAGCATGAGGAAAGACGATCAGCGAAAAGCACCAACATCCAGCACAGCAAATTGAATTATAACCATCGCCACTTAACCCGTTAAAACTCGCGACAGCTACATTGCCACTGTCACATCAAGCAGACTTGCAAGTCCTTCATAGCAACACAGCCATATGAGCAACCCATAATTGGGTACCAAACAAACATTAATTCAAGTATCATCCTTGACCTACACTTCATCAAACACCTTAAATTCCCCAAGACGATCACCGGTGAACAAAAAGACTATTATCATCATCTGCAATTGGGTTAAATTGTTGGAAAATAGACATTGGAGAAATTGACGCAATAAAAGTTACCAATTCTAGAATTTAGAGACCGCTCATGATCCTCGCCCCACCGGCATCGGGACGGCGGGTCCAGCGGATTTTTCTGGTGAGCTCGTCTCCGGGACCGAGCAACAACCCATCTGGGAAGAGATGAGGAGAGCACGAGAGTGGGAGATGGAGGACAAAGTTGGAATCTGTGGGGATTGGCAGTTCGGAGAACGAGAGGATTTTTAGGAATTTTACTTTGTTGTGTGACATGCTTCACATGAATTTCCACGACACAGCTATTGAAGGTCCAAGGTTAACATTTGGGGGTGACATGCGCTAAATAAGATTAATCGATACAATGGTGTTGATTATTTAGGTCTACATTGAAAGTCAATCTAAGAAACTTTCTTACCTTCAGCAACGGCAGCTACTTTAAAGATTAGAAAATAGGGTTTAAAACAGGGGTTATCAAGTTGGCTAATCTAACGGCTAAATTTGAATAAAGTCTGCAGATTATAATCCATTTATATATGGCTTCCTCGTCCAAGTTCACATCCCATCTTTCTTCTATTAAATTCCCACATAATCTCAGACCAACGGTTCTATTGGTTCCACATGTTCTTTTTTCTTTATTGTAAAGGAGAGGTGGAGAGTAGCAGTCAAGGAGACAATGCTTTATTGCTTGATTTATTATAGAAAAACTCAACATCTGGATTTATTATAGAAAAACTCAACATCTGTGACCATGTATTTTGATATAGAATTGCGAGAAGGTTGTCATCCAAAACTAGGCGAGGGTCGTGATGCCTTCTCTTAGACCAAGCGAGGATCATCGACCCTTTGCTTGTGGTCAATGAAACTAGAGGGTCGAGATGCCTTCTCTTAGACCAAGCGAGGATCGTCGACCCTTTGCTTGTGATCGATGAGGGTTAGAAGAAGAAAAGAAAAAAGAAAAATATAATTAAAAATTTATAAAAATTAAAATTTACGTCAGCGTCGCTTGTGCCACATAAAACAATTGATATCGTTGGTAGATTGCCACGTCAACAATTTCTTGTCAAAATTGATCAAAATGACTAAATTAGCTAATTGTCAAAATGTTTAGGATTAAATTGATATAATTGAAAGTTTAAGACTAAATTGACCAAAATGAAATGTTTAGGACTAAATTGGTATAATTACAATAGGTGTATAACTTTTTTATAATAATTTTTCCCTCAATTATAAGATTTGGAATAGGAAGTACCCTGATGTATCTTGTTTGTAGATTTTTGGTTGATTTTGTGTGAGTATGAATATAATTTGTTTGTCTAATTGATGTTATACTTGTTCATTTCACGCGACAATTTTTTTTTCTTGGGGGCACTTGATTTTCTCGTCAAAGATTTTCTATTTTTTTCACATTTTCATCTCACACATTAGCAATCTTCAGGCGACTTGAAGAGTCCAAAACAATGACTGTGATTCGTACGAATTTTGTATTAATGATTGCAATTGGTGAAAGAAATGAATTTAACAAAAAATCTAGGGCCTAATTACTATTTTTGAGTGGTAAGAAATGCTCTTTAGTTTATTTTTTAAATATACCTATTATTTTTTTACCAAACCATTTAGAGTTGGCAACCCCTCTAAGTATACCATTGATATTGCTTGAAGAAACAAACTCCTACGCTTGTTTCACTAAAAAATTTAGTGTTTTCATATGGTTTTTTAGAATTAATTTTCGAGTAAGTGATAAGTTTTAAGTTTTTTTTTTTTTTGTCGTTTGATTGAAATTTGAAAATGAAGCGAGAACTACCCACTTTCCCTGCTCAAATTAAAAAATGATATTTAATTTTCTATCCAAACAGCATAATTTCTTTTTTTCTAATTTGGGCAGGGAAAGTGGTTTGGGCCAAACACTTCTTCACTTCTTTGGTCCATCTCACTTCTTTTCTCTTCTTACCGCTTTCTTTTTATCCCTTTCTTCTCCGCTGGGCACCGTGAGAAGCTGAGCACCGTTCCTTCACGACGCAGCCATGGTAGTCACAGGATACAAAGTCAAATGGGGGCGATCAGGTGGCGGGAAAGCTGGAGGAGCCCCTCTGACCCACGTTTCTTGATTACTCGGCCCTTTGATTGGTGAAATTTCCCCCGCTCTGGCTTCTTCTTCTTGTTTTTTTTTTTTTTCAAGAACTTTTTCTGGTTGTGAATGGTGGCGATGGTGGTCGCGATGGAGGCTGTGGTGGTGTTTGTTACTGTGGTTGGGAGTGGTTCTGAAGAAGGAAGGTTCAATGGGGGTGGCGATTTGGACGGCGGTGGCTGACGATGGTGTGTAAATGGGAGGGTGGCATTCACGCATGTTTGCGGAGAGGACGAGAGGGATGATGATGAAACTGGTCTGCGATGGTGAGATGGGTAAACAGCAATTTCTCGATTTTATGATCTGAAATTATTCTCCTCAATTTCGAGCATGGCTTTTCCTCTGCATTTTCAGCGTTTGTTGTATGTTCTCTTCCCAACAATCTTTTGTGCCCTGGGCTCATTCACCATTGTAATCTGTATTGGCAAAATCTCTTTGAAGGATCACTTGCAAATGCTTTTGAGGTAGGACTAATGCTGTCAATTTTATGTGTCACTTTTTGCAAGTAAAAGAAAAAGGAAAGAAGCCACTAATTTTATTTGGTGCACTGGTATGTTCTAATTTTTCTTCTAGTAAATGTGATCTATGTAAGAATAATATTTTCAATATCTTAAAACATGATTAGTTACATGGAAACTGTGATATGATTGAAAAGAAAGGAGGATGCAGTTCTTTTTTACGGTTTTCTTAAGAATCAGAACCTTCTTTTTGTTGATGATGATTCTTCGCAGTATTAAGCAGTCAATCTGGGATAAAATTCTAGGCAGCTCATGGCTTCAAGCTTTCAATACAACTCCAATTCATGACAGCATTAATATTCCATAAATCACCTTCCATTTGGGTCTTGATCTCTGGTGGTTTAGGAACTATTGCTTGTGGCTTGCTAGAATTTTTAGCCAATATACTTATGCTTGTTTGGTCGAGATTGTAATGATATGCTGCTTGCCTCTGGCTTTGCATTTGCATTTTACTCCACTGCAAAATATGATTTCGTCATACATTATGTCATTTTATTTGAAAATATCTTCTTATTTGGCATTCTTCTTGCAGGGAGTTTCTTAACAAAAGCTTCGAGCTGACTTGGGTTCCTTTGGTGTAACTGGAAATTTTGCACTTCAACCAATGTGTATCTTGTCTGGCACATCTCCTCTCTCTCTGCTACTGTTGAAGAGCCTCTGCCATCTTACATCTAGCTTATGGAACATAAACCAATCTAATTGTTCCAACTGGCAAAATATTGGGAATAGAATATTTATGCCAAGCCTGATCAGTGTTTTTGTATTACAGTAGTCTATAATACCAAGTAATTCAGATATCTGTGTCTATAGGCAGTATTGGGCTTTGCACATAATTAATGTGGACATTTCTTTGTTTATAAATGTGGGCTTTAAATTCTGCTATGATGACTTACTACAGCGTTATCTTTGTAACTTGTTACTTGTCCAAGGATAGATAGAGTAGGACTCTACATTTTTTGTGCGGTTGAGGTGCCCATTCAAGGTTTGGCCTTGTTTCAACGAGGAATTCTAATGGTGAGATTGATTTTCTTGCCAAAGCACTTCAATTTGACCAACGATGGAGCATCTTCACAGCTAATAGTCCTTTCTCCACCTTGATTTGCAGGTTGGTCACAAAGAGCATAAAATATCTGTAGGCGTAGGCGAGCTCCGAGTGGTTCCTCAAGGCAAGGATGCGCCTTTCCATGGGGATTTCCAGGATTTATAAGAAGATACTTCAGTTCTTGTAGAATCAGATGAGCTTAGTTCTTGTCATCAGGAAAGGGCTGTTCACCGACAAAACAGAAACTGAGGCTTAGCTACCGAGATAAAGCAGACGAAGAGAGGATGTCTCCTGACATACCAGACGTACTTGTAGTTGCATCAGCTCTCGTTTGTCATTTAATCATAAGATATATTCAGCAAAAAAAAAAAAAATCATCATAAGAAAGGGTCACTAATTTCTGAGAGTTAAAATGTGGAGTATCCGGTTCTTGTCTTGTTTGTTCATTTTTGTTTACTGCCGGGTGGGTATGCATATAATTTTGTTTGTCTAATCACTCTTATGCATGGAAGATAATTTTTATTCAGGCCTAGTTGATCATTCCTTTCCATATTTTTAATTTTTCTTATGCTCTTGTCATGCCATATGTTATTCTTCAAGTTGAAGAGTCTTCAATACAATTGACAGGACGATTCAAATTGTATTGATTAATGATGATGGCGAGTAGCGAAGGCTAGGGAATTAAAGAAAAAGCCTAGGGCTTTTACTTTCTTTTCAATACACACACACACACACACACACACACACATATATATAGACATATATTTATATTTCTGACAGGATCATTTTGAAATTTGTTATTACTTGAAGTAAGAAATTCTCAACTAGCACCTATGTATATAAAACCAACTTTCTCAGGTCAGTATGATATGAAAAGCTTATTCTGATATGAAGACGAGTAATAGATATAAATTGCCCGTTAGATATTATTCTCTTTCATTAATTTGCTCCTCAAAATTTATTTTATATTATCATGCCATAAACTTTCACAATATGCATCAAATCGGCCAAAGTCTGAGCACAAGCAAGGTAGAATTACATCTGAGCAAAGTATTTTCACGTCAAATATTTCCTCAAACCAATTGGATTGGAAAACAATATTTTCACTTTTCTTTTGGCCAAATAAGTCTGTGCAAAAGTCCGAAAAGACACAACAAATCTTCAAGGTACTGAAATATCAGCTAGATCACCTTAAGGGTTGTAAGTCATTGGAGGGACTAGAGTGCATATTCTTCTCATCACACACCCCTTCATCCACTTCCTTCAATAACCACCAATACTTTTTAAAACATAACAATCTCGCTTCATATCATACACGTGCATAGTGTGTGTCTTGCCTCTAGCATAAAATTATGAATTAATCTGAATAGGGATTTTTTAAATTTAGAGTTGATATTTTGTGCCCTTATAGAGGATGCCACATTTGTGAATCTAATGATCTACATAGAATTGGTACAACTAGTTGGGGTACTGGGAAATTTCCTACTCAAGAAATTAGATGACATTCATTCGAATCTCATTAGCTATGCTCTAACTACTCTAGATAAGAGCCACATGCATCAGTTAAAGATTGTATTAAACCAGTTCATGGGGTTTGCAAAATGTCTAGTGGGACTTAAAGCAATTGGATTTCCACATGTGTCTTGAATTATTTTACAAAAAAGAAAGAAAGAATGTAATGATGTAAATTTGCCTAATTCTACAATTGTTAGAATACCTTACTCCCCAAATTTTTTCCTAAAATGATAATCACCAATCTTATAAAAGAATATACTTTCTTTGTCACTTTGTTTAAACATGTAAACGAGAGCTCAGTCACTATTTCCCCAGTTTTAAACTAATCATCGAGCTTTTCAACTTAATCAGATTCAACTAATAGCTTGAAACTGAATAGTATTTTATTGTTGACTATGAATAATTTGAAGAATGTACAGCATCACAATATGATGGGTGGACTGAAATTATATGTTACCAAATGGTGGTGTTCTCAATACACGACTCCCTAGTATAATCGTACAGCAAAAATTATGAGAGATAAAAAAAGGAAAATGAAAACAAAAGAGATTGCTAAGAGCAGCAACAATTGCAGAAGCAGCCTAGAATATCAAGAAACCCCCAACCTCAACCTATTTTATGCAATAGAAAGTTCAATCTCTCTCTCTCTCTCTCTCTCTCTCTCTCTCTCTCTCTCTCTCTCTCTCTCTCTCTCTCTCTCTCTCTCTCTCTCTCTCTCTCTCTCTCTCTCTCTCTGCGCCTCTAAAGATTTATGTTAAGAATGATTAATATATCGTTGTGAAGCTGGTTTCTTCAAGGCTCTCTTTTCAAGCAAAGTGATGACTATTTGTTTTCAAGAAAAGCCATATTCATCTGGTTCTGATTTCCCCCTTCTCTATTCCCAGGAAATCCATAGTACCGGCGCTATCTACAGCGAAAAGCTCTCTCTCCCCTGAAAATCGTGGAAATGCAAACTTGTAGAATTCAAAGCTGAAAGATTCAGAAATAAATTGTGCAAAAAATTGATGTGCCTTGCTATGGTTTATTGAATCACTTTATCCAAATAATTGTGATATGATTGGGTTATAGAGCAAGTGATATGAAATCCTGGGTATTAAGTAAAGCCATCTCATGTTAGAAATAAATGGCATAAGAGGAAGCCAAAATCACAACATGAACTTGTATCTATTAATCCATCTTCCTACGAGAGGTGAATCTAATAGAACTACAGTGATCAGTGCATTAAATTTGCAATTGAAAGTCTTAGTTTCTTCTTATATGACAGGATTAGGGAAGATTCAAATTCATGTGGCAGGATTTATTTTAGTTTTAAAAAGGTTTCAGTCACAAAGTTTTTCAATTGAGCAGCTACATGAAATAAACTTGGTTACTAGATTTGGAAAGGGCCTCAAAACCACATGCTCTCTTCCCATAGTAATCCCAAAAGTGTCCAAAAAATGCTCAAATTTTAATAGATCACGCTCAAAGATCACTCAAAAGTAGCAACAATATTTGGGCAATATATTTGGATGTCAGGGGCACAAAAATCTGGTTATCGTGCACAAACAAGCATAAGTAAGTTATGTCAAAAGATTTCTCAATTCATTTCATAAACCAGTATTACAAATTAACATATTTATCCTCTCACAATTCCTCCATCAAGATAGATACATTTGACATAGCATTTCTCAAATCATTTCACAAATAATCAACTCCCAAACTATTTATAGAGATACTTTGCCATGCCATTTCAACTATTAAAAGGATAGTGAATGTCCGGTCCAGCTTCATGCAACAAATATGCTCTAAACAATATGCAATGCATCTTCTATAGCTTATAACATATTTAATTTATGTTATTATCATGACATGAGTTCAAAAATCACAGAAGAAACAAGCACCAATCACCTGAAAATGCGAACCAAACTACCAAAGTTACCTCAAATGAAGGAACGTAATCCAATTAAGTAAGTGAAACGGATATCAAAATCAAGTAGGTAAGTACCTTAACTAAGATTTGACTAAACTAAGTTTATTTGGTAACAAATAACTCTGTTGCACCAATAAATGGCTCGCCCAAAGTAGACAATTACTGTTGTCCGTTGTATTGCGTCAGTTAATGTACAAAATATAAAAAAGGAAATCTACTGATGTCTGTTTCAAATAGTTCCAAAGTCATTGGAAAACTAACTCTACATGCTTAAAAGGAGAACTCACCTTCGGCCCAAAAGAGGTCCATGAATTGGCGAAACCAATGCCAAACATAATAGTTCAAATATGGTTCCGATCGTGTGCAATAAACTTCAAAATTTCACCCCAACCAAACCGTAATCCTAAGTTGACTTCCATAAAATTCCATAGTTTCATGACACATCAAAGTTTCGTTACTACATGCTTTCATAGCTCAACAACCTCTATAATCAACCTAGCAACCAAAACCCAAATGGAATTGAAAGTACAGCTTAATCTGGAAAATTTTCTTTAAATAGGTGAATTAAGTCTTTGAATTCTTATTAATCCAACGTGTTAAGATGTCCCAGCGAACTTGAACTGAACCCTTTCTCTCTCTAGTGCATGGTTCACATCACTTTTTCGAGCTTTCTTGATTCTTCTTTCTCCCTCTTAACTATTCCTCTTTTCTCTGATAAGCCAACTGCAACAATTATAACTAAGCTGAAGGAAGTAATTCTGTTGGGCTTCAAAGATGCAGCTTCATGGGCGTAATAAATGAGAATTGGGTCTCCTAAGCCTAAGTCCATTTTTTTTTTTAAAGACCTTTTCCTTAGGGTAGCAACTCTTGTTAAAGTCTTAAACATAGGATAGGGGAAAAGTTTTTCAATGAACCCGGAGCATGTGAGCCCAGCTCACATGCACTATCGAATGATGTGAGCTCCATGTTGAACCCAACTTTTCATGGTGTGTGAGAAATTGTAAATCCTAGAATTCATTCTTTTCATTATGAATATATCTATGGATTAAGTTTGTTTAGTCATTAGGTAATTTAAGGTAACTAGCTATGATGGTTAGTCCGGCTAATAGCGCCAAATGTGACAGTGGGATAGAGTTGGAATGAGTCATCTTGCGGAGGTGCTGACGACAGTGGCATGCCAATGGCCATTGAATGGGTGGCACTCTCTATGTCACCCTATTCGTGATTTTTTTTCTTTTTCAGTTTTTTGCTGTTTTTTTCTTGTTCGCCTTGCTTTTTGCCTTTTTTCTCATATCAAATTTAAACTTGTAAACATTAATGAAAACCTAGAGACAATTCTTATAGACAAGTACAATAGAGATTAATGAATGAAAATCCCCAATATGATTAAACATGAAAATAGTTAAATGAAAATTATAGTGTCGTTAATTTTTACATGTAACAAGTGGAAATTTCTCTAGTAATAGTAAAAGAGACATTCACGTAGCAATGTGAAAAGTGAAGGAAAGTCTTGGTCTTCTCGGAAATGGTTAAAGTTTCTCTCCCATCATGACTTTTTTTTTTTTTCGCAAAGTCTTGGTCTTCGTGGAATTGATTAAAGTTTCTCTCCCATCATCACTTTTTTTCACAAAGTCTTGGTCTATCTGGAATTCATTTAAGGTTTCTCTCCCATTATTACTTTTTTGTAAAGTGCTTCACTTTTGCTTCACACGCAATGCGTAGAAATTATTTACTTTTGCTTTACTTTTTTTGGGGGAAAAAAAGCAGATGTTGTCCAGCAAAGTCTTTGGGAATATTCTACAAATATTGCAAAACAAGCACTTGTAGACAAACACTATTTTATGTCAATTTCTCTAATCTCTCATGTGCATCTTTGAAAGTCTTCGTCTTCCTAAAGTTCACGATTTTCTCTCTTCATTAGCTCCTTATCACTCAACCCTTGTTTATCTCTTCAGTGATTGATTCACCCATGATCACTGGAAAGATCATTTCGGGTCCCTACTTGACTTCCTTCGTATACTAATTTCTAGTATTGTTGATTTTAAGCAAGACATGTAACATGTGGAAATTCTACTAGTAATGGAAAAGGAGATATTCACATAGGAATAGAAGAGGATAGATGTGAAAAGTGAAATAACAAAGCCAATTTACGTCCTGCAATCTTGGTCTTCCAAGAATTGATTAAAGTTTCTTTCCCGTTATCACTTTTCCCTTTTGCTTCACATTTTTCCCAAAAAAGTTGATGAGTCACTAAAGTCTTGGTCTTTCTAATACGCCAAGAAGTTTGGGTTAGACCAAAGAGCGTAAGTTTTAGTGCGCATTATGTCCTCGAGTTAGATTGCTCTCCTTTTTCTTCAGATCAATACTTTTGGATGTCGTTTGAAATAGAGGACCATTTCTTTTTACCAAAGCACGTGATTTTGTTTTCCTTATCAAACAGACAAACCTAGCAGTCTTTGATGACTTGTGGATGCGTAATAGAAAATAAGATGCCATTTTTGGCTCTATCCTCAATAATTTAGGTTTCAATTACATTGACAAAGTGGCGATCCTTTGATGTGGTTTTGGCCCCATGATGCACGAGGAGCTGCTGAGAAGGCGTAAGTAGGCACGAGATGGCTAGATGTAGAATCCTTACGACAAGTACCATGCCATGATGGAGTTTGACATAATTTCAAGCCTTTAGATATAGATGTTAGACTACAAATTAATTATATGGCCTAAATTCAAGTCTCAAATTGTTTGTGTGCGGGCTGCTGATAGTGCATGATTTTGAATTCTGCAGAATCACTATACTAATTTGCTCCAAGTAATATTAGAGGAAAGGCATAATACTAATTTGTACGCTCACTCAGAACAAGTAGGTTGAATCTTCCTTAAATTCTAAAATTGTAGATAATCCATATCCATTATGTGGAAAAATTTTCATATAAATTGGTTTGGTCTCCTCACTCGAAAGAGAAATTTTTTTTTTGATTATTATGCAAGACATGCTAGATTCCCAACTTGATGTAATACAATGGCTCTCTGTCTCTATCTCTGTCTCTCTCTCTATGAACCTACAATATTTTGTATTTCATTAGGGGGTCCTCGGAGGGTCAAGTCCATGAACCTACACTATATATGGATTAATTTTATGATAACATTCAAGAATACCATATGAGTCTTAAATGCTCTTCTTTTCCAATGAAAAATGGTGAACATTTTCATTTTCAGCCTTGATTGGATATGGAAGCAAAAAAGGCTAACGCAAGGCCCTCCCAGTTCCATCATTTTGTTTTAGCATATAGGGGACTGATCTTTTGCATATGATCCAATAATTGTTTTGTCATATACATAGCCTCCATGATTCCCCACATCCTTGGATAAACTAAAGTTATGCCACTATTGATGAATAAGAAAAGCTATCAAATCTATTAAGATATGAAATGTGGTTGGAACCTTAAAAAATCTCTCCATGACTCTTCAAGTTGAACTATCTCGGGTTTCTACTCTTTACCCTGTAAGATGCAATAACAGAAAACCTTTAAATACTTAAACTATTTTGATAGAGAACAACAAGAGGGATTAGCTTAGTTCAATCTAAAAGACGATTGTATTGGGAAATCTGGATAGGATTAGAAGTCAAATACAAATCCCAATGTATGCACTATGGGAGAGCAGTTTCAGGCTCTTTATGAGTTCTACCTCAAATCTAGAACTTAGTCGTTGAAACAGATTCCTCATTTTTTTGAACTTGGAATGTACCCTATATGTCCTAGAACGTAGAACCCCCATTGTTTTCTTCAATGATAGGTAAACTCATGACCATTGGAGAGATCTTTTCCAATCCCTTCTCGACTTCCTTCTTATACTAATTTCAAGCATTGTTGATTTTAAGCAAGACATATTACGTGTCAAAATCCTACTAGTATTGGAAAAAGAGACATTCACAAAGGGATCAAAGGGGAGGGATGTGAAAAGTGAAATAGCAAAGCCAATTTACGTCCTGCAAAGTCTTGGTCTTCCTAGAATTGATTAAAGTTTCTTTCCCATTATCACTTTTTCCCTTTTGCTTCACATTTTTCACAAAAAAGTTGATGAATCACTAAAGTCTTGGTCTTCGTAATACGCCAAGAAGTTTGAGTTAGACCAAAGAGCGTAAGTTTTAGTGCGCATTATGTCCTCGAGTTAGATTGCTCTCCTTTTTCTTCAGATCAATACTTTTGAATGTCGTTTGAAATAGAGGACCATTTCTTTTTACCAAAGCACGTGATTTTGTTTTCCTTATCAAACAGACAAACCTAGCAGTCTTTGATGACTTGTGGATGCGTAATAGAAAGTAAGATGCCATTTTTGGCTCTATTCTCAATAATTTAGGTTTCAATTACATTGACAAAGTGGCGATCCTTTGATGTGGTTTTGGCCCCATGATGCACGAGGAGCTGCCGAGAAATCGTAAGTAGGCACGAGATGGCTAGATGCAGAATCCTTGCGACAAGTACCATGTCATGATGGAGTTTGACATAATTTCAAGCCTTCAAATATAGATGTTAGACTACAAATTAATTATATGGCCTAAATTCAAGTCTCAAATTGTTTGTGTGTGGGCTGCTAATAGTGCATGATTTCGAATTCTCCATAATCACTATACTAAGTCGCTTCAGGTAATATTAGAGGAAAGGTATAATACTAATTTGTATCCTCACTCAGAACAAGTAGCTTGAATTGTCCTTAAAATTCTAAAATTGTAGATAATCCAAATCCATTATGTGGAAAAATTTTCATACCAATTGGTTTGGTCTCCCCACTTAAAAGACAAAACAAATTTTGATTATCATGCAAGACATGCTAGACCCCCAACTTGTTGTAATACAATCTCTCTCTCTCTCCCCTACAATATCTACGGACTAATTTTATGATAACATTCAAGAATTACGTATGAGTCTTAAATGCTCTTTCTTTCAAATGAAAAATGAACATTTACCTTTTCAGCCTACAATATTTGGCAGATGAAATATAAATTAGTACATTAGGGGGGGTCCTTAGAGGGTCAAGTCCATGAACCTACACTATCTATGGATTGATTTTATGATAACATTCAAGAATACCACATGAGTCTTAAATGCTCCTTTTCCAATGAAAAATGGTGAACATTTTCATTTTCAGCCTTGATTGGATATGGAAGCAAAAAAGGTTAACGCAAGGCCCTCCCAATTCCATCATTTTGTTTTAGCATATAGGAGACCGATCTTTTGCACTATTGGTGAATATGATCCAATAATTGTTTTGTCATATACATAATCTCCATGATTCCCCACATCCTTGGATAAACTAAAGTTATGCCACTATTGATGAATAAGAAAAGCTATCAAATCTATTAAGATATGGAATGTGGTTGGAACCTAAAAATATCTCTCCATGACTCTTCAAGTTGAACTATCTTGGGTTTCTACTCTTTACCCTGTTAGATGCAATAATAGAAAACCTTTAAATCTTAAACTATTTTGATAGAGAACAACAAGAGGAATTAGCTTAGTTCAATCCGAAAGACAATTGTATTGGGAAATCTGGATAGGATTATAAGTCAAATACAAATCCCAATGTATGCACTATGGGAGAGCGGTTTCAGGCTCTTTATGAGTTCTACCTCAAATCTAGAACTTAGCCGTCAAAACAGATTCTTCATTTTTTGGAACCTAGAACATATCCTATATGTCCTAGAACATAGAACCCCCATTGTTCTCTTCAATGATTGGTAAACCCATGACCATTAGAGAGATCTTTTCTAGTCCCTTCTCGACTTCCTTCTTATACTAATTTCAAGCATTGTTGATTTTAAGCAAGACATATTACGTGTGAAAATCCTACTAGTAATGGAAAAAGAGACATTTGCATAGGGATCAAAGAGGAGGGATGTGGAAAGTGAAATAGCAAAGCCAATTTACATCCTACAAAGTCTTGGTCTTCCTGGAATTGATTGAAGTTTCTTTCCCATTATCACTTTTTTCATTTTGCTTCACATTTTACACAAAAAAGTTGATGACTCTCACTAAAGTCTTGGTCTTCCTAATCTGCCAAGAAGTTTGAGTTAGACCGAAGAGCGTAAGTTTCGATGCGCATTATGTCCTCGAGTTAGATTGTTCTCCTTTTTCTTTTGACCAAAGCATGTGATTTTGTTTTCCTTACCAAAAAGACAAACCTAGCAGTCTTTGATGACTTGTGAATGCAAACAGGAAAAAAGATGCCATTGTTGGTCGTATCCTCAATAATTTAGGTTTCAATTACATTGGATGCAATTTTGGCCCCATGATGCACGAGGAGCTGTCGGGGAGGCATATGTTGGCACAAGATGGCTAGCTGTAGAATCCTTGCGACAGGTACCATGTCATGATGGAGTTCGACAAAATTTCAAGGTTTCAGATATAGATGTCCAGCTTCAAATTAATTATATGGTCTAAATTCAAGATTCAAATTGTTTGTGTACAGGCTTATGATAGTGCATGATTGTGAATTCTCTAGAATCACTATAGTCAGCATATACACCAAGACGTGATATTAATTCACTTCAATAATATTAGAGGAAAAGGCATTCTACTAATTTGTGCGTTCATTTAGAATAAGTATGTTGAATTGTTCTCAAAATTCTAAAAAATCTTAGATAATTCATATCCATTATCTAGAAAATTTTCCATAACAATTGGTTTGGTCTCCCCACTCGAAAAAGAAAAATGAATTTTGTTTTAAGAAAACAAGATCATGCAAGACATGTTAGACTACAACTTGACGTAATACGGTGGCTCTCTCTCTCTCTCTCTCTCTCTCTCTCTCTCTCTCTCTCTCTCTCTCTCTCGTTAAACCCCTCGAGTCGTTCAATTTCCACACACATGTTGTGCTCGTGCATATTTAGATTCTCAGATTTTGTTAATTCTTAGAACCTACAATATCTAAAACATGATTAATAAAAGTATTCAAAACAGTATGGGCTAATTTTGTGATAGCAATCAGTAATATCGTATGAGCCTTTAATGGTCTTCTTTTCGAATGAAAAATGGTGAAAATTTTCATTTTCAGCCTTTAATAATTGACGGATGAAATACAAATTAGTGCATAAGAGGGCGGCGCCTATGGTGACAAAAAAGGCTAAGGTAGGGCCCTCCTACTTCCATCATTTTGTTTTAGCATTTACATAGGGTAAACTGAAATTATGTAATAAGAAAAACTATCGAATCTCTTAAGACATGATATTTGGTTGGCCCTTAAAAATATCTCTCCATGACTCATCTAGTTGAACTGTCTCGGGTTTCTACCATGTAAAATGCAAGAACATCACACCTTTAAATAATTTAACTATTTTGATAGAGAACAAGAAGAGGAATTGGCTTAGTTTGATCCGAAAGACCGACGTAATGGAAAATTCGGATAGGATTAGAAGTCAAATACATATCATAATGTATGAATTAGGGGGAAGCGATTTTAAGTTCTTTACAGATTCCACCTCAAACTTAAAGCTTATTCATTAGAATATATTTCTCATTTTTTGGAGCTTAAACTTACCTTGAATGCTCCGAAACCTAGAACTTGCTCCATCACAGATTATAGGCTTGGTTCTAGATTCTTTTTTTTTCCATGTTTAGTTAAGCAAAATAAAAAATGAACACAATGATAAAAATAAAAGTTTGTCATTTGTTAATTGCAACAACAATCTATAAAAAATAAACACCTAAAATAAAATAAGCAATAACAAGTTCAAAACACGTAGCACAATACCAAAATTATAGAACTTCAGTCCTTAGTCATCCATGAAAAATTGCTCCAAATCCTAACCACCGAAATCAAAGGAAACATCAATTATAATTAATCACTTAATAATAGTTGGCTCCATATAGTTGATAATCATGAAAAATGTGTATGAGTCACACACACACTCTGTGACTTTGCTACTTTCATTTTGACTCACAGAATATATCCAATTAGAGAGAGAGAGAAAGAGAACGGAAGGTTTGGACAGATCTTTTTTCCTTATGGGCACATCCCCACCAAGTGAGAGAGAGAGAGAGAACGGAAGGTTTGAACGGATCTTTTTCCTTATAGACACATCCCCATCAAGTGGCTGAAAAAAGGGGAAGGCTCTGGACTACCCAGGAAGTGCAGGGGACCCATGAAGCTTGTTTCTTTCTTTTAACAAAACCACACACACACACAAAAAAAAAGTATCTATTCCTAGTCTCATTTTTGTTTTGTCCTTGCATACGATATCCCGATGATGTGGTAGTCAATTGATTGATAAACCGAAATACAAATGCTTATGTTATGCTAGCTTAATGTTTTTTTGTTTTCATAATCTTAATTGCAAGACTCAAGAAGGAGTGAGAATTATCTCTCGATTCTGGTTTCGATTCCAGTTCCCACAAGAACCAAGAACCGAATCGAGAACATCCAAAGGAATTGGACAGTAGTACATTAGAACCAAGCTGATTTTCTGATTCTCAATTCTATCATAGAATTATGCTCACCTTAGCATGAATCTACATCGTCATTCCTCTATAAAGAGATGCGAAACGTGGGCAATAGGCAGGCGGTTACAGCCATGTTCGAGAAAGATCATCCGACCATACCACACATTCTAAAATTAATGAATCTCAAGTTACCAAAACAAGCATAAATAGCTCAAAAATAACCATTTGATAGATTAAACTTGTTTATACCTAAATTATGCCCAAAGGTCATTTTTATATATTTTTGAAAAAAATTGGAATCGGTTTTCCTCCAAAAAATAGTTTATTGCAATTAGAGCATTTTATAAGCATACACCAGAATCTTGACAAATAGGATCAGGTTCCTCCGAATTTATTCCTCAATGGAAAAAGGGAAAAAAAAGAAAAGAAAAAGAAAAATGAGAACCTAGAAAAAAACAAAAACAACCACGGCAGAATCTTGGTTCTCCTGCTCGCTTCCTTAAAGCCACACCGCCTCACTTTTTCTTCAACCACCATCAGCCAGCATCGAACTCTCGCCCGCAGACTCCACTTTCATTCAATTCACTCCTTGCATGCTCGTTGATAGTCGCCAATCACCACCATCTTTGATCTGCCCAATTCCCTACAGACCTATTCATCGTTGCCAGCGGTGGCCACGCGTTGCCGTAGCCAAATTCACACGCATACATCGTGAACCGCTGAAGCTGGCGCTCGTCCCCCTGCTCAACAGTGTTCTCCTCCTGCTCGTCCAAATCTAGTGCTCTTGCTTGCTGGATTGCCGTCGTTGATCTGATTCCGTTCACCGGTCAGCTCCAGGTAGTCATCTCGGAAAAGACATCTATCTGCTCGCTCTGTTTTTCCCCCATACTGATGCTGCCAGAATTTCGCTACCCAAAGCATCTGATGGGCATTTATTACACGAGAGCAACTTTATTAATGGCGGCAGAAGCAATATTATGAGCAATAATATTTTGGTTCTTAAATCGTTTTCATGCCTATCTATAATCCCCATTGCAAGCTTGATAACAAAAATTGGGGGAAGTTGATGTCAAATACTTGCTGTCCAGATTAAAGTTGCGGGCCGATTGCATATTTCATAGTGATTTGATGAATCACTTTTCTGTTGGTGTTCATGAAATTGCACATTGCTAGGTCACTCTCAATCATGTCTTCATGTTAAATTCATGTTCACATTGCGTAAAATTTACTTGTGTCACATTTTATAAAAGTCATCCATGGCATGCTTTAAACATTGGTTGCATTCTAGATTTGTATATGAGGAGGCATGTTTAATAAAACCACATGAAGATTAATTAGGCGTTCTACATTTAGGAAGTTGCATATTGAATATTTACAAATTTAAGGAAAGTTATATTTACAATTTTAAGTGTGTTCATATTTGCATAATTGGGCATATTTAGGATGTTTCATTCCATATTAAGATAGAATTTCATTATATTCGTATCAGAAAAATTATAATTTTCATGGAAAAGCATTATCGTGCAGATCTAGGCCAATTGGATACTTAATTATTAAATGTTTTATTTGCACGTAACCTTTTGTAAATCACACGTTATAAATTGGAAAATGTTGGAAAATCATGTCTTCCATGTTAGTAATTTTAGATTGCATCTTAATCTAAAAAAAAAAAAGGAATTTAAAGGGAAACTTTTTCGCACGTCACCAAGACTTTGCGTCTTGCAAAGTCTTATCTTCCCGGATTTTATTGAACTTTCCTTCCCATTATCTCTTTTTCACTTTTGCTTCACTTTCTAGACCAAAAAGTACATGATGTCTAGTAAAGTCTTGGTCTTCTGGAGTTAATGATTTATTTACATGAATAGGTTAACATATATGATCGTTATAACTACAAATATATGGGGTAATCTCTGAGTATTACGAAACAAGAACTTGTGGACAGAAAGTGTCCTTGAAAGTCTTGGTCTTCATTTAATCTCTTTTGTATGTGAAAGTCTTGGTCTTCCTGGACTTCATAGTTTTCTCTCTCCATTAATTTGTTACCGCTTTGCTTCACCATAAGACCTATGTTGTTCTCTACAGTGACCGATTCACCAATGGACATTGGAGGGATCGTTTTGGGTTCCT